>JAQJVK010000009.1:13488014-14237500 GCA_035578135.1 Flexamia atlantica
AATTTAATACTTTAACTTTGAAGTGAAATGAGGTGATATTAACAATTATTCAAAATGGACTTTATACATGAAAGAGAAAGTTGAGCATAGAGCGGGAGGAAAAAGTAGTTACCTTTAAAAAATGTTCGTTGTAGTGTGGTAGAGATGCGGTGAAAATCATGATGAAAAATGAAGCGGTGACCCAGGCCTGGGGAATCCAATGGACATGATGAAAAACTGCTTGATGTTCACTGTTTCCCGGTCGACCACAGAGTGACACACAGGTCGAGTTGACCGTTGGAACTTCCAGGATGTCTTAACATGACTAGGCTATTGTTAACTGTTTTGTATTGAAAGATAATGGATTCCGTGAGTTGGAGTGGTTTGTAGTGTGATTTTGTTAGGCCTATATGAAAATAATAAATATGCAAAACTCAAAAAATCCTTGTTTTTCCTCTTCATGTTAATTTATATTAATTAAAGAAATATTTTTCCCCTTCTTAGAATGAGAATTAGTATTATTTATTTTTAAATAGTCCAAAATAATTGCAAACAAAAAAAACACTGAACATTCCGCCCCCTTTGAACCAGCCCAGGTTCAACAGTAACAAAAAATTGACGCTAAATTAACTGAAAACATTGCAAAAGATGAGGGGGAATGTGGATTAGTCCTTTAAGCTTCTTTAGGTAGAGGGAAGACCTTTACTGCAGGCCTTGTATACAGTCCAGTAGAGGTCCGCACTTTCACAACTCTGACGACACCATCCAGACCAGGTGAGGTAGCGACAACACGACCAAGTGGCCAACACAGAGGAGGGGTTCTTGAATCTTGAACTAAAACAAGGTCACCAATCTGCAGATTTTCTTTCTGAAGAGTCCATTTTGTTCTTTGTTGTAGAGTGTTCAAGTATTCTTTACTCCATCTATGCCAGAGATTTTGAGTGTAGGCCTGAACACGTTGCCAGCGTGTCAGACGGTTTGAAGACAGGTCCGTTAGGTTAGGTTCAGCGACTGCTGTTAAAGTTGATCCAATAAGAAAGTGACCTGGAGTTAGAGCACTAAGGTCCGCAGGATCTGATGACAATGGGGTCAACGGTCTTGAATTCAGGATCGCTTCAGCCTTGGCTGTTACAGTAAAAAATTCTTCAATCGTAAGAATGTCTTGATTAATAATTCTCAGCAGATGATATTTGAGGCTTTTGACAGCGCTCTCCCACAATCCTCCTTGATGGGGAGCAGAAGGCGGGTTGAAGTGGAACTCTATAGAATGGACATTACAAAAATCTAAAATTTTACTTCTACTTTCTGTCTCCTCAAAGAGCGATTTCAGATAGGAAGCAGCTCCCACAAAGTTCGTCCCGCAGTCCGAGTAGATCTTTGTCGGAAGTCCTCTCCGAGAAACAAATCGGGTCAATGTAGCGATGAAAGATGCAGTTGAAAGGTCTGTCACAGGTTCAAAGTGAACGGCTTTTGTAGAAAAACAGATGAAAACACATATGTAGATCTTGAATTGTTTGCTAGAACGTAGATTGTGAGATTTTGCATTGAAAGGTCCACAGAAATCCATGCCTGTAGTCTGGAAGGGTCGTGAGCAGTTCACTCTTGAGCCCGGTAAATCGCCCATGAGAGGTGTTGTATTCCGTGGTTTACACCTGAAACACCTTAAACATTTGAAGATGCGCATTCTAATAACACCTCTTGCGGATAGAATCCAATACTGCTGACAAATCAATGATTGAAGAAGTTGAGGTCCAGCGTGTAAATGCTTTAAATGAAAATAATCAATGAGCATGTTAACGATGTGATGAGACTTGGGAAGAAGAACAGGATGTTTACTAGAATAGCTAAGAGAAGAATGCTTAAGCCGTCCTCCTACTCGGAGAATATCTTCACTGTCTAGAAAAGGTGACAATCGTTGGATTTTGGTACTGCAGGGTTTTTTCTTCCTTAGGAGCTCGATGTCGTCTGAAAAAACCTCTTGTTGAACTAGTTTGATTACTAAATTTTCAGCAATTCTAAGTTCCGAGAGAGAAGGCTTGTTAGAATTTTCATTTTGTCTAGGAATAGGCTTATTGCGACATTTCGCAATGAATCGCAGAACAATGACAAGGACATTTAATAATTTAGACCAACTTGAGTACCTAAGCAAAAGATCATTAGGCCTATTCTTTATGTCTGAAATGAGAACAGTCGTAGGATCGCTTTTTAACTCTGGAATTTCATCCTCTGGAAGAAAGACAAAGTTACTCGAAGGCCATTGGGAAGGTTGATCTGCCAACCACTCTGGTCCTGTCCACCAAAGTTGATGTTCCTTAAGCAGCGAAGGGGCGAGACCGCGCGAGGCGCAGTCTGCTGGGTTGTCAGTGGTCCTTACATGGTCCCATGAATTTGTAGGAGTCAGTTCCTGTATTTCTGAGACACGGTTCGAAACAAATGTTTTTAATCTGTAAGGAGGAGTACTTATCCAAGCAAGTACGATGGTTGAGTCACACCAGTTTCGAATGAGCTCCACCTGATAATGACTAGAGAAAATCGTTACACAGTAGCTCATTAATTTAGCAAGTACATGTGCTCCACACAATTCTAGGCGGGGTAATGAGACTGTCTTTAAAGGTGCTAGGCGTGTCTTGGAGATCAACTGTCGAATGACGCAGTTGCCATCACTAGTAGTGGTACGAAGAAACACAACAGCGGCATATCCTCGGAGCGAAGCATCTGCAAAACCATGAAGCTGGATTGAACAGCCTTTAGTTAAAGCCAAGGTTCTTGGAATAAGAATGTTTGAGATGCATGACAGTTCATCTACAAAGTTAAGCCAGGAGTCGGCCAAGTGTGAGGGTAAGGGATCATCCCAGTTCAAATTTTGTGTCCACAAATACTGCATAAAACATTTTGCTTTCATGGTTACTGGAGACAAAAAACCAACAGGATCAAAGATTTGAGCTAATAAACTTAAAACTAATCTTTTTGTGAGCTGCTGTGCTGATGTAGGCTTATTAAGTTGAAATTCATAAGAGAAACTATCCGTAGTTGCCGACCAACGTAGGCCTAGAATGCTGAAATGAGCCTGTTGAATGGATTTATGAAAAAACATGGGTATTTCATGATGTTCAATTGGGATGTCTTCTAACAATTTTTGAGAATTAGATACCCACTTTCTTAACTCAAAACCACCTTTACCCATCAACTCAATCAGTTGATTCCGAAGTTCTAAGGCTTCGGCTTCGGAGTCATCACCGCCAACACAGTCATCCATGTAGGTCTGGTGTAAGAGAATATCCTTGGCAGCTGGGAAGGCATGTCCTTCGTCACAAGCAAGTTGATGTAAGGTTTTAATAGCTAAGAAAGGTGAACTATTCATGCCATAAGTGACTGTAGTAAGTTTATAAATAGACAATGGATCAGACTTGTTTTCTCGCCACAAGATAAGCTGATAGAGCTGATCATCGGGGTGTAACTTAATCTGGCGATACATTTGTCTTATGTCGCATGAAAACACAAAATTGTACTTTCGAAAATTAAGCAATATCTCGTGAACATCAGTTTGAAGTTTAGGTCCTGGCAGCAAAATATCATTGAGCGACAAGTTATTACTTGTCCGAGAGGAAGCATCAAAAACTACACGTAGTTTTGTTGTAGACGAAGTCTCTTTGGTGACTCCGTGGTGAGGCAAGAAAAAATGTGGTTCCTTTACAGGTAAATTGTCATGAAATATAGTCATGTGACCAGAGGAATGATAATCTTTCATAAAATCAATGTATTTTTCTTTAAATTCAGGTTGTGAAGAAAACTTATTTTCAAGTGATGTCATTCTAAGTTTGGCTGAGTTGAGAGAATTACCTAATTCACTATGGTTAGGCTTGAAAGATAATCTTACCACGTAGCGTCCATCTTGTTCACGATAGTGGGTTGTTGAAAAATGATCGATGCAATATTGGTCTTCATCCGAGAGTTTCGAATGCTGCGGCGGCTCTTCAAGTTGCCAAAAACGTTGTAGAGAACTGTGGAGATCAAAGTCATTTAATGACAATAGTGATGTAAGAAAATTACTTGGATTTGTGTCACTGAGACAAGGTGTCTTACCCATGATTGCAAAACCAAATATGGTACCTACCACTTTAGGCAAGTTTTCACCAAGGGAATGCACCACCCCTGTAAAAATGTCAGCAAAAAGTTCGCATCCCAATAAAATATCTATCGGTCCAGTCAGGTGGAAAGAGGGATCTGCTAGGCTATATTTCTTAACACTAGAAATAACATCTGGATGGACTTGAGTTCTTGGAAGAGGTGAAGTTATTTTATCCAAAATTACCACAGTGTGGTTAAGTGCAACTGACTTGCCATTAAGAGTCTCTAAGTCAACAGTAGTGACACCTTTAGACTTTGTACTAAGTCCTGATATTCCATCAATAGGTAGAACAGATTTTGATCTTACAACATTTAATAGTTGAGCAGCACGCTCGGAGATAAATGAGCATTGAGAGGCAGAGTCAAGTAATCCTCGGAGAACATGAGTATGTCCGGAGGAAGATTTAACTTTCACCAAAGTGGTGGCAAGAAGAACTGTAGTATTGCAATTAACAAATTTATCAGCCTTACAAACCATAGAGGTCTTACCTTCAGCTTCAGGAATACCTCTAGAATCTTTGAGGTTAGGTTCACCTTGAGATTGATTCTTCTCTTCAACCCCAGATTTTACAGATTTCTTAAAATGTAAAAGTGAATGATGAGGTTTTGAACAAGTTTTACAAGTTTTATTTGATTGACAAGTTTAACCAAATGATTTCCAAGACAATTTGTGCAACGTTTCAAGTCACGCACAGCATTAAATCTTTCTTGAGGTGTTTTATTCTGAAAAACAGGACAACTGTATATATTATGAGCTTCATTACAACAGAAACATTTGTAATCCGAAGTACTTACTAGAGCCATAGGCCGATGTTGATTAACCTTGCGGTTAGGTTGAGTTTGGCCTAGGTTAGAAGGCGTTTTGGAAGTCGTTGCAGGTTGAACTTGGCTAAGCGAGGCAGCTTCACTATGATTGCAGAAATCCTTTAAAAACTTAATTATCTCGCTAACCTTAGGGAAATCAGAAGATTTGCGCTTAGACTCGAATTGTTTGCTTAGGTTAGAGTCCATTTTGCGCAACAGCATCATACTTAACAGGTAATTATTTTCTGATACATTGTAATCAAGAACAGAGAGAGCTTGTTCATTTTCATTATAATCATTTAAAAAGGTCCTAAGACATTTGACAGATTTATCAGAAATACTTGGTAAATCAAACAGTTTGTTGAGATGAAATGAGATTAACCTACGGGTTGAATGGTACCTATCTTGAAGGGCATTATAGGCTACCATATAATTTCCAGATGAGATTGGAAGCGACTGTACTAAGTGCAAAGCTTCACCAGAAAGTGAACTTAATAAATACTGATGTTTTTCCACCAGAGATAAACTTTTATTTTCATGAATGGTAGTATTAAAAAGGTTGATATATGAAAGCCAGTCTTTAGTTTCACCACTGAAAGTTTTCAAGTCAAGCTTAGGTAACTTAACTATGCTAGTAGGCCTACTATGCTGTGAGTGACTAGAAGAGATTGACTCATTTAATGCTTGATTTTCATCAACAGTACTTGAAAGCAAAAGAGAAATGTGTGTTTCAATGCTTACCCCAAGCTCCAGCATATCATCTTGGATTTTCAAAATAGCCTTTTCATTTTCAGAGAAAACAGTAGACGAATCATCAACACTGAGCAATTTATTCAGATTTTGTTCAAAGGTAGCTAACGTAGTTTTCGTTTCCTTAAGAATAACCTTAAGTTTTGCCACTTGAGCGGCACTTACCTCGATTTCATGAGGATATGCTTGTACTTGCTCATTTATTTTAGTTAACCTACTCAACTGAGCCGTACAGGTATTTGAGAATGTAGCAAACCTCATTTTGTTTCATTCCAGTCCACTCCTCCTGATTGTACTAGACTGAAAGACTGAAAACGTAGTGAAGTTCAAGTAGATTGACTTCAATCCACTCCAGATCGTACAGTACGATTTGTACTAGACTGAAAACGTAGTGAGCTTCATGTTGGTTGACTCCAATCCACTCCAGATCGTACTCTAGACTGAAGACTGAATCTGTAGTGGGGCGATGACGTCAGAGATGACGAATGAGCTGTTTCGAGAAGAAGGAACAAGGAACATGAAATGACAATCCAAACTTCAAAATGGCGGTACTGTCTTTCGTGAATGTTCAACTGACACTTAAATTCACTTTATTAATGTCTTTTAATAAAAAGGTAACACCTCCCGCTCTCGATATACAAATAATTACACTGATAATCCGGCCCGGAGGACCAAAAATGTTTATGACGGAGGACCGAGGTTAAATTTAATTTAATACTTTAACTTTGAAGTGAAATGAGGTGATATTAACAATTATTCAAAATGGACTTTATACATGAAAGAGAAAGTTGAGCATAGAGCGGGAGGAAAAAGTAGTTACCTTTAAAAAATGTTCGTTGTAGTGTGGTAGAGATGCGGTGAAAATCATGATGAAAAATGAAGCGGTGACCCAGGCCTGGGGAATCCAATGGACATGATGAAAAACTGCTTGATGTTCACTGTTTCCCGGTCGACCACAGAGTGACACACAGGTCGAGTTGACCGTTGGAACTTCCAGGATGTCTTAACATGACTAGGCTATTGTTAACTGTTTTGTATTGAAAGATAATGGATTCCGTGAGTTGGAGTGGTTTGTAGTGTGATTTTGTTAGGCCTATATGAAAATAATAAATATGCAAAACTCAAAAAATCCTTGTTTTTCCTCTTCATGTTAATTTATATTAATTAAAGAAATATTTTTCCCCTTCTTAGAATGAGAATTAGTATTATTTATTTTTAAATAGTCCAAAATAATTGCAAACAAAAAAAACACTGAACAAATTTTTTTGTTGATCTTTACATTTTATACAACCTATTATTTAAGTTGGATCACATTTAGTTTACATTACGAGGTCAAACAATCCGCCACTGATGTTTGTATACATTTGTGTTCTCTCCATCAAATTCCCGAACACGTGTTGCAAGGTACCCCTTTGAATTTCTTGCATTAAATTTGTTATGTTGGTTTTGAGGTGCTTGAATATCCTGTGAATTGTTTTTGTAGGCCTTACTTTCAAAAAGCCCCCAACGGGGGCTTTCTGGTTTTATATATCCCCAAAGAAAATAATATAGTAGGGTCATATCCGGGGAGCTTTGAGGGAAATCATCTTTCACTGATAAAATAAAGTTTTGGGTTGCGTTTAAAAACACCCTGTATATTATTTCTTATCAGTTTCATATTTAAAGATTTGAATCGTAATAGAATAGAGCTTTTATGAATATTCCTTGTTCTTCATCTGGTTCTTCGTCATAGGTCAATTTAACGTTAAAAGTATTCATAATTTTCATCTTATTTATTTATAAATTTTGAATTTGTTTTGGTGAAGAAAATTCCATCTCAATAAAAAACGCTAGTTCTAGGCATTTGCGTAAACTCCAACATTACTTTGCTATGGGTTTGATCAAAGGTAAGTAGTATTACTTAGTAAGAGCTTAAAAGCTAAGTTTATAGTTGGATGGAAGAAGATTAGTCAAAATTACCCCATCAGAATCATACATTAATGTTTAACGAGGTGCTGGTGCACGTGTGATGGATTGTATTGTCATTTATAGTGATAGCGATACGTACAAGCTAATATTAATGGTAGCTGGTATAATTAGACGCGTTAATCAGTTAAAGGATACAATTTATTCATTTAATATTCCAAAGTACTGGGGTAAATATTAAAAAGTACGTTATTTTGCTTTTAACCTACCACAATCAATTATACAACTTGACTCTTTTGTAAGGTGGGCTTGAGGGATTGATGCTATTTGTTTTACATACTAAACGATCGTTCTTAGTTAGTAAATTTAAGGTAAAAATTATAATTTTTAGTCCCCATTAAAATTTTAGATATTTTAGTATCAGGCGACATTAAATTAATAAGCGCTTTAATAAAAAATGATGTCTAAAACGTTTAAAAAATTGTAGTTGCATTTTGCGATTACTAATAACGATAGCGTGTGACAGAAATGAGTTTCTTTACGGGATTTACGTATTTAACTCTGTTAACTTGGTTCTATTTATGATCCTATTTATCATCGTGGAAATTGTACGAAAAAAGTAGATAAAGCGACCAATATAATTATTGTAGATATCTTTAAGTGTTATTTTTACTTTTAAAAGCATATTAGCGAATTTCCCGTATAGGGAAGAAGCTTTTTTCGAGACCATGATAAATTTTCGTTTTGGGGCCACCAGAAGCAAAAAACACCAATCTTTCCAATTTATATATATATATATATATGATTGAAATGAACATAATATTGAAAAGTACTCTTTTATATAGTAATTTTATTTAATTTAACTATATAACTATATGACAATTATAACTATAGTAGTCCTAACAAATGAATGTTTTTTTTAAAATTATAGAAATATATATGTTTGTGTGTGTCTGTTAGCACGATAGCGGCCGTAAAAATGGTCCGATCTTAATGAAAATTGGTACAGACGTTTAAAGTAGTAATCACTCGGACGGGTCCGTGAACCAGCCCGATCGGACCACCGGAAAGGGGGTAAAGGGGGAGCAACCCCCCAAAAAATGGGTTTTTTGAGTTTTTACAAAGAAAAATTTAAATTTTTGAATTTTCGTTGGCACCATTGAATTCAGCTAGAAAACAAACAATTTAGTATTTTGAATCACTGCTCTATGTCCATTGGTTACCGAGATATTGAAAGTGGTAAACACAGTACGTTGTCCCAATGTTAACCTTTTGGGAAATAAGTAAAATTATATATCTCGGTTATTTCTCAACATATCTTGATAAAACTTGGTAAATAGATTCTTCTAGTTCAAATGTACTAAATATTTACTAAAACCACCCAGTTTTATATACCTGTAGCAGCAAACCTGCATACTCATTCCCCATGTTATTATTATTGAGCTTACCAAAACATGTCGAATCTCGCTATGTTGGGTTGTAATATGTTGTTTTGCATTTGAAATTCGTTGAGTATGCAGGTCTGCTGCAACGGGGGTATTTTATTTATATCGACGTTGCTACTGAAAGGGATGTATAATAAATAGTTAAACCTTGTATTTAGAAATAAAAATGTTTAAGAAAATTAAACAATTATCAACAGTTATAAAAAATATTCTTAATACAACTCAATACTGAACAGCACCCATAATAGTAAAACTAATAGTTTTTGCTATCTTTTTTATATGTAGCGTATAACTGGTAAAAATATATGAATAATAATATTTCAATTTCATAGCCTACAAATATATTTGATAAATTGTATACATTAAACTAGCTGGAGTGTCTCAAACCTGATAACGAACACTCACGATGCTCCGTTGCTTGTTCTACGGATATGTTTGAGTTTCACGTTTAATCCCCAAGTTGAGGTTAAACAGGAACAAAATATACTAGCAACAAACACAGAAGTCTGTAGTTTGTTTATTCACCCTATAAATAAAAACCTGATTTATTTTATTTTTGTATTCAATTAAAGCAAACCTAATACTCTAGATGCTAATACGAAAGATTAGCAGATTAATTAGATTTAATCTATAAATAACATATAATTAATTAATTAGATTAATTAGATTTTGTGATCAACATGATACTAATAATTGTATTTTATCATTAACATGTCCCCCGTTATATTTGATTAAAACAAGTTTATAAAAAAGTTTAAAGGGTTGCATAAGGTTGCATATCAATAAAAACTAAAAGAATAAGAATAGATTATACCACTATGAACTCACACAGAAATTCTGTAGTGTTCATTGCGAATTTTCATATTGCAAATATCTAGGTTTAAATAAGCAAAAGCGTGTCTTACACTAGTGTACCAGCTCACATCGCTCATAGCCTGCCTGAATAATTATTTTTCATAATTATTTTATAACGTTTATGTAACGACCGGTACGGTAAAAAACCGAATATTCATCACAATTGTATCTGAATATAAAATATATTTTGAGTGACAAATTAAATCATGTTATTACTAATAACAATGTTGTGGCCATTTTGAAACCTGAATTTAAAATTTTAACAAATTTTAAATTTGGTGAAAGTCCAAAAGAGAAGACCTAATCAGGATTGACGAGAAAAGATAAATAACAGCACCTTGATTAATGAGATCGGATAATTACGCGACTTTACAGAGATAGGTTCCAGGTCGGGTGGCTACCAGTCCTCCTTTACCAACACACTCTGCTGCCGCAAGGAGCGGTGCAGCGTTCAATGTAGTGTCAAAACCACTTCTACCCAAACATGTTTCATAGCTACACGCCATTTCTTTCTGGGAGCCGATACTTACGGTTGCTGACTAGGAGGCTATGTGTAGCACCACTCTACTTCATCAAATATACTTAGGAACCACAGGTTAATGGGATTTTATATTTGTTTAAAAATTTATCCGTGTTTATTTTCATATTCATTATGGTAATAATGCCTAGTAAAGTGCCAAATATAAGCAAACTAATAGCACTTAGGCCCTATCCTGTTGTATATGTTCTTCATAACTAACTTATTTGTGTTGAGTTATCATTTGTTTCCCCCTTATTCAAGTGCGACCCCGGAATGTCGGCTCTGAGTAATGTCCGCCTAAGTGCTCATCCATTATGTATTATGGCGCTCGACTTCGCCGCTTGACTGTAAATCTCTGCGGACTTCTTACATTATGTAAAAGTAACAAAAGAAGTGAAACAAAATTTAATTATATATTTTTTAGAAGGTATACTTGACGCCAATTTGCTTGGGTAAGTAATCATGAGGGGTTATCATTTTCCGTTGATAATAAAGTATAAAAAGGGTAATTTTTTGTAATTTATTTGACTAATTACTCCTATTTTAATAAACGGGCTTTTGGAAGTAGAAAGTCTTCTCCTACTCATAAATTTACACAGCTTAAATAAATTGAAATGAACTAAAATTTTAGTCATATGGTCTGGTGTTTTACAAAAGCTAAGGAAATTTGGCTATTTTTATATCTTGATCCTATTTTTTTGTTTATTTTCATATATTTAAATCTTGTTGTTCATAGTTTCTGGTTTACTAAAAGATACTGAAGAAAAACGATTTTCAAATCCTTATCCAGTTTCTAGAATAAGTTTTTTTTTACAAAAAGGTTTTTGTCATGACATTAGTAATGGACCGCTGGGAAATCTTGCTTTGGTATAATAAATATTAATGTAAAGCGATACAGTATAAGTAAAGTTTTTTTTTATTTTATCCATCACTATATTTTTTATACTTTCAAAAAATTTATAATGGATGCTTTATTATTTTCATGGATAGAACAAGAATCAAGCTTACTTATCTTGTTTAAAAGAGTTAATTAAGTAACATAACAAATGCAGTGAATTATGCTTCAATTACAGTATAAACAATATTATATTTATCCATATTATAAACAATATGTAATATTTAGTTTTAGCGTCAATTTTCCAATAATTCAAGAATTAAAACTTGTATTCTAAATTAGTTTAAACAAGAACTAGAATCATTATCACATAATCACTAGCCAGAAAAACACAGGATATATTATATTTCAACATCCTGTTGTGACAGCCGAAGACATCCGTTGGAAATTAATTTGCCTTAGACAAAATTTAAGCCGGACGACAGTAAATAAACCTTTGTATTAACAAACGCTTATTTCGGCGATCAGCCAATCATCATGCAGTCGATCATTTGTCGAGGTGAGGAATTGTTTTTATTAGCCGGCGGAGCTTAACTAAATTAGGAGGAATAGCAGTTGTAGGGGGGGAGTTCTTAGAAATTTGGGGGAAAGAAGTTTAAGGGGGGTCTTCCAAGAAGCCCCTGGACAAGGTCGTCCAAGCAACACGCCGGAGAATGACAAGGTCCCGGAAAAGACGAAGTTACACCTAGACGACAGGAGCCACGAGACCACCGAAAATCCCCAAGAGGGCTCAGGATTCCCGAAGAGGATTTTGAACGTGAGGACATCCCGAAGAAGACTCAGAACCTGTGGACTTCTCCAAGAGGACCTCTAAACGTGTGGATTACTTAAAAGGACTCTGACGAGAGGGCGCTCCGCAGAGTACCATCACAAGAAGCAGATCATACGGTCCTATGGATATGTGTTCTCCCAATGTTAAAATATTATAATGAAAAATCAAAATGAGGGAATAGTATCTGGATAAAATTTTAAATCATAAATAATTTCGACGAAAAATCAAAAACATTCTATTTATGAATAAACAACGTAATGGAATAATATAATTTACTAAACAGCTTGAAACTGATCAAAGTAACCAACAAGTTGTACCATAATAATAATTTATATGTTAAAATAAATAAATCAGAGTACCGTAACGATTGAAACAGTAAAATAAAAGTGTGGAAAATGGCTAAACCAACAGAAATGTATAAATGTTAATATTGTTAGCCATTTAAATAATTTAAGAATTCAGGGCATTGAAGAATAGTTCGATCACCGTAACTTTTCAATTATATAAATGTTCGTATTAGATCTTCATATTGTAGTAGCTTGTAGATTTTAATTTGTGTAATTATTGTTCAAATACCGAATACAATACTATCCATCAAGAGGCAGTGGTTGCGGTCGGATAGATTGAATGAATGGAAATAATTCTTCATTCATCACAAAAAGCATTACATAACATAACATACAACATACAAACTTCTTTTAGAGGTTACAAGATAGTGCAAAGTAAAAATATTCTTAAATCTAAATATTAACAAAATATAATCAACCTTACACAAACATGTACATTATTATGAATTTACTATTTGGAAAAATATATAGAAATACAATTGGCAATGAATAAATCAGGGGCCTCCTAGGCAATGCCAGTAATGAGGCTTCCATCACAATAAACTAAATTCAGAAACATGGTTACTAATTGATTATGTTACAATATTACATAGCTTATTAAAACATAAGTCAATAAATAGATTTTTACATGGCAAGTCCTTTCTGGCAAATGAACAAACTGAGTTAATCCAGTACGTATCATACTTTATTAATACAGTATATTTAAATGGTAATCTGAAATTGTAAGCCAGGTGGATCCATTTCCACATTTCCTTAAGATTGAATTGAGTTATTGTTGTTTTATTGTTTACCCTAGGACTATTTGAGATTTAAAGGGTTAAGTTGATTACATCTTACTGTGTTAATCTTACTGGTTAGTCTCGATCATCATCTTTCATAGCCAAGCGAGTCAAAGTAAATTCTTCCATTTTTCAGTTACCTGTCATATTTTGTTCAGTAACTTAGTAATAGCTTCACCATTTTTTCATAAAATTCGCAACATCCTTCGTTATATATGATTAAAGTCTTTAAAAACTACAATTTTCTAAAAATTTGACATAAGTTTCAATTTACTTTTTTCTTTCAAGTTTTTTAAGAACAAACGTACATACACTTCTCGTATGTATACTTAGTTTGTTTGCCTTGTTTTTAACTGAGATCTGAGTTTATACAGTTTATTTTTATATTTACGATTACATAGTTTAAGGGATAGAGTAGTATATTTATTCATTTTTGAAGCCAAACAAAACTGTATTTGAATACGTATGGTACATATAAAGTGTTTCTTATAGCCACGACGAGCAAAGCCACAGGCAACTAGAAGAGATGCAAAACTTCATATACATTTTATTGCATTAAACACGCGCAGGTTTTTTCAAATTACACATATACTAAATGAATTATTTCCAATATTGTTCTACATTTGTAGCATTATCTTGAACAAAATTTTCGTCATTTATTTTAAGATCCTAATAGAATGACCCACTTTTTCAAGTGAGTTGAACTTTGTATGTTTTTGCCTGTTGTAATTTTTTAAGAAAGTTTTGTTTTTTTTGGGGGGGGGGACATGAGCCTCGGAAACAAAAATTGTCCTCTACTTAAAAACATTATTAAATATTAATGTCATACCCCATATCAAAGTATGTTCTATTCATGTTCGTCGTCAAAGTCATACTCCATATCGAAGTACGTCCTATTTATACTAGTCGTCAAGCGTCTCTAACTAATGTTTGAAGTAATGATAAACTATATAAAAATCAAGCAGATTAATAGACGTAAAATTATGATTACGACTCCATGTAAATAGGTTTATGCTGATTGATTCATTTTATGTAGCCATAGCTTTAAAAACACCGTGTAAATCATTATAAAATTAGTAAAAAATTCGAACTTTTTCTTCATGGGTAAACATAAATTATAAATCAAAACTGAAAAGCTACTGTACAATGAACAAAACCGTTTAAATAACAAACTTTTATAATAGAAACTAATACAAAAGACCCAACAAATAAATTGACAAAACACCTGGTGTGATTAAATATGTAACACCAGGCTGGAGAACAATGGATGAATACAATTGTTGATAAACACCCTTTAGTGTTTCCACAGGACAGTTTTGGAACTCGCTCTTGCAATAAGTCTGTAGTCACTGTTATGTTTAATTATAAATAAATGGCCTAGCATTTTCATATGGAATTTTTATTTGAGTTTAGAGAATGAAATATTTTTTTTTATTTTTTTAATGTGGCTTATTATGTTTAGAGAAAAATGTTTTAGCGAATTTCCCCTATAGGGAAGAAGCTGTTACCGTAGGTCTCATGGTAAGACCTAAGCCTAAAACCATCATAACTTTTCTTTTTGAGGTCCTCAGATGCCAAAAACACCATTCGTTCACTTTCATAAATATATATATATATATCTATATATCTATATATATATGTGTCTTTAAGCACGATAACTTGCGCAAAAATGGTCCAATCGGAATGAAATTTGGCATAGACATGTAAAGTAGTAATTATTCGGACGAGTTCGTAAACCAGCCCGATCGGACCACCGGAAGGGGGGGTAAAGGGGGGTAAACCCCCCCAAAAATGGGTTTTTTGACATTTTTACATAGAAAAATAAAATTTTTCAAATTTTTATTGGCACCATTGAATTCAGCCCAAAAAAACAAACAATTTAGTATTTTGAATCATGGCTCTATGTCCATTGGTTGCCGAGATATTGAAAGTGGTAAACACAGTACGTTGTCCCAATGTTAACCTTATGGGAAATAAGTAAAATTCTATATCTCGCTTATTTCTCAACATATCTTGATAAAACTTGGTAAATGGCTTCTTCTAGTTCAGATCTACTAAATATTGAATTAAAACCACCCAGTTTTAATATACCTGTAGCAGCAAACCTCCATACTCATTCCCCATGTTATTCTTATAGAGCTTACAAAAATATGTCAAATCTCGCTATGTTGGATCGATATATGTTGTTTTGCACTTGAAATTCGCTGAGTATGCAGGTCTGCTGCAACGGGGGTATTTAAATATGGGGTGTATTTAGACTTTGATTTCATAATAAGATAAAATATTAGTAAACAAGAGTTTAACAAGTTTGCTTTGAAATAGTTGATCATTTTCTTCTTTCCCCCATTGAATTGAGAATGTCCATGAAAACCAGCCCCTAATTTATTGATTGTTTAATAAAAATTATTTCTGAGTATATGAATTTAGTTGATTTCTTAATTGAAATCTGTAGTAGGCCTATTTATCATTGTTTGTTTTTGGTTACTGAATTTCATCCAGGTTACTTTATACTGTAACACATCCCTTAAATATCTTGGTTGAGTATGTATAAGTGAGGAATAATACTTCGATTACTAGGTAAAGACTGACTTGTACCATCTTTTTCACAAAGTGCCGTATCAATGTACTGTACAAAACTAATACAAGTTTGCCATCGGCTATTCTCTGAGGTCAACTGCAACACTCGGACATGATGGGGAAAGTTTCCTTTGTAATGGTTTCCAATATCATTCTATCCTACTCCTCTAAAACCTTTTTGCGTTACAAATTGTCAATTACTTTAACAATATATCTACTTTTATTCTTAATTTAAAACAGATGTTGCCGTTTAACACAAACTAACATTTTTATTATATTAAAATATAATTAAGACCAACCTTTTTTTATTCATATAAGGAGTAGTTTTAATCGAGTGCTCTTTGTTCTCTGACTTTCATAAAACGCCAACCGTATTTTTCACTGAAAAGTGTAATTAATACTTTAAGTTATATTTTTTGTGTACATAAGGGAATCTCAGCTGGTCTATTTCTGTCAACATTGTGTAATAAATTACTCATAATTCCTGGTAAAAAATTGACTAAGCTGTTGATAAATAATTAAATGAAAACATCGATGATCGTAAAAATGACGATTAGTTTTTTGTAGCTTTTGAATAATGCGACAACGATGTTAAACCCTTTAAAACAGCAGAAAATGAGAGTAGCAATGTCAGACGACGTAAGGACGGTCTCATTACTCGACACAAGCTGCTGACCTTTCTACTCGACACGGGCGGAAATTAATCTTATTTGACAACAATTTATTTGGGATTCCTCCGCTTCATGTACATTTTAATCTAATTTAATTGAAAACCTACAATTAGCAGGACTGTTGGATAAGGAAGGGGGGGGGGGGGGGTTAACAGGTAAAAAACATTAGACGAAAAATAAAAGGTCTGAAATTAATATGTAGGCTAGATTGTTATAAAACTGTAAAGAATTCGCTTCATAAGGACTGATCTTCAATACTTATGAACCAGTCCTTATGACTTTGTTCTTCGTCTCTTGGACATAAGCCAGGTTAAGTAGAATAGACCCTGGAATATTATGTGTCATCTACATTAATTTCCCTGTGAATTTATCGTTGCAGACTTTTGGAAACATATTGGATGACATAAGAGAACATTTATGTCAGAGTTTGTACTTGAAATATTAAAGATTTTTGTCCAAGGAGTTTAAGATAAGATCAGTTCAAATAAGAAATAGGCCTAATTATTACATACTACACGAAAAATAACGATTAGCATTAGTCAGCTTAACTTAATATTGATTAGTATAGTTAACACTTGATCAACATTAACCATAGCTTAACTAGAATTTTTCATAGTTGTTAACTATTTATCTTAATAAAATTGACAAAAATAGTAGGATTATGCAGTATAGAAAGTCCATTACATATTTATTACCCAACTATAGTGATATAGCAAGGAAACAAGTATTTCATGATAATTGTGGTAAACATGGCAAACACAAAAGTTGTAAACCTTTGGTCTACCATGCTTTAACTGATGACTCGTAAGCCCGAAAACCTATAAAACCTACTTAGTGTTCTGTAAAATAATTGCACGTCAGCGTCGTCATCATGATTAGTTTATTATCTAATCGTGTTTTCTGATATCTTAATACTTTTAAAAAAAGCAATATGGGTCTGTACAAAGGCATGGCTATTGCAGAGCAACTTGTTTTCATTTTTTTATTAGACAAGTTCTATGGATTAAAGATTGGCGGATTATAACATGGAATCCGACTATTTTAGCGTTTTTTCCTTTAACTATCTTGTTTATCATTCAGTTTTCTTTTTTAATTATTCCAAATAAAAAATTGGCTCTTTTTAATGGTAGATAAATAGTCAGCTAAATAGTCACATAACTTGATAGTGTAGGCACAAGGACTTTTTCATCGTAAATCAATTTTTGAATTTTGGTTGCAATTCATGATATTTATTTCTAAAAATACAAAGAAGGTTCAGCTGGCTTAAGAAAAGCCAGCAAATATTCTGTTGACCGCTCATTTATTATGAATCTCAGCTGCGGCTCTGGCCGTGAGCTGGATTCAGAGAGGATTTAAAAAATCCTGCCTCAGATTTGACTGACTCGGTGTAATTGTATTAGTTATGTGTATATATATTTAAGGTACTTATTAATCAATTTTTTACTAAGAACCAATATTTTGATGAGTGGAAATATTAAGTCCTATTACTTCCAGATACATTATCTACATAAATTTAACTTAATACAAAATAACACGTCAATAATTAATTACATCCCCTTCGGAAATCAAGATGCGAAACACTCCTGCATGTACGTTAGCAGAAATAACATTTTACGTTTCGATGCTATGATCTGAGAAATAATAATCATGATTTCAAGCCAGACTTTTTGAGTTTACGCAGCGTAAATGGTTGTTAGTGTATATAAAACTATGTGAAGCAGAAATAATTCGTTTTAGAAATTTTAAATCATCTATTAGGACATTCAATGCTAGTTAAAAAGAGTTCAAATTAATTTCAATTTGCTCCTATCCTATTGATTTCAATGCACGTTTGGTTTAATACTGAGTAATTTCACCGGTTTGATGATTAAACTTTAATATTAAATAGATTATGTTCAGAATTGAGCACTTGAGGCAACACGAGTGTTTCAAACCTGATAACGAACCCTCACGATGCTCCGTTGCTTGTTCAACGTTCATGTTTGAGTTGCATGTTTGATCAAAAAGTTGAGGTTGAACGAATAGGTAGAAAACATTTCTAACTACAAACAGTGGAGTCATAGTTTTTCTTCAAATAAATAATAACGAATTTTTGAAAATAATGTGGTTTCATATAATTCCTCGTCAGGTCTTAGAAATATATTAGATAGTCGATGTGTTATCGACGGTAAAAAGAGCACAAAATATTTTTTAAACGTTTGAATTTAATCACAGTGGTTTTGGCTTCAAAGTTGGGCATATAAAGTTGTTGTAAGGTTTCGAAAGTTATTGAATGAAAAGAGTTAATTAGGTAAGCTTAATTTGTTGGTTTAATATTTCAAATGGTATGTAATACTACAAAATAAATAATACAATAGTATTATCAGTGTGGGATGTGATGTGTGAGGACAATGACTTGGACTACGATTCATTAAACGATGGATTCGATTCCTGGCAAGATTAATAAAACTTAAGGTTTTGAGATTTTAAGGTATTTTCAAGAATGGTTTTTAATGATTAATCTGTTAAAATGTTTTTGGCGTAGACACAAAAAATAGCTCAGTTTCCTATAGAGCTACTAAGGTAATTGTTAAAAAAGTATCTTTAGACGTAGGAGGAGGGAAGAAGCGAGTAATAATTATCATATTCAGATTGAAATCCTAATAAAATGATAAAAACATAATTTTTGTTCCTACAAGTACAAAGCCATTGTATAGGGTCATGGTAAGTTAGGTGTATTTGTGGGAACAGTAGACCAGGTAGTCATTTAAATACTACGAGGCACATCCCCCAACAAAACCACTCAAACCAATAGAGAACATATCATATTCGGTCTCCTCATATTTGATTTTGGTGGAGACCTGCGTCTTTCTTGCAGGCGTAGGATTTCCTTAACTATGAGTCAATTTTAACTTTAAACTCATAGTCAAACTTTGTAGACGTATATGTAATGGAGATCTCCAGATACAATACGACAGTTGAAAGCCCCATGGTAACCATGAACAGTTGTTATGTAACACATGATCGCATTTAATTCCATAATTATTATACTTTTGAGTTACATGGTTTCAAAAAAAGTGATTTCGACAGGCGCTTCTTTTTTCTAACTTACAAATAACTCATTATTTGTGTTGAGGTATAATTCGTTTCCCCCTTATTCAAGTACGACCCCGGAATGTCGGCTCTGAGTAATGTCCGCCTAAGTGCTCATCCATTATGTATTATGGCGCTCGACTTCGCCGCTTGACTGTAAATCTCTGCGGGCTTCTTACAAAATGTAAAAGCAACAAAATGAGTGTAGCTAAATTTGATATTTTTTCTGGAAGGTAGATTTGGTTTTAGGAAGAAAACGGAAAATATTTAGTCTTGATAATTTGTATGAATAAATTCACTGAGATTGTACGTTTTATGCTTTAGATTCGTCATGTCAACTCTGTATGACTTACTGTACGCCATTAAGTTTTTACGAGAATGGCTCATCAAACACTGTTGTGGTTTTTCAAAGGTTACAGATAATACGATAAATCCTATAGGTGTTAAGGGGTTTTAACCCTGATGTCGTTGCCTGTTACATATGTATTTCTTTTTTGTAATCATTTAATCATTCTTAATAAGACAGGTACCTCATGGAGGACGTTACCCTGAATATGAGTGAAGAATGAGTGTGATGATCTTGTAGCCTTGTTACTGACTAAGGTTGGCACATTCCTTAGACAGGATTGTTAATTAATAGCCCAACAACCAATGGCAGCTGGCTCCAGAAACAACCCTTCAAAAAGCTACCAACATTTTTCGGGATCGATCCGGCTACCTACAAGTTTGTAGGAGGGCACTATAACCACTACACCAACCAGCCATTTTTATAAATGGTTTAAAATGGCTTTAAATTTAAATTAACACTAATCGTGGTTTAAGCATCATGATGCAGCATTTATAATGATATTTCTTCTCTAGCTAAGGCGTCGCAATGCATTGTAACACCTGAACATGAGTACAGCCAAATTTTAAAACCCTTCGATTCTAAGTCAGTCATAACTCTCAATAGTGAGCTAGCTGCACTATCCTTGCTCTTATTTCTCATGGTGTTTTCAAATTCACAATCTCCTTAACTAGCTAAAATAATCATTTCCTATGAATGAACATAAACACGTTTTCAATTTGTCTCAATGAAATAATTCGACAGCTTTGTTCACTATAGTAGATAACTAAATAAGAGAAAAATATTACATTTCTACAATTTTTATCAATGGGTAGTTTTGGAAAGACATAGCGGGTTAAAGTTTACGTTTGACTGGTTATAATCAGATGGAAATGTTATTTCTAGTGTTGGGTCTTATCTAATTTAAATTGCATTTAAATACCTAATTCAATACAATTGGCTCTTAAAACAATTCTCCTGGCTATGTACTCGAATAATTGCATACATTTAACGTCCAAAATTTTGTTTCTAATAATTTTAAAACTTTTAAAACATTACAATAACAATTTTCTTGGAGTGTACAAAACCTATATGATTTATCCTATGTCAATTAGTATCAGCAGTGAACTTTAAAAAAAGTGTTAAAATAATGGAAAAAAACATTTGATATCCGGTGATTATTACGGTGGATCTAGGTACATTGTGTAACCATGTAGAGATTCGCTCTGTAAGTTAATAATAAATGAGTTCTTGAGAGCTTTGCTCTAGACCAACCAGCGTTAAATATTTAAGTTGAGACTGGCTTGGTTCTATAACTTTTTTCAATAACCGGTTTTGATATTCTTTCCTGTTTTCTTCATGGTAAAATTCACTTCCAAAACCATCATTATATGCTTTTAAAATTTTCCTGATCTCGTAAAGATTAGCGTTATGATTGTTCTAAGTGCATTCCCATAATTTATTGTGAATAAATATATTTATTTCTAATTTATCCCCCCAACGGCTATGTTTAGTTAAAAAAAGGGGAAGGTATGGTTATATCCTTGTAATGAGTAAGTAAAACAATATGTTCTTTCCTACCGGGAAAAAAGATTACTTTGCCTCTCGGTAGAAAACAAAGTAAATATTATAAAGAATAATACAAATAAACGGTATCAGGAAACTGACACATACTTTCTCCCTTCAAGTCAATTAAAACCAGAAAACATATATAGTGAAATAAAACAAATTAACAATGAATTATCACACAAATATATACAAAATTTTATCAAAATTGGTTAGTAAATAACGGATATATCAGTTTTTAAATATTTGCCATAAGAATAACATTGGACAACGTAATGCTTTTACCGCCAAACTAAAATATCAATTATCTCCGCAACCAGTTATCGTAAACTAGTGATTCAAAATGCTGGATATTTAGTTTTTCAAGTCAAATTTAATGGTTGCAAGTATATTTTCTTTAGGTTACAAATTTTGTGAAATTTGAAAAATATGTTTTTTTTATTTTAAAGCCCCATAACCTCTGAACCTGAATTTTAACAGACATGCGGGTGGTGTCATTTTGTTTGTCATCTTAAGCACTAAAAACCATGACATTTTTAACAAAATCGTTAGAGCCGTTATTGAGAAATTTGGAATTTTGCCATTTTTAATGTGTTTTTATGAGGTAAATACCCTTAAAAAATCAAAAATTAAAAAAAATGAAAAATACGCCTGGAGATACCATGGCTTTATACCTACATGCCAAATTTCATGAAAATCAGTCACTGGTGTCGTCTCTAGCTTTGTTTACATACACACACACGCGCGCGCGCGCGCGCGCACACACACACACACACACACGAACACACACACACACACACACACACACACACACACACACACACACACACACACACACACACACACACACACACACAGAGAGACAGACAGACACCACGCCAAAAACCGCATTTTTGGATTCAGGGAGCACTAAAACGAATATATCCTCTAACAACTCAAATTTGAAAATGTTGACGAAAACAATACTTTCTCCATATACTATGTATAGGGGGGAGAAAGTAAAAAATCTAGCGCCTTCAAACTTCCACGTAGACATGCGATTTGGTTGCAGCTTAACGGGTTACAGGAGCTAGTGGCTGATTAGTGACAGGAAAAAAATTAAACCCGGGAAAGGCTACGAGAATTTACTAAATTAAGGTTTTAAGAAGGCAACGTCAATCAATTCAATATACTTAGCCTCTCAGCCATTCCAGGATCGATGAGTTTCAGGGAAGGAAAACTAAAATCAATTTTTTTCTGTTTATTTTAATGGAAACTTTTTCGAACATAGTAATCCTATCTTAATCCATGTAATGAAACTGTTAACTATTAATAATTATTTAATCCTCCAGCTTAAGCCCGACCATTAAACATTCATCATCGTTTTTTTTTGTTGATCTGTCCCTAGTTTTTGAGTCTAAATCAATTTGTTTTTAGAATACAACTTTTGTACTTGTTGTAAGCATTTTTGCATAAACGTTAATACCAAATATTCACAAATAAGTTCTTAATACAGTATGTTTTGATAAAATAATAATACCCAAGTGTTATAACATAAAAATTATTTTTACACCAGTCCCGTACGAAAACTTTACACGTCTCATACGGAACCAGAAAACTTCAATATAATTCTGAATTAACCATTGATAAACACTAAAAACTAAGGTTAAGTGGTCCAGAAATATATCTTTCATTGCTATAGGTATTTAAAAAAAATACTTTACAAATATAATAAAACATTTTATCAAATCTATGATAACATGTAATTTTGTGGTGACCCGTACAGAACTAGCCTACTTTAATTTTTTCAAGAAGAATCAAGTATTTGCAAAGTTTTCCAAGTTTATAACATATTAACTGACAAATCGACACACAATTAGATGTATATTTTATCCTGTAAAACCGTTATTTTAAGTCCATAAACTAGTTGTGAACATGGCCTAACTGTCCCGTACGGAAATTGGAATGGCTGTTCTGTTTTGTTAAAATCGTGTTTTTGAGACCGTGTCGATTAATTACTTTTATTTATTTTTTTATTACATGAACATGCAATAAGTAAACTCAAGGAGTTGTTCGTAGATTCCAGGAATTCGTTGTTGGTGTATACCGAATTCTTCAGCAGGAATTCTTGAATTCTCTTCAGTTTGTTAACAGTCAGGTTCCGTAGGTGGTCAGGAAGGAGGTTTTTCAGCTTTTGGCCTATGTATGATGTTTTTTTTCTAGTAGAGGGCTCTTAATATGTTAAGGTAGGATGAATCTGGAGGCATTGCGTGTGGGGTAGTTATGAAGGTCCATGTGAGTTTGCAGGTTTAGTTTGCCAACATATAAAATTGCTTCGTAGATGTCTAGTGCAGATATTGTGAGTATGCCTAATGTATCGTGAATGAATGTATATAATTAAGAAAAATTATAATTATTTTAGACAGTATAATTATTTTAAATATTGAGTACAGTATATTAGAATTGTCCAGCCTAAGGTTTGATAGGCTTGGCGACCACTTTGCCGGGGCTTCTTCAGGTTTGCAATGGTCCTAGTACCCTTCTTCGTAGTACAAGTATTCTTTTGAGATTTCTTGAGGAGCTTCCCCAGATTGTAAGGTAGTATCTAATATATGATTCTATTAGCGCATAGTAGGCCCTTTTTATTGCTTCCAGCGTGCCAAACCATTTGATGCGTCTAACAACATAGACAACAGTGCTCATTTTACTGCAGATGTTATTTACATGATCTGTCCATGTAAGTCCTTTGTCTAGAGTTAATCCAACTGGTCCACTACCGTTATGTTGGGGATACTAGTGGGCAGATCTCTTTTCCTGCTAAAATGTACTTGTGTTGTCAGGGCTTATTGCCAAGTCATTTTGTTTACTTTAGGCTATGGCTTTTTGAAGAGATGCAGCAGAGTTGTCATACAATTCTTGAGTTGAGTGTTTTGTTAGGAGAGTTGAATCGTCTGCATAAATTTTGCAGCTGGTACTGTAATTTTGAATTAGAGCTGGGAAGTCGATAGTGAACAAAATGAACAGAACAGGTCGCAGCACGTATCCCTGAGGGACTCCCCTTGTGATTTGGTCTACGATCTGATCTGAACGTGGTAGTGAGGCCTAATGTAGTGTTGGATATCTACTACTTGGGATCTCCTTGTAGCTGACAAACCATCCTTGAGGCTGTTTTCTAAGCCTCTTACTCCCAAGGTTGTTAGATTTCTAAAGATCAGGTCATGTCCTAAAGAATCGGACGCCTTGCTGTAGTCTGATAATAAGGCTGTCACAAATGTCCTTTATCAATGCTGTAAATGGTAGACTCAACAAGGCTTATGATTGCAAAAGTAGTTGATTTTCCATTTTGGAATCCGTGTTGACAATTAGTGATTAAAGCTTTTTGTCATTGACCTTTTTAGCACTATTGTCTCTATAAGTTTAGAAAATGTATAAACTAATGATATGGGCCTGTAGTTTTTTAGATCGGTTTTTGGCCCTTTTTGTGTTTGGGATATACTCCAGAGACCTTCAGCTTGTTTGGAAACTACCCTAAGGAGAAAGATTTATTTATGATGGATGTTAGAGGGTTAGAGAGTTAGAGGGTTATTTATGATGGGAGGGTGAGGAGGGTTGGATGGGAAGGGGTTGGATGAGGGGGGGCGTGCAATTCTTGTGCACAATACGGTTTTTCATTAGAATTCGTCTATGCCACTGGAGGGTTTGTTCCGTAGACTGTGTATTATTTGATTTACTTCTTTCGATGTTGTGGAACTCCGATGAAATTATTGTGTTCCAACTGTTTATTGTTTTGTTGCACTGTTTCTTCTGTTATCTGAGTAAAATAGAGGTTGAATTGGTCAGGTACCTAAGGAGGATCGTTAATAATTGTCATGTTAATGTTGAGCCTATGGCAGTTTTGATTAGGTTGTTTTGCTTGTCTTTCTGTATTGATTAGATTCCATACAGCTTTCGATTTATTGTTGGATGTAATAATTTTCTGTGCATTAACACTTTGTTGCAGTGTCCCTGGTTTGTTGTCATATGTCTTTTTTGTGTTTATCACTGTTGCTTTTCTTCTGGCCTTCCGCTCTAGTTCAGATGTTTTCAGGACTCCTAAGGGGGCAGCTTTAAGCTCAGCTGATTAATAATGTATTGTGTATTTAAATTTTCGTAAAGTCAGGGGAAAATGTACGCATTACGAGAGGAAAGTGAATTGTCTCCCATAGGAAGTCTGTCGCCAGCAGCAAGCCTCGGGGAAATAATTTCCCTGGCAATAGATTCTTGATCTTTCTTCCCATAACACACATCTAATTAGTTAGATGTTGTTGAGAGAGCAATAAACTAGGTAAACCAAATAAAACTAGAAATTACTAATTAAAAACAAAATGAAATTATTCCGGTTATGTATATATGCCCGGTCCCCAGATGCCAAAAAACAACATACGTTGCTTTTCATAAAGACATTGAAAAACATACAGTAATATGGTTTGATGAAATGAATGACAGCAGTGATTTATATTTAGTTCCTAAAATCAAAAATATCCAATAGTTCACATTTAATGTCTTATGTTATTATTTTGATTCAAAGCATGGCTGGAAAATTAATGCAACCAGTTTACTTGAACGCTACTGTAACGAAAACAGTCAAAACCATAAACGCAGCTAAAAAAGCAAAGATTTAGGTTGGAGTATTGTTTGCTTCTTTGGTTCATCTAGGGAAAAATCTTTGGCCGATATAAACGTTATTCATTCATCATTCCAGAATCCAGTCGATGTCGATGGAAAAATGTTGTTGATGTTCCTCTGTAGATTAGTTCTGTAGATTAATCATCAGACCAGGACCAGCAACGTCAGTCGGTTTTTGTTTGGTCTCGTTATTCGATTCAAAATGTTGTTCTTTCTGAAGAAATAACAGTACACCAGGGCCAGCATTGTCAGACAGTGTAGGGTCGGTCTCGTTACTCGACACATCAAGCTGCTGGCCTTTCTGTAGATTAATCATCAGACCAGGACCAGCAACGTCAGTCGGTTTTTGGACGGTCTCGTTATTCGATTTAAAATCTTGTTCTTTCTGAAGAAATAACAGTACACCAGGGCCAGCATTGTCAGACAGTGTAGGGTCGGTCTCGTTACTCGACACATCAAGCTGCTGGCCTTTCTGTAGATTAATCATCAGACCAGGACCAGCAACGTCAGTCGGTTTTTGGACGGTCTCGTTATTCGATTTAAAATCTTGTTCTTTCTGAAGAAATAACAGTACACCAGGGCCAGCATTGTCAGACAGTGTAGGGTCGGTCTCGTTACTCGACACATCAAGCTGCTGGCCTTTCTGTAGATTAATCATCAGACCAGGACCAGCAACGTCAGTCGGTTTTTGGACGGTCTCGTTATTCGATTTAAAATGTTGTTCTTTCTGAAGAAATAACAGTACACCAGGGCCAACATTGTCAGACAGTGTAGGGTCGGTCTCGTTACTCGACACATCAAGCTGCTGGCCTTTCTGTAGATTAATCATCAGACCAGGACCAGCAACGTCAGTCGATTTTTGGACGGTCTCGTTATTCGATTTAAAATGTTGTTCTTTCTGAAGAAATAACAGTACACCAGGGCCAGCATTGTTAGACAGTGTAGGGTCGGTTTTGTTACTCGATACAAGCTGCTGGTTTTTCTGTAGGTGTTAATCATCAGACCAGGACCAGCAATGTCAGACAGAGTAGAGGTTGTCTTGAACTCGATACAAGCTGCTGATCCTTCTGTAGATTAATCATCAGACCAGGACCAGCAATGTCACACGGTGTTTGGATGGTCTTGTTATTCGTCGCAAAATGGTGTCCTTTCTGTAGATTACACAGTAGACCAGGGCCAGCATTGTCAGACAGTGTAGGGTCGGTTTTGTTACTCGACACAAGCTGCTGGCCTTTCTGTAGGTGCTCCTTGGTCTCTTGGTCAGACCAGGACCAGCAATGTCAGACAGAGTAGAGGTTGTCATGAACTCGATACAAGCTGCTGATCCTTCTGTAGATTAATCATCAAACCAGGACCAGCAATGTCACACGGTGTTTGGATGGTCTTGTTATTCGTCGCAAAATGGTGTCCTTTCTGTAGATTAAACAGTAGACCAGGGCCAGCATTGTCAGACATTGTAGGGTCGGTTTTGTTACTCGACACAAGCTGCTGGCCTTTCTGTAGGTGTTGATCATCAGACCAGGACCAGCAATGTCAGACAGAGTAGAGGTTGTCTCGAACTCGATACAAGCTGCTGATCTTTCTGTAGATTAATCATCAGACCAGGACCAGCAATGTCACACGGTGTTTGGATGATCTTGTTATTCGTCGCAAAATGGTGTTTTTTCTGTAGATTACACAGTAGACCATGGCCAGCATTGTCAGACAGTGTAGGGTCGGTCTTGTTACTCGACACAAGCTGCTGGCCTTTCTGTAGATTAATCATCAGACCAGGACCAGCAATGTCACACGGTGTTTGGATGGTCTTGTTATTCGTCGCAAAATGGTGTCCTTTCTATAGATTAAACAGTAGACCAGGGCCAGCATTGTCAAACATTGTAGGGTCGGTTTTGTTACTCGACACAAGCTGCTGGCCTTTCTGTAGGTGTTGATCATCAGACCAGGACCAGCAATGTCAGACAGAGTAGAGGTTGTCTCGAACTCGATACAAGCTGCTGATCTTTCTGTAGATTAATCATCAGACCAGGACCAGCATTGTCACACGGTGTTTGGATGATCTTGTTATTCGTCGCAAAATGGTGTTATTTCTGTAGATTACACAGTAGACCAGGGCCAGCATTGTCAGACATTGTAGGGTCGGTTTTGTTACTCGACACAAGCTGCTGGCCTTTCTGTAGATTAATCATCAGACCAGGACCAGCAATGTCACACGGTGTTTGGATGGTCTTGTTATTCGTCGCAAAATGGTGTCCTTTCTGTAGATTAAACAGTAGACCAGGGCCAGCATTGTCAGACATTGTAGGGTCGGTTTTGTTACTCGACACAAGCTGCTGGCCTTTCTGTAGGTGTTGATCATCTCACCAGGACCAGCAATGTCAGACAGAGTAGAGGTGGTCTCGTTACTCGACACAAGCTGCTGGCCTTTCTGTAGGTGTTGATCATCTGACCAGGACCAGCAATGTCAGACAGAGTAGAGGTGGTCCCGTTACTCGACACAAGCTGCTGGCCTTTCTGTAGGTGTTGATCATCTGACCAGGACCAGCAATGTCAGACAGAGTAGAGGTGGTCTCGTTATTCGATACAAGCTGCTGACCTTTCTGTAGATTAATCATCAGACCAGGACCAGCAACGTCAGACAGAGTAGTGGTGGTCTCGTTACCCGAAACAGGCTGTTGACCTTTCTGTAGATTAATCATCAGACCAGGACCAGCCCTGTCAGACAGAGTAGAGGTGGTCTCGTTATTCATCACAATATGGTGTTCTTTCTGTAGATTAAACAGTAGACCAGGGCCAGCATTGTCAGACATTGTAGGGTCGGCCTCATTACTCGACACAAACTGCTGACCTTTAACTTGACTCGGGCGGGTCCTTACTGCAATTCATCTTACTTAACAGAAAACGTGTTTTATCTCATTATTTAGTCGAATTTCAGTTTAGTTTAACTTTAGGATCGATGACATATACTGTATACAGTTAAACTGATCGTGTTCACGTTTTATTGGAAATATATGTTTTCTTTGAAAATTTATATAATTAATAATTAATTGCAAACATGAAATACGGTGCTACATTTCTATGTGTTATAACAAACTGAATTCAACGAAAGTAAAAATGTTATACCTTGATATTGAGTGAATTCCCGTAACAGTTCTTTGTCTCTTGGTCACGAGCCAGGTGGTAGTTATATTGAATAGAGGCTGGAATTTTATGTCTCGATTTAAACCAGTGGAACTCCGTGGATGTATAAGTAAATGGAAATGGTACAAATAATTTACTAATCCGTCAAGAGTGTGAATAAAGAGAAATAAGCTAGGTTCGTGAGGGGTATTATCATTTGTCCTAGGACGATTACAAATTTTGTATTAACTATACAAAATGTTATAGTTAAATGACAGTTTTAGAAAAATTATTAACAAACTGCTAGTAAACACCTGCTTAGGGGACTTGAAGTGAACATTTTCTCTTGATACCGAAAAACCAAATAAACCGATGTGCGATGAGGAACTAAAATTATGCGTTAATTTATTTAATTACAATATTTCACAATAGTTATTTGCTGAATAAAATGAAACAAATTGACCATAGATTGCTTAATTTTAAAGATATAAAGGGGTATACGAGGTGATATTTCCCTCTCTAATTCAATCATTTAAAATAATAATGGTTGAAGATATTTGAGCTTAATGATGGTCTGTAAATTTGTTTATATTAAAGTTAATATAAATCCAGATTTTACGCTATCACATAAATGTTTAAATATTGGTTCACTAAAATTCTGTGTGATCATTATCAACTTCAGGATTGAGGAAGGTGTAGATTTAATAATTAAACTATATAAATGATAAAAGTTATGAAAATATTTATTTCTTTATTTTGATATCAGCTTTGATAAAACCATCGGTAACCACATTGCCTATCTCACTTATCTTTATAATATTATTAATTAACAAATTATTTACATTATGTATATATATGTATGTATGTATGTATGTATATATATATATATATATATATATATATATATAATATATATGTATATATATTTGTATATTGCATACTGATTCACTGGTAAGTATTATAACGGTTTCATAAATTAGAACAAATACCTTTTTCTCATGGTTTTATTTCTGCAACATGTTTCGACTATAATGTCATTTTCAAGCAAATATAACCTGTAAGGTAAAGTTTTTATAAAAGTATAAAAATAAATAAGTGTATAGAAAAATTCATGTGATATAAATAATTTAAAAAAAGGTTTTTTTGGTAATAGGTATATTAATTAATCGGTTGATCTTTGATCTAATTGCAGCCATTTTATATCTTCTTGGATGATGTGATTGGACTTTGAAGATAAAAAGATTGGACATTCAAAAATACTTTAAAGAAGAAATGAATACAATAAAATACCTAACCTCCAAAAATTGGTATGATAGTAAATTTGTTGACAAAATAATATAAATAAAAAGACACAACGATCAGTACAGAACAGAACAGAAATCAATCAACAAGAGAAAAGAAATACATGAGCATGTCATTTAATACAGCCCTTAACAGAGCTGTCCGAAACACATTCTCCAAGACAAACCATGAAGAAAGCTACAAGACTGAGAACAATGCATTTAATCTTATAAAAAAAATATATAACCAAATAATAATAAATAAATATGTACAATCAACCTGGTATATATAGATTAGACAGTTCAGACTACTAACATATCTACATTAGTCAAACAGGGATATCTTTCAGATTCCGACTCAAAGAACACATACAGGCCTTAAAAAGTAACAACAATACATTCATGAAATCAAGCTTTGCAGAACACTTACTTCACCACAACCAAAATTACAAAGGAATTGAAGATAACATGAAAATAATATAATATTTGAAAAAAGGAAAAGAAATGCCAAAGAAAAATAGAATGTATATTCAGGCTATAAAGATCCTCCTTCCGACATATTAAATAGCCAATTACCTTTAAATAATCCAATAATCAAAGTTGTAAGAAAACTGAGAAATACATGACAAACGGATTTTCCTAAACTACCATTTACTGAAAAACTTATTTCTAAATTATTTGTATCACATGACTTTTTCTATGTATTTATTTATTTTTATACTTTCATAAAAACCTTATGATATAGGTTATATTTGCATGGCAATTAAATTACTAACGAAACATGTAGAAAAAAAACCATGAGAAAAGGGTATTCTGTTCTAAATGTTTGAAATAATATATATATATATATATATATATATATATATATATATATATATATATATATGCAATATAAGTTGTTTCAATTTAAGCTTTAAGAAAACCTGATAGGTTGCGTTAACACTTACAGCTAAAAGTACAAGTTTTGCAGCATCTAAAATTGTCTCTTTGTTTTTTTAATTTTTTTATTTAATTTTAATCACCCTCATTTGGCCCTCATTTACCGCCCCATTAGTCGAATCCATCCAACCTTCATAAATACTATACAGACATAATTTGTCAAAAAAAGTGTAACTCATTAAATTTATAATACCATGAACCATTTAAAACGCTCCACGCGTTTACGTATAATGAACAACATTTGATAAAGAAATTTAAACCTATTTGAATTTTAAATCAGATTTCCAGACCTACTTCTATTAAGGTAAGTATTTGATCAGCTAATTTCATAAAACACCTAATCTATAAATATTCAAATAAAAAATTACAATAAAATTTATTATTTATAGTATTATTGGATTGCTATATTTTTTTAGTTAGTTTAATTGATTAGACTTTGATTGCTCGTGAAATATAACATTATTTGTCTTAACAGTAACATGGTTGTAAGGAAAAAAGTTCGTTTTGTTACAGCACGTAGGTGTGACGACACAGTTCTCCGTACCAGCTTGGCCAGTGTCGCAGCCAACATTCATAATACACGAGTTCTTCCACAGCCTCGCCTTGCAGTCATAACAAGCACGTAAGTGTGACGACACAGCTCTCCGTACCAGCTTGGCCAGTGTCGCAGCCGACATTCATAATACACTAGTTCTTCCACAGCCTCGCCTTGCAGTCATTACAGCACGTAGGTGTGACAACACAGCTCTCCGTACCAGCTTGGCCAGTGTCGCAGCCGACATTCATAATACACGAGTTCTTCCACAGCCTCGCCTTGCAGTCATTACAGCACGTAGGTGTGACAACACAGCTCTCCGTACCAGCTTGGCCAGTGTCGCAGCCAACATTCATAATACACGAGGTCCTCCACAGCCTCGCCTTGCAGTCATCACAAGCACGTAGGTGTGACGACACAGCTCTCCGTACCCAGCTTGGCCAGTGTCGCAGCCGAAATTCATAATACACGAGTTCTTCCATAGCCTCGCCTTGCAGTCATTACAACACGTAGGTGTAACAACACAGCTCTCCGTACCAGCTTGGCCAGTGTCGCAGCCAACATTCATAATACACGAGTTCTTCCACAGCCTCGCCTTGCAGTCATTACAGCACGTAGGTGTGACAACACAGCTCTCCGTACCAGTTTGGCCAGTGTCGCAGCCGACATTCATAACACACGAGTTTTTCCACAACCTCACCTTGCAGTCATTTTAACACGTAGGTGTAACAACACAGCTCTCCGTACCAGCTTGGCCAGTGTCGCAGCCAACATTCATGATACACGAGCTATTTCACAGCCTCGCCTTGTAATCATTCACTATCGTGGAGCGAGAAAAATCCAAGGGGGAAAGAGCAATTATGTACAAGAGAGTTGACTTTAAATACCTTAATCATTATAAAGGTATACAGTTTGGCTACAGTTGTTTAAATGTAGTTTTGTTTCAGTTGTTTATATATTTTATGAATCTATTTAAAATTATTAAATGAAGAAAACTGCCAATACTAGTTAAATCAACAGACATTTCTTTGGGACATGACACTATAAACTACCATGTTAGGTATTATTTAAGGTGTGACATTGAAATGTAAATTATGTTATTAAAACAGTAAAAACAAACAGAAACTGCATCACGATGTGATTTTTTTTATTGTTTACTTCTGAAGTGAAACTAAAATACAATCGATACGAAATGTTTTCAAATAATGATGTCAAATAATAAATGTGTTAGGAAAATTAGCCATAATATGTTCTTTTAAATAGTAATTAGTGACCATACTCACGAAATTAAACATACATAATACCTGTTCTAACAACAACATATAAAACAGAGATGTACTCTGATATGGCTATGAACAAATGACGTATACTCTTCAAGTTATTAGTAAATACTAAAATTTATAATAATTCTCTAAGGAAGGAACACCGTCGCTTTCTTAAAATATTGATAATGTTCCAGCCAACCAAGTCGGTAAATTTGATATTATACTTTTAAATGTAAATCTGGAATACTTCTGTTGTACTTAACTAGATATTTCATTGAACAGTTTGAAATTGAATTCTTATACATATTTATGTATACGAAGTGATTCAAAAATGTGTTTTAATGATCAACTTTTGTGAAGAGAAGTAACACTGATCAATCGTGGTATCTTATTAAAGAAATAAATGTTTATGTGTAAGAATAAATATTATATTCGCCTTCAGCTCGCTGGGGGCTCCACCCCCAGACTCCCTATTGTAAGTTAGGGTGGAAGGGGGGTTGTTATCGATAAGTCACACAAAAAACCAATAAACTTTTTTTCAAATTCTCAGCACTAATTAACTTATATAGTGTTCAGGAGGATAGTTGGTTGTGGAAGGAGGGGGGTCATCGATTTGGGGGGGGGGTTATTACTTCAAAAGGGAGATGGTTAGTGGGGCCAGGACTAGAGGCAATTTAAAAAACTTGGATCTCGCTATCACAAGAATAAAAATGCATGTAAAAAATAGGAGTGAAAGTCAAAATCTAATGAGAGGTTAACATTTCAGGACGTTTTAGGGGTTGAAACGGGGCAAAATTGACGAATTTACTATAATTAACCTGGAGGGTCAATGTACCTTGAGGGGGTGGGTTCGATATTAAAAAGTCACAAGAAAACGTAAATTAAACTATTTACAAATTCTTAGCATATTTTTTGGTAATGTTCAGGGGGAGGGCTATTAGTTGGTTGGGCTTGATGGCTGTGGGGATTAATTGATTAATTATTTGAGGTCTGGTTAGTGGGACCAGGGAGTGAGGCAAAATTATTTGTTTAGAAGTAACGATGTCAGTAATTTGAAAAATACTTGATTTGCTTCATTTATTGGTTATATTTTGGGGTTGAAAGAGGTTGCAAATGGAGATTTACATCGAAAACGCGAGTGCTGACAACGACCAATTTCTTGTAAAACGATTGGGTCTCTCAGTTAAAAGATTAAATCAATTAAAAATCAAAACTACGAGAAAAATAATAAATGTAATGAAAGGTTAACTTTAGAGTACTTTTTTAGGGGTTGAAACGGAATGAAATTGGCAAATGACCTTTGATAAAATTTGACTGGGGGCACTGACTAGTTCTATGTCAAAAATTTGGTACCTCAGCCAAAACATATGTTAACAAATAAAAAAAAAAGAATAAGCGTAAATTCGTAACTTATTAAAGAAATTAATGTTTATGTGTAAGTAACACTTTTAAACCAATCTAGATGTAAAAGAAAAGTCATATTATTCAATATAAAAAACTAAGTTCTACGGAAACGCACTGTTTTTTTTCTTTAGGCCTAATAGTTAAGATTAGTTTGGTTTTTTTACAAATTTTTTGGTGTTAGGTTTGGAATTGTCTGGGGATTTTTAAGGTATACTAAATAAATCAAAAGGGTTTAAAGGCTACAATTATATATTAGGCTGTATTGTACAAGAATTAGGATTTAAATTGATAGTGAGTACTAATCTAAGCTCTCAGACTTTATTTCTAGCAACCCCTACAGTTGGATATTGTCAATCAGAAACAGTTGAAACAATTTAAACCTAATTAAACTTGATTTTATTTAATGAATTTATCATCCATGATAGTGACATAAAACATTTTTTTGTATAACCAAAAAAAGGCTCCTCCGTATAATGTACAACGTTTAATAAAGTGATTTAAACCCATTAATTATTTTTGGCACACTTATTTACAATAACGAGGTCATTCTTACTATATTTTTATATTGCAACGCAGCAGACGCACAGGTGTTTGCCTATGACTGCTGATTCCATAAGACCGTTCATTTGTTTTCTTTAGCAGCCAATGAAATTGTAATAAAATTCTAATTTGTTTTGCATTTGCTATAGTCCTTTTTTTTTAGTTATATTTATAAAGCTGTTCATATTTTCTTGGAATAACCGTTTCATTCATTCATTCATTCATTCATTTGAATTTAGGATTAGATTTCCAAATTTACTTCGATTAAGGCCAATATTTGGATCGGTTTATTTTATAGGTTCCTGAAACACTTAACCTAAAAGTATTTTAATTAAAAAGGATAATATTATTTATATTATTTATATAGCATATATGTTTTGCTATATTTGTTATTAGTTAGATGAAGTATAATATTATTTGCCTTAAAAATGACAAATGTTATCTATACATTTTTAAATAAAAAAGGGCTATTTTTATCCTAAGTAATGTTCCCGCACATTAAGTAATTGAATGGTTACATTTCTAGTAAAATATGACTTGACAAATTTTTAAACTACACCTGAAAAACGGACAGTACTGGTTGACCGAGATAGTTAGTACCTACATAGTAATTCGGACATTATTACCTCCACCAGCCATTAGTGACATTGTCCATACAGGCTCATGAGGTTGACTGATAAGCGGCCCTCTGCTGTCACATGTGAAGCCGCTCTCTCGATGTCATCGTACAGCAGGAAGTTACGAGAGATGTTTTATGAAATATTACAAACAATCGGAAGCCATCTCATTGATGGGCCACAAAATAATATTTATTATGGTAACAAAATGTAAAGAAAGCTATACACATTTGATATGTGAAAAATAACGCTTTTATAAGAGGCATTCTGGCTGTTTCACGATATTATAGTTTGTCCTGTTGTTATGTTTCGCTTATCAAATCTGTAGAGCTTTATGTAAAGATTAACTTTTGCTAAAAGATAACAATCACTTTTTCTAAAAGATGACTTAAAAGATAAACTTTTGATTAAAGATTTGCTTTTGCTTTTTTTCACAAAAAAGTATATTAAACGTATATTAAAAAAATTATGTTTAACAACCAAGGTGGTGTCTTAAAGTATTTCTGGTCTCCCCAAAAAGTCACTTTGTACATTACTCATACGTATGTTTTTTGTGAATTTGTGTGCATGTGTGGAATTGTTTAATATTTCGATGGAAATTTTAGTAACCATGGCCTTGTTTCGAATCTAACGGCTCCGATCTAAATCTAACGGAGACCTTTAATTAGATAGCATCATTAATTCATAGCCCAATGAAAAAAGGGTAATGGACCCAATGTCGATCCTTTCAGGAATCGAACCAGTGACCCTCAGGATATGAGGTGAGCGTTTTATCCACTCTGATATTCAATTAGACATTCGTGTATATTATTGTACATTGAACAAAGTTTCTTGACCTGTATTAATGTCAAATATCAACACAACTGTTAATTATTTAGTTTTAATAGTTGTTGAATTAATGTCAAATATCAACACAACTATTAATTATTTACTTTTTTCACAATGCATACTAAGCCAAATTAGTATATGATTTATGTGATATGATTAAGAAATAAAAAATAAAAAAGGTACTGGAGAGCGAACGGTTTGTGAATGTCACAGACAAAGACACCGTCATTACGCTTTTGATCTTCTTACCGTTGTCAAGCGCCGAAGCAATTGTCTTCCCTCAAACGGAACTTTGAAACTCCCATGATCTGTAACGTACAAAGCTGAACGGTATTTTCTTTGCAGACTTATTTTTTTAAATTTATTGTTAAACACTATACGAAAACTAGACAAATAATACATTTAAAATTTAATAACACAGCACTTTTAGTGACGTCGTAAGTTACACTGTATAGGGCAATTCTAAATGATTGGTACAACTTTATTTGTCATTTTCGCAGCTTAATTTTGCGTACAGTTTAATTTAGCTTAAATGACTAATTACCAAATGATACGTGTACACGTATACCATACACAAGTATGGAAGCTATAACTTATAAATTTGAATCCTGGCCATTCATTCCTATTTGTGAGATAGTAATTATTGAGACTGTCCTATAAGATTTCTTTTAGCTGTTAGGGGATTAAAGCGAAAGAGGTTGAAAAAACAGAAGAATGAGGGCTAATTTATTTTTAAATAGGGATATTGATATTTACAATTCACGAGATCTTACTTTTTTCCGTATGGTGCCAGGTTATGTGAAATAAGTCTTAAAAAACCTGACATCAGCTGAAAAGGACAATATACAGCTACGTTAGGAAATATCGATCACCTTACATTCAAAATAAATTGAATTTTAGTTTAGAACTCAAATGTATAAGTTAAAATATGTATACCAAGGTGCATGAAAAAGACCTCAAAATAAAAGTTAAAATAAAAGTATTTTACGTATACCTTGTAATTTATTTAAATATTGCTTTAATAAACTTTTATTTTGTAAGAATAATAATATAATCACCTTATTTTGCAATTTTTTTGTAGGTTAATTATTATGTATTTTGTAGCTTCTAACGTAAAGTGCTATACAAATGTTTTCAGTCGAAAAAAGTCCTAAGTCGTTTTATAATTTTTATATTTTTTCTCCAAGTTTGACCAATGACCAATCAAATTAATACACCTGCTGCAGCATAAATGCATACTCAGCAAGTTTTAAGTGGCTATAACCATGTTTCAGCCAACCCATAGATGTTATATTGCTCTTTAACTCCACACGAATTAATGGCGAGTTTATATAGAGGTTTTTTGCTATAGGTTTTTAAAAATGTTGTTAAGTCTATATTTAGCAGACCTAAGAAGGCATGCACCGAGTTTTAACGAGATATGTTAACGAATAAGAAAAATACTGAATTTAACGTACTTCCCTAAAGGCTAACATAAGGAGTGACTTTGTGGTTTCATTGCATCATAAATCTTGATATTGATAATTTTAAACCATAATTCAGTTGAAAACATTTAAAAGAAGTAACATACAGAGTTTTATTTACTTATATCTTTCAAAAGAGGCGTTACACGTAATTTTACTTGTTCTCGTAAGGATAACATTGGGACGACGTACTGTGTTTTTCCACCTTCAATATATTGGTAGCTAATATACATGAACCAAAGATTTATAGTTATATTATTTATAGTGCTTAGTTTATAACTGATTTTCATAGCACTGACTTAATTTGGTGATTTTAATTGTCCAATAGGATGAACGGTTGTAACTGCATAAGATGAACAACAACAAAAACTATTATTTAAGGGAATTCCCACTTAAGATCGCATATAACTCACCAGAGTACAAGTCTGAGCCCAATTTCAATAATAAGGGATAATCTTTCATTAAAACAATTTTCTTGTCATTGAAAAAAAATATGTTTTTCTAATTTGCTCTACTATTATTTTCCTTACAGATTTGAATGGAATACTAGGGTATCTGAGGGGTCTCAAAACCATCAATTATCATGGTCTCGGACTTAGGTTTTACCATGACTTAGGTCTCTACAGCAAGAGCCTCTTCCCTGCAGGGAAAAACATCATAAGCAACTACTTAGGCTGGAGACATTTTTTCAATGCCTATTATTATTAAGAAAATAATGTTCTACACTAAATTTATTCTAAAAAATTATTGTTGAGGAATTAAGGTATGTTAGTATGCAGACTTGTAAATTCAGGTCAAACAAGAACCTTTGTTTCCACACAGTCATCATGAAATCAGGGCAGCAATCACTGGTGGTCAAACACATACCACTACCATTGAGTGCAGCCATAATGTGATTGGGACTCCATTCAACAAAATCTCGTTTTGCTTAACTTTTACGTTATCACTTCTATAACTGGATTCTTCCAGCTAAAGAACTTAATATGTAGGTTTAAGACAATATAATTGCGGTAAATCTTCTAATTAAGATTTACATTAGGTCAAAAATAAATTTCATAACATATTAGCTAAGACTTTATTCATGAAAATTTATTTACTTAAAGAGGTTACATGGGATAGGATAGAACAGGGATTAATTGAACTGAGTTTAACATAGTAGGCTTAGGATGTATCCTGAAAATTGATGACAGAATAGGAACATAATAGGCTTATTCATCATAATTTTACAAAAAGTATGATGTGTGTGTATCAGATTAGCTAAAAACGTTCTAATTTATTTTTTTGAACTTTTGTGTTAGTTTCAGATTTCACAAAAGCAACTTTTTTGTACTGTTTTTTTATCTGAGGCTGGTTTTTGACCAGTCATCAGATAAAGCCACGTATATATTTATACCTCAGATATTGACAAAAACGTTCCAGAGAGATTCCAGTCGAGAAATCTGATGATTCAGATTCCTGTGAACATAGTGTTATAGCAAGGATAACGCTAGCATTATTTCAATTAATCAGTACCTATAAACGTTTGTCTTTTAAAGATTAAGTCGGGTCTGGCAGTTTATATCGAAGGCAAAATAACGTAAGATTACAGATTTTGAAGTTTAAAAATTAATGTAAAAAGTGAATGAGATAATTTGTATGATTCAATGCGATGTTATCTATTATTACCTTAAACTACTGGCAACTATTGTGATTATGGTGTTTGACTGTATTCATGTTTTGATTGGATCTGTTTAGAAATGAATCATAACATAATCGTTTGATTGAAACAAAAATTAATTTGCAGATTAATCAACATAAGTTTTTGAAGAGAAACTTTTCGGAAAAAAATAGAATGAATAATCTATTTTTTAGCAGTTGGCAGCCTCTTTTCAATTTTATATCCGTCCCTTCTACACGTACCATTGATCTTTGCCTAGACGTTATCAAGCAAAAGTGAGTGACCCAATTCAATGCGAAAATGAACAGCGCTGTTAAAAGTTATTTTCAGCACATTGGACTTGAATCCAGGGCATCTCCGTCCTGGATCTAGAGTCCGGTGCGCTACTAGCTGTGCCAACGCCTCAATAAGTAAAGCTTAAGTAGTAAATTTAAGGCAAAAAATAATATATAAGAAAAGTAAAAAACGTAAAATAGAAAATTTGATTGGCAAATGTTAACATCTACCTATAAAATATAGGGATTTCTTAATTTATATCATGCCAAATTCATTAATGATACTATTTAATATACTCTAAAATAATAAATCTAATTTTTAGGCTTGTATTTTTTAATACAAGTAGTTAACTATCGGACTTTATGTTCCGTAAGAAGAATCACAACAAAGGAACCTCAAACACAATGGGCGACGAGTTACAGAGTGCCTCATTTTGAACTGACTCTAAAGGAATCATTAAGAACAAGACCTAATTAGGTTACACATCAGCAAACTCTTTTATCGCAATAATCAAAAGAACCAAGAGCCGTAAAATATATAATTACGGAAAAAGATAATGAGTAAGCCCATAACAAGGTTAATTGAGGGAAAGTGGATTGTTTTTACTTAAATATATTGTATTTCGTCTAAGGGAGTATAAAATCATATATGCATGCATGTACTTTGTAAACATTGTGGACAATTCAAACAATTTATTCATTATAATATAAAAAATTGCATTTATTTATCATAAAAAAATTAAATATCTATTTCATTTGGGATAATTTTTTTATGTAATTAGTATTCACAAGTTGATATGTTTAGCATTCGGGAATTTGAAAAAAGTATTGATTGTCTCAGGCCTAGGGCTTACTGAAGTGTGAACAATATTAGTTCCTCTTATGAAATGTATTAAAAGGCATATATTTTGCATTGTTAGATAGTGTTTTAAACAGTATGTTTTAAACAGTGTGTTTTTAACAGCTGTAGTGTGTTTTATAGTTGAGTTTTGTTTCTATTTATATGCGAACATTATCATCTCTTGTAATAATAAATTATGGGATGTGTTTCATTGTCGTTTTCTAAGTGTCTCTGGATCAAAAACTAAAAAGCTATTCATTGCGTCCAAAATATAATAATTTGTCACGTTTATAGTGTCAAAAACAGATATAGTTCGATTGCGTTAGGTCCAAGAAACAAGGTTGTGTCGTTGGGTCAAAAGGCAAAGCACAACTAAAAACGTAGAGCTGTTATAAATTTCCTAGACACAACGACATTGGACCTTTCTAGTAGACACAGTAAAGGTTGGTTATAGAACAAAGCTGTTTATTGGAAACAAAATATTTCATCCGTTCCAAGGGCCCAAAGTATTTAACACTTTTATGTTGTTGCGCCCAAAGAGCACGGATGAGTCATTGGATCCCAAAGTATAATAAATTTGCCTTAGAATAGACCTCAAAATTAAGGGCGGTGGATGTGGATGGATGGACCTAGCAACATATATAGCCATTAACTTCAACATTAGTAACGCGTTTGGCAAACTCATTAGTATTCTTGTTGTATCCCAGCTGACACCGGCGACCAGGAGTCTATTGTAAAGCATCGTTAGTACATTTTTTTAACCAATGACACATCTAGGCTCTTTGGACAAAACTATATAAGAAATTTTAAATACTTTGGAGCCTATGAACGGAAAAACGTTTTGGACCTGATATACAGGTGGATTTTTCACCTTTAAATTCTTGGACTGTTCACAAGGTCCTATATCAAGAAAAATTCACTATCTTCGTTTTCAGTTTTTATTTACCTCTGTACCCAACGACACAACCCAAAGCAACTCTCTTATTAAATCTGGATCCAGAGACACCTGGGCGCAAAGAAGTTAATTTTTGTCTATTAAACAATAGGCCAAACTGTGCTCCAATTAAAATTTCAATTCTAAGCTGAAAAATGAATTTGAACAAGCTGAACAATGTGAATTTGGCACATTGTATTAAAAAGGTTAACAACACAAATGATTTAATTACTATTTCTGTAATGTAATTGGTCGATTTAACAGGTCCTTATCCTTATTATTTCTACGTTTCAAACTATATGTGGTGTAGCTCGATGTGTTAGTACACTTCCCACCCGAAAAGTGTAATGAAACGTTGAACCTTTTAGCAAAGTAACTAACTGTCACGGGACGCATAAAATGTTCCACCAAGAAGAATTATAATGTAATATTTTACCTCTTACAATGCGGTCGGTAATGCTTTACGTTTTTAAATGGAGAATCGCCGCTTATGTAATCTTAAGGGAATATATAGTACAGGATATTTTTCACTGAAATTTCTGAGATTTATTTATAAGATGATGATATCCAGATATAAGTTTAAAATAATACGTAGAAGAGAGCAGTAAATACATATTTCGTTTTAAATTTGGGTACCGGAGGTAAAATCTTCTTAATGATTTTTTTTCTCCACAAACAAAACAATGGGCAAGTTCACAGATAGAAAAAATATAAAACATAAGCTCTAGCGTTATTTTTATATGCTTAAAGAATTACATATGTGCAGGCATTTGTTCAAAATATAGTTTCAAATATTTAAATAAAAAGTCATTAGGGGAACCAAAAAACGAATAATCAATTTGCTTTCAATCAAATAAGCCACGATGTTAGCTTTCAACTCGGCAATATTATTCTTTTGCGTATATAGGAAAAGATCAACAAACAATTGCCATCTCATTACTTTGTTTTTATGTACTGCATACTTAGTATAATACCCATCAACCTGGTTTGGTGTGACAGCAGCGCGGTTGATTGATTAGTGGCTCCAGGCTGTCACATTGACAGTTGATGTGTGACACCCTCATGTCTGCCTGGTAATAAGTGTTGCCAAAACAAGGTTCTATGTCTACATAGCGCTTCTTACTTTTGTAGATATTGTGCAAATTACAACATTATAAGAACCTCGTTTAGTACAATTTGTTTTATCATTGATATTTACATGAAATATAACCTTAAAAATATCATTGTTAAGTAAGGCTACAACATGAAAACAACTTGCATCAGGTATTATTAATCATCTTCAAACAATAGCTGTTGTTTTTAATGTCGTACCGATATTTTCAACAATACATTTTACTTTCCCTCTCTAAACATTGTACATCGAGAAAGTATTGTTATCGTAAAAATTTTCGAATTTGAGTTGTTTGTGGATATATTTGTTTTAGTACTCCATGAATCCAAAAAAGGGATTTTAGGAGTGGTGTCTGTATGTCCGCGCGCGCGCGTTGTGTTTTTGCGTGCGTGCGTGCGTGTGTGTGTGTGTGTGTGTGTGTGTGTGTGTACTTTTCCATGTTACATTTAAGGTTTTATCTGTGGTGAAATGCCATTCTGACAGCACGATCAGAGAAGTGTGATTACGTTTTACCCCTATCTTCGCACGCTTTAACTCAAGGACACTTACGTAGTCTATACATCTATTAAAAAAATAACTTTTGCGTTTCTGAAAACACTCTTACCTTATATTATGATAGTATGGAAAGAAATCACTAAGCTATATCCGACATTAAGATATCACAAAGTGGCACATTTCATTTTTGTGGTCGATAAGGGGGTAATCACTTTTCTGTTGTAGGCACCTCTGCTTATTCATACATCACCTCCCCCTTCAAAAACAGCTGCCTTTCCCTCTTTATCGCTAAATATCGTAAACATTTCGTCTTTATCCATGTAATAAAAACAACTTTTAGAAAATTCTACTTTAGACAAATATTTTTTTACAGTTTTATGTGCCATTAAATTCTATTGCTCCTTTATTTGAAGCATTACCGACCTTTCTTGATTCCGTTTCCATTTCATTGTTTAAAATTGTTATTCTAACCACATCTTTAAAGGACAACCGGTGCGCCCAAAATTGTATTTTAAAGAATGCCATCCTGTATTGTGTATTTTAAGAATTTGAAAAGCTTCGTCAACTGATATGTCTAACTTATTAGTTAAATTTTTCTTTTCATAAGGTTATCTTAAGCCTGATAGTCATATAAAGCGATGCTTATCCTCTAATTCTATTGTTGGTCCCCTGAGGAAGATGAGAGATCATTGAATGAATGCTGAAGTAATTATTCTCACAATAGTTTTATGTTTGGTAGGTTATTTTTATTACTTCGAACACTCCAAGACCGGGAATGACTTGATCACCATATATTTTTGTTAGACTTTTTAAAAGAAAAGAATGCATGATGATTGAAGTTGATTGTTCAGAGGTCTGTGATTGTCATATTGGGGACTTACGTAAATCACCTTCACTTTCATATTGAACCATAAACTTATTAACTTCTTTAAGGAGTTTTTCATGTCTTTGAAATGTGAACAAATCCAATTCAAGTACTTTTCCAAGAATCGCTTACTTTTTGTTTTGATCGTTACAATTTGATATAAAATGAAAATTACTAAATAATTATTAGTAAATATTTAATTTCTAGTTACTTCAATCCCCCAAAAGGTTTTTGGGAGTAATCAATTTGCTTGTCATTTAATACGATTGTTGTTTATTATTTTATTACTAAATTTTGTAATATTTTATAGGCTTCTTTCATAAATACATTCATTCTACTGTTGAATGAACTTAGAAAGAGAATATTTTGTTTACATTATAATATATGTATACTCTACTTTTTAATAGTCCATATTTAATTGATTCCTTGACCTTAGATATTGCCTAACTTTTTTTTTACATCTAACAATGAATTTCCAAGAGATAAAATATTTATACCTAAAATAAGAGTGTATTATGTGGATCGAAAATCAAAGCCAAACAATATGATGTTGGATTATATTAGGAAATTAACTTTATTATTTTTATCCTGCTTAAATTATGAAACAGTCATTACAGCGATAATATATTGTGTTTATTAAAAATTAATTATTGTTCACTTTCGGTTCGAGCTTCTTGAACAATAATAACACTGAAATTCTATGAATTTGTTTTTATTTACAATATACGAATAAAAGGTAGATTACATTAATCTAGTATGATTAGAGTTCAAATGAAGTATTACATATTATTATATTCTTAATTTTTGGAATTACTGTTATCTCATTTTTATAAAATCTTTCTGCTAGAAAAGTAAGCTATTGAACACGTTTATGTTTTGAGTAATCTTTCATATATTTTTAGTATATTTATATTACAGTTAACAGTTATTTATGTTACAGTTTATATGGAAAGAAGTGGCCAAGTTATTTGGTTCGGACTGTTACTAACTTTTCCCTCCTTTTGTAGTTATGGAAATATCAATAATTTGAAAAACCATTAATTGAGTTTTCACTTTACAATAACATAATATAATTTGTTAATTCAGCAATGAGCTTCTGAAAAAACATATGCAGGGTGTTTTTTTAACGCAACCCATTTTTAAGATTGAACAATGTGCATATAAAGATGAAATGAGTTTTTTTTGTCAGTTTCTAAATTTTATACAACCTATTGTTTAAGTTTGATCACACTTAGCTTACGTTATGGGTTTTAAAAAATCCGCCAATGACATTTATACAGATTTATACTCTCTCAATCAAATTCCTGATCATTTTTTGCAAAGTGTCTTTTTGAATTACTCGTATTAAATTTGTTATGTTTGTTTTGATGTGCTAATTATCCTGTGAATTGTTTTCGTAGGCCTTACGTTTTCCCAAAGAAAACAGTATAGTGGAGTCAAATCCGGGGATCTTGGGGGGAATAGTCCTTCATTGATAAAATAAGTATTATCATGTGACTTATAAGTTTTATAAGCTATACCATTACTGATGTTTATATATATGATAATACATATTTTCTTATTTCATAAGAAAATAATTTAGAGGGTTCAAATCCGGGGATCTTGGGGGGAATAATCCTTTATTGATAAAATAAGTTTTTGGGTAGCGTTAAAAAAACACACTGTAGTTCTTTAAGTTTTACTTTAGATGAATCTTAATCATATCTTTCTCAATAAATAGTCACATAGGGTAGCCAGAGGTGACCGTTCATGATGGAAGTGGCCCGCCACTAGGATCGAACCAACGACGCCGCGACGTTTGACAGTGTGAGCGCTCTACTACCTCTGACCTACCGCCTCGGTCAATTGAGATAGATTATTATTCAGGATGACCCCAAGTAAGTATAAAGTATGTTTTTTGATTTTGTTTTTACAACCGATGTTATATCAATATTTTAAGTTATATAAACATAGGACATATCTCATTGCTTCGAGCGAATATTGTTCTGTATACGGGTTTAGGATGCCTTTGAAAGTTTAAATTTTTCACATGTTATTGGTTTTGTTTATAAATGGTACAGTATAACATTAGCTACTTGAAGCGAGTTTAGAGAAAAAAAAAACAGCAAGTTAGGACAGCCAAAGTTACCAGTTGAAATTGATCATGCCTATTTTCAAATTAAGTATTGAATTGTAAGCAATAAGACTCTTAAAACATCCTTTCGTTACTATTTACTAAGAGTACAAGATTTTTAATGTGTAGGTTGTTTTAACGAGTTGTACTAAAACTCGGCTACGAAGCCAGAGAGTCACCTTCAATATTTAAAAGGGCCGGCCGAGAGCCGAGCTCTCAAGAACTCATTTATTATGTATTTCCCCAGAGCCAATCCTTGCACCATTATACTGTGTGGTTACCTACCTTTTTTTGAAGCCTAGTATTTTAGTGTATATGTTTTAAAGGTTTATTACTTCATCAACCTCAAATGTTGCGAAACCAGTCATAGTTTTTTGTTGTTATAAAATCTCCTGCAGCAATGAATGTTTGTTTGTGAAAAGATTGGTCTATGATTTTTTCCGTAACATATGCCGTATATAATTAATATACATAACTAGATTTTTTGCAGAAGAGTTTTACGATGTTTCGGAATATGGAAACCAATACCTTTCTTGTCAATAATAAGCATTTGCAGAATATACAACTACAAAAGGAATTATTTTAGACATTTCAAAGAAAAAAAATATTATACAGCCTATATTAACTAACTGTGAATTCATCTTTGTAGATTTTGGTATCGTTTTTAAGTAGTTATTAAATATTAATAATAATAAATAATAATAACTTTATTCACCATGGTTACAACTTTTATATTTGGATAATTATCATTAAAAATAAATATACACTTTTTTATAACTTCAACAGAAATTTAATAAATTTCTGGTGAATAATTTGGTCCCCCAAGGAAAATGCTCATAGGGGGTCACCTTAATAAAAAACAAAAAAATAATAACATTTATTCAAATATTAGTGTTAATCATAATTATTTGATATGCCATTTCCTCTTTTAAGCAATGTTTAGTTTGGTAGAATATAATTTTATATTTATATTACTACTAATTTGGTAAGTGGCTTATAAATCTATTTGAATGAAATGTATTTATATAGGTTATCTTCTTAATCAAAATTCAATATTTTCAACTCCCATAAGCCAAATTTTTAAACCTTTTAGATAATTAGAATTTAGTTTTATTTGAACGTTTATTACATTATTTATAGATAATAATACAATCTTGGTGCATTGTATGTGTAAAAATTAAGGTATATCGTTAAATTTGGTTGTGTTAATTGGATAGCATGCCTGTTTCTTAAACCGTAGTATCTAAATGTTTCAATGATTAACTGTTCAAAGTCTAATTTTCTTCCTCTCCTTCCCTAGTCCGCCTCATTTTGAATAATCAGCAATCAGCTTTTAGGTGAGCAAATTCGGCTCCACAACATCTTTTAAAATATTTGTAAGTGTTAAAAAACACTTACAAATACTGAAAAGGGTATTTCCTTACAAACAGGTCACATATCATATCTTTAACCTCTTTTTTATCTTACTTGAGGAATTGGGGATGTTTTTATGTGCTGAAAAATTTGGCCATGGAAAAAAGTGGCTAGTGCTACTTTTAGTGGTTAAACTAATTCCCTTTAAGATGCGTATATACTTTAAGTATAATAAACCTAAAGACTGATCTATCCACCGTTTTTGGAAAGGCAAAAACATTTGCTTCTGTACAATGATTTTTTGAAATTTATTCTAAGTTTAATAAGATAAAAACTGCAACGCAGATTGAAAACGTGTCATGAATTCTAACAAGATCCATTTAGTGGCTTACAACACCAGAGTTTGGTAAATTTTACCCACAATTTCCTGAACTGTCCGTTCATTTTAATTTAATTTATGCTTTATTTTTATTTTCATAGTATTATGCTATAAAATAATTTAAACACGCTTGGAACTAAAATGTATGCACAATTCATTTGTGTATTTCAAGGTGTGTTTTAAATGTCCTTCCATCCATTTTTTCCAAATATTATAAAATAATTATCTCAGACTACCTCAAAACATTGTTGAGTAGTAATAGTTCATATTGAGTAGGTTGCCATTTTTTGCCGCCAACTTGAATCTGCCTTATTGGATACATGTTTTTTTTCAAATGTAAAGGTGGTGCTGTTACCCGTAATTCAAAGGAAGATTTGGACACTGGTTTCAAAACCATTCAACTCCCCTCAATATTGTCAAGCCATTTTCATACAGTTGAGGCGGATTAAAATTTTTTGGGTGCCGTCTTAGATCTATTATTTTTAATGAGCGTAGTTATTTTAAATACGTTGCTGGTGTTATGACTAATCATTAAAATACTCTCTTGTTTAAGCTAAGTAGTATTCCAGTATTCCATAAACCATGGGTAGTTAGGGTATTTATTTCTAAATGTAAAGTTAATTGTAAAACATGGGTCACACCACAGCATTCATATTTGAAATCATTTACCTCTTTTTAAAATGGTGAATCTAATTTGGCGGCCATAAATTTTAAATCCATATAAATCACGGAAAAATGGCTCTACAACGACTGCCGGTAGTTACTTATCATATCCAGTTTTATTTTGAGATGATTGGCTTTAAAAAAATTGTAAAGTTATAGTGAGTTTATATAAAAACCATTTTTATGCCAATATAATACCTTAAGAAGGAGAAAAATAGGTTTTAATAGGGTTTTGGTACTGAAATTAGAGTGGAAGTCTAGTAATGGGTCGCAAAACCACTTTTTCATAAAATCTATTTTAGCTTATCCAAGATGGTGGCCGAAAATAGAAACACACTAAAAATGAAGTATTCACCATCAGATAATGTTTGAGCCTAGTCTGGGATTTATATTTGAAAACATGTGGAAAAAGGTTTGGGGGGCAATTAAAACTCACCTCGTATAGGTTATCAAAAATAAGGATGGGCCGAATAAATATATTATTAGTTCTCATTTAATGTTGCCTAGCTCTCTTCATTGCTTTTTTAACTTTTTATTCATGGTGAGTTCACAATCTCCCTACTTTTTCCATATATTTTGAAATATAAATGCCAGACGATTACCACATATTGATAGGCAGTGAGTAATTCATTCTGAGTGGGAGCCATTTTCGGCCGCCATCATGGATCCATCATATTCCCAAAAATCTTTTCGAATGTAAAGGTGGTGTTGTGACACATAATTTAAAACTAGATTTTTAGGTTCAAATTGTAATGCTCCTTTTCTCAAGACAACATTCGAGTGTTTAATTTCCTCATTCATAGAGAAACTCGGGTTGATTTCTTATTAAAGGAAAATGTGGATGAAAAGTATGAGGTCTCCATAACCATCGTCAAATAAAATTTAGATTTGGCGTTCCCGTGAAGAAGGCCAAAATCCAAACAAATCTTCCATCCAAAAGAGTTATCCTAAACCTCGTCCTTCAAAAAGCACAGGATGACATACTACACTTGCATATCTTGATTAGGGCCTTAGATTCGTCTCATACAAGGGTTTTTTCCTATAATTGCTTATGGTTTATCTATCTAAAGGTCATCACAGTTTAAAAACAAATAGATCTTCAAAGCCCAAAAAAAGCTGTGCGAATTATATTTAGCCTACAAGTAGAATCTTCATGTAGAGGCATACTTAATTATATCAACGTGTTAACATTCCCAAAAATGTATATATTCAACTCTTTTGTTTTTTAAGGAACAACTTCAGTCTGTTTCCTAAACAATCTCCTTCCAAATATAATCTCCGAACATCTCACAGCCTGTCTATCCCTGAACACAAAATAAACATTTTTTGAAAACCAAGCCTACTTCACTTCAATAAAGAGATTCTACCATCTGCCAATGTCCCTTAAGAGTTAAATAAACACAATCAAAATGTTTAAGAAATGTCAAAAGAGTTTCTAGTGCTTAAAGAGTATTATAGCCTGGATAAATATTTTTCTGGAGTTTTGCTATGTTGTGATGCATTTTATATGTATAATGTACTGACGATAGTAATGAGCATTATTGTGTTTTTGACAGTAAAGAAATTTTATTTTATTTGATTTCAATACCGCAAATCGTTCTTAAAAATATTTGTTTCCTCTCAATATATTAGTACTATTTAAACTGATATTTTCAGATAATGTTAACATTTGGTATTAAAGCCCATAATCTCAAAATAAAGTTATATGATTATAAGTAACCACCATAAACCTTTCAGGTGATTTTGACCGATTACAGATTTTAATGCCGGGCGTGATCTTGGATCTACTAAGTCATTCCTAACAAAACACAAACAGACACACGGAATTTGCATATCACATGTCTCTTTTGTTGTTTGTGTTTTGTCATTAACTAACAAAACACAAACAGACACACGGAATTTGCATATCACATGTCTCTGTTTCAGGTTTTCGCCACCGGTAGCGCGCCGTGATTTGGTTGGCTGTGGGCGCCGCCATTTCCGTTGCCGCCGCCATTTGCTTTCCTCCCACCAGTCTCAGCTCAGCTCTGATTGGGTGTGGACGTGCTCTCTCCTGCCTGGTGATTCTTGATACTTGTGATTCCTGTGTTATTTTGTGTATTGTTTTTCTTTTCAGCTTATTGTTTTCGTGACTGCTTTTACAGTTCTCTGTTTTAGCTGTGTTTTTCTCCAGGTTTTCCTGGCTATGTGTTACTAATCCGTAACGAAACAACAAGTCAAAAAACCTAGTAGGCCTAGTAATTTAAAGGTGGCTCACTTAAATGTTAGAGGTATATCAAATAAATTAGGACAAATTGAAATTTTTCTTTTGGATGAAAAACCAGACTTTTTCTTAGTAAGTGAGCATGGCCTAGATACTGAAAAATTATCCATGATTAATATCAACAATTACTCACTTTTAAACTCCTATGGGAGATCTGGAATGGCCATGGGGGGAGTTGCCATCTACAAAAAGGATAGCCTAAACTTAGATTTTAAGACAACTGATATTGGTATCAACTTGAGTGAAGATAAGATCTTTGAATGTTGTGAGGTCAAATTTGTTAGTGAAGACAAGCACTTTGTTCTTGCATCAGTATACAGAAGTCCAGATGGAAAGTTAGATTCTTTTTTTGACAAATTTGAATTGTATCTCAGTAGTATTAAGGCATCCAATAGAAGTCAACATGTCATAATTGGTGGAGATTTTAACATTAACCTATTCAATAATGATAACAAAAGCAAACAATTCACCAATACCGTTGAAAGCTTTGGTTTGAAAACAGCACTCTCTGTTCCTACTAGGGTTACAAATGAAACTAGCACATGTATAGACAACTTTGTGGTCAGTGATTTTGAATTTTTGAGTCATGTTGTGCAGCCTTGGATCTCTGATCATCATGCTATGGTCCTTCAGACTAATTTCAAGGTTGATAAAATTAATTTTAAGAAAAAAAGCACCAGATTAATAAATGAAAATAGTTTACAGGAATTGAAATTTTATCTTTCAAAAGAAACTTGGACAGATTTTTTCAATGCTGGTGATGTTAATGAAAAGTATTCAATTTTTATTTCAACTATAAAACATTACTTTGATATTGCCTGCCCTCGTAGAGAAATTAAGATCAACTACAAAAACAGAAATAAATGGATGAACCATCACATTATGAGACTTAAAGATAATATGGTCGAGCAGTACAATAACTGGAAATCGAACAAGAATGATCCTAATAAAGCTATTTATGATAGGGCCCTCCAAACATACAGATCTTCAATTCTGGATGCCAAGGCAAATTGGTATAATGAACGGATACAGGGTGCAGACAACAAAGCTAGGGTTGCCTGGGATATAATTAATGAATGGAGAGGGGGTAAGTTGACCCAGCCTTCAAAGAACATTGTATTAAATGTAAATGGGACTGAAATTAGAAATCCTAGAGCTATATGTGAAAAATTCAATGATTATTTCTGTAATATTGGTAAAGAAATTCAAGATAACCTGCCAATAAATGGGACACAACTCCCTGTCAACCATGGTCCAGTAACAGATCATACCTTTAGTGACTTCACTCTGGTAAATGAAACCACTTTAACAAAAATAATACAAAAATTTAAACCAAAAACATCAGCTGGTGTTGACGAACTGAGTATGAAGGTGATTAAAGCTTGTCAGAAGGAACTCATAAAACCTTTGTTGCACCTGATCAATGTCTCGATCGGCTGTGGCATCTTCCCGGACGGCTGCAAGATAGCAAAGGTGAAAGCTCTATTCAAAAAGGGGGATGAGGGGGAGATGTGTAACTACCGTCCGATTTCACTTCTCCCGGTTATTTCAAAATTTATTGAAAAAGTGGCCTGTGACCAACTGATAGACTACTTGGAGAGAAATAACCTCCTCTGTGGTCGACAGTATGGTTTCAGGAAAAACAAATCCACTAAATTGGCTCTAATAGATTTTGTCAATGACTGTGTCGAGGCGATGGACGCTGGTGAGTCAGTAATTGGATGCTTTACTGATCTCAGCAAGGCGTTTGATTGTGTCGATCCAGCATTATTAATAAAAAAACTAGAAAAACTCGGTATCAGTGGGTGCGCGCTTAGGTGGATCTCGTCTTACCTCAGCGACCGCCGCCAGGTTACCGAGGTTGAAAAGAATACAAAATTCAAAATCAAGTCAGTCCTGTCAAGTCAACAGTTGATCTCCTGCGGTGTTCCGCAGGGATCAATTATGGGCCCTCTTCTATTCTTGATTTACATCAATGACATTTCAGAAAAAATCCCAGAAAGCAACTTGTTTGTTTTTGCTGATGACACAACGATCATCAACAAAAATAAAGATTTCAACACATTGGAAATTGACACTTTTCTCAAAATCAACGAAACGGCCCAATTCTTTTGTGAAAACAAATTGAAACTGAATCCGGAAAAAACCCAGTATGTTTGCATCCAGACATACCAAAAACGAAACTCCAAATTTTCAAGAATTCCAAATGTGTTCATAGGAGACACTGAAATTGAGTGCTCAGAGGTAGTTGACTTTCTGGGGGTGAAATTGGACGGTGGTTTAAGTTGGGGTGAGCAGATGGACAAGATTGTGGGTAAATTGGCAAGGGGAATCTTCGTCCTGAAGAACTTGTCAAAATTCAAAAACCTCAACCTGCTCAAGTCTGTCTATTTCTGCTTGCTCCAATCACACATCTCCTACTCGATAGGGTTGTGGGGGGCTGTGGAGTCGAATCTGAAGCGCATTTTCACTTGGCAAAAAAAGGCACTCAGGGTCATGCTGAGTTTGCCCTCAAATTCACATTGTAAAGATCATTTCATTAGGCTGGGCTTGCTGACTGTTCCTTGTTTGTATATCCTAGAGGTTTCCATTTATATTAAATTTCACACTTCTGTATACACTAACACTACACATAATTATAGTACTAGATTTAAGAACAATTTTTCCATTTTTCACAACCTGTCACTTCTTGAAAGAACACCAAAATATTCCGGGCGGAAAATTTTTCAAGTTTTACCTTCAGATATTAAAAACATCAATAACATTCACAAATTTAAAGCTGTCTTAAAATGTTTTCTTATTGAGAAATGCTTTTACAATCTTCGTGAGTTTTTTGACTTCTGCAGCCCCAACCCTAAAGCCTATCCATAACCCTTCACCGGGAAGAAAATGTACAAGTTGGTCCCCTGCGACCACTTCATTGACGACGCCTAATACCTGCATGGGTCAGCTGGGCGGAACAACAAGTATACAAGTAAGTATACAAGTATACAAGTATACAAGTAATCTTGTTATATTCTAGGTTTTCTTCCACCTGAAGACGGGATCAGATTCCAGATCCCGAAACGTCGTGAAACTTGTTTTTTACTAATCAGTGATGGCAAATGTCCGCAAAAATCCTAATCAAAATACTAAGTCATTTCAGATGGAAAGGTGGTGTCAGTACCAAACGTTTTCAATTATTTTTTCATTTTGTTTTTGATGTATCGCCATTAGATTATTTATTACATAAAATATTGTAATATTTCAAATAAGGAAAATTATAGTGTAAAACGGATTTCGACACTCGATTCAGGATGAAAATTTAATTGTATATTAAGGCTTATATTTTTAAAATCATACATATGAAACAGCTTGTTTCAAAATGGCGAATCATTCTTTTCCTCCCTCATTTTTTTACTCTCTGCTCACCTCAGTCGTATATTTTATGGCATGGTCTAAATTTTGGATTAAGTAAATAATATTTTATTAAGATTCCACGTCTATTTTCTTAAGATTGATTGCTTCTTTAAATAAAACATAAATGCAGCCATCTCTATCAGTTTATCAGTATATCTAAAAATATTTACATTACGAAAAGTAGGATGTGGTAACAGATAAATTTGATAACAAAAATAAGACTATGTTTTTGTTATTTCATCCCCATAAACTCGCAAAGCCGGTGTTAATTTTTTTAAAGGTAAAGTTCAATTTTCAGCATCTCTATAAGACCAATATAAATTGTAATGGAATTATGCACATCTTTTGGAAAATACAATTCTATTTGGTAAGCTTAAATTTTCGCCAATCTAAGCATACACAGGCTGAGAAAAAGTGATTACAAAAATCAATCTTGTCCATTGATTATATAAATATCATAGCCTAAGGTTTAACTATGACTTGATATACCAAGGTGAAAAGAATTTATATTTGATTCCGTCATCGAGTGCATAGCGTTAAATTATTAATAAACTAGAAGGGTACCACAAAACGCCTTTGATGTGGAAATCTGAAATGTACAAGTCGAAAGGAAGCCTCATTACTCCTGAAGAGCTGCTGTCCTTTCATAAGACATGTGCTGATGTACTCAATACAACACTCGGCTTTCATCCTTAACTTCCCTTTACGATGTATGCACCTAAGTAGAGTTAATATTGAACCAGATAAATATTTTTTGCCTTATAAAATTGCGCTTTGCTCTCAATATGTTCATTGCTAAAGTCCATGATAATATTTCGAATTATTGTTTGATTTGACCCTACTCATCACTATAATAATACAAAAACAAATAGTTTTTTTATTTATTTTGTCTGCCTCTGAACTGGTATGACTAAATATAAATGGTTTTACTGACCTTTCGTCTCCAGTTCTAACGGTTGAGATGTTCCAAACTACAACCAGGTTTCGACACTCACTTTTGAGTGTCCCCTTGCCGGGAGCCGCGACAGTACTGTGAAATAATTAATTAGTAAGGGACATTGTGGCTGATCGCGTCCGTCTACTTTTCGTTTTTTCGTTATGTGTCTCTTGTTCGTGTCAGTGTGTTCGTGTATTTTATTTATTGAACTTTTGACGACGTCGACTCGACATGTTGACTGCAATTTTTAGCCCGATGAAGAAATTGACGACTACTTGATAATGGCACAATAGTGCCGAAACCTGGTTGTAGTTTAGAACATCTCAACCGTTAGAACTGGAGACGAAAGGTCTGTAAAACCATTTATAAATAGTTTTTAACAACGAGATATATTTCGGTCTTGTTTCAAAGACCATCATCAGTCTCATTGATAAGGTTATCAAAACATATACATTTTAATAACTTACAGGTGATTAAAAAAACATGTCATATAGACTTTAAATTTAGAACTGGATAATATTATACTGGTTATATATTCGTGTAATTAAAAATTATGTATGTATAAAAACACTTTTTATGAATTAATTTGTTTTTTTTACTTCTTCTTGGATAATTGGTATATATATATTTGTCTGAATGTTGTGCTTGGCTGAGAAATAGCATCGTTCTGTATCGCCATACATGCGAATCTTTGAATATTAATTTAGCTGCTGACCAGTTTATTTTATGCCCTTCGGAAAAAAACATGCTCACTGAATCTTGAACTATTTTCTCATTTTTTTTAATACTTTTCTTATGCTCATCTATTCTTTTTCTCAGTTGTCTTGAGGTTTATCCGTAGTAATTTTTGTTACATTCGCACAAATGTAAAATGATAAAAAGAAATCATACCGTCAAGAGTTAATATTTCTAATTTAAATTTTTTTAAACAAACAATATAATATATTCATTCCATTTTATACTTGGTTCGATTACCTTGCCATTAAACACTGATTTACCCATGCCCAAACGTGTATGCCCAATTCTTTGCAACCAAAATTATTTCTTTTAATGTAAACCTATTCCATCTATGACTAATTCGAACCTTGATAATTCTAAAACCTCTATATCTTGTATAATTTGTTTATTCCTTTTACATAATCTCTAGTATTCGAGAAATAATACCTAAATAATTCAATATAATTGTATGCAGAATGTAGTCTCTGAAATTCAATTCACTAGAATTTTAATTTTACTTCTGTAATGCAAAATGCTACATCTTAAATTCGAAGTCAACCTAAAATAAAACCGCCGTACGATCTGTAATTATAATTAAGCACAAAATACCCCCGTTGCAGCAGAATTGCATGATCAGCGAATTTGAACTGTTTAAATAGATTATTTAGACGAAGCCTCATATCAAGTAAAATCAACATACGTCGTAAATAAGCATGCTAGTCTCCATAAGAATAACATGGGATACGAAAATGCAGGTTTGCTGTTAATGAAATGAGGAAGTGAAGAATTTCAGGCTATAATCAACTATATAAAGCCTCATACCAAATTTTATCAATATATGTTGAGAAACAAGCAAGCTATAATCTTTTTTTATATCCAATAAGGTTGGTATTGAGAAGGTGGAGAAGGTGAATACACTGGTTTGTTGCCACAGTAATCTGAAGATTTTGGAATTGTAGGTCATAATCAAGTAGATCCTAGCCGTATGAAGCCATACAAAGTCTAATCAAGATATGTTGAAAAATAAGCAAACTACACAATTCCCATAATATGGGGATTGAGCATGCAGGCTTGCTGCCACGGAAATGTCAAAATTGCTGAATTTAGACCTTAATCTATTAGAACTATACTAGGTAAAGCCCCATATCAGGTTTTATTAAAATTTATTTAAAAATTACTTAGATATTCAATTTTATTTTCCATAAGGTTAACATTGCGACAACGTGCAGAGTTTACTACTATCAGCATCTCGGTAACCAGTGCATAGAGCGATGATTCAAAATAACAAATTGTTTGTATTTTGGTTTTTTTGTGTAAATAAAACCATTAACCACCCATTAGCTATAATTTTGCCTGAATTGCAGTATTTATTTATTTTTATTCTGTTATGCAGATATTGCTACCATTGCAATGTTGTTTAAACTGCTGAAACCAGTTGTGATTACGAATATTTGAGTTGGAAAATGAATGACCTTGTAGTCACCACATCCTTCTCCGGAAACTTCCAGCTCTCGTAACTCTTTCATCGACACAGGGACACAGTCGTCCTTTTAGGCTTTAGACAAAATCCTCAGCAATGTTTATCCAACCTTACGTCTACAGATATATTGCTACTTTAACTATATTGCTACCTTATCTATCTCGCTTACATCATTTGGCGTTTTAATATTTTTACCATATTATTTCTGAAAGAACAAAATTGTCCAGTGTAGTGTGAAATATGGATTTATGGACCTCTCTTAATTTATCCAATTTAAAAATACACCATAAAAATATCGATAAATTATAAAACAGCATGTAGTTGTTAGATCAAATTGCATGAATACAGTTTACATACATCTGTAAGCTTTGGATGGTTTTACCATATGTTTGTTTGATACTCCGCGGGCTATTTCCAATAAACCTTCCACGAAGTAAGAAAATAATATGTAATCAATATACACAATGATGACATATTTCTTTGATTGAAAATAAACACAGAGTAATGTTTAAGCAGACATATTCTTGGGAAACAAATCGTGCTTTACCGTCGCTTCAATTTTAAGCATAAAAAACTTGTTAAACAGTCCATCGAAAACGCTAAAATGGTATCATCACCATTTTTCTCCAATTTTGATTCGATTATTGAGATTTACATTTACGTTACACATCAAATCAAAATAGCCGATTTTGTAACTTCATTCATAGCTAGGAACTTCATTCATATAGGAAATTGGGATCCTCTCAATACGAAACTGTTCGATGGTCGATGGTCATTGACTATGTAGTAGTTTTCTCACCTAAATATCAACAATATGGTGTTATAGATTAATAACTCTATTCATGATTTTGATTCATATTAATTTAAGTAAAAATCCATATATATCTATTATGGATATATATGGATTTTACATGTAAGTTATTTTACATAGTTGCGTGTATTTTACTAAAGTACAAATTGGTATTGGTAATATTTAATTAAACTAAAAAAAGATTCAGTATTTTCTAGTTAATACTCTACCAATTGATTGGTTGAGGGATCGCCAGTAGCAAACGTTTTCCCAATTTTCACCCTAAGATAAGAAATAAATAAAATTCGATATATCGCTTATTTCGGTACTTTGGTATTTTACGGATGCCACTATTTTTAGAGAGTTTTTTATAACTGGATACCAAAAATAACTACATAATTGGAGAGAACATAACTTTAATTTGTTTACTGTCCAAATTCGACATAATTATGATGAGCGGTCTTTGTTATGCCTCCGAGAAGGAAGCGATGTCGGCGAGGTAAAGCGTCACCGCCGGTAGCGGCAACACCCGATCGCCACCCTTACACAGTGCGCTGCGGCGGTTATGTAAGGTTAGGTTATCATAAATATGTTAGTGTAGGACTTACCTCGTTTCGATACAAATCAAACGATACTGGATGAGTCATACTTTCGCCCGCCATATCCTGTAGGCAAGTTATGCACACATTCCGGTCAACAACCCGACATAGGCCTAATTGGAGGGGATTTGGCGGGCGAAGGTATGACTCATCTGGTATCGTTCGATTCGAAACGAAATGAGGAAAGTTCTACTAACGTATTTATGATAACCTAACCGAACATAATCGCCGCAGCGCGCTGTATGAGGGCGGCCTCCGTATAATACCAAAGTACCCTTATTTCTCCACATATCTCAATAAAACTTCGTATTGAGTTAATCTTGTGGTTTATTGCAAAAATTCTCTTAATTTTGCATTCCCGTTGCAGCAAACCTGCATACTCATTTCCTATGTTATTCTAATGGGGAAAATTTGTGTATGCTAATTTTTGGATTCAAGTTGATTTTACTTAAATTTTACTTAAATTATTTATTTAATTATCTTAAATTCGCTGAGTGCGCTGCAACGGGAATTTTTCTTGTTAAAATGTATAATTAGTTTTGTATACATATTTATAAGGAATATTCTTGATTTTATTAGAATTATAACTGGTTAGAGTTCTACGAATATTTATGAAACTATTTTAGAATGTTTTGAATCAATAGATTTTCTGATTTTTGCACGAAACATTAATAGATAATCTTATTTCTTAAGAACACGGGCTGTACCAAATAAATATTTTATTCAATTATTACAATTAATAATTTACTCTTACTTCAATTCAAATTGAAGCACAATCCACATTAATGTCCGTTATTAACTCCAATATGAAACTATAAAACAAGAATTCGCCTAATAATTAAGCCTATTTCGAGACTTTCTAATAAATATCATGCATATCTGCTCTGCTTTCCTCCGACCACATTAATCTAACGGTAATGATGTTCCGAGAAACTAGAAGTGAGTCCTTACAAGTTAGTTCAAGTGTAGACCATTCTTTCTGCATACCTCGCTGAATGGTAGCGATCACCTGTCGCGATACACATTACGCTGCAAGTGGGTGTTGCCATTATGGAACCATAATGGATGCCATAATGGTTGCCATAATCCGTTCCCGCAAAAGTATCTCGATTTGTTTTGATGTCATGGCGTTTACAACTGCATAATTTCCTTATAAAACAACCGTGTGTACATACGAATAGAAATTTTTCAAAGTCTTATTACAACTTACTGTAAGTTCCAGTGTTACTTTACAACTTTTTGTTTCACTGGAATACTTGAAAAGCCAGTAGGTAAAAATGAAGGAACCTAACCCATCTGGCTTAAGAATTGTGTGGTAATGGTAACCTTGTTTGAACCCTTAAAAACATGAAGGAAAAAATGAGAAAAGGAAAAACAATGAGCGGAAATAATATCTAACTTACATTGAAGTATCCAGGAGAAGGAAGGCCCCTTGTTTAGTATAACATTCGCCTCACATCATTTTAGCAAAATGTAATATTATTTAAACTAGACTAATATATTTCTCACAGCATTTTATTATTGCTTACGAGCTGATCTATGTTAAAAGTATAGTATAAACCGCGGCCAATTAACGAAAAAAAGCATCAGTAAACTATTTATCAACATAAACAAATGTGAAATATTGAGTAGGTTATAATTAGGAAATTCTATTAGTTTTCGGACTTAGGCGCACGTGTACAAGACTGATTTGATAATAACTTCAAAAAATAATATGTGTTTTAGCTATCTATTTTCAATCGGGGGCTACGATGATATCTATTTCCGTCTCTATTGTAATTTCCGTTGAAAATAACAATATTTAGTTTAATATATACCGTTTCTTTAACGTATACATTTATGTAAATAAAGCTGTTCAGAAACTACTCATTATTGTCAAAAGCACAGTCGAACGTATAATCTTTCCTAGAAGAAAAGGGAATTTCCTATTGCAAACCCGTTACTTCTGATGGAAGTTATCAAACGAAGCCACGTAGCATTACCTCGGCTCAAGATGCAAATGTTCACTGGGGAAATCTACTGGGGAATCTGGTTATTCTCGTGCATAACATTACATTTTTAGGTGTAAAACCGGTCGTTAAAAATGTCTGTAATGAAAATAGATTCTTTAGAAGCATTTTTTATTTAGTTATTTAATTAAATTACTTGTTAAAAGGCAATTTATTAATTTTCCAATCATTTTATTCAACTATTGCATTTTTATTCAAACTAGATTCCTGCCTCGAAACTAACAATTATTGTAAATTAGGTTTTATAAACTAATAAATTAGAAAGCAAATAAATATCATTAAATATATTATTAACGAATAAACACTATAATTTTAATAAAGTAAAAACATGTATGTATACACTCATCTTAGCAATCAATTATACCTACTGTAATACATTTATCCATAAAAACATCTATTAAAAATACGAAATAAAAATACAAATAAAATGTTGCAAATATGCTTGGTATACTTTGAGTTTGAATGTATTTTTTATGATAAATAATTAATCGGTACTAAAATATATTAGAATGATCACTAAGGACTTCCGAGCACAAAGAGTACCCCCCTTCCCCCAGAGAGAGACTTCCCTAGTCAACGAATTACGAAGTACCTCATTTCTATCTGAATCTCCAGGATTCATTAAAGACGAGACATCGTCTTCCAGAAAATATGTTATATGTTTTTTATCAAATTGGGAAGAGACAGAAATGGGGCAAAGTTTGTATTGGCGAAACTTAACAAATCACTGACTCTGTATATTCACGCATGCAGATCAAAGTGTAAAAATATAATAAGTAATAGGCCTAATCAATTATTGCTTTGAAATAATTGGTTGTTAAGCTCTAACCACATACTATAAAGTATCCGCTCTAAGATAGCTTTCACGAATTTTATAAAAATAGCTTATAAAAACCTATACAAATATAACAATAATCTTTTTAACAATATTTCAGCTTTAACATACGTATTTTCATATGCTCATAAAAAGAACCACTGGAACCTTTGGATATTCTAAACTATTTAACTTTCATGTGAATCACATAAATTGAAAAAATGTTGGCGCTACTAAAATAAAACGTTTACAAAATTACAATATCATAATTTATATTTTGAAACCTTATTTAATCTTACTCCGATATAATTTTCATTTTAAAATAAAAAATGTTTTAAACCTACGACAAAAAGTAATGAGAAGTTGGGCCTTTTAACAAAACAACTGTCACAGAACGCACATAATGTCCCACAAGAAGAATAACTACGTAATAATTTATCCCTAACAAAGTGGTTGGTAATGCTGCCCTTACAAAATACTACGCATTAAATTTATTAAAGAATTTTTATACGCGTTTATGTGTGAAGAAAACTGGACTATATTTCTTTAAAATATTAATTGCGAGACAAAATTCAAACGTAAGAGAGTTCTACTCTTATCGAACTAAAAAGTCCATGGATGGATTTTTTACACAAGTAGATGATAACTATATTTGACGTTCTTACCTCCGCGTTGTTAGGAATAGTATAATTACGTTTTTCTTTTCGGGATTGATATTAATTGTTCCTTCAAAATTGAAATTTAATTCAAACGTAAAAAGGTGATCTATCAAAATGCGAACAGTTAAATAATTACAACTTTACACGTGTGTGCAAAGTAAAAATCAGTTTGGACTATTTTTATTCATGTTAATAAACGAAATATTTTGTCATCTGAGGCATGTAACGAAAAGTTATGATGGACTTGGGCTTAAGGACTTAGACGGACTTGGACTTAAGTCTTACCATGAAAACTATGGAAATAGCCTCTTCTCAATGAGAAATTCGGTGAAATACTAAAACTCCTATTTTTCTATTTTTTATAAAATTTATTCATACGAACATTGATGCATTATACATTACTTGAAATGTCGACCTACCCAGGTAGGTATTAAGGCAAGTATGAATGACAGATGTGTGAAGGATGATTGTGGCGCAATCCTGTAGTCTTATTACTGACTAAGGCTAATATTTTAACTGATATAACTCGGAAATCGTAAATTTTATATCATAAGCATTGACTTTTAAAAGAATTATAATGGGAGAATTCAATATATTATAACGTGTGACTCACATGTATTTGCTATTAATACTACTTGAAGGTACTAGCAATCTCTCTTACGATGGTTAACAAAGCGTGGTGTAATGCATAAATTTACACAAAAAAACAAACAAAAAAATCAGTAAATACATCATACAAATTCTAAAAGTGACAGCTTATTTTAAGCATTTTAAGCTCTGTTATGGAAATTTTTTTATATTTAAATTATCATCAACCACAAAAATTGCATTTGTAATTAAGCCAAAATATTACAAGGACACAGTAGGTCATGTTTGTTTCATGCCTGTTAAGGAATACATTTTCAAAGTACTGTCACAATATATTCGTCGTACATGTTAAAATCTTTTAGTGTGTTAGTTGAACGTCGATGATTGATTGGGGTTCTCCATTGGCATATTAAGGTTCATTTTCATCCCCTCCATATCTGCCTTCAGGCACACAATAATTTGATACGTTGTCATCTGTTCAAATACATTAGCATGTAAATAAATACATAGCCAGTAAACCCAAATACCAGTTGGTGGTAGCAATGCTTCGATGTAGCAATATTCAAATAGTATTATTACCTATTATAGTATATTTTTTATTTAAGCCGAAAAAAACCTTCATCGATTCGTTATTGTAATATTTGGACAAATTCCTTAAAGAATATATATTTTTTCTGAGCTTACCCCCGCTTTTATTTTGAACCTATTTTGATTATTGAGGTGTCAAATAACCTTTTTTTTAGTAATCAATGGATATAATTTATTAGTTATTAAGGTCAAGGGGATTCACCCCCTTGGGATTGTATTTACCTTAAACTGTACATGCATTCCTTGTGACAGGGTTTTAAGAACTAAACAAACCTAGAAAAATAATAATATCAGCAGTTATTATTAAAATTTATTGGACATAAGGCCATTTTATTGGAAATGTTATTCTCTAAAAAACACGACTTACACTTTCTTAGTAGCTCTTATGTTTTCGGTGCTAATTGCAATTGTTTTTAGGAAAACACGAACTTTAAATGTTTTTTCAAGATGGCGGTTGTAGCAAAACAGGTATTTCCGGGGAATTTCGTCATTTTTATTAGGGAGGCTTACTTAACATCTGTGCGAAGTTTCAACGTCATCAGGATTTGTCAGTTAGATTTTTCACAAATATTCCTGGACTATTAATTTCTTGAAAATATTTTAATTTTAAGAAATTCGGGTTCAAAATTTAGTATAGATTTGCTTGGATTTAAGTTTTATGGAAAATGTTTATTCGTCTGTATTCTGCATGTACGATTAATTATTTTAATAACCCACTTATTTTTAAGTGATACCATCAAATTTTCATTAGTAAGATCTCCAGTTCAATTCAATAAGATCAACTCAAAAAATACTGATTTAGTTTCTGATTTTTATTTGCTCGGCTTTGTTTTGTTAAAATAAAAAATATTGGACAGAATTTTAAAGAATTTCTATTTAAAAAGCTTCTAAATTTTCATTTTAATAATGATTTATAGTTTTAATTATAAAAACATTGGAATTTTTAAACAACTGTCATGATGACAAATACAGAAGAAAGTCATAAAGCATATAAATAATAAAAATAAATTTTGGCTACTGTAATTAATTATTACCATCGTATGGAATTTATTTTTTTTTTACTGAACTATATGCTTAATATTACCACTGAGCAAATCAAACCACGTTCTGCTATCGACTTACTGAAATTAAACGTTTAAGTAAACCAGTGTTCACACTGTGATTAAACTGAGCTACGAAGCCAGAGAGTCAACTTCAATATTTAAAAGGGCCGGCCGAGAGCTGAGCTCTCAAGAATGTATTTATTATGTATTTCCCTAGAGCCAATCCCTTCACCATTAGTCTGGGTAGGGCTCACTGATACTGTACTTCGTTTTAGCATGGCACAGTACTTATATGTAACAAACTAAAGGATACACCTTTTTAAGTAATTAAAAAAATTGATCTTAATTTTTTAATTAATATTAAAATCTTTGAAAAGGTAACAACACATATTCTCAATATAAATCTATGTATAGTAATGTACTAGCGCGTTTTCGAAAATCAGGTACTTCCTCGACGTATTCTTATATGATGTAAAATATAACCTCTTAGGGGAGAGGACGTTTAACACGTTCATGGCTACGTGGGCACAATTGTACCCACGCGAGTTTCAATCCTAATCCTGGTGGCTACATTTGTAGCCATTTCCCAGTGCTTTACGTGTTTCGCTTCAAGGTTAGGATTACAGATGAAGCTTTGAAACTCGGCACAGCACTAGTTAGATTATGTATAAGCTATTTCCTGTCGATGTGGGTTGCACTGGACAGAGCTGCTACCTAGAGGCTGTGACCGATTTTGGAACAATGTCTTTTAGTTGCTGACTAACTGATTTGTTAGTTATTTTTACTGTGATAGCCTATGTTATACATGTTCAAAATATCGTAAATAAAAATGTTAACGGATATCTGAATATTGTTATTTCTCAAATTAAGTTTTTTGACCTTTTTTCATGGGCATGGGATCCAAGTGCAGATTTACTACAATTGCATCCATAATTTCTTTTATAGGTTTTATATTCGAAGTAAACATACCTAGAGTTAAGGAGGATAATAATTTCAAAATATGAAATTATTCATATTTTGAGCTCTCAAGTATCACAAACACAGTGCTGGTGGGCACAAATGTATCAACGTACGTTGACGTCATTCTTTACTACCGAAAAAAATAAAATCATGCAGGAGTCTACCAGTAGCTTTACTTCAAACTAAGGTAAGATTTTTTAAAGTCTTTTAATCTCAGGATGGGAGAACTGGTCTTCAAAATATGCTAACCGCGAATGTGTTAAAAATAGTAGAACCACATATTAAGAAGCTCTTGTAAAACATAGATTTTATTTGTCCCTTTTTTATAATCTTGGTTGATAGTTTGGGATTAATGTAAATTTCTTCATTAGTTACTTATTATATCCTGATATACAAACAACAAACTGTACGTCAAGGCTCAACTCCTTGAAGCGCTTTAAATAATTGAACATCGGAGTTGCTGATTGCAGTTACAACTAACTTTTTGAAGCTTGATGTAATCATAAGTTAGTTAAATGTTTGAACTGGTGTCACCTTGTAAAAAAGGACTTTTGTTGGGCAACAAAAATGAGGACAGAAAAACGATTCTATTAAACTGTAATTTAAGAAGTTTTTTTTATTTTTTAGCTTTTCGTTTTCTTTGTTACTTCAATAATAGTATTAAATTGAATGATTAACCTCCGATTATAACATAATTTGATTATTAGTCGCCATCTGAACCAATAAAACAAAATAATTTTAATAAATATGTTATTATATGGAAAAAATTACAAAATAAAGATTATAGTTCAATATATATTTTTTAATGTTTATATATGTATTAATAGTGAAGTTTTTTTCTTTTAATTAAAACTTGAACCTAACAAAAATTTTGCATTTAAAAAAAGTGTGTTAATTTTATCTATTATACTTAAATTCAAGTTAGGAAACTAGAGCAAGACTTAGAAAATATTATGAGCAAACTAAAAAGTACAAGAAATATCTCAGCAGATTAAAATTGAATTTTATTGAATTTTTATTTCGAAAATACTGAGATTTATGTTGTCTTTGAATGAAAGTTACTGTGTCTCTGAAACTTCAACTGTTTTTATGAATTTATAATTAAATTTAACATTAAGAAACAAGATAACCTGTATTTTCATAAAGCAAGAAACGTCTCTGTATAAAATTAATTATAACAAATAGCTGACTTATGTGGTTGGCACAAAACAGCCTTTCATCATATCATCCCTGAAAGGATTTGCATGATTACAGTTCCCTACGTAGAACATGCTCACATTAGCCAGTTCAACGCAGTTGCGGTTGCGTAGTTGCAGTGCACACGCAGTTTTGCGTTTTTTTCTGTATTGAAGAACTCATAATAGCTGACAATGTGGCCCCAAGCGCGTTTAAAGCAGCCAAGTGAATTCGTTAACTGGCTTTACGGTAGATTTTTAACTATGTCCCTAGGTCTTAGAAAGTCATTGAAAAAAACAATATTCCTTTTTACTAAGAAATCTCTTTATAAATCCCAATTACTGGCAATATATCACAAACTAGCTTATCAACCGGGGTTTACTCGTAGAAAAAACGCGAAAACTTCCTTATACTTTGGATTTAAAGAGGAGGGAATGGCAACTTTCTATAGTTTAACAATGAATCTTGGAAGTATCGTAGAGCGTAACCTTCAAGGTTATTTCGTAAAACAGGTTCTCAGTACGCATCTACGACAAAAGGGGAGCACGTAAGCCAAAGATCTCTAGGTTTTAGGGCTTCAGAGATTTCTTGTCCGATAGCAAGGACATTTGCATATACAACAAGTACAGATGATTATAGAGCGTTTTATCATTTGAATTTATCATTCAAGGTTATGCTCATTACTGCTTGAAAGATAAAAAATAGGCGTTACTTAAATTATCTTTGAAGGTAAGGTTAAAATGATTTTTGTCACCAGTTCATGTTCCACATTACCTCAAGAAATTGAACTGCATTCAAAAAAAGGTATTGTGACCGATATTATTATATCTGCAGTTCAGGGGTTGGCAAAATAAACTTGTAACTATGAGCGAAACATTACACAGATCCGAAATAATTATGCCAAGCCCTAATTATTAAAAATATTGTTTAGGGCTTAGTTGTACGTAAATGTTTTCTTATTAAAACATGATTAGTAAAGTAATATTACATATGTGACAGTACAAAAGTATTGTGTGTTCTCTTTGACAAACAAAATTATCCAAGTTTCTTAGCTAATTACTTATCAAATAAAGTCTTTCCATGTAATCATTTGTATCGGGACCGGATATCTAGTGAACTCAGATAACTATAAATCACATAAGTTCTAGCGATCACATATGGTATTTATAGTGATATTGGATTTTAAATAAACTAGGACACGACAAAACGCTTTTGATGTGGAAATCTGAAATGTACAAGTCGAAAGGAAGCCTCATTACTCCTGAAGAGCTGCTGTCCTTTCATCAGACTTCTCTGATGCTCTTACAATTTCACCACTAGTTCACCCGTAAACTTCGCTTTATGTTTACACTTCAAATAATCATAAAACCATGTTATATATTTACATCTTCCAACTGATAATAAAACGATGTCAGGTTTTTCCTTAAACTGCCTTAAGAGGCGTTAGAGATTTTTCGTACTGAGAAAACATACACGCCCAAAATATATACGAAAATACATACATGTTTTCATAAAATAAATTAAAAAAACAAATAACCTCATTACACATTAGTCTATTGGTAATTAAAATGTTTACAGGCACTAACTTAGTAAATGAACAGTCTGGTAGAATTACATACATTTTTGCCAGTAACACCTTGTACAGAGTTTTTAAATGAAAAATGTAGGAAAATGTTATTGCAAATCGTGGCCGTTGGGAATTTTTCTAGTTTTTTTATATTTATTGTTTCCTACAATGGCTGATAGCAACTATTTTTTTTATTTTTTTATATATATATTTGAGAGAAGCAAACGTATGAGTTCTCGTACTTAAAGCTCTCTATTCGCTTAATTTTACGTATAGCTTTAGGTATTAGGAGTAAGTGCTAGGTACTAAGGTGCTACGTATGGTGTTTAAGCCCCAATGTTAATTTACCCTCAGCTTGTATTCTTTTATCGATCTGATTTAATACCGACTTTCAGAGATTTGTATACCGACTTACATCAATTTGTATGTCTATTCGCTGATTACAAATGATTTTCTCATCCAAATTATTGTTAGGAACCAAACAATTACTATTTTGGCTTTGTTAAAGGTTTTAGTGAATAACTAGATATGATGGGCTTTTTTAAAACGGGTAGAACAATGTCCGTAATTTTCTAACTTACTTTCTTTTTGTCCCTTGGACCTTTGAGTAAAATATGTTGATATTGTGGAAAGTAAAAAAGGTTTTAAAAATATAACTCGTGTCGTTTAAAACCGTAAGTGTTTTTTACAAAGTAAAGTATAATTATTACTAGAAACCTATTTTAATATTTAACACAGTGACTGAATTGGGTCTTAGCGTTATTGTACTGTATTAGAGAAACAATACCCTACAATTTTTTCCGAGAACATAGTCATGATAATACTTCAAAAATCCCATTTTACTTTCTTTTGGCTTTATCGCCAGGCACTAACACCAGCAATACCGATCCTCGTTGTCGGCGTCTGAACGATTACAGAAATAATAGCTACCATTGTCTTGCGACGGGCGTTCAAAGCATAATGATGTGTCTTTGAATATGACAAGCATTCCTCAACTCCTCACTTTAACCACTACTTGACTTGCTTTTTACAGTGGTATTACTATATAATCAGAAATAATTTTCATGTAGTATACTTCAATACAAAGTCTAAATAAACATAGCGGGATATGACATGTTTTTTTAAGCTCCTTAACAATAACATAGGGAATAAGTATTCAGGTTTGGTGCAACAATTATGTTAAAACTGGGTAGCTTTTATTCAATATCTAATAGGTCAGAACTAAAAGAAGCCTTATACCAAGTTTTATCCAGTTATTTAGAGAAATAAGGAAGATGTTTATTTCATATAAGATAACATGGGAAGGAGTAAGTAGGTTTTCTGCTACGAAAATGCAAATATCAGGGATTTTAGACTGATATACTTTAGGTCTTATCTCCATTAAACCAAGAACCAAGTTTTATTATATATGTTGAGAAACAAGCAGTATAATATAGAATTTGACTTACTACCCATATGGTTAACATTGGAAAACCTGTTTACTGTGTTTACCACTTTCAATACCTTGGTAAATAATGGATGTAGAGCAATGATTCAAGATTCTAATTTTTTCGAGCTGAATTCAATAGTGCTCACAGAAATTTGATAATTTATATTTTCCTGCGTAAAAAACTCAAAACATAATTTTTTTGTGTTTATCCCCATTTACCCCCCTTTCTATTGGTCTGATCGGCTGGTTAACAACAAAACTGGCGGCAACACCAACTACGGGGCGGTTCCTACTACGAACTAGTCCGAGTTATTACCGCTTTGCAGGTTTGTACCAAATTTCATTAGGATCGGACCATATTTACGGCTGCTATCGTGATAACAAACGTATCACGACATATGTATAAATTCGAACGAATGTTTTTCTTTCTGGGGGCCTCAAAAGTCTCGGGTAAGGCCCCACCTTGAGCTCCGCGGTATCAGCTTCTTCCTTATGAGGGAAATTCGCTAACCTATGGAGGAAATTCGCTCATTTAATTTATTAATCATTTAATTTATCAAATTGGAAAAATAATCTGAAAAATAAATTAAACTCTCCACAAAATAAACAAATACTGTAGTTTGATTATTAAATTTTATGTCATTGCTTTTATATTACAATCATTAAAATCACTGCAATTTACAACACTACAAATACTTTACGAACAAATTGCTGATTCTTAATTACTAAACGTTTGCAATAATATTACAATTAATATTACAGTTTAAAAGTAGTTTACTATATTAAAGATTTTGCAAACTCAATATACTATTACAACTATGCAGGCTTATTTTACCGTGCCTTTTGACCCGACCTGAATAAATTATTAGTACCTGGTGGACCGAGCCTTGCTCGGTGTTATTTCATGTTTACCAGTTCATCCAGTTACTATAAAATATCTCAATGGAATAAAATTGATAAATAGAAACCTTTTTTATTGCTCCATGGACTCTTCATCCCACTTGCTTATTTTCCCTTGATGGCTGTAGATTCCAAACATCTGTTATGATTACTTCATCTGTTTACACTTTCCTTGTTTATTTTCGTTGCCATCACGGCAACCCATAAGGCCAATGTTAAAATTTTACAACTTTTAAATTCGGTTTATTACGTTAATAGATTTTCTCCGGCCAAGTAATCTGCATAAAAGACGTTTTTGAGTCATAAATTACTTATTTCTAGACTTTGAAGAAAATCCTCGGAGCCGTTTTTGAGATCGTTGTGCAAGCAAGCAAGCAAGCATACAAGCATACAAGATAACACTGCTCGTATAAGAGTATAGGATTTCGGCGTATGACGGACGTGACTGCCCTTACAGGTGGTGCACCAGTTATCAGTACCTGTTACAGGCTATCAAATTAACATTACTGCATTGAATAGATAGATCTGTAAGCCACAGATCTATCTATCTAACATTGAAACTCATCTCTGCATTCCTGTTTTTCATGTTTATAACATTGCAGGATAACGTTGCTTTATATCAACAGTTCCTAGTTTCAGTTGACATTTATTTTATGTTTAAATCCTCCAGTTTTAATTATAACGTTTCCTTAAAAACAGCATTTGTTAAATAAAAATGGCATTTATATAATTTTATTATAGCTATTTGTTTCTTTCATTTATCCTATCTGTACATGGCATTCAGGCCCGTGCACGACCATTATCAGGCTAAGCCAGGGCGAGCCAGTAGGGTACAATACAGTAGAAGGTACTGGTGGCCTGGAGATTCGCACCCGCGGCGTCTCTGTTTGGACTACGAAGCACGGCGCGCCACCGTTCGTGCTACTGACTTACTTCAAGGCAATATAATAGTATATTTCATTATTAGGGCCTAATTGACGCTTTTTGTACGAGGTCAAGTTTTAATACCGAGGCTGTAAACCGAGGACGAAAAATGACCGAGTAACGAAAAGGAGCTTTAGGCCCGTGTGAACTATATTTTTCGGTACATCGCTCAATACATAAGAAATAACTAAATAAGAAAACTAAAAGTTACAAGTTGTTACCCTTTAAATATTCCTCCCAAATATGTTTCCATCTTGTTCTTGCTATTTAAAACAATCAGGTGATCGTCTGTTTAATTTGTGTTACCTTAGGCTGTCAACAATGAACAACAATCGATGTATTGAACGCATTCAATAATCTATTGGTGAAATGAGCGAGTTTCACGAATTGATAAAACTGACAACAATGTAACGATGAATTGCAATGGGTAATAATAACCGCTAACCACTCTCTAGCAATCGATATCTCACCATCGACGCTGACGTACACCCGTTAGCAGTTTTAATATATTATAAACTGAAAATGAAAAATGAAAATGAAAAACTTTATTTATTCCCTAGTTTGTTTGTACAATATTTACGAAGTAGTAAATTTAACATAACATAAATTGAAATCACTTAAAAATAAATTATCTATGCCAGTTAATAAAATACGCCTACATGGGCAGGTGCCTGTGCGAAGCCTGAGTTGAAATCTGTATTATTAATTTGGCTCTGTAATGGAAAAAAGGAGTTTTAAAGTGTTTTTCTGGAGAGGAAAGTTGTAGGTAAAGAATTACCAAAAATTATAATGATAATATAATGAAATCCATGGAATCTGACTTCTCGACATTAGCTGATTATTTTTCTCCCTAGGGCAAAAAAGGGCTTCTTAAGACACACATCACATGTAATAAAAACTGCCGTATTCGCAGGAATAACCAGCGATAAGTCAATACTTTAACTTTATTTTTGTTTAGTAAACTAAAAAACATAAGAAGAGAAAAGTTACAATAACCGAAAATGACATTAAAAAAGTATATGGATTAAATTGGACTGCCTTAAAGTGAGTTTTATTTGTCATACAAGTAATAATTCAATTGCAATATTTGTTAAAGTTTATCAATTCTGTATTCTAGGTATCTTAAAAAAATTATTCACTCATTCCCAGAAAGAATTTATCTGAACCCAGCCATTAAAGGTCGGCTACATAGACAGGTTGACCGGACTACAAGCCCAGCTGGCCCGCTGTCAACTGTGGATGTCCGAGTGGGGGTATTATACTGCTGACTGCCTAACTCTTCTTGTTTTATATTGAGAATCCACGCAACACATTAAAAAAAACATCCACAGTATTTCGTTTACCAAATATTGTTAATACATTATTTGTAATGATTGTGTTCAAGGATAGAAACGTTACATCATCGTGATAAACTGTAAACATACTAGCTGATCAACCCGGTTTCACCTGTGGAGAAACAGAAAAAACTTTCTTGGATTCTTAATTTAACATTTGAATTATTTTGTCATGATTCATTCGGTTGCCGCGAGAACTTCATAAGCTTTCCTATAGTTTAACATTAAAACTCTGAAGTACCACATTGACGTAGTTCTGCAGACATTTTAAAAATCCATTCTTAGCGAATGCCTACACCATAAGAGAGATATCCATGCTAAGTTACAAGGTTGTTATAGTCAGTATGGGCTGTACGATGATAGGTCAGTAGTATTTGTCAAATATATAGATGATAGTTTGTACTGTAAATGAATGGTATCAGCAAACTGGACACTTACTTTCACCCTTGAACCACCCAAACAAGAAAGCCCATAGTGAAATTCACAATAATCTTACAAACACACACCAAAATTTATCAGAATAGGTCAGTAATTAACATACTTTCTTCAATATTTCTTTAATATAAGGATAACAGACAACGTACTGTGTTTACCACCAAACAATAATATTAATTCTCTCCGAAACCACTTGACATAAAATAATGATTCAAAATATTGGATTATTTATTTTTAAGCCATATTTAATTTTATAGGAATATTTTGATTAATTATTGTGATTTCAAGTGAATCTAAAAAATTTGGATTTTTTTTACTTAAATCTCCATAATTTCTGAACATGAATGTTTTCAGAAATTCAGGTTGTGTCATTTCGTTTATCATCTTAAGCATTTAAAATTCTGGATTTTAATCATAATCGTTAAAGCCATTTTTGAGAATTCGCTCCGTCATGTTGGCATGCTGCGCGAGAACTAAACTTAAACTTTAGATAATTAAGGAACCAAATCCCTTTGTACATTAAAACCATTTTAATTGTTTATTACCTGTTTTATGAGAAACGTGGTTTATAACATGTCTATAGCTCACAAGGTAGACAACTTCTGAGAATCCATTAGAGTAAGTTTATAATTATCTATTTTCCAATTATTAAATAGAACGTCATCGTTCATTCGGAATTTCAAAGTATGTTCTAAATTAAGTCCCATACTATTGAAAGTTATTTCAAACTGCTAGCATTGTGTATCATAATCCTTTCCGAAATATTATTAAATTAGGCCTTACAGTAATAGGACATTTTATTTCAGTACATAAGTACATAAAAAGCTGTTTGAATTTTTAACCCAACTACATAACATAGAAACTTCCGTTTGTCATCGATTCGTCAAAATCATCAAATATTAAAAACAACGCCCTAGTAACTTTTGCTGAAAATGTGCTTGACGCCCATAATTTAATATAGGAAAACCCATCACTTAACATTAAATAATGCCACAAAGTAATAATATGGTACCCTTGGTACCATAAAAAAATTACCCCTTGGTGTGAATAAAATTTATACTTAATATCTAAGCCTCTGGCTATTCTTAAGCTGCCTGAATAAAATTATTAAGATTGGTCGCTGAATTTACAAGAAAGAATAATATGTATTGGCAATAGTGGTAAATACTTCTATCTAATACTACCTCGTTCTAAGAATTTTTGACAGTTATTTTTCTCTTCTGACATTTTAAGAAATTTCTCTCCCCTACACGAACTTTTAAACTGAGTATTATATCGAAACTTGTAAGCACCGACATCCTTGGAGGTAAGGAAAAGGTCAAAGAACAAGTTTTCATCTCGATACACAACAAAACTAATCGAAGTTCTACCATTGGCCATTCTCTGAAGTCCATTGAAAAGTTTGAACTTAGCAGTCAGACAAAGCTGCAATGAAGAAGGTATTTGATAAACTGGGCTTGTATGCTCCACGTGGATCTTAGAAATTCGAACTATCAATGCTCTGGTATTTTATTTTCACCTTCTGTCCTTTGTTATTACGTGAACTAATGCCACTTCTATTGACTGTAAAAATAATATAGATGCAATACATTTAGATTTTTATGCAGTTTAACATAATTTTTAAGTAATATATAGATTATTAAAAAATGCATTACTTGAATAACGTAAAACAAAATGAACTATCAGTGGTTTTAATGCTTGTTTTCAGGTCGAGGTTCGTATGCTGAATGAATATGCAGATTGATTGCACGCTTGGCATACGAAATGAAGGTTTTCGATTGGATACATAAGTATTTATAATCAGTATGTACAAAGCATATATTTTCAATATCCACCCCATTTTCTAAAATAACTCCATAACAAATAGCTATATTATTTGTTAAAGGTGATTTGATCTTCATATTGAGATTAATTGAGTCGTGTTATTAGGTGGGGATGGAATGTGAATGCTGTTGTAAAATTTGTTCACCTTAAAATATTAATAAGTACATAAAACTATAGTTAACAGCATTTAGAAAGATAAATCCAGTCATTACAGTAGATATAAGTAGACTACCCGACCGTCGGTTTACATTTTGTTGGCATTTTTGACAGAAGAACTATAATGTTTTACTATGTATATTTAAGTTGTTTTTCTTCTCAACTTAGAGTGGTTAACAATCCCTTAAAAAATATAAGCTTATCTATATTAAAGTTACCACAGTATCCTTATAACCTTACTTCTTATTTTTCTTTTACTTTTTCTTTTTCCTTTAAACTAAAACCTAACTGATCGTCGACATGGGCCAACAAGACTGTGCGGCGATCTAAAGATAGCGAGGTACCGGAACGGCAATAGTCACATAGGCCAGCTAAAGGTGATCGCTCATGATGGAACAGGAGTCGCCCGCCGCTGGGCTCGAACCAATGACGTTTGACACGCGGGGCCAGCGCTTTACCTCTAAGCTACCGCCTCGGCAAAAAAAAACTAATTTTTACGAGAAATTGGGCAAAAAACGGTGATCTTGACCGGCCTTGGTCTTAATCTATCCCCACGGAGGAAATGGCTTAAAACAGAAGGCCTAGCTCGAAGTAATGCGCAAATCATTTGCTACAAACACCAAATATTTAGATTTATAATAATTGAAGAATGCAATGAAACAGCCAGGAAAGTAGGGGAATTGTAAATAAGAGTTGGTTACGACGTTAAAAGTGATTAAAAGTGTTAAAAGTGTGTTAAAAGTCTAAGTAGTTTGTAGTGGTAGCTTTTCCTGCAAACTTACTCTGAAAATCTTAAATAAACTAAGCTTTTTAGTGCTGTATATTTCACAGTGTTTAAGGCTTAAACGCCACTTTTGAGTACGAAAAACCAAACTTTTTCCGGGGGAGGACCCCCAGACCCCCCGCTAGGGTAAGGGTTATTCCAAACCCCCCCCCCCCCGACCCCCCGGTAAATTGTGCCCCCCCCAAAGTTTGGTTCACGTGACGCCTATGATTTGCACCAAAGAATTTCCCCCACCACGCATCACTAATTAATCTTCACAGTTAAGTCTCCAATAATAAAACTTCATATCCATGATGAAGTCTTCCAGTATGGTTATCAAATGCAAATAAAAGCTTTTTTTCTCCACCTACGCATGCTTATCAACTTTGTGAAGGACTTATGTATTGGCAACTATGTTTTGGATTTTTCTGTTTTTTTTTTATAAAGTTTTTCACCATTTTAACTACTCTTTGACTACTAATAGTTGAAAATGACGAAAGTCTAAGTTTCGTTTTTCGTAAAGTTAAACACTTTGCACCGCCGGTGAATAGTGCGTCTGTTCATGATCCATACAATGCAGGATGGAACACAGAGACCTCCCCTTTAAAGTATAAGCAAGTTTCTGTATACTATTGTTGCAATTCCTCTAGGACAACAAAATGCTATATTCAGGTATAAGAAAACGTCTACGATATAAATTCATTACTATTTATTTTAGCTAAAATAATAGGCTTTGATAAAATAATATGGTTTCGTCAGCTTAAACTGAAGTATAAACATTGATAAACCTTTACATAAACTCGTACGTCAGCTGTACAATTGGAGGAAGGTTTCCATCCCACCTACAACAGTTAAGGTGTAACTCAAATACGAGGAAGCCCCGGCAATGTAGTTACACCTGCCTTCCTGTCACAGCTACATTTCATAGAAACATTCCTCTCATGCGATACAATTTAAGTAACAGTTTTCCTCTGTTGCACATATTCTAAGCATAAACCTTGTATTTAAAGCAACATTGATGCCAACTAGTTTTTTTACGCAAACAGTTAAAATTAAATTCCTATTTGAGGAAAAGTGCAAATTAGTAAACAATATGTGGAGTTATTATATTTGTTCTAAAATGTTTATTTATCATACTTATGATGTCTGAACCTGTTCTAGGAGTTTAGGATGAAACAACTGAAAAATAATAGATTTTTAAGACACCGACAACCTTAAGTATAGTTTGCTTAAGGCGGTGTGTTTTTCAATTTTTTAAATGGCGATTCCTGGTAGCCAATATTAACAACGGAATTAGCCATGTTTATTTGAAGATTAAAATTCGCAATGCATATGGTGATATGGCAATGCCCCAGTAAAACTTTCAATTAATAATAGAATGTACATTTGTTCAATAAAAATACTCGAAACATTTAAATTAAAGCATTTTTTCTGCTTAGTTAATACAAAATATTTTAAGATAACCAAAGTATATACCGATAAAACTTTTTTATATTGACAGCGGAACTTAGTGGAAATCGTGATAAGTTAATCAGAAAGTGGGTAAATGTTTATGTGAGCGAGTGAATGAATGAATTTAAATTAATGACTGGTAAACCTGACTAACATCGCTGTTTTAAATAATTATGTAACGCTCCAGATTTTTCTGTTCTCAAACCTCTCTCATATCCCTTACTCTATCCTTCCTCATATCCTTTCACGTTTTAATAGTTATTTCCAGTGGTGATTTTTTATTCTTAATCAACAAAATTATATTATGTGTTTTATGAAATTGTATGTAATGTGTTTTTCTTTTTATAAACGGAAATAAAGTAAATTTATTACCTCATTCTATATTTTGGTCTATCCTGAAATATGAAAGTTATAAAAAGTTTCGAAATGGCCTAAACTATCAAGATTAGAATTTCAAACAGAAATGTATTTATTGTAATAATGTAGTTTGTGCCTAATTAATATGGATCTTCTGCTCTAAGACCGATTTGAATAACAGCTTACAGTTATGATGACAATGTATATTATATTTAGTTCACTTTAGTCCAGTCAATGAGTGCTCAAAAGGGGGGTGTAGAGGACATGGAGGTGGGGGAATTTTTTTGCGGGAATGTATTCGGGATAGTTAGAATATAAAAATACTAAAAGTCCCCGCCCCTAGCTCTGCTGCTTCAGCGGGGGGAGGGGGGAAAGACCCCTTTTTTAGTTTTTTACTTCTACACTGAAAACTGTGCATCGTACGGAAAAAATGTAAACTATATAAATAAAGATGATGAAATTCTCTACAAAAAAGGTAATATTAATTTGTTCTATATATGCCTTAGTTTCCAAGATATTCTCAAAATAATATAGAAATTCTTTTATGAATTGATTTTTCCCGTGTATTTCGTCGAATAAGTTTATATAATCCATTAGCCTGTAGTTGTTGTACATTAATCAACATAGAACACAGGTTTCAGAGCACTAACATATACAAGACATATGTCGTAGCCACATGCTGTAATGGGCACTTCATGAAGTGTCCAGCGCTAACCGGGCACTTCATGAAGTGTCCAGTTTCTTTGGGCAGATGCTGTAATTTTGATTGAAATAATCGAGTTACACTATGTGTCTAGGCGCCCTGGACACTTCATGAAATGCCCGAGCTGCTTTGGACACTTCATGAAGTGCCCGATTACAGCAAGTGGCTAGATATATATATCAATCGTATATGTTGTGCAAAAATTAAAAAATGTTTATATAAATTCAAATAAGTCGTGTATATTTGTCATTGAAACAAGTACTTTTGACATAATAACACTAGAACGAAAATTTTGTTTTTGTTGCTATATTTGTAAAGTTTTATTTATAAAAATAACCAAAACAATGACGTAATACTAATGTTCATGGTCTCGCTCTCTTGGAACGAGAGGGTCCGACTTCTGTCTCCAAAGTCCATCAGGAACTGAGAATCACCATCGACGGCATCTCCATCATCCAATTCTTGTTCATTAGATTCAATATCAATACTGGCTATTAATGTGAGAGTCCATAATATTTTTCATCTTCCTCATTCATCATTTGACCTTCCAGCTCATACCTTCCGTCCGACCATGGGTGGAACGGCAGCACGGCGAGGTCGATTACTTCTTGACCCAGTTCCTTTCTGGTCACGGGTACTTCCAAGTCTATCTGCACCGGATGGGTAAAGTCGCCTGCCCGGACTTTTTGTATTGCCCCGACATCCCAGACACGTCCGAGCACACATTCTTTCAGTGCGACCGTTAGCACACCCGCCGAGTCTCGCTTTTCACTGAGATCAGCGTGGTCGTCAGCCCACATAACATCGTCGGTGCTATGCTCCAAGAAGAGGGCAGCTGGAATTGTGTCCGGCCTATGTCCAGGCCGTTCTTCGGGCGAAAAAGGTCGACCTTTATCGGCCTTAGTCCTCAGATTTTTCCCGCGGAGGTTGCCCTAGTGGCATAATATCAAAGGCCTAGACCGAAGTAAATTTGCAAAACGTCCCAAGCTAGTGTCCTCGGTGTTGAGGGTGGTGGTTTAGTTGGCAGTTCACGGGACTTTGAGCTCGTGGGAGTCCGATACGAGCCACTCAGTGTGCTTAAACGCATTCCACCTCCGATCCCTCCCAAAAAAGGATTATATGAACTTATACGACAAAAAAACTCGGAAAAAATCAATTCATTAAAGAATTTCTATATTATTTTGAGAATATCTTGGAAACTAAGGCATATACAGAAAAAATGAATACGACCTTTTTTGTAGAGAATTCTATCATCTTTATTTTTATAGTTTATATTTTTTCGGTACGATGCACGGTTTTCAGTGTAGAAGTAAAAAACTAAAAAAGGGGTCTCCCCCCCCTCCCCCCGTTGAAGCAGCAGGGCTAGGGGCGGGGACTTTTAGTATTTTTATCTTTTAGCTTCCCCGAACACATTCCCGCAAAGAAAAATCCCCCCCCCTCCATGTCCTCTACACCCCCTTTTGACTTGACTACTTGCATTATCTTGGGTTTTGAGTATATTTTTCCTTAATAAAAATAATTCCTTATTAAAAAAGGACATATTTCATGATATTTGTAAATAAGTTATAATTATGACGTTATTATCCTTATTAGATGATGGTGCAGAGTGCCAACAACTCACCCCCTGACTATCGAACTTCCACAGCCCTATTAATTTACACTGTCAGGCCGAAGTTCATGGAAACAACGGTTTGAGAGGAAGTTCTCTTTATTAAAACCCGGGTTTGGTTGGAAACAGGTAGATATACTGATCTACTATGTGGGATAGATAGGGTAAGACATTCCCCTAAAAAAATATGTTTCGTCAAATTTTATGATAATTTCCTCCCTAAAAAGAACTTAATTTCCAAGCAAGCTAATTCCCTCGAACGTTAACAGGGATCTGAAATCGTAGAAAGGTTCTAAAATAAAATACCCCCGTTGCAGCAGACCTGCATACTCAGCGAATTTCAAATGCAAAACAACATATTTCAATCCAATATAGCAAGATTTGATATGTTTTGGTAAGCTCCATAAGAATAACATGGGAAATGAGTATGCAGGTTTGCTGCTACAGGTATATTAAAACTGGGTGGTTTTAATTCAATATTTAGTAGATCTGAACTAGAAGAAGCTATTTACCAATTTTAGCAAATTTCCTTAGAAATGAGCTATTACCGTCGTTTTAACAGAACAGAATGGACAAAAAATATCCGTTCAGGGTAACCTCAGCAATCTGATTAATATTTATATTAATTGACAGCTTTTTATGTGTACTTTCTGGATATGAAGTGAGTTTATTGTGAAAACGCATTTTTACCTGCAAAAATCACGATTTTTCCAAATTTAACATGGGCTTATATGGGAAATAAAATTTTCATTTTTTTGAGTTTTGTTAGCACGATAACTCTCGTAAGTATCCTCCGATCGTAACAAAATTTGGTACAGACATGTAAAACTAGATTCTCTTGGACGAGTTCGTAAACCAGCCAGATCGACATATCCAAAGTGGGTAAAGGCCCCATTTTACCCCCCAAAAATGGGTTTTTTGAGTTTTTCAATTTGAAATATTATATTTATCCAATTATTGTTTGCACCATTGGATTTAGCTCGATAAAACAAACAATTTGGTATTTTGAATCATTTCTTTAGAGAAATGATTCAAAATACCATTGGTCTCCGAGATGTTGCCACTTTGAGGAATCGCTTTGAGTAATTTCTCAGTTTATCAATGTATTTAATAGAATTTTTGTTTTTAAACAATTATTTGTTAATATAATTTAAAAAATAAACATCCTTGCCTACTTCATTATATGGAATCTTTGTGTTTTTTCATCTAAGTAAATTACCAATATTTTTTTACAAAGTGTTTGTAAAACAAGCTGTAATATATTATTTTAATATATAAATATATCACTTGTTTATTTTTATTTTTTTCGTAATAATGGATTAATTACTGGATTTTTTGTAATTGGAAATTCGCTCCCTATGTGGAAGAGAAAGATTCGAGATCTATTAGATTATCATGAAGGAGCCTTAGATGTCATTGATAAAAAGCTAGTGAAACCTGAACCATTGAAGGAAGATGCTACGGAAGCAGATATCAGGAAGCATAAGGAGACTTCTGATTTGTACCGTAAGGCAAACAGCTACGCTAAGTCAATGATAACCAGCTCAATAACAGATGAAGTTTATCAGAAGATCATGGATCAAGAATCTGCCAGTGAAGCGTGGGATATGCTGAAGCTCAACTTTGAAGCAACAGCTAAAGACCAACTTTTCAAAGTATGTTCAGAATTTTTCAGTTTTAGCTGGACTATTGGAGAAGATGTGTCGTCCCACATAGCAAGGTTGAAAACATTGAGGAATGAACTAAACAACGGTCTTAAGATGAAAAGTGAAAGTCAGTTGCCCGAGTTATTGTTAGTGTGCAAGACATTGAACATCTTACCGAAAGAGTACGAGAACTTTAAGTCTATTTGGATGATTTTAACCAAGGACGACGGTAAGACTTTTGATGAACTTACAAACCAGTTGTGTATGTTCGAAAGAAACTTTCTTAAGGATACAGTGCAGAGTACGTCCAGAGATTTTCAAGAGGCCTTAGCAGTAAAAGTAAATAAAGGTCAGATAAATCACGTGCTAGAAAACAAAAGTAAAGGTAAGAACAATGGAAATAAGTCTAGGGAAAATGACACTTGCAATTACTGTAAGCAAAAAGGCCATGGGATAAAAGGTTGTCCAAAGTGGATATCTGATGGTAAACCGAGTAAATCTGGAGTAAGTAAAAGTACCAAGTCAAGTAACTGTAGTTTAAGTTTTGTGAAAACTGCCACTAGTACGCTTATGTCTGTTAAGTGAAGAGGCTTACTGGTCGGAGCCAGATCCAACAGTTTGTTTTGTGAAAACTGCCACTAGTACGCTTATGTCTGTAAGTGAAGAGGCTTACTGGTCGGAGCCAGATCCAACAGTTTGGTGGGTAGATAACGGAGCTACTAAACATATTACTAACTGTCCAGATTACTTCACTGAGTTTGAAAAGTTTGCAGTATCTCATGGGATTAAAGCTGCTGGAAAAGAGACTCTAACTGCAGTGGGTAAAGGTACCATTCAGATGGCAAACGGACTCAAGCTTGTTGACGTTTGGTATGTCCCAGACGTTAGTAGGAATTTATTTTCAGTTCTAGCTGCTCAAGACAGAAATCCCAACAGTGAGTTTAAGTCAACGGCCACAAGTTGTCATTTGAAGATCAACAAACGTATTGTTCTCAGAGGAACAAGAAAGGTAAATGGATCTTTGTATAGAGCTAATATAAATCCTGTTTTTCCTAGAGGCCAAGTAGAAGTTAATGCTCTAGAAGGTAAAGAATTGTTACAGTTGTACCACGAGAGATGGGGACACCAGGATAAGCGTCACGTAAGAAGTAAGCTTAGTAAAGAGTTAAATATAGATGTGAGGCTTCCTCAAGTAACAGAAGTATGTGAACCTTGCATTTATGGTAAAGCAATAACCTTGCATTTATGGTATATATATAAATTCGAACGAATAGTATTTTTTGCTTCTGGGGGCCCTAAAACGAAAAGTTATAGTGGTCCTGAGCTTAGGTCTTACCATGAGACCTACGGTAATAGCTTCTTCCCTATAGGGGAAATTCGCTAAAACAAGAATAACACGCCAATATTTTTTTAATTGTCCTTACGATACTCGAAAAGTAGGATTCACTCATAATAAGGATAAGTGTTTGTATTCTCAATCTTCATTTACATTTTCGGGTCACTGTTTGTCGATTAGAATTAGAATTAGGGGATTAGAATTCTTGAAGTAAAAGTTAAAGGAGTTAAGTTGGAGGAGCTTGCGTCCACCTACTTATTTTTAAGTGATCAAAGATGAAAGAGCATGTTTAATTTCATGGGGAAATATACCCAATGAATGTCAAATAAATGATGAAACCAATCACTGGCCTATTAAGTTGTAAAACGATTGGCATCAGCGAAATACCAAACAAGCTGCATTTCATTTTTATCTTCTCTACCTTAATTAGCATTCTATTATATCAATAAACCGACCATAACAACTACGTTTTAATCAGTTTGGCTTGTATTTTTGTTCCTGCTCCCCTTAAGTTGCCATGTTGCTGTTAGAAGGACCTAACAGGCATCATTCATAGTAGGTTTCAAACATATAGGTTCGTAACTGCGTTCCTAACAGGTGGTCAACAGCAGCCGTGTTGTTATTTTTCCTTTCCACGATTACATTTCGTATTTTTCAATCAGCTGGGTCCAACACAATCCTGCTAAACTACAGTAGAACATCCAATAATGTGTTGACCGTGGAATAAGCCTTACTTTGTCATAACATTTCACTACCAAAGAAAATATTCCCTCTAAATATATACTTTGCATTTCAATCGGTACAAGAGTTCTCTAGAAGCCAATGGCTACTCAGTCATTGCATACTCAGCTACTCAGTTTCTGTTATGTTGATCGTCAAAGGGAAATACCATTGGAAAGGCCTATTTCACTCTGGTATACAAGAGGCGTCTTATTCTAATCAATTATCAAACAACATGATTTGCGGTAACAATTAATAAGGACAGCCTAATGTACAGTATTTTCTGGCAAAATCTCTTTATAAAATAGTCTAATTAGATTTTCTTTAAACATTTAATAGAAAAATTACTATTTAAGGAATCATGTAAATTTCCACACTAAAACAAACTATTACAGATTCCTTTAGCTAGTTTAAAGGCAGTTAAAATTCACTCATAAAAAATGCGAAACCCTTCTTAATCTGTGACTGAATGTCTAATGCAGGAGAGCACAATGCAATACTATATCTAAAGGAAGAATATTAAAGTTATCAAATGAAAAAGAATAGATCTGATATTTAAATGTTTGGAGTGTTGAAGAGGGCAAAGTATCACGTACTGTGTATCACGCTCTCGGCCCCCAGGGATCCCTCACTTGCTCATTCTGAACTTACACCACAGCCACTTTCGAGTTGTGTTTCTGACAAGTTAAAGAGAATGAAGATGTGACTTCTTCCATACGTTCTTAGAATTGCATGTGTTCTGCCAATATAATTTGGTTTTGTTTCTTTTTTGCGCGTGTGCATATACTCGAATACAGTGCAGGGAAAAATCCGGATTATATGAAATTTCTCCTGAAATACCAAGCAAAATGTGATGAATTTAAGCAATTATGTGTATTATAGTCAGGAACACATTTTAGAAACACATTTAATATTTTCCTTCATACCATTTTTAAAAAAAAGTACGGAAATATATTACATTATATCAAGTTGTAAAGTTCACGATTTAAAATCGGCACAGATGTCGCCTCACATTAAAGAACCCTTAGAGTTACATTACCTCTTTTAGAAATATCATACCTAACTTAGTTTACAATGTTGTAGGTAATATTTGAAAGAAAATTATAATCCAGCCATCAATGTAGAACGATGAAAAATCACTGTCGTAACAACTCTGCAGTATTCAAGAATTCGGTTAATCTTCTGTTTACGAAGCACTGAAATGGTGTTGCACCATTAAAACCGATTCCCATAACAAATGATGGCGGTGTTCGATCGGTTTAACCACCCCCACAAGCGGTGCGCCTGTTATCAATATCTGTTACAGGCTAAGTAATGAGCCTAACACTGCATGGAATAGAGATATCTTTAAACAATCTCGCTGTATTACTTACGTGTTAACTTTTATAACTCAGCAGGAAATTTATTGTAAATCCCTGTGTGGTAATACACATCAACTGAAGGGCAGACTTACCAAGTGCTCGTTGCTAAATTTATGAAATGTTAGTTTATGTGCTAGGGCGTATTTATATTTGTACAATAGGATTTATATTTGTATTTGTATTTTATACAATAGGAAATGTGGGTTACTAGAAATTGCAAAAAATATTAAATATCAATTCTTTAAAAAAAAAAGAGGGTGGCGGCCTCTTTTTACCTTGCATTTGCCCCCCTACATGGGCCTCAGGCCTGTGCGTGGAAGTTATCAAGCAAACCCAAGGAGTGAGCCGGTACAGCACAAGGATGAACAGTACTGCTAAAAGTATGCGGCATCATCGGGACTCGATCCTGCGACGCTGCAGCCACAGAACCGGGACCGAGTGCGCGACAAACTGCGCCACCGACTCAATCATGCAGTATGAAGTTCGTGTGGATTATGAATACATTACAGCATACTATTTATTATTATTCAAATTTAGGATCGTTCTATTCATTATTTTTCAAATATTCTAATATCCTTATATACTTAAAATATTCTTATTTTTTAAAAAGTCATCATAAGACCATAGCAACAAATGTCCGTTAGATAGCTAGTTTTCATAACGATTGATGTTCACGCCTATTTAATTTAATTTTACTTGGGAAAGAACAAGAAAATTAAATGTTTGATAACAAACACATCCATTAATTATTTATTATCCATCTTTACTTGTTGTTATTTATTTATATTTATTTTTATGCTTAATGTTAAAGCTCTAATAAAAGTTTTTGAGTGATGTAAATAGACTGGCCGACAACCTATTCTAAAATATATTATCTTCATAGCTTATTTCCGCGCGAGCTCTGTGAGCTCTTGGAATGTAAACATGTTTGCACATATTATTATAAATAAAGTCTTTGTCTATTGTCTATTGTCTATTGTCTATTCCCATTACCAATTGGCAACTGCAACGTAATGGTAGGAAGCCGAAAAATGTCTATCATAAACGGGCAATCTTAATTTTGTTATAATATACCTATTTTAGCGATTTTGACCGTAAGCAATACTACTACTTCTGGTATCCTACACACACACACATATATATATATATATATATAGAAAAATACAATGTCTGACTAAGACCTTTGACTGAGACAGGTGACCGACTACAAGACCGGTTGGCCCGTTGTCAACTGTGGGTGTCCGAGCTGAGGGTAACATTCTCCTGAAATTATCGATTTATATATTTTTCGAAAAATTAAGTATATACTGTGTATGGCAAAAGAGTTAGTTATGAAAAAAATCATCAAAAATTTTCCTCTACTAGTAATAGAGACTGTTCGCTCATCCTTTTACCTCAGTGGGCGTTGAAAAGCCAACATTTCAAGTATACAAATGTCGCTGTTTACCCTACTTTCGAAATTACTTGGTTTTACAATAACTGCAAAAAATATTTCTCGAAAAACTTATTCACAACAAAAACGTTACTTTATCTCCAAAGTTTTATAATGCTACAGATCTACAAATATATATTTAATGGTCAAATACAACAAATTTTTATTTTTTTAATCAGAGGGGATTTTGTTTTATGAGTTAAGATTGAACCAAATACAAAAGTGTACCTGAAGAACGAGTTTTATAGCATAGATTGGTTTTACTACTAAATACTGCTACTCATTATCAATTATACACCATTCCACTGGTTTCGTCACATCCCAGTGTTCCACAACGTAGCGCCCCTTTCTTCTTTCTTCAAAACTTATTCACAACAAAAACTTTACTTTATCTCCAAAGTTTTATAATGCTACAGATCTACAAATATATATTTAATGGTCAAATACAACAAATTTTTATTTTTTTAATCAGAGGGGATTTTGTTTTATGAGTTAAGATTGAACCAAATACAAAAGTGTACCTGAAGAACGAGTTTTATAGCATAGATTGGTTTTACTACTAAATACTGCTACTCATTATCAATTATACACCATTCCACTGGTTTCGTCACATCCCAGAGAAGTGTTCCACAACGTAGCGCCCCTTTCTTCAGTTGCATTACTTCGATACATAAATTATAATTATTCTAAGGGTGAAAAGTCATGTAAATTTCTTTCCTTATAATATAACAAGTTTTAAAAAGGGCCCAAGTGAGAATGATTAAAAGAACAGCTTAAAATATTTCATAGGAGTAGGTACCAGGTGGTTTTAGAATAACAGCTTACTACTAAACAGTTGCAAAACGCAGAGTCTTGATTTCAAACTCGATAACACAAATCAAATAAATTATAATATTCTTTTGCTACTTTATCTTCAAACTACACTAGGTTATCCAAAAATGTGTAGGCATGACTATTTATCAGTCTCTGAAATCAAAATCCAAAACATTTTAAAACATGTTAGGTGTTATTTGTTTGCAAACGGTATTAAAACTATTATCCTGATGTTCGAGGAAACATTTTTATATGCTTATATGCTTATAAGCGCTTTTTATTCCTTGTCATGGGTAAGCCTACACCAATATTTTGTCTCCCAGCGGGAGAAGATAATAATATCAAAATCAATTAAAAAAACGAGCGCATTCAAATTTTCATGTGTTGCTGTACGATTAAAATATCTTACAACTTCACTGCTTACAGTGTGACCGTCAAGACAGCTCAAAATAAGCTTATTTGAGCTGTCCTGACGGTTACACTGTTAGCAGTGAAGTCTTGTAATATTTTCATTCTTTTTCTACTGCCAATTCAATGAATAAGAATTTTGTGTTTGTTATTCCGAACAGGTGGGTGAAAATGTTTTGTGTGTTTTAAAACAAATTTTATTGTGTCTCTAGTGTGACAATTTTGTATTTTATCCCCTTAACACACAAATAACGATTATGGTTTGGGAGAGGTTTACTTTTTCCTAAAGTGTTTTACTCTGCGTCACAATTTATTGATACAAAGTTATTTAATTTGTATTTATTTATTTTTAATTAACATTACAGAATATTTCAATTATTTTAAGGACATAGAAGTTCACCATTCGTCAATATTATTCATAATTTGCAGTGGACAGCCGCTATCAAAAGCTTCCGGAAATATAGTGATGTTAAGCTACATTCACTAAGCTTCAACTACGTGGATCCCTGGCAAATTTATAACACACCGAGGAAAATCAAACGAAACCTGTATGATTCGGGGAATAATTTATTTAACCCAAGTTGTAATGGTCGGATCAATCACAAAATTTCCTAGAAGCACATTTCTTGACACGCGATGAAGTGATAAGGTCGGAAAATGTCAGAACTAATCAAACGTTCAAAGGATTATGACGGTCATTGACAAGTATTGGTTTCTCTCGTTTCGATGGCAACGAAAATAAAAATGAAATTAGAAATTTTTAATATGCCATCCAAATGTTGATTATTGATTAGTACATATCATATTGTGGTTACATTCTTGTTTATCAGAACATAATTTTTCCAGGGCTGAACAAGGCTGTTAGTGACAGTGTTTTTTTTTTTTTTTTTTTTTTTTTTTTAATAACCGGATGTTCTTTATTACTTTGCTTGGTCATTCACAAATTCTCGGTTAAGTATTGTATGACTGATGGAAATAAAAACTTTTTTTACAACACATAATAGTTATTAAGGTAGTAAAGTGAATTATTTTCTCCCATGGCAAGCGGTTGTCTCTCGTAATGAACGGTTGTCGCCCGTGGCTTGGTAACGAGTGCACACTCGCAATTTACTCATAATCCCCAAAACGAAAAAAAATACACAATGGAAAATAATTATTTTATTGACACTAAACACACAGTTTTAACAAAAGTTCACTACATTGAATTGATTGAAATTACCTCGAAACCCTAATCATCGAAAAGGATCAGCTGTTCCGGTTCTATCCGATCTGTGGTTCCATTGTGCTGATAATTAGTTAGTGCCTGCAATCCGATTGGCTACACACTTGGATTTCTGTGAAGAAATTACAAGGCGGTTAGTTATTGATTTATTAATTTCAATGTTATTCTTAAGGGTTCACTTTACTCCCCTAGGGAGACAAAACCATCGCCTTATTCCCTCCTCCAGAATAAGTATTACTTTCTCTCTCTCTCTCTGAAAAGATAAAAAACAAGATAATAAACAAAGCAGTTGGACAAAAGTGTATGAACACATGAACTAAATCCCCATATGTGCTATGACAGTAAATATGCATGAAAGGTGAACTTATGTTAATTTTATATACCGTATTTTTTTTATTTTCCATGTATATTTGCCGTCTTGTATTCAATACAGTACTAGAGTAAAAGATAATAAATAATGAGAGCGTTTATTTATTTATATCCAGTGTACCTATAAAGCAATACGTATTACGCTAATCGACCTGATATTATTGCACTAATAAAAGTTATTAATCTAATCCATGCAGGTGGAACATAAAATTAAGGAATATTCTTCTTTGTACTGAAGAAAACAAATTTAAGTTTACCTGAGGTAATCTCCTATGTCCTTTGAGACGTTGCTAAAACAAGGCACCAGTTGTGAAAGAACTTGATACACTGGGCTGGTATGCTACATGTAGATCTTCTGAACCCTAGATTGACAATACATTTGTTTATTAGGCCGACTACCACCAACTGATTCAGTTTTATTAGTCCAGTAGTTGTTAGGGTCACTGGCCACGTCTCTTAGATCTAAACATTCCAGATTACACATGAGAAATGAATACATACTGTGTTCAAAAGGGTGTATATATTTTTGACCAGTATATAAGGATATTGTAAGCCAATCACATAGTAAATCAATTCATTATGCTTAAACTAACGGGTGAGTTTGATATTCTGAATGAATATGCAGATGGAAGCAGATGGAAAGCATGTCTTGCATATCAAAGGAAGGATTTGAATCAGTTTCGCTTATAGTTTTAATATTTGTAACCTATAAACACACAAATTAATGAATTGAATTAACAGTTAATTTTTCGTTAAAATTTTAAAAAGTCTTGCATATTAAAAATATGTTAACACTTCTTCTCCATTTATACATAAGGTAGTAACAAATAGACAAACAATGAAAAATGACAATCGATATTAAAGTATTTTTTTGGTCCTATTAAATTAATTTACATTTATATTTCCTTTGATAATTTACACTTACAGTCATGTACATAAATTTAAGTCTTATAAGACGTTTTTTATAAGTGAATATAATAACACGTTTCATGCTTATCAAGAAATGTTCTAAATTTACAGTAGTTTTTTTTTATTTTAATTTGAAGCGTTGCAGTATATAAACGTGTTTTTTTTTTATATAAATATATCCCATTTGCTATGTAATGCCATCTAAAAGAGTTAATTTAAATAGCCAAGTTACGTAAGCGGATATAAAACCTTATTTCAGAAAGAATATAACATCAAATGATCAAAAAAATTCTTTAAAAAATATTTAATTACTTCCTATGATATTTTCAAGCTCTTAATATAACATATTAATTCACCTGCATATTAGTATTTTTTTATTTATATAATATGGATTATTTTGATGAGTCTGTTATTGTTATACATACTGGTTAACGTATATTGCAATCAATCCTTGGCATATGTTTTAAGTGAATACATTATGAAACAATACATCATGCCGCTCATCAAAATTAATGGTCAGCACCAACTGGTTTCACATAAGTTGGGTACTCACTGCTGGCTATATGGTCCCATCTAAGTAACGATTTAATATTTTTGGAAATTAATTTATGTCATTTTTTTAGCAACCTTACTTGAGAGTAACGTGAGAAACGTTCAGTAAATACCTTTGTTAAACCAATAGATCAATGAGTTGAACATACAGTTAGTGAATACATCAATATGTATTACAACGTTTTATGTCAACACAAATTTCACAAAGTTAGAGTTTGATTAGTTTATTTTTTTATTTTTTATTTTTTTGTTTGAGAAACTAAAAATAAATAAAGAATATATACATTTTTGATTTTTACTTTAATCAAACGAAAAACCAATTTGTAGTTTCATTAAAAAGGGAAAAAGTAATACAGCTTTGCAAGTGTTCAGCAATTGGTGCAGTTACAAGGGATTGCGTACTACCCTCTTGAGGTTTCACGGACTTGAGTTGTACCATAAATTAATTTATAACCTTCTTTTGTAGGGTATACACGCACAATCTTTTTAAAATACGTTATTTTTAATCATGAAATAAATAATTAGAGCCAAAGTTTTCTTCAAAGTATACCATAAAGGAAAACTGACTTTCACCTATGCTATCCCGCGCATATTATACCAACAAATGAATTTCAGTAAGCATTTATTAATTAATTCTAAGTTTAAAAAGAAATCGGTTACAATATCTTTCTTACATGAATTATTTATTTTAGTAAAACGTAAAATCTTAGAAAAAAATTCTTGGGAACCGGAAAAACAAATAAATAAAGATAAGAAGTAAAATTATTAAAAAAACAAAGAGAACAGAACTTAACTAAAATTCAAGAGGGATAAAAAATATAATTAGAACAAATTGAGAAACATGTTTACAATTATTGATACTTAAAACATACATAGACTTATATATAAAAAAGTAATTGAAAATACTAATAAGAAGGACAAATGTTGAATATCTATTAATTTATAGCCGAAATTTAAGTCTGGTATTGTAAAGTAAATACATCGTTCTTTTCACACGTTGTTAAAATGAATAAACAATTAATTATTGTGTTTATAGGAATGTGGGTATAAATATATCCATACTGACCAACAGCCAGTAGAGGTTGGCTGACTTTAGAAGTAATAACCTATTATTAGCTATCTGTTAATTGGAAACAGTTGTCAAACTATGATCAATTGATAGGATATGGAAATTAATGTACATCACTAAGATAAACTTAATTAAAATAGATAATTTAATCAATAACAAGATATATAACTATAGCAATGAATACACAATATTCATTGACTATAGTAAGTTCCTAGAATATAAACAACATAGTAGAAATATTACTTAGCAAAATGAATAGTTTTTTTTCTTTTTTTTGCTTTATTTAGACTAGGTGCAATGATACTGAGAAGCTCTGCCCTCATTTCGGTAGTGCCGGACTCCCTTGGGTTCAATAACCCTCGGACTACCCACTAAGCACCTCCTTCAACACCGAGGACACCAGCCTGGAACTGTTGTTCACATTACTTCATTATGTTTTATGCCACTAGTGCTATTCTCTGTGGAGATGGGTGACGTTAAAGGCCGGTCAAGATCGACCATTAGCAATTAGGTTAACTGGAAATATAACCAAGTAAATAAATCAATTAATTAATTACAGCCGGGCCTATAGTTGGCTACGTGCAAACTTAACTTGTTTAAGCAGGTCTGACGCCATCAGGCCTTTACAAGGATCAGTCCTCGAGGTTAAATTAAAACCATATTCAAGGTTCACCAAAACATTTCATACAAACAAGAGCAAGAATCTGGCAATGAAACTCTGTCTAGAATAATATTTAGCCTTGACTAGACGGCTTTCTAATCAGTCATCTCTTACATCAGAACGTGCCTGGGCAGGGTCTCGAGCTAATTAAAAGGTTTGGTATTTTAATTAAAATCTCACAACTAAAACGTCAGACCATATCCCCAACTAATAAATATTAATATTCAAAATAATAATAAGATTATCGGTGTCACTCACCTAAGCGGGACACAATACCCAACTTTTTCCAAAATTATCGCATCTACACCCGTACGCACTCGTACACAAGACGAAAAACTACTCGCTCCGTTCCACTCACTAGCTCAGGACGAACTGCCTTGGTCAGGGTCGGAACCTTACCCAGGCGATAAGTCTTATCAGCCAGGTCAAGCGGCAGTAGGCTGCAACACACCTGTGCTGACGCCGCTGCAACCTGTTCGTGCCACGACCACCGCCCGCCGGCGCCGCCTGCCGTTCAATCACCACACATTTCGATCACTAATGACGATATTAAGATAATAAAAGCATGTTACAAATAAATGTAAAACATTTGAATGTAATTATACTTAAACTTGTCATTTCACCTTCCGTATAACTATATACGCAATAGGCAAGGATAATATTAATACATATATTAATACTATGATAGGTTAATAACAAAATATGAGGCATAAGGATATGTTGACATATAAATCACATAATTATTAAAATGCAGTTTAATAAGGGATCTTTGAAAATTAATATTTAAAATAATAATAATCACAAAGCAACAAATTATTCTATTGATAATTGAATAATCTAAGGTCCCTTCTCTCACATTCACTAGCCTAAAACGAAATCAATTACTTCGGTTCTGACCATTGTCGAAGACTTACGCTAGGTAGGAAGCCTTGACTATTAATGTTATAAATTTAGTTCTGAAAAGAGGAAAATTAGTATAGGACAGGAACAATAACATAACTATAATAACAATAGTGAGAAGAAAAGAAATCACCACGATTAAACTGACAATATTACAAAATATAATTACTTAAATCGTTAAAGAGCATAATAAACTTGTTTTTTTCCTGAACACATTTATTTTATTGTTTTATGTATATTTATTTAATTGATATAACACATTTAATCTACTCTTAAAACTATAGAGTATACATTGTGCAAGACCCTAATGTCATCATTTGTCTTTGGTCCAAGCCAATTGATCAATTAGTTTGTGGACTTGGTGTTGATTAAGTTCACCGCACAGTTTGAAGTTTGTAACTCTTTTCTTTGCGTACAAACCCCAAGTGGATAGTTCAATGATTTTTTAATTGATAGAAATATAAAATACTTTAATAAGTTTGTCCACATACTTAATACTGCCTTCCATCAATATAGTACATAGGCAACGCATTACAGTCTATTAGATCTCCGACGGTTTTCATTAAACATGAAGATAACCTAATCACAAGGAAGAGGTAAATGAGGCAACAACGTGGGTAAATGTTTGTGTGAACGAGTGGATGAATGAATATAAATTAATTAGGGTAAATCTGTCTACCGCCGCTTTTTAAAATAACCATGCGACCTTGACGTCTTGAATATCTTGTTTCAGATATGTTAAAAGTTATTTAAAGGTAATTGTATGTCTACATAAAAATTATATGATTATTGTATTTTTACTGAAAAAATAAACTATATTACCTATAATAGTTTCGTGGTAAGTGTAATGCAAATTTGAGGATAAGAAAAAAAGGTAGTAAATAATGGCTTAAAAAGTGGAAGAATTTGACATATGATATACGTGTCTATTAACAATATTATTTTTTTCCAAGCAACACTTGCTAACTAAAAAAATGTTTTTTAATACTAGCTCAATTTCCCCTTGGTACTTTGTATATTACTTTTATAAGTATGACCACCGTTTAATTTTTTGTTTAGCGACGCACTGTCGATAATCCTGACATCACCACGTGTTTTCATTACAGACTAGAGATCACCCAGTGGTCGAAAACTCGGCCTATTCTAAAACTGCAAAATATTTCCAACTAATTTTGAGAAATTTGTTTTCTTTGGATCACACCAATGCTTTTCTAAATACATTTCATATAGGTCACATTTTCCATGTAAATACCTAAGGTCCTTGAGTAATGTTTTTACCTCACCTCAGGCTTATATGTCATACTTTTATGTGCGTTTTAGTAATTAGCCTTTTGTTGGAAATCCAAGGTTTATTTATTTTTGAAGACTGGTTCGATCATTGCTTCAGAGAAAAGCAGAAATTCAGTCATCCCATAGTTTTTCCCATGCCCCTTTCAGCCCTTCCTCTTCTTCCTTCCCTCCCATCCTACAATCATTCCTTACCTTCCTCTACCCTTCCTTACTACCTTTTCCGCTCTTTATTACTCCTTTTGCTTAGTGCTCTTCTTACCTTATCCCCTCCGAACTTTCCTGAGTTTTTTCTTTTCCCTTTCTCCTTCCTTCCTTCCTTCCTTCCTTCCTTCTCTTTCTCCCACCATCATTAAAACGTTATTTTTTGAAAACAGCTAAAAGAACCTGATAAACAAGTTTCATAGAAAGATTCATTGGTTGAATATTATTATGATAATTTTGCATTATACCCATCCTCAAATCAATAATAAAAAACACAAAATTGGAATGTAATATCCAATCATACTCCAGTTGCACTTCAGTTAGTACATTGGATGACTGAGACTTTCTTACTATTTCATCAGCATAGATTAATTTTTATCCCTTTATTTGATTTAAACGAGTAAATTTCATTTTCTCCCTAGTTTGCAAATGAGACTCATTTAATTATAATGAATGTTACTACGAAGTGGGAGAGGGTGAAAGAACACTGATCGTTTACCAGTGACAGGCATGTCACTCACGAAAAGCAGCGTGTATAGTTCTTAGGATCCTATCAAGCATATTATTAGCTGGAGCACTATGTTTTTTTTGTTACAATCTCTTTTCCTGCAGGTCAAGTAATACGGTTTGTTGTAGTTTTGATCTTGTTCTAAAAGTTGGTTGATTGTCCCTTACATAGTGACACTTTGACTTTGGAACTTTTTAAGATTTCGGAGATCCCTTGTGATTTTTCGCCTGCCTTCTTGGGAACGGCATGTGACTGGCGAATGAAACTACCCCCCTTTTCCCGCTTCACGGTTGTATTCATTCTATTACTGAATGTCACACCTCTAATTCTCATCGAATAGTTCTAGTATCAATAAAATACTCTAATTTCACAACATGTAACATTAAAACATCTAATGGATTTTTATTTTTAAAAATTCAAATTTTTTTGCTATTGTTTGGTTGGATTGCATCAGATGACAGAAAAAAACAGTGTAAATTTTTGTCCTCTTATTTTGATCACGTATATTTCTATGTATAATTTTTACTCTAAGAAAGAAGCATATGCTGCGTATGCAGCATCATAACAGCTGTATGACAGATGTTCAGTTCTGTTTTAATATTCCGTTATCAAAAAATGCCAACCCATCACCCAAGGTATTTTTTATTTGTATACATGTCTCACAAACAAATATGAGTATTAATGGGATTTTGAACACCTACAGGGAAATAAATTGTATTGAAGTGCTTAGGTATTTTCTGGAGTATTGAAAGGCTGGGTGAAAGGTATTACAGAAATCATGGTTGCCTATTGATATGTAGATAATTTTTTTGTTACTTGTAGTTTTAGGTTTTTTTTGTCATCCACATTCATCGCATTGTCTCTTATTTAAAAAATCGTTTTATAATGTTACTTAATCTTCCTAAACCTTAAAACCCTTAAGTACTGGCGCGGTGTTTTGTGACACTACTACTGGCGCGGGGGTCTGCTGAACCCCCAATTTAAAATTTTTGTAAAAATATTGTTAAACACATTTTTTCACAAAACCTTTGATTTCCTTATAGTTTGGAATGTTTTAAACCGTTATTTATCACTTACAAGTAGATTTACTCAAATTTAATTATATAAAAAAGAAAAATTTTAAATTACGAAAATTGTGGTTGAAAAAGTAAGAGTTTTGTTCAGTTTGCATGAAAAATTTAAAGTGCAATTTAAAATGTTTTAAACCTTATATTCTTGTAAATTAGTGATGAAAACATGGACAAAAGTTAATATTATTAGTACATTAATCATAGATTGCTTATTTTTTTGACCTAAACTTACACATCTAAAATTTTACTAAAATATTGAAATTTTTGTTGAGAAAACAAAACAATCGCTATAAGTATTTTCTAAATTGTTAAAAGTTTTATATTGAACAAATTTAATAAAATCTTGGAAAATACAAGGAACCCTATAAATTTTTGGTTACAAGAAATAGGTTTTGGAATCTAAAGTCCATACTACTCTGAAGCATCTTCGAGTTCCAATACTCTTGGCAAACAGTTTTCATGTGGCTCACACACATCGGCTTTTTGATTATTCATGTTTGAAAATTACTAAGAATGAACAAAAATGAAAAATAAGCCAAACTTTACTTTCTAATGATAAATAATACATGTAGAAATCACCGCCGTGCTAGAACGCAAGCACTGGCGCGGGGGTCTAGGTGCACCCCAGGGCAAGTTTCACCCAAAACAGAATGTGATGAACTAACACAAACTGTACCAACAGGTGAGGGGGGATGTAACTTGAAGGTACTAGGACGTACAGCATTGCTGATAACTTATTTCAGCTTCCAGAGCGAAATTTCCAGACCTGGGGTCTTAAAACACCCCGCGCCAGTACTTAAGGGTTAATCAAAATAACTCATTATTTTAGCTTTCTAAATTGGTTATTGCTTTATCCTTTTACTTAATATAAGTATATGTATTAATCACTCGTTGAATAACATTGCGGATAGTATAGGCCAATTCAAATAGCACGGCCTAGTTCTTCTAAAAGACTAATGTTAATTTTAGCAATGGCCTTGCATACAACCTGGGCCACGGTATTGGACTCGTACAATACAATCTACTACTTCTTTATGAGAAACATCCAAACACTTTTAATATTTTCGTAGGTGATCTTATAAACTATTCAGATGTTGTGGTAAGACTTCGAGTGGATGCTATGCGATTTATTTTCTCAGCTTCGCAACGTTTTTCTTTTCCTAAATAATTATTCGTTTTAATTTTAAAACTTAATTTCCACCAGCTCAAATAAAAATATTAAGTCTATATTCATACTTTTAAATAACAGGCAGCGAAGCTTTTGAAAGCATTGTAGTTTCTTATTTCTTTTGATAGCAAATGAGAACTCAAGAAATAATTACCATGGTTTACTGTATTTCCATTAGCAGTTGGAGGACCACAATGTTCTTTGCGTCGCAATAATAGCGTTGAAATGTAAGAATAACGCCAAATAAATGCAAAAGTTATTTGATAAAAATCTTGGACATTTAACATGAAAATTAGAATAAACGTAAACGTACATGTAAATCTGACAAATATAGAAATAATATAATCGCCAGCAGTCCATAGACAAACAAACAGTTATAATAATTGATACATTTTTATCGTTTCTATTAATGTGCCTATTAAATTTATAGTACCCTTTTATGTTTATTATTATTAACTGGTGTGGTAGCAGCAGATGCTCATACGCTAAATGGAAAAAAGGTATTTTCCGGAGTGCTGCAGCTGTTGGCTTTATCAGCAGCCCATGCGTTTTACACGTAATCCTATATCAGATGGGAATCCCTGTCGAAAGCCTCATGTGGAGGAAGTGGCGAGATGAGGAGGAAACTGCCTTCCACGTATTACTTAGCCTTATAAGGCCAGCATTCAAGACCCCGAGGTCTATTGGGAGAAATCAAGGGGAATAGTGGATAATCATCGTTAAGCTCAACTCATGGTCCATTAAGGGTCTGGGATTTAACAGAGGATGAGGCCCGGTTATGAGAGTGCACAAGTTATCATGGCTGCTCTGTAATCCCAAGGTCAGTTAGGAACCTTTTGAAAAATATATCTGTGAAAACTGTATTACGCTGAAAATGGAGATGTTTTCGGGATGGGATGGCTTGAACAAAAAAGACCCTTTGGAGGTGGTATTATAGAGTATCTACATACAAAGTATAAAAAAAACTTTCTTCGTCACCACCGAGCACAAAAACGTCCGCTATAAAAAAAATTACTGAGTTAGTTTAGTGCTATTTTTACACGAATGTTTCTCTTGGTAAGTTCTTTGATTTTTTTAACTCACTATAGGTTTATATAAATATATAAATCATGATGAAAATTCGTTAATGGTCTCTTCAAATGTGAATTAAGGGTAGAGTGTTGGTGTTTTTACGTTAAACAGCTTTCCTGACGCACTATAGGTAGAGGATTGGTCTGACTCACCTTTTATAATATTGTATTAAATAACGTGTTGACCTAAGTTAAAAGAAAAAAATACCATTGCCTTGAGATAACTGTGAAATATTTTACAGATGAAGAGCATGCGAACCACATGCCAAGCTACGCTCTCTAGTGTTAAGCGTACCTATTGTACCCAATACTGCAAAGCTAGCCTTTTATCGTGTATAGGCAATAATATATATCGATCAGCTGTTTTCGGCGCTGCACTTCTAATTGGGATTTAGCTGGCTTGTTGTGATTGAAAAAGTAGTAGGAACACAAGCATTATATTCAATCACTCATTTTCGAAACTCATATCTAATAGACCAAAACTTGGCACCTAATGACCAACTCATCATCCATTACCTGCCATGTTGTGGCCGCATGTGTAGTGTTCATTAGTCAGGCCAATACTGCGAAGCTAGGGCGAACATTCAATCATGTGCAGTAGCTTTAATAAACACGGCCATGCTATAACAGCTCAATTAGTAGGCCTAGTTTCAAAAAGTTCCAAGGTCGAATTTTGTGTTTCTCTGTTAAAAAAATAATATTTCGTTTAAAATTCGTATTTACCCTATGGGAATCGAAAGTTTCCAAGAAAATAAAAAAGAACCTAAACTTCTATATTTTATTTGTTTCGATTTGTTTTTTTTAATTAGCATTAGTAAAATACGTTATGAAACGTTAACTGTTTAATGAAATGTTTTTATTTGATTAATATAAAAATAACGTGTTTATGTATTTATATGTTTTGTTTTTATTTATCTATGTGTTTCTACACCAGTGGCATTTTTTAACCTTTTGATCGTAAACAGTCCAATTCCGTATCTTGTCACTATCTATTGACAACCTTTTGTCATATAGCATAATTAATTCAATGATTAATCATTGACAAATGGCAACTGGACCCAATTTCGTTCCTGGACATGATTCGAACCGACGACCCAGAGGTTATTTTCGAGGTGAGCACTTCATACACTCGGATGTCCAGTCAATCTCTGTCTCGTCAAAACGTTTGTAAACTGTAAAGAAGACTTTTGGAATATTTTTGATATTGAAAAAGCTTTATATTTTAATTAATAACCAATGTTTCGGCATTCTTAAAGTTTTTTTTCTTTTACAATATAAATATTAAGTTACATGAATTATTCAACGATTCACAATGGCATGTGAAAAAATACCTTTATACGAATCGATAAAAACCGTATTCATTAAATATAACCTATTACTGTACAATGGTTTTAGAGGATTTAGCAACATTTAACGTTTTATTTTTTTATTTCACTGAGGAATATTTAAGGAGTAATCTTGAAGATGTTATTGAGCTCCTTACACAACAATCTGTTACCAGACAAGAGGTTCTAATGTCATCACCAGTGGTAAGATATCAATATTCATGCACTCAAAGCAGCTGCTCCCTATAGCACTTCTCTAATTAAACCATCAGTAGCTATTGTGCTAATGTAGACACTATTGTACATCAACATATTGCATTGGCTCGTAAAATAGAGAATTGATTGTGTATTTGGTTTGATTTATTTATAAAAATATGTTTATATGATATTTTTATTTCATTGTACGGTCCCTTGTGCCCTAACCTTCAAACCCAATTTTCTTATTTACAAAAGACACCCCTTAAAAAATAATTTACATTATGTAATTTAAAGGCTTTGGTAGATAATAAGAATGATGCGAACTGGGGGTCTCTATGTTAATCCCAAGCGATGTTATGTTAAGTCGATCTAAAAATTTTACAATTGAATCTAACACAGTTCCACAAAAAAAAAACATTATTATTATTTGGCTGTAATTAATTATATGTAGCCTCAAGGGAAATCTATTAAGTAAATATTGCATTGACTTAAATTTACTAACCTATTTCGACCACAATCACTGTTCCGTCGTATTTAAAAACTTGAAACCTTTGCTGCAAATTTCAAACTAACACTGTGTTTCTATTTCAATAACACAAACCATACGCGAACATTTATATCTTCTCAATATATAAGGGCATATTATTGTGGCAAGTTAAATATAAATAGAGACCTGATTTGTAAGGGGGGGCGGGGGCGAAATTATTCAAACACCAAAAACTCTCTTCCTTGAGCTTTTTTGTACGTTTTTTGTACTCCGCAGGGAGCTTTTTTGTACTCCTTGAATGTACTATTTTTCCTTCATTAATTAAATAAAAAAACAATGAGGTAAGTATTTTGGGGCAAACGCCATATTGTATATCATTATCATGAAAGAGTATGGACTGATGATACAAATTATTCCATTTCTGAAACTATGTTTACGAGGCATATTTAAAGCTTTGATTACTGGAATATTCTCTAAAGCTTAAAAAATGTATATTATTACAAGTTGTAGTGCCCGTTTTTTGCACAGTTAGTTGAGTAAATAACCGGAAAGTTAATAGTTATTTGTGTGTTGTGTGAGACACGAGGGAGACAATGTGCTTTACTCTCGAAATATACACAACATTTTCCCCTGACCTGCAATCATAAATATCCTTGCCATAACAATTTATTTTATTAACTTAGTAGGTAATAAAAATATATTTGTTTCGTTCTGCTAATTTCCCCATCATCCTGGTAACCGCAACCATGCAAGCACCAGTGATTAACTGATTGTTGCAACGTTCTGGCATGCTTAATTCTTAGACGTTCTCATAGCTGATTGTTGTTAATGTTAATCTTATTTGATTATTCCTGCCCCTAAATCAGCTGTTAGCGCCTGTATTCGTTGAGCTGCAACATATTTGTATATGTGCGTAGGAATTTGAAAGGGCTATATTTTTTTAATTATTGATTTCAATGTTATGCGAATGACAAAATAATCACATTAATCCCGCTGGGAAACAAATTATTATTCTACTCAAACTCTACAAGGAGTGAAAAGCGTTTAAACATAGCAGATGGGGGAAAATTATTTAAAAAGAAACTAAAGGAGAACTAAAAAATATTGCATACAAAATATGCAAAAAGGCTTACGGTGCAAACTCCATCAGTTTTTAAAACGTGAACCTATGTCGTGTTGGCTAGCCCCATTCTACTTACCGTCAACCTTATAGCGCAGAATATTTCGTGTTTGTGTTCATCCGGAACAAACATGAAGACTCACAGACGAAATTACACATAGGCACAACCTTAATATCATTATATAGATTATACAGTGTGTTCAAAAAATGTGGGGCAATAATTTACGTAGTGATTCCTTGGGACAAAATAAGCAAAAAAGTTCTATAAACATTGGTCCTAAAGTGCTTCGTTTTCTGTCTGTGTGTCTGTTTATGATTTTTACATATTTAATCATATCTCACGAAGCACTTAACGTATAACTTTCAAACTTCGTATATGGGTAACCACTATTAAGAAATATTTCTGTAACAAGTATCAAATTTCTACTTTGTACCATTTCAAAATGGCGACTGTTTTTTGTTTTCATAGCTAAATATCTTAAAAACCATAAATTTAAAAAAAAAAATATAAAAGTGGCAAAAAAGTTGCAGAATTTAATATAACTGATGCTGATATTAAAATTATGATAATCGGGCCACAAATAACGGAGAAATTTTAACTTTTCTGCATAAAGACATGGTTCCTTAGAACATTATGTCTGATATTTGCATGTTATTATTCGGAATATTTAAAATTTCTCCTTTATTACTGGTCCGATTGTTATAATCTGAATATCATCGTTAATTAGATTAAATTTCGCAACTTTTTTGTTTTTTGTATAGTTTTGCTAAAATTTACGGTTTTTAAGTTATTTAGCTTTGGAAACAAAAACTAGTCGCCATATTGAAATGATACAAAGTAGAAATTTGATATTTCTTACAGAAATAGTTCTTAATAGTGGTTACCCATATACCAAGTTTGAAATTTATACGTTAAGTGCTTCGTGAGATATGATTAAATATGTAAAAATCACAAACAGACACACAGACAGAAAACGAAGCACTTTAGGACCTGTGTTTATATAAACGTTTTTGCTTATTTTGACCTAAGGAATCACTACATAAATTATTGCCCCACATTTTTTGAACACCCTGTATATGGTTAAATATCACATGACATGAAAACGAGTACTCACGCACTAGCATAAGTTCAACACCTTAAGACAATGCACTACATCTGGTGAATTCACATTTCGTCCATCCATTGGTTATTTTTATGCTCTAACTATGGGAGAGGGATTTAATTTTGTTTTTTTTCGTTAAATTACATTAAATGTTAAATTTTCGTAATACATTAAATTTTCCATGGGGCTTATATTTCCGTTTCTGGGCCAAAAAACTCCAATTTTGAGGAATTCATCCCCCAAAGCTTGGGTTTGGGCGGCACCGATTTTCTTTTCCTTACAAACTTATCTACGCATACTTAACTATATACATATCTCACATTTTTAAATGATGGCGTTTATACGTCAAATCCACAGTGCGGAACATGCCATAAGCTCACTTCTCTTTGATAAATTCGCTTAAAATCATAATCGAACAACCAGACATAACAGGCTTTCCATTTCAGACTTTTTACTAAAAAAGTTAAACTATGATACTTGGACTCTGTAAATGTTTGTGACAATATCGGTGATGCAAGACCACATGCTTCCTGTAGCCGGAAAAGCCCAACCGACTGCACTGTAGTGGCCTTTTACATTTGAATGCAACGTTCAAGCAACAGTTATTCATGGGTCACAATAACGTTTACCATTTTATATATAAAGTTTCCTTAAGATGCCTTTGATAACATTACAGAGAGTGTTTTTTCCTCTCAATCTATTACGGAATTATAAAAAATTAAATTTTAAAATGACCCACAATTGTATATTAATAATTAATCAACTTGTTGACACGATCTAATAGAATGGTATTCTTAATAAAGTGTATTTTTAGCGAATTTCCTTGAAGGAATAAGCTATTACGGTAGTACTCATGGTAAGACCTAAGTCCGAGACCATGTTAACTTTTCATTTTGTGTTCCCCAGAAGCAAAAAACACCATTCGTTTGAATATATATATATATATATATATATTTATATATATATATATATATATATATATATATATGTATATATGTCTGTTAACACGATAGCGGCCGTAAATATGGTCCGATCGTAATGAAATTTGGTACAGACGTGTAAAGTGGTAATCACTCGGACGAGTTCGTAAACCAGCCCGATCGGACCACCGGAAGGAGGGGTAAAGGGGGATAAACCCCCAAAAATGGGTTTTTTGAGTTTTTTACATAGAAAAATAAAATTTATAAAATTTTTGTTGGCACCATTGAATTCAGCTCAAAAAAATAAACACTTTTGTATTTTTAATCTCTGCTCTGTGTCCATTGGTTACCGAGATATTGAAAGTGGTAAACACAGTACGTTGTCTCAATGTTAACCTTATGGGGAATAAGTAAAATTTTATATCTCGCTTATTTCTCAACATATCTTGATCAAACTTGGTAAATGGCTTCTTCTAGTTCAGATCTACTAAATATTGAATTAAAACCAACCAGTTTAAACATAGCTGCAGCAGCAAACCTGCATATTCATTCCCCATGTTATTCTTATGGAGCTTACAAAATCATGTCAAATCTTGCTGTGTTGGATTTAAATATGTTGTTTTGCACTTGAAATTCGCTGAGTATGCAGGTCTGCTGCAACGGGGGTATTTGAATATTTAAGCATACCCACAACACATATTTCAAAGGGTAATTTTGGTGCGTTACAGGCTCTCAATAAAAATATATATGTCAATATGTCAGTCTAGGATACAGTAAAACGCCATCGATAACTCATGTTTTATGGTTTAAACTGATAGTAATTTAACCATCTTTCTCTATGTAGGTATATAACTGATTTCATTTCGCTTGTTAACTTTAATCAATAATATCCTAAATTATTTTAAAAAGTTACGATTTTTTTATTTTTTTTTAAAGAGGGCCATGGCTTCACTCTGCCATGGTGTTGAAACGCAGCAGAATTAGCTTATTGTGCACCCTCAGTCAACAGGGCTTCACTCTCCGTCAAATCCCAAGGTCCTTAACGAACCTTGAGGGCTTCTTGACGAAGGTACCAAGCGCGGTTCGTCACAGCGCTTCCGTATGAAAATTGCTTAGAGCCGAGGCCGGGAGTTGAACCCGGGCCGGCTGAGTGAGAACTCAGAACGCTACCAACTATGCTACGGCGCCGTCAAAAGTTACGATCCGTCATAGAGTTTTTAATTTAGCGGTCAAAATATTGATAACTTCTTACGAGTACTAATTTTACAAATTTTAGTTAGCCCTAACCAAAAGGTCCTCTATTTCAATCAAACATAACGAAACTTTAGCGCAGCGACTTTGTGCTTAACTTTTCCACCACAGCAAACTTGAACGTGTCGTCGAATGCCCACGTGATCTCATGTGAAACGTGTCCCAGCTTCCGATTTTCTTTTGGGAACTAATACGCTTAAGATTAATTATAACCACTGTATCAACTTGTTTTGAAGTTTGATTCCAATAGAAACATTTAACAAAATTTTAATAAATTAGTTGAAGAGGTAATTGTTTATGTTTTTGTGGCTGTTGTTGATGCAAAATAAGGTGAAGTATCAATTATTAAATTAAATCAATAGTCACTTATTACACAATATGCAGGAAAGCATTTGCTAGTATATTATGAAACGAAACTATAATTATATAACATGTAATATTTCTGTCTGAAGAATCTATTAATAAGTAATTAATGTTACTCTGTTAAAAAGGCCCATATACATTTTTTTATGTTAGTGATTTTATAAAAATTTAATTGGTATGTTTAATCGAGGCAGCGCTCTTGAAATTGTTCATGTAAGGAGGATATCCTTTAAATTTTTAACTATAAGGGGATTTTTATCAATCTTTAGCTACATACTTTATCTGTATGAAAATATATTGATAAAAAAAGGATTTTATCACAAACGTTGCTGGAATCGTCAAAACATTATTTTGACAAGTTTTTTGGAGTTTAAGATTTTCTTATTTAAATCTTTTTGTTTTTTAATTAATTGCAAATTGAACATAAGTTTTGTATAGTTTTTTTTTTACTTTTCCGATTTTTAAATTTTAGTGTAAAAGAATTTATTCATTACTATAAGGACTCGCTTCATTTTACTTGGTTCCAGGCTTCTTTTTACGAGAAGGTGTCTTTAAAGAATTTGCACACAGACTAGACTACTGTCAATGCACACTTAATCTCGCTTACATGTAAGGAGATACAACTACTATAGCTTATCCTTATAACCGTGAGTGTAAAAATAAACAAGAAGACGAAGGATCACTTGGTGTGTATCACACAGTGGTTCTCATGGGAATCCTCACTTGCTCATTCTACACTCACACCACGGCCACTTTCGAGCTTTGTTTCTGAAAGTCACTGAGAGTAAAGATAACTTTAAGCACACTTTTACTTGACTTGGTAAACAAGCGGAATATCCCATATCCGTATGGAGCAAGATTTTGATTAAGACTTCCAAAGGTTTAGATCTGTCTAAGGTTCAAAAAGTCTATATACTTCTGATATCGATTGATGACTATAAAGAATTATCCTATCAGCGCTAGCCAGCTGGCCCTTGGCAGTAGCAAACAAGAATATCATCTTACCTAAGCCATAATCATCCTCCATTTACATTAATTCGGTTAAAATTCTCATCCAATAGGTACTGTTTCCAGGTACTGTTTCAGGGTTTGCAGGTATTTTTGTATTTGCTTACTTTAATTAATTGAGGCATTTAAAATGTAGAAAGTATATTTAATAAATAGTAGAGTGGTGTTGTATACTATGAAAATGTAAAGCATTTGTTTCACTGCAAATTGTAACAAACTAAGTAATGTTATTAGTTTTTTAATAGTTTTGCATTAATTAAAGGGATATGAACTAAATGTTAGTAAATCGTCACTACACCCTAGTGATCTAATTGCTTGTGGGTGATTTGTTTTATAGGTATCATCCATTTGGTTTCAGTACCATGTCAATAGAGATAATAGCAAACAAACATTATCCTCAACTGCCTTCCCAAGCCGTTCATGTTTACTCGATCCAGAGGGATTGTCCGTGTTATTTGAGCCCGTACTCTGTCACGTCTGTTGAGCACTGTTGTTTCACAAAGGACTTTCCTTATGTTTACATATTTTTCAAACATTTATTAGATAAAAATCAACATATCGAATTGGCGGTACACTTAAAAAAGGTATAAATAAATACATTTATATGTTAAATAGCTTAAGTAATTTTAGGATGAAAATAAAAGTTAAATATAGATGACAATAGCTTGTGTGTGTGTGTGTGTGTGTGTGTGTGTGTGTGTGTGTGTGTGTGTGTGTGTGTGTGTGTGTGTGTGTTTTCCCTTTTTTGGCTGTTAGTTATGTCAAATGTCACATTTTATAGATTACTAACTGAATCTTTGCGTTTGATTATTGTACATAGATCACTTGTTCAAGTAAATCTATCATTAGCTTTTATGTAAATACAAATAGGCTACTTTGGATAAGGTTGGTATTTGAACCCTTTAGGGCCTCTGGAGAGGAACTAAATTGAGTTAGATCGAGGTGTGTGTGTGTGTGTGTGTGTGTGTGTGTGTGTGTGTGTGTGTGTGTGTGTGTGTGTGTGTGTGTGTGTGTGTGTGTGTATACCGGGTGTCGCATAATAGTCCCCCCCTAACGTTTTCCTTCAATTTTTCAAATATCAATTCCACACCACCCCCAAACATTATTGGGTAGTCATTACTTCATTTTGAGGGGGTAACCAATTTTGGCCGCCATCTTGGATCCGCCATATTGGATCCAAAATAATCTTTTCAAATGTAAAAGTGGGGTTGTGACCCATCATTTCGAACTAGATTTTTTTATTGATTACAATGCCGCAATCCGTTTTTAATATATCTCAATTCGATCTCAAGATATGGGTACTTTAAATTTATTTATTTTCAACCAATTTAAACATTACGAATTGAAAAAATAGGCCCATAACCACAAAATAATGCTAGATAGTGACGAATAACCACCATCAGTCATTGTTGAGCGATTTACACTTAACTTTCACCAATGTAAATTTTTTGGCCGCCATCTTGGATTCGCCATTTTGAAATGAGGTAAGTTATTTCAAATACGAAGTTGGTATTGTGACCCATCAAACTAGATTTTACGCCGAATTCAATGCCGCAACCCGTTTTTAGCTATAAAGCTTATTTTTTGAAACATTCATATTTTTTGAGATTTTTATGAGAAACATGTCAATCAATATCTTGAAAACTCAACAATATAATTAAAAACGGGTTGCGGCATTGAATTTGGCGTAAAAAACTAGTTTGAAATGGTGGGTCACAATACCAATTTTGTATTTGAAATAACTTACCTCATTTCAAAATGGCGAATCCAAGATGGCGGCCAAAAAATTTACATTGGTGAAAGTTAAGTGTAAATCGCTCAACAATGACTGATGGTGGTTATTCGTCACTATCTAGAATTATTTTGTGGTTATGGGCCTACTTTTCCATTTGTAATGTTTAAATTGGTTGAAAATAAATAAATTTAAAGTACCCATTTCTTGAGAACCAATTGAGATATTAAAAAACAGATTGCGGCATTGTAATCAGTGAAAATATTTAGTTCGAAATGATGGCTCACAACTCCACTTTTACATTTGAAAAAATTATTTAAGATCCAATATGGCGGTCAAAATTGGGTACCCCCTCAATATGAAGTAATAACTACCCAATAATGTTTGTTGGTGGTGTGGAATTGATATTTGAAAAAATTTAGGAAAAGGTTAGGGGGGGACTATTATGGGACACCCGGTATATATACACCAATATTCACGGCGAACGGCCCAACGATGTTTGAGTACATAAACTTCAAATGTGTATACAAACCAACACCCTCTTATCTAAATATATATTGACGGTGGTTGTTCTAAAACATCTTATGAAATATGTAAACCGAAGTGACCGAATACTGCGTTTTTACTGTTGTGATCTTACAAAAGTAACATTAGAAACTGTAGGCACTTGGTCGCTCCCACCCCAAAAGCGGCAGTACTAGCCATGCTGCTAATTTGTTTTGTGGAAACTTTCCTTTCACTCCCTTTTCCAGTCTTCTTGAAAATATCGACTATTACCTGGTGCAACGGTCTATATATTTATATGTTACGGTTCACTGGTCAAATGCTTAAATTAAATTAAATTAATTATAGATTCTTTATGGTCAAGTAAAATAGAGTGAATGTTTTTGGTAGTTTTTCCTAAATGAGTGACAAGGATAGGCTGCTCTGTAGGCTGCACCTCCTTCAGTCTCATACTCATGAGCTTTCTAATATCTGTTTGTCTCAGTTAGTTGTTACTTTCAGTCATGGTTATAAGAAGATTAATGATATAAAAAGCTAAGCTCCTCCACACACCAGAGTGGCATGGCGTGGCACAAAACTTAGTCAAATAGCATTGTGTTATATGTAGAATCAGCTGATTTTGAGATGCACCGCTTCATTCTACTTGATACAACTCCCATATTAATTATATAGGTGCCACAACCCGTACCACACCACGCCAGCCTGGTATGTGTAGGGCCTAATACAATTACGTTAACGAAAAAAAATCTGTAAGAGACTAAGTACTTAAAAAATTTCATGGTTAATTCCAAGGTTAATTTCTCAAATAAACTAACTAATATAGTATCGATCAAATCAACTATTCTGAAATATACAGGGTGAGTATTTTAAGCCGTCCACCACAGGTTGCATATGAACAGCTTGACATAAAAGGTCGAAACAAAACTTCTTTCTCATGCCCAACGAACAAGATTAAAATATTTTAAACAGTTTTAAAATACAAAGTGTTCGAAAAACCGAGAGTTATGTTGTATATAAATTTCAAGCTGAATTTACAAGTATTTTGAATTTTTAAACTTTTTTCAACATTTTTAGTGGTTCTTGAGCTATGTAATACAGGGTTATTAAAAAAGAAGTGCACACTTTTATAAGTCAATAAAACTGAAACAGAATAATTTATAGCCATAATATTGGCATTAATGGGTAGCTAATGAACTAAAATTTTACTACATCAGCTGATTTGGGCTCATTGTTGTTACATTGACCTCATTCATGTTATTTTAAAAATGGTGAATAATTACGTTGAAAAGGCTTTTTCACCACACTACGACGAAATCACCTGTTTTACAAACGTCAAACGCGGACCGAAACAAACTGTTTGCCGCCACAGGACCGAAAACGTTTGGGGCCCTAGGGCCGAAAGTCAGCTGATCGTTTATTTGCTTGAAACAACGTCAGATCATCACATAATTATACGGCATTCAAGTCAGGATAGTTGCGATCATATGGTTTTCATAGCTGTGTTTTGTTTTCAAGTGAGTCAAATAATAATCAGTTTTTTTATTATTTAGGGTATATTTCATTGTGTAGTGTGGTGAAAAATAGCGTTCGCATCTCGGCCAAAAGGGCTTTGCAGCTCTCGATCGTGTCAAATTCTCGACTTCGTCTCGAATTTTAAAAACGATCTCGAGCCTGCAAAACCTCATTTTCGGCCCTTGTTGCGAAATATACTATTGTGTGCTTGAACTTGAGAAAACTCAATCCGTTACTGTTGTGCAACATCGATTTAGAACACGTTTTCAAAAAGCTCCACCAGGTAAGAAGTCAGTTTATGCTTGTCACGAGAAATTCAAGAATACAGGTAGAGTAGGATTCACGTAAGTTGGCCAAAGCATGTACTAATCATATCATCAAAAATTTGTATACAAGTCACATTGAAAACATTGTTTGTTACACATGGTGTCTGATTACATTTTCTTAGAACTGCCAAATCGCCACGTTGCGTTTGTTTACAATGTTGTTGTAGGTTATGGAATGTTTACAATATCGCCTATTTTTAGAATTTGTTATTTTCATTCAACCTTTTTACATAGCTGTCAAAGTTTAATTTCATTTTATTTCTTGATTTACATGTATTTTAGTTTGTTTAACTGCTTGTTCATTTTTTCTTTGGCCAATTTTAATGAGTTTTGACCGCAATAAGAAACAATCTCTCTTTTCAGATGCTGACTTGCAGCAAGTAGTACTGGCTATTCAAAAACTCGCCTATTTTTCTTTGTAAATATTATTTCACAAGAAAATCTAAGACTATTAACCATGCCGCATCCATGACGCATCCTCTCCCTGTTAATACATTATTAATTTGAAAAGCCCCTTAGTAATATTTTAAGCTGCGCAAGTGAACTTCCAGTTGCAATATTGCATCAGAACTTTCCGTCTACTGCAAGAGCTATACTAAAACAGATGTTCGTTGACAATGTTTTCAGCACAGCTGGATTTTATGGTTAAGTTCGTCAGAAGATAATAGTTTGTTTACTTTCGTTTTGGTCAAATTACGTGACTCCTGCTCTAGTTTGTTCAGGTAGTTTGTCAACAAGTTCTGGGAGGCCGACGCTAGTACAATAACGTGTTCATAAGGACCAGGCTGCTATCCTGCGCAGTCCAAAAAAGTCAACGTAATATGCGTTAGCCACCTCGCAGTCCGGACTTGACCCCTTGCGACTTCTTTCTGTGGGGGTATGTGAAAGATCAAGTTTTCACTCTCCCCTTACCACTGAGCCTCATCGAGCTAAGGCAGCGAATAATAAGAGCTGTGGAGAGTATTGATGTAAATACCCTTGTAAAAGTCTGGTCAGATTTTGACTACGTGGGGTACAGAGCATCTTTAGGCTAGTAAATAAAACTTTGAAATGTCCTCTTTCTAATGGTGATATTTATTTTGTTCTGTTGATTAAACGTGGCTTGCTGTATTCGTTTAAAAGTGTGTATTTCTTTTTGAATAACCCTTTATTTTCCTCTCACACATTTATTTAGCTCTTTTGAGCTACTCGTCGTTTGAACCTTACCTAAACTCTTTTGGGCAAATTTGGAACTTACAATTGAATGTGAAATACGGCTACCAAAAAAATCAATCGCCTATTGTAATAAGCCAATGTTTTATTTTTATTTTTATCAAAATCACATTTGAAACCAATATAAGACTACTAGAATTGTATATTTATTCATCCAGTGGAGAACATAAAAAGACATATTAAAAATAATTAATTAATGAAATGGCTTGATGGAGCTTTATTTGTAATCATAACTCTGCTAGCTAGGATTCCAATTGTGTGCAATCAAACATCAAATAAAAGTTTTCTTTAGAACAGAGTAAATATTTCATTGAGGGAAACGCGCTGCGTCCAGGTGTTGTGAAATATTATTTTATACAGCGACGCCGGTAAGGTTTTACACACCATTAATTTATATTCATCCATCGGTCCACTCTACACAAACATTTGCTTGCATTGTGCCGATTCATGCATATCGCTAATTTTATGTTGAGCCTGGAATTAGTAAGAGCAATAAGTAAGATTGATTTAAAGTTTAATGTAATACTAATTAAGACAATTTTATATATTGTATTTTACAAACCTGTTCTCGCTCTTGTTTTGAAAGAGGACTCAACGTGAACTTGTATTATAAAAGTAGGGATAATCAAACTCATAGCGTGGAGTTTTTTTTATAATTAATCTTCCAGTGGGAATATTTGTAAAATCAGAATAAAATTAACCTATGCGTTTTTGTTGACAATTTCTATTTTTCTCCTGCATGTAGTTGCAATGAATTTAATTTACCTCACATCATTGTGTGCTGTATATTTTTTTATCTTACTTAAGCATGTAGATAGGGTTTAAAATTTAAATTAAAAGTGTTATCTTTCTTAACTTATTTTAAAGACTCTTACGGTAGCTAGTAAATAAGCACCCGGTGGATTGAGCCTTGCTCTGTGTTTTTCCATGTTTACTAGTTCATCCAATCACTATAAAATATTTCAATGTCATAAAATTTATAAATAGAAACCTTTTTTATTGCTCCATGAACTCTTCATCCCACTCGCTGTATTTTTTCTTGATGGCTGCAGACTACAAACAGCTGTTATGATTACTTAATTTTTTTTTTAGATTTTCCTTGTTTATTTCGTTGCTATCATGGCAAATCTTAAGGCCAATGTTAAAATTTTACAGCTTTAAAATTTGTTTTATTACGTTACTAGGAGTACGCTTATTCTGCGCGTAATGGGATGAGTGAACTCAGATATTGCCAAAGCATTATTTTGTCATTTTACGAGCAACGTGTGTTTGTATTGTTTCAAAAGTTCTAAAATAAATGACAATTAGGCCGGCCACACACTGAGGCGACAAAATGTTTTTTGTGTTTTGTTGTTGAACAGCTGACGAAATGTTCAACAAGCCATGATGGTTTAAATTTTTTTTCCTATTAGAATTGAGCAAACCTAGCTCTACAAAACTATAAGCGACGAATAAATTATGTTTGCCAAAGGACATGAGAGGGCTTCGCCCCCCCCCCCCTCGGCCGGACACCACCCCTTTTATTTCGCCCGTGATTAAAAAGCTATGACGGTTTGAATGTTTTTTTACTGTGTAAACCTAGCTCTACAAAACTATGAACCACTAATAAATTATGTTTGCCAAAGGAAATGGGGGGCCTGGCCCCCCGCACCCCCCATTTACGACACCCATGATTGACGTGCCATAATGATTTGAGTGTTTTTTTTAATAGTATATTGAAAAAACCTTGCTCTACAAAGCTATGAGCGTCTAATAACAGTTACACGCCAAAAATTTTGTATGCACCCCCCAGATATACTCTGCCCATTATTAACATGCCAAGATGGTATGGATGCTTTTTTTATTAGTATTGAGTAAACCTAGCTCTAAATAACTATGAGCGACTAAAAACAGTTACAGACCAAAGCAGTTGTTTCAAACATGCCATGAGGGGGGGCTTCGCCCCCCACACCCCCCTTTAAGCTGCTATGATGGTTTACATGCTTTTTCTTTAATTGAATTAAATAAACATAGCAATACAAAACTATCAGCGACTAATTACAAGCCAAAGCAGTTGTTTGCAAAAAGAACATGGGGGGCTTCGCCCCCCACACCCTTCCGCCAAAGCAGTTGTTTGCAAAAGGACATGGGGGGGCTTCGCCCCCCCCCCACACCCCCCTCTTTACACAGCCCATGATTATAAAGCCAAGATGGTTTAAATGCTTTTTTTCTAATCTATGTATTAATACGCAAGCGGTTTTCTTTTCACAGTCCAACCGCAATAACGGCTGGACGGATTTTAACGTTTGAGGTGTCAAATTAACGGGATAGTTATGTAGATTTGTCATCAAGTCTCATAATTTTAAAAAAGGGCGTCTCTAAAGTACAGTAATGGACTGAAGTTTCGGAACATTAGCGCTATTCATGGACATTGAAGCAAGCTCAGTTTACTTTGTTTACAAACTGAACATATGGCCAAGCTCTGAAATAAACCACAGACTGCAGCAATTATAATTAATTTTTTGAAAAGAGCAGTTTTAAATTTACAGCTGGTTTGGCTTTGTTTTCAACAGTTTTCTTTTTTAAACGATTTATTATGTAATTTAGGTTATGTTATGAAGTTTTTAAAGCTCTTAAACATTGCAGTTACCAGTTTTACAGTGTAGTTTACGATATCTCATAGTGTTTTTTGAAGTTATATTAACCTGAGCAGATCTATTTTTGGATTTGGTGCATTTATAATGCCACCAATAAGAAAAAGACGAACATTGACTGGTCGGAGGAGTCGGAAAGAACACGATCGCAACCGCTCGCATCACTCTCCTGATGTAACATTTAATGCTCCTTCCAACCTCAGACCAATGAACTAAAAATGTTTTCATTGTGGTGGGTTGCATTTCAAGAATGAAAAGACTGGTAGAGATAATGCGACGTTTACTCGTTTTTGCCACAAAGGAAAGGTTGCCTGTAAAGACAGCCGTTCCCTACAAATCTGTTTTGACGAAAATTATCAATGAGGTGCAGCGGCAATCCCTAAACAAAGAAAGTCATTGCTCACAAGCCAGTGTTTGCTCTCGGTCAGCTATATGCTGCTGTAAGCAGAGCTTGATCTTTTGCCGGTGTTAGAATATACATTTCAGAAAAAAGTGGACATGGGGAAATGGAGGTGTTCCCTTAAAAATCGTTTTTATTTACCGGAAACTCCTGCGGTAGATCAAATTAACATTAAAAGTTTCAGCAGTTAAGCCATAATTTTGTTAATGAAGTTAGCCCTTTGATTAAACTTTAAAAATGTATAAGTAGGCTGATTATTCATCATTCTTTTACTACATGACTTTTGCTCGATTTCGAGCTACGTGTTATCTAGTAGTATTAATTGGACTGAGCTCTACAAAACTATCGATGGCTCTACAAGCGACTAATTACACGGCAGAGAAGTTGTTTGTAAAAGGACATGGGGGGGGGGGGCTTTGCTCCCCACGCCCTCCCGCAAAGCAGTTGGATGTAAAAGGACATGGGGGGCCTCGCCCCCCACACCTTTGCCTTTACACTGCCCACCATTAAGAATCCATGAGAGTTTGAATGCTTTTTTTACTGTGTAAATCTAGCTCTACAAGATTATAAGCGACTAATAAGAGTTACACGCCAAAGCAGTTGTTTGCAAAGGGACATGGGAGGGGGCTTCGCCCCCCACAACTCTCCTTTACACTGCCCATGATTATAAAGCCATGATGGTTTAAATGTTTTTTTCTATTAGTATTAAACAATGAACTTAGTTCTACAAAACTATCAGCAACTAATTACACGCCAAAGCAGTTGTTTTAAAAAGAACATTGGGGGGCTTCGCCCCCCACGCCCTACCTCCAAAGCTGTTGATTGTAAAAGGACATGGGGGGCTTCGCCCCCCACGCCCTCCCGCCAAAGCAGTTGTTGGCTAAAGGACATGGGGGGCTTCGCCCCCCAACACTTTCCCCTTTACACTGCCCATTAGCTCATTGTGTTAACGAAGATGAGACCTCGTGCCATTTTATATTTCTCGTTCCGGCTTTATTGTACGCAAAAGAAATGGGGAAATTCGCTAAAACATTATAATCTGCAATTATGGTAGCTTGATTTGACCTGAAGCTGAAGCTATTAATATTACTACCAATAAAATGGATATTGCAAAAAACTACTACATAAGTATGTATATTACCATGATAGTTTGGGTGTTTTTTTTACTGTATAAATCTAGCTCTACAAGATTATGAGAAACTAATAAAAGTTACACATCAAAGCAGTTGTTTGTAGAGAGACATGGGGGGCTTCGCCCCCCCACACCCCCCCCTTTACAATGCCCATGATTATAAAGCCAAAATAGTTTAAATGTTTTTTCTATTAGTATTAAATTAACCTACATCTACACAGCTATCAGAAACTAATTACACACCAAAAGCAGTTGTTTTAAAAAGGACATGGGGGGGCTTCGCCCCCCCACACCCTCCCTTTAGACTGCCAATAAATATAAAGCCATGATGGTTTACATGCTTTTTTACTAATAGTATTTAAATAAACCTAGCTCTACAAACCTATCAGCGACTAATTACACGCCAAAGCAGTTATTTAAAAGAAGAACATGGGGAAATTCGCCCCCCACGCCCTCACGCCAAAGTGGTTGTTTGCAAAAGGACCTAAGGGGCTTCGCCCCCCCACACCCCCTTCTTTACACTGCCCATAAATATAAAGCAATGATGGTTTAAATGCTTTTTTTCTTATAGTATTAAATAAACATAGCTTCACCCCCCACGCCCTCCCGCCAAAGCGGGTGTTTGCAAAAGGACTTGGGGGGCTTCGTCCCCCCCATACCCCACCCCCCCCATTTACACTGCCCATGATTGTAAATCCATGATTTTTTTCTATTAGTATTAAATGTATTAGCTCTACAAAACTATCAGCCACTAATTACATGCCAAAGCAGTTGTTTTAAAAAGGGCATGGGGGGGCTTCGCCCCCCCCACACCGCCCCTTTAGACTGCCAATAAATATAAAGCCATGATGGATAACATGCTGTTTTACTAATAGTATTTAAATAAACCTAACTCTACAAACCTATCAGCGACTAATTACACGCCAAAGCAGTTGTTTGTAAGAAGAACATGGGGGGCTTCGCCCCCCAGGCCCTCACGCCAAAGCGGTTGTTTGCAAAAGGACCTAAAAACAACCGCTAAGGTTGTAAGGTTGTAAGGTTGTTTGTAAAAGGACGTAACAACAACCGCTAAGGTTGTAAGGTTGTAAGGTTGTTTGTAAAAGGACGTAACAACAACCGCCCCTTTAGACTGCCAATAAATATAAAGCCATGATGGTTTACAAGCTTTTTTACTAATAGTAAATAAACCTAGCTCTACAAACCTATCAGCGACTAATTACACAGCAAAGCAGTTGTTTGTAAAAAGAACATGGGGGCTTCGCCTCCCACGCCCCACCGCCAAAGCGGTTGTTTGCGAAAGGACTTAGGGGGCTTCGCCCCCCCGCATCCCCCTCTTTACACTGCCCATAATTATAAAGCCATGATGGTTTAAATGTTTTTTTTTCTAATAGAATTAAATAAACATAGCTTCGCCCCCCAAACCCTCCCCCCAAAGCAGGTGTTTGCAAAAGGACTTGGGGGGCTTCGCCCCCCACACCTACCCCTTTACACTGCCCATGATTAAGAAGCCATGATAGTTTGAATGCTTTTTTTCTACTGTGTAAATCTAGCCCTACAAGGCTATGAGCTACTAATAACAGTTACACGCCAAAGCAGTTGTTTGCAGAGAGACATGGGGGGGCTTCGCCCCCCCGTCACCCCCCCCCCCTTTAAACTGGCCATGATTATAAAGCCATGATGGTTCAAATGTTTTCCTCTAATAGTATTAAATCAACTAACCACTAAACAAATATCGGCGACTAATTACACGGGAGAGCAGTTGTTTGTAGAAGGACATGGGGGAGCTTCGTCCCACACGCCCTCCCGCCAAAGCAGTTGTTGGCAAAAGGACATGGTGGGGCTTCGTCCCCCCACACCTTCGCCATTACACTGCCCATAATTAAGAAGCCTTATTAGTTTGAGTGCTTAATTTTACTGTGTAAATCTAGCTCTACAAGATTATGAGCGACTTAAAACAGTTACACGCCAAAGCAGTTGTTTGCAAAGAGTCATCGGGGGGGGCTTCGCTCCCCCAAATCCCGCCTTTCCACTGCCTATAATTATAAAGCCATGATGGCTTTAAATAAATGTTTTTTCTATTAGTATTAAATGAAACTAGCTCTACAAAACGATCAGCAACTAATTACAATCGAAAGCAGTTGTTTTAAAAAGGACATGGGGGGGCTTGCCCCCCCCCCACACCTCCCCCTCTAAACTGCCCATGATTATAAAGCCATGATGGTTTACATGCTTTTTTACTAATAGTATTTAAATAAACCTAGCTCTACAAACCTATCAGCGACTAATTAAACGCCAAAGCAGTTGTTTGTAAAAAGAACATGCGGGGGCTTCGCCCCCACGCCCTCCAACCAACGCAGTTGTTTGCACAAGGACATGGGGAGGCTTCGCCCCCCACGCCCTCCCGCCAAAGCGGTTGTTTGCAAAAGAACATGGGGGGGCTTTGCCCCCACGCCCTCCCGCCAAAGCAGTTGTTTGCAAAAGGACATGGGGGGCTTCGCCCCCCACGCCCTCCCTCCAAAGCGGTTGTTTGCAAAAGAACATGGGGGGGCTTCGCCTCCCATGCCCTCCCGCCAAAGCTGTTGTTTGCAAAAGAACATGGGGGGCTTAGCCCCCCACGCCCTCCCGCCAAAGCAGTTGTTTGCAAAAGGACATGGGGGCTTCGCCCCCCACGCCCTTCCGCCAAAGCGGTTGCTTGGAAAAGAACATGGGGGGCTTCAAGCCATGGTGATTTGAATTTTTTTTCTACCGTGTAAACCAGCATTTGTTTTAATTATGCGACAATTTTACTTCGGAAAAATACCATTTACATTTGTTTAATTTCTAAAATCACTACAGGTTACTGTTTAGGGTACTTAAAGAAAGAAGTAAGCGAACCATCTAACCCCGTGAGCGTAGTCACGGACATATTCATCACCCAGGAGGCGGGGGGCAATAAAGTAGTCATTGACATTGGATATATCCACAGTAAACCTGGATCTGCCATGGGGCATATTTTCCGTCCAGCAAGGATAACAACCCCATTCGTAATCAGTCTCGTATATACAATTTTAGTGGCGCAGAGATCCGGGTTGTTATCCTTTTGGATCCTCGCCTTTTGGACCGCCTTTTTCGGTTGTATTAAGCTTCTGCTTATTCTTTGCCTTGGCCTACGGAAGTTCCTAGAGCTCTTGCTCGGGTTCTCGATCCGTTTGTGTGGTGCGGAATAACTGGTCACGAGGACGGCGCCAATGATGAGCCGTCCATGGATCCGCGACCTAATCCTCTTATTTTTGAATCTGGCTATCCTGACTTTATTATTATAAAACTAATTATACTACTATATATGCAAAATTAATTATTATTTTTGTAAATTTCGTGCTTGATTATGTATAGTAAAATTATGTAGGAAACAAATCATTAAATCTACTCATCTACAACTACAACATCCTACATTCTCAATTCAATTTCATACACATTTACTTTGTCTTAATATAACTGATCGCATGCATCCTTCTTGGTACAAACGTTTGTTATTAATACGATTTGCGCTATAAAAATATATTTTTTATCGCAATTTTTTACAAAAATTGCGTTTGCTTGGATAAAATTCACATTTGTTTCATCAATGTACTTTTATACATGCAATAGTATCTTTACTCAGTGTTTTTTAACGTTTTATTAATTTTACCTAAAAGAAACTATCAATAAATATTTTCTCTTAAATATATGGAATCAGCTGTTAGTAAAAGGAACATGACAATGTGTTCCTGTTGGTTCCATCTAGCGTCATTCATATAAACTATCTCGACTGCGGCAACAAAACAGAAATGATCTATGTGAATTTTTATATTTCTAGGCATTGTTTTTTCAATAATAAACATTTTAACATAGACTTAAAAAACGAACAATTGATAGGCATGTAGCATGTCATTTAAGTGTTTCGTGAAATACTTTTTTTCTAAATTCCACTGTTATTTTCCTTTTATTTTGAAACAATCTTTATTTGTATCCCGAAGTTTACTAAAGTAAATTATTGCCCAATGTTAAACTTATGATGATTTTTTGCAAGTTAAAATATTAAATTACTCAAAAAATACTGAACCAATATGCTTCATAATTTAATGGCATATTCCCTGTGAGATACTTAACATTTGTGCGAAATTTGGAATTGATTAGTGTAGCAGTTTTTTAGTTACCGCGTTACGTACACACACACTCACACACACACTCACACACTCACACAGTGACGGACAACGAATCTTCAACTCCGCTGATACATAGACTCGTTCACTTCGTTCACTCATCGATTATATTTTCTCTGGCCAATTTATCTGCGTAAACACGTTTTTGAATTATAAATTATTTATTTACAGACTTTGAATGAAATCCTCGCGGCCGTTTATGAGATAATTGTACAAACAAGCAAACAAGGAATCAAGCACGCACGCATGCAAGATAGCATTGCTCATAGGATAAGAAAAAATACCTGAAAAATACCATAAATATCATATAATTAGATAACCACATCAATAAATTTTCATAACAGGATGCAAATGCTACCTAAGCATATTTTAAGGTGAATATGAATGAATAATGCAGGTGAGATGGGCGAGATAACTAACATTGTTACTGACAAAAATCAGTTGGCTCATTCTGTCAAATTACTAACCAATACGATATTCAGTGGTAGATGGGTCTTGATTCGAAAGCTCTCCAAATTATATTAAGATAGATCTGACGAATTTCGTTTAAGATAAAAAAATGTTACATTAAAAAACATTGTTTTGAACCAGGGTGAATGTGTCTGTATCCGCAAACGCCACATAGTACCCACGATCTCTTGGGACTTCTTTACTTGCTTATTCAAAACTCACACCAAAGCCACTTCGTGTTTCAGGCATGTTAAAGAGAAAGGAAATGTGAGTTAACGTTTTTGCCTAACCATGTGCTTTTAGTTCTATACGTAGGCAAAATTTATTTAATAACTGCTATTTTAATTCGGTATACAACTGTTTTCAATATAAAGGCCCGTTACACAAATACTAAAAGCTATATACCAAGGTTTATCAAGATATGTTGATGAATAAACGAGATATAGATTTTTTTTTATTTCCTATAAGAATAACATAAGGACAATGAACTGTGTTTACCGCTTTCAATATCTCGGTAACGAATGGACATAAAACAATGATCAAAAGTACCAAACTGTTTGTTTTTAAGCTAAATTCAATAGTGCGTACAAAATTTTATTTTTGTTTTTTTTGTGCAAAAAACTCAAAACCCCATTTTTGGGGCGTTTATCCCCCTTTACATCACGCCGTCATCACGCTCAACGCTGACCAGACCTACCCGGATTTCGACCCTGACGTGAAATAAATTGGACAACAACTGTTCACCATAAGCAATACTGTAGAGACAATTACATCGAGCCATTCAAGTATCCTCTTTTTTAACCACAAGGAGACCAACATAGTGCCAACTGCTTTCAACCGTTGCTCTACGATATGAAAACTGGAATCCCTGAAGAGCCACCTAGCGTCCCGTTCGGCAATCGCAGGACCGCTGCACTCAAATGAAGTGACATAAAATATAACGACCAACTTCAACGGCTCTTCACTTCGGGGACCGCCTATTACAATACATCGTAAATATGTTTATCAGTGTTGAATGAGACCAAAACAACTCTATTTTGTTGGAACACAAAAATCTGAAGGCACAGCTCTAAAAAGGCGTTGATACCATGCTCAAACAGTGATATACATGATGGAAGGAAGTTAGTGTTAAAAAATTGTATGTAATAAACTACTCAGTATTTCTGACACAATGGCAAAAATATAAGTTTCCATAATCTTGTAATAAGTGAATAATGGATAAAATAAGATAAAAGAATTTTGTCCTTGCTCAGATTAAATGGCTATGAGTGCATCAAAGATTGAGTTTTTATGGATTTCATTCCCATATTTAGAATTCTTATGAGATTTCAAATAAGAATAATACAGATATATTAGGGTTCAACGCCCTTATAAACTCTTGATTTCTAATTAAAGTCTAAGTTTGTGTTTTTTAAGAAAATTTAAATTAAGTTTTAAGCGGTATTTCTATGTTATATTGTACTGTAGATTGTGTCAAACATTATAAAAAACCTTTCCTTTTAATAAGCCTTAAATTGATGTACAAAAACCTACTATTGCTCTAATTTATTATTCATAAATTTAACAGTATGTGGGGAAAACAGGGTAAGGCTGAAGTTTCTTTACTGATATACCTGTATGTCCCTTATTAAAATGGCTATAACTGCACTAAAAACCATGTTTTTGTGAATTTTATTACCGTTTTCAAAATCCTCGTAAAATTATTAAGATGAATATAAAAGTATAATTAGGACGAGTAATCATTTTGAACTTCTGATTTATGGTTAAAGTTTGAAATTTGTTTTTTATGAACACGAATTAAAGTATTTTGATTAGGATTTTTGCGGACATTTGCCATCACTGATTAGTAAAAAACAAGTTTCACGACGTTTCGGGATCTGGAATCTGATCCCGTCTTCAGGTGGAAGAAAACCTAGAACATAACAAGATTAGTAACACATAGCCAGGAAGACCTGGGCAAAAACACAGCTAAAACAGAGAACTGTAAAAGCAGTCACGAAAACAATAAGCTGAAAAGAAAAACAATACACAAAATAACACAGGAATCACAAGTATCAAGAATCACCAGACAGGGGAGAGCACATCCACACCCAATCAGAGCTGAGCTGAGACTGGATTGGATTGTCTCAGCTCAGCTCTGATTGGGTGTGGACGTGCTCTCCCCTCCCTGTCTGGTGATTCTTGATACTTGTGATTCCTGTGTTATTTTGTGTATTGTTTTTCTTTTCAGCTTATTGTTTTCGTGACTGCTTTTACAGTTCTCTGTTTTAGCTGTGTTTTTGCCCAGGTCTCCCTGGCTATGTGTTACTAATCTTGTTATGTTCTAGGTTTTCTTCCACCTGAAGACGGGATCAGATTCCAGATCCCGAAACGTCGTGAAACTTGTTTTATTACTAATCAGTAATGGCAAATGTCCGCAAAAATCCTAATCAAAATATAAAACCACCATCGCCAACAATGAATTTCAAACAAAGAACGAATTAAAGCTTACGACATTAGTTTTATGTCATATTTGACTTAAGAGTGTGTTGAATACTGCATTTAATAAGCTTTCAAATGATTTACTGAAAATTGTCTAAAGTGAATATGTCTTACGATTCATCATGTTCTTTTATTTATGAATACTTACATAATGAGTAAAACAACTATACGTTTTACATTCAACATTTTTTTAGGGAGTTGAGGAAGATAAAACTATTGTATATGTGTAGATCACGTATAGATGCAGCACTGAGCGTGGCGTCGGTTACATCTCCGGGCTGTCCCAAGGGATACCTCTGTTATATGTCTTGTTTTTCGCGAGTTCCTTGCCGAGATTTCAAGTTTTTTAGAATATTTGCAATTTTGGATGCCAGTATTTCACTCAAAATGAATATTTAAATAGTTTATTGCTGTAGATATATATAAATACATCGTAAAAGTTTTTGTCAATTGTTGATATTGAAAAAATGCAATATCTTAAAATTGGATTTTCTCCATTATTTATGAACCGATTTCCGTAAATTTGGTATCATTAGATTTGCAGTAAAATTCTATAAATAAAACGTAATAAATGTAATCTTTTTTATTATGAACGGGTTTAAAGATATTTACGTTTGAAATTTTTAGGCAGCCGCCATTTCTAAAATGATGATTGTAAAAAAATTTTTTTTCTGTAATTAGGTCTTTAGGTAATAAAGCTCAATACCAAATTTCATTTAATTATAACTAGCCGTTCTCTAATAAAAATTTCCTATGTGAAAAAAACAAAATGGCGGCAATACTAGCCTTTGAGTTTTCGAAATTTTTAATATGATACTTTGGCTTGTCTATAGTCCGGGTATAATAACTGAAAAGGTCGGTAGAGAGTTCAGAGACACCCTGTATAGTTTACCTAATGTATACGGTTTTAATCGTGATTTCCAGTTTAATCAGTTTAATAAATCAACATGTTACTTAAGAGCTTAACAGGGGTTCCAGACTGGAGGTAGGCCGATTTTGTGCGTTGAGCAGTTTTACTCCTTCCCTTCCGGAAAACTCATGATTATTAATGAAACGAATAAAGTAAAGGACTACTTGATAAATTTTCAATATAACATTTTGGATCTGTTGCTAGCATAACGGTTAGCGTCTTTGACTCTTGTCCAAGAAGTTGCGGACTCAATTCCCAGTATTCCCGAGAACCTTTGAGAAGGTTCGATCACTTTCCCCTTAAAAGTTTGATAATATGAAAAAGAAACATATCAGAATACTCAAAACAGAGCTTTTGTCTTGTGTAGTTTTTTTTCATTGAATAATACTGACAAAACTAAAATAACTGAAAAATATCCAAGCACAAATCTCTTGGTAAGCTCATTGAAGAACATAGAATGACTGTGTTTGGATTTAAAAGTTTTTTGTTCATGATTGTAGAAAACGTACACATTAATTTATCGAATTTTTCCTCTCATGCATATTACAATGATCATTGTCGTGGCTGATTTCTTCCAGAGGAAAGTCACTTTGTAGAGAGTTTGTCACACTGTCTTAAATACAAGTTTATCTTGGCTGTTTAGTAAAGCCTGCTTCCCCCAGATAATGCATTGCCTCTAACATAATTGGATAAGTGATAGATTCTTACAGATTTAGGCGCAATTGTGAGGTCATAGATTTTAAAATACTGATACTATAGCCAAACTTTGTGTGCTTATAAATATACGATAAGCTGGTTTTGAAGGAAATAAAGGAAAACTATTATATTGATGATAATGGGGAAGGTATTAATTTGATATTAAAATAATAATTTAGTAAAGATATAGGTTGGGCCTTAGGAAATCTGGATTTCACTGTATCACATCAAAATAAAAATACAAATTGTAGCATATTTCTATTCATCGTATAACATATTATTTAATTAATGCAGCGTTGTTCTACTACATAGAGTGACAGTCCTTCTTAATCAAAGCTGTGATTACGTATGCAAGACACGCTTTAAATCTGCATATTCACTTGTCATATCAAGGCAATCCCTTATAGCACAAGAAACTATTAAACTATTCATTTGTAGTCTTTTCCTGTTATTTTGTCATCTGTTTATGTCAAAAGATAGATGTCTTAAGCTGGTTTGTATTGTTACAGAATAAGTTATCTAGACTGGTCCTAAAATACAATGTATTTTCAATAGCATGAGAAGATTTACCTCATAACACCCTAACATTAAGAATCCAAATTTCCATTAACTATTTTTGAGGACGGCACATACGCAGCAGACGTCACTTCGTGATTTAAAAACAACTCATGGCAATGAAATATTGTTTAATATTTATAGATTTTTGCAGACAAAACATATTTTGATAAAAAAGAATGTGTGGTTTTTGGATTTTGTGAAAAACTCACCGTGTAATCAAAACACTACCTGCACTATCTGCACTATCTGCACTATCTGCACTATCTGCACTATCTGCACTATCTGCACTTCTCATTTAGGCATAGTTTTTAACCAGTTGTTCTATGGGAAATCTAATGAATTTAAATGGAAACAAATATCATCAATACGTTTATTTAACGATCATTTTTAAAATATTTCAATATTTTACTTTTTTTTACCACGTTGTTTATGTATCAATCATGTTTTTCTGCCTAGGGGCTGGCTGGTTGATTGTTAGTGGATGGTGCAGTAGCTGCTGCTGCTGCTGGGGCTGCTGCTGGGGCTGGTGCTGGGGTTGATGCTGCTGCTGCTGAAGTTGATGCTGATGTTGCTGCTGCTGGTGCTGCTGGGTTGGGAGTGTTTCCTTGTGCTGCTCCTGAGGATGATGCCTGCCCGCTTGCTGCTGCTTGCTGGGAACTGCTTCCTTTCTGGGACGGCAACTTAACTTGCAATCCTATTGATTTTCCATCCTGCATTACGTCGAACATTGCTGCGGCGTAGGAGCCGACTTTTTTTTCTGGTTCGCTTGTCTCCTTCAAGCATCCCACACTTATCAACCAATCTTTGTCTTTGCTTAATTTTTCGTATGCGCTTAGATCCATGCTTTCGACGAATTCTGCCTGTTTTTTTAAAGCCTCCTCCATACAGTCTGTTGGTTTAGCCGGTTGGTCATGTTGTCTGTTGTTGGACAATGGTTTGTCTGGTTGAGACACAGATTTGATTTGTTTATCATGCTGAGCGTTTCCCTGAGTTCCTTTTCTTTGATTGCCTGGACACGATCCTGATGTTGAGATCCTCGAACAACCAAAAGCCTCGTTTGATAAAGTAACCAATGCAACTAGAACCTAAAAAAAAGAATAATTGTATTGAACTGATCGATTAAAAGCCAATGAATTTTCGTTGTACAGTTTCATTTTTACGTTTAGCTTATCTGAAATGCATAAATCTGAGTTTTCCAAGGAACAGTGATAAAAAGTGACTTCTAACAACTAGTGTATTCTTACATCTGACGCGCTGTAATAGCTTATCACCGGTATTCATATGGAATCAATATTTCTGCAAGGAGTTCTAGTACAAACCAATAAGCCACAGAGTGGTAGCCACGACGGGGGGGGGGTCCGTGGGGTCCGGAATCTAGGTTAACAGATGACTTGTGATATTGGCCAAAGTGTCGTCCTAACGCTACGAAAGCTGATGTCTCTTCAGTTCTCTTCCAAGGCCAGTTATTATAAATAAACTAATTTACGATTTGAAGGTACCTTATTTATTGCTTTGTACTTTTACTTATAATCTCTTTTTATTTACAATCCATTTTAAGAGGGTTAAATCCCTCCATTTTAAGAGGGTACAATCCCTTTTAGTCCAAGGGCTAGAAGGGGTAGTGAAACTTTTGGCAGTATTAGTTTTTCTGTAAAGTTTGCTCCGTTAGAAACTGCTGGTCCGTAAGAGCATGTTAAATGAGTGCACTTTCGCCACACAAGGATAAACACGGTGACATTAAAAGTCGCGAATTCTTAAAATCAAATTTATTTTAATATATGATTGTAAAAATTAAGACTTGTGGACTGTTCACTGCAATTCCAAATCGCCTTTAGATCGCGTTCATGTAGTATGTAGTAGATACATGGCGTTAAAGTTAGTTAACTTTGATGTAATTTTCACCAGAATGCTATAGCAAAAACTATTTTGGAATCGCAAGAAACATTCTACAGCTATTTTTCATTACAACGGCATAATATTAAAAAAACGGCAGTTAAAAAACGAACTTTAATATTAGAACCTTATTAGAACCTTATTTGAACGAACTGTTATTTGTAGACCTCGGACCTTTTATTAAAGTTCGTTTTTTTACTGGATGCCCTAATTACATTACGCTGCATGGAGCGGATTATATATATATTGTATAGCTTATTTTATATAATTAAAGTACCCTCTTTTGTGCTCATTACTCGTCAACGTTTTATTTTTATTTGTTTGCTGTAATGCATTTTGAGGATATTTATAGCTTGAGAACTAGCATCTTCACTAGCAATCCATCATTTTTTGTGCTCTAAGAAACTGATGAAAATAATTTAAATTGTATAATAAATATAACTCTTGGGTTAAACGTCTTGGCAGAGTAGAAGTCTGTTTGGAATTAGGTTTGAACATTCCATGCTCCCATACCCTCCGCGCGCCCCGGTCATCTGGACCCCCTCCCAAAATCCTGGATAAGTCCCTATAGGCAGGATCTCCACATTCATTTCGTGGAACGCGGCGAGCCGCTTTCCATAGCCGGTACCTGAGCGTGGGCCATACCCGGCCCCAGCCAGGCTTGAGGCCCTTGCCCCTGACTGGCGGGAGGGCTTAAGACCACCAGACTCGTCAGCGGCAAAGCCGAGCCCATCGAGGAAGGGGTCACCCCCGAGCCTCTAACCAGGATAAGAATCAAGAATCAAGAATACTTTATTGTCATAAACCTGGTCATAACAAGCATGGACAAACGTCATGCAAATGTACAGAAATTATAAAAAAATTCAATGTATGTATATGATTCTTACATATAACATGAAAACAAATCTCTCCTAATTATCAGTAAGGTAATCCTGAACACTGTAATACTCCTTGGAAACCAAAAAAGACCGTAACTTTCTTTTAAACCTGGCCTCGATTGGTTCAGCTTTAATGGAATTCGGGAGGGAATTAAAAAGTTTGACTACATTGAAGAAAGTCTGTTTTTGAAAAAGTCTGTACATTGAAGAAAGTTGTAAACTGACTACATTACCACCAACCGATGCGGAAGGAAAACAAAGGTCTCCGAAGGCAAGAGCCACCAACCGCAACGTCAAGGCGGAGGTCTACGTGAGCTTCGCACGGGGCCTACCTCACCCCTGACAGCTTAGCTGCCTTTTTGAGCCGGAATAGGACATACCGGACCCACGATGATAACACCATGAGCCCGGGGGGGACAGCCCTGCCCATTTCGAACCACATACCACCACGAGGCCAATCTCAAACGAAGCACCCGTGGTACTTCATTTGCCCATGCATTCAGCCTCGCTGCCTTCCGCTATGGGTTTCCCATTACGGAGGGGGAATTAGCAAGTGGGTCCCAGCCGGGATACTAGGTTAAGAAACCGGACACCCTTGCTCAACAGAGGCTACCCGAATAGCCCCCTCCATCCAAAGGACGTCCTGACGTGAGGCCCGCCGCGTATTTACAATCCCCCTACGGGTTCAGCACGCCGAACTCGTAGGGGGATTGTTATGACCACTCGGGGCGAGCCACAACAGTCCCAATACGGATTCGCGCACTGCCGCTCCCCTCCCGCTCCCGGCCCACCACCATCACTTGCTCAGGCGCAGGGCAAGAATTGAAAATCACTCTTTCCTTTGTTTGTTTATGCAATAGAATTGTTGACAAGCTTGCTATTAAATAAATAACTACTACCAATTTAATTGTGATGATTACTCTGATATTATCCTGATAGTTTTTATTTGTAAAAAGGAAATAATAGGCCTACACTCGTAACTAATTTCATCTAGCTTGTAAAGTAAGATTAATTTCGTATATGTATGATGATTCGATATTATTTTGTTAATTTACTGACTCACTTTTCAGTTTTGTAATAAACAATAGTAGACATAGCAAATAAATCATATTTAGAAAAAATAATTAATAGTAAATATTTATAACTTTTTGTCTGGTAGCATAATAGCGGCAGTGTCGAAGCATACGGTCTCTGGATTTTCTAAGGATTCATTTTAAATTATTCAGGACAATTGAAGTGTCCACGTATTTATTTTATATTAATTAAATCACTATACAGTGCTTGAATTAAACTAAATTAATTTGTAAATTATTTTTTTGGCAGGTAACCCACTTTGCAGTGATCGCCCACATAGATTTTTGCCAATAAGAAGTTGCAACATAAATCTTCTTAGTTAAATGTTCTTAGTCGTGGCCTTTTCGGTTTCTAGTAGTATTTTGTTTACATTACTAAAAACTCTCTTTTTAAGTTAAAACTGTTAAAATAGTGCTCGAGCACCACTGCCTTATGAGTCCTACATGCAGACTTCGGCCATTAATCCTTTTTTTCGGCTGTAATGTGTATTGTACACTTTTTTAAAGTGAAATGTTCATCTTTATACTTCTATATCTGCAATTTTTGTGCAAAGAAACTATGTGAACAATATGAAAAAAAGATGTGCGGTGCAATGCAATTAAAACGGTATAACAATGAATACATTTTCCATTACATGTAATGTACCAATATGTGATTTATTCATGTTAACTCTATTAGTAAACCTTTAAAAATTTATTTGAAAAAATCTTGTTAACCAGTAATCTAGTAACTCAGCGTTAAATTCAACTAAAATTATTAGTTTTAAATAAGTTTCCTTTTCGACTAGTAGCAAACACGTTGTTTAAAAATCAACGGCAAATTTAAATAAATTTATAAAATATATTTTAAAATGAATCTGTGTTCACTCCATTACATTAGAGTGTATTTTTTCAAGCGGTTATTGTGATAATCATTGTTTAAACTTCAGATTTTAATGCGAAACTACAAGACACCAATTACTTATAAGGCGGTTTTACTGTGTTCCGCTTTCTGGACTTAAAAAAAATCATATCTCAAAAAATGTATTAAAACAAACTTTATTTTATGGTTTATTTAGTACAATGGGATGATCTGCTCCTGAGATATCAGGTTTCAAACTCAGAGCCAATATGTTTTCCAGACTTAGTGACTAGCGCGCCGAGCGCGTGCGGCTGAATTCGTAGGGGGATTGTTACAGCTAACGGACCGTCGACGCTCGGGGCACAACAATCCCCAACTGGACTCAGCCACCGGCTGTCCGTAGGGGGATTGTATATACGCAGCCCCGCCAAGTTCCCCGTTTGCACAGCCAGCAGACCTTTGCCCTCACTCTGGGTAGGACCAGTGGTCGAGAACAAAGTCAAGATCCGGCCCCATTTCACACCCTGGATCAGATCCGAAAGGAGAACTCAGGCCGCAAGGGGAACAACCCCGCATATGAGCTGGCAAGCCAGCTAAGAGCTGTGAAAGGCTGGCCTCAAAATATTGGCCCAGGAAAACCATCAAGACCCTCACCAAGGAGCTTATTCCAGACAGGGATCAGTCCCGGTCAAGTTACTTCCAGAGACAGGGATATGTATACGGCACCACCCTCCTTCTGGAGGGACAGGATCTCCACAGGAAAGAGACAGATTTGTTTCTTCTCTGTGGTCCCAAGGGGACGGTCGGTATCTTCCAACCGAGTCGGGATTGCTATTGGCTCTGGCCACGGGCCTCAATGGTATGATACGGCCTGTTTACATATAATAACCCTTCAATTAACCAACCAATCACATTGATAAATCTTTAATTCAACTTCATGAACCCCCATCCATGAGCAGCTTCCAGTATATTTTCACAAATATTCAGCCAAATATTTAGGGCGAAATTCCAATCAACGCCCAGGCTAAGCCACAGCACTAATATGCCGAAAATGTTTTACTGCTTTTTTTGCGTAAACACCCCCTAAGAAGGGATTTTTCAAAATTGCTAAGGCTTCTGTCCTATAGCAATCAAAATTTGTGTTGATTTCAATAGGTAGCAAAATTGCTATGATTTTTGTTTTTGTTTTGCCAGTAACCTGCTAATTTATGTTCATCAAAGCTGTCATTTCAAAATGCCAAATGAAGAAAGTCACGTGTATTTTTAAATATATGTCACAAACAAAAAAACTGTCTCATATTAGCTGATCCAAACTCATTGATCTGCTTTACAGTCTGGAGGCTATTTAATTTACTAACAAGTGATATTCTAAAAGGGCTCTGTTAAATACTAGCTCCTGTAATTTACAGGTAATAATCATACGTATTTTAGATGATATCCTTATATTTAAATGTCAACAACATCAAACCAATCAGACAAATTACTGCTGTCTAACCTTAGCACAGTCATTGAAAGCCATAGTAAAGTCCTGAAAAGCATTAATTACATGTTGCACACAAGTAGCCCTACCGTTGTAATAATATATTAAATAACTTCATAATTAGCATGATACGTGTTGAATTCACTGGAAGTAAACAAAAAAGTCTTACTACATTTAAAAATATATTTATTCCTATACTCTATTTACATACAAGACGGTAAATAGACACAAATGGTGGAAAGTGGCGATTGATTTCGATTGGTCCCACGATCGTCATCAAGGCCAGAATGAGAGACTTGCAGATCCATCATGGCCTTTAAAACCGAAAATTTTCTTTAAACATAAATAATTCTTCCCACGCATTTATTACATTTCCCTTTTTATAACACTTGACATTTCTTCTTAAAATGTAAATATGGAGGCAAATTGATTAGCAAGTAAGTGAGTAAGTGAGCTTTTGACTCTGCCGATATATTCAAAAATCGTTTTCCGTCGGAACTTTCGACAGCCAGTAAGATAAAAGGACGGATCCTATGAGTGGGATCTGCCAGCCTCTCATTAGGCCTGATGCAGTAAAAGTTTAAGTATATTTTTAAGTCTTGCAAATTTTTTTCCCATCCATCGACTTATTTATTTTTAAACCCTTTATAAAATAAAATTTGATAAGCAAAACTCAAATAAAACGTTTATTGGGTATCTGTATCTGTTTAGTTTCATGATTGATGGCGTGGCAGTTTTATCACCGATAACGTGGGAGTTTTAACAACGATAACGTGGCAGTTTTGAGGGTATCATGTTTGTGTTGCGGTTTTTTGCGATGCGCTGGAAATGATACTCGATATCAATCTAAGACGTTAACTTGTAGACTTTTTAACATTTTATTACGTTAATTTTTAACTCATTTAAAAATGCCTCTTAACGTTGATATCAAAACGCTATGGAAGCCAAAACCACTTTATTCACTAAAAGTCTCCCAAAAAAAGGTCACGAAAAATGATTTTATTACCAATCTGTGAGTATTTTCTCAACATTTGGTTTTATGTCATTTTTAGCTGAGTTAAATAAATATCTACAAAGATCTTCACTTTCATTATTAGCACAACATAATGATAATAAACTTTTTAATCAAGGTTACGTTTTACAACGAGACCTTCAAATGAACTAAACGTAGCTAAATAGTTCAATAAATTGTCAAATCAGATTAATATTTATCTTTACAGCTAATACTTACAGGGTAAATTAGAAGCTTCATAGTGATATAATTAAGTTTAGAGTTGTGAAGACAATCTAAAAATCTATTGGTAACTATAACCTGCTCTAAACACGAGATGTAATGTTGGCTGGTTTGTGGAACAATTGGTAATCATCAAAAGAGAACAAATGTTTCCCAGAACACCTGCTGTAATCATAACGCTACGCAAGAGGACGATAAAATACATGTCTCTTGTGATCAGAGAAGTTTATAAAATACGTGACTTAATTTTATCTATTACAATAAATGATACTATTTAACTGTGAATGATTTAGAAGAAAATATTCAAAATAATAAAATTACATTTGCTTAAAATAATAAAATCCCAATTTCAAAAACCTCCGAAAAAATCATATCAGCTGAGCTAGTATTTTAATTAAATCTAGGCAATATCACAAAACTGGCGTGGTTCATTAAAATAATCAAGCATTTTAAAGCTACAAGTAGTTATTGCGGCCACTTTATTGAACTTAAATTGGCCTAGTCCTTATTGACTATTGAACTGTGCGTGGTACTTTGTCATGCAAAGCGAGGAGTGAGCCAGCGCAATACAGAAATGAGCAGTGCAACCATTGACTTTTCATCAAAGTCAATGGTGTAACTACACGCTTGTGGTGGCATGAGGACTGGATCCGACGTCATCATTGCCCTTAGTCCAGTCAATTTACGCGATGACCTAAAAAAACTGCAAGAAAACATTTTTTGATGGAATTCTACTTAAAAAATATGAATTTTAACATATCCAAAGTTACCAAAATCGGACCATGGGAACCTCACTAAAATCACGTTTCAAAATGGCGGCTTTTCCCACCATACAAAAATTTTAGAAAAAAGACATTCAACTGCATTTTGTATCAATATTTTTCGATAAATTGACTTTGGACCACCGCCAATCATCATTGGGTGATTGGTTCTAAATTTTGTTCTAAAAATTGTTTCTAAATTTTCGGCCGCCATCTTGGATCCGCCATTTTGGATATAAATTTTTTTTCAAATGTAAAGATGGTGATGTGACGCATCATTATGGACTAGGTTTTTACCCTGAACACAATGCTGAAATCCGTTTTTGAAAATATGCATGCGTTAAAAAGATATGCTCAAATAAAAATTCATCCCTATACATTTCTTATTGACGTTTAATTTTTTTAAAGATTTTTTTTAAAGAATTATGTCTTATATCTCCGGTTATAATTAAGGTATGTAGTTCGTTTTGGTCTTAATATACTCAGTCAATTAACGGCTTTTATATGAGCTATTGATCATAAAAATCGAACGACAGCTGGACGAGTTATAAGGCTAAAATCGACACGAAAATCCATTTTTTACAAATTTGTTTTCTGTCAAATATTCATAGCGCAGGTCCTAAATGGATTAAAAAGCTCGTTCTCCCCTCAAATTACTCAGAAGATTCTGGGCTTTCATATGAGCTACGGCTCATTAAAATCGGACTTACTTAGATTGAATTATGAACCTTCATTTCCTATAAAATCTGTTCACTTTCGTAAATTGTATTTAATTAATGACTCATACATAGAAAACTAACAGAGATTCAAAACAGTTTTATGTTTTAATTAACTCAGTACACTATTGGCTTTCATTTAAGCTCTTAATCATTTAAATCGGTTGAGTTTGAGGTGACATATAGACCTCAAACCAACATAAAAATGATTTTTTTTTTCAAAATTTCTTAATTATTTAAAGATTTGTATCTCAAGTCCCAAACATAGCCTGCAAGTTGAATTGGCTATGAAACACGCGCTGATCTACTAGCTTTCATTTGACATATTGATAATTGAAATCTGACAAAAATAGGATGGGTTATGTTCTTTTATATAATCTTTGACAAAAAACAAATTTATAAAAAATTTATTTTCGAGTAGATTTTAGCCTTATAGCTTATCCAGCAGTCGTCCGATTTTAATGAGCAATAGCTCATATAAAAGCCATTAAATGACTGAGTATTTTAAGACCAAAACGAACTACATACCTTAATTAGAACCGGAATATAAGACATAATTCTTAAAAAATCTTTAAAAAAATAAACATCCATAAGCAATGTATAGGGATGAATTTTTATTTGAGCATATCTTTTTAACGAATGCATATTTTCAAAAACGGATTTCAGCATTGTGTTCAGGGTAAAAATCTAGTCCATAATGATGCGTCACATCACCATCTTTACATTTGAAAAAAAAATATTTATATCCAAAATGGCGGATCCAAGATGGCGGCCGAAAATGTAAACTCTGTCAAAATTTAGAACCAATCACCCAATGATGATTGTCGGTGGTCCAAAGTCAATTTCTCAAAAAACATTGATACAAAATGCAGTTGAATGTGTTTTTTCAAAAATTTTTGAATGGTGGAAAAAGCCGCCATTTTGAAACGGGATTTTGTTAGGTTCCTATGGCCCAATTTTGGTAAACTTTGGATATGTTAAAATTCATATTGTTTTAAGTAGAGTCCCATCGAAGTCCCATCAACTTTTCTTGCAGTTTTTTTGAGGTTCCCCATGTTAATTTTCGAAGAATGACTGGCCTACCTGGTTATTATAGTTTATGATCTTTTGTAAATCATGAACATCTTATACTCTCTAAGTTATTTTCAACATTGATTATGGAATAGTATCTAGAGGGATCCTTTAATATTTTATCCTTTTTGACGCTAAGTAACGTCTCTTTAAACAACAAAATTAATAAAAGTTTGGACATCGTAGCTGGCTGACGCCTGATGGCTAATAACGGCTCTGACTTGATGGTTAAAGTTACATTAAATGGTATTATCAGATCAACAATTACATTTATTTGCACTTGTCATAGAGGAATACATAGAGAAATAACAATTTATCTTATTAAAAGGTCCGTTTCTACTTTACGCAATTTGAAATAGTATTAGGCATTAGGACTGCAATGTTAGATATCGTAAATTTTTTTTTACTAAGATGAAAATGTAAACTTTTTATACAATTTATCCTTCTACCCATATTTTTTATTATAACCTATCCCAAAATTATACACATAATTATCTATATTTCTTTGCAGCCTATTGACTCATAGAAAGATACTTTTCCATAAGTATCGGGGATAACATTAAAGTCATCGCTCTCATATGTACATTTTGGTACACTTAACTTACAAAAACTTACACAAATAATATATTTGAATTATATATGTAGCCATACAACAAGTAATACTGGGGAGCAGTTTAAGCAACTATTCACACACCAGATTTAATGGTAGGATAAATTTAATAACCTATGTCTTAAAAAAATACCAACTCAGCAATCAATGGTTGATAAGAAAACGAGCCAAGTGAAAATCATTTGGTGATATAAATATTTAAATACGTGTAGCTTAAAAAGCGTTAAAACTGTTCTAACGGTTAGGTTTTGTGGAAATAACGTTTTGCTTCTGAATAAAACATCAAGTGAATTCAAGTGGATGACATTAATAATTATTTTTGACGATGAACATACAAACAAAATGATAGGAAAATGTTAATACACTGTTTGTGCACGTGTTCATAATCGCTGCAATTAAATGTTCATCTCTCATTAAAAAATGTGTCAATTTATTTTGACCGATCAATTTGCTTTTTCAGATTGTTGTCAGTGATGTGAAGTTATGATGCCACTAGCAAATATTTTTCGTTCTTTTCGTAGCAAATATGATTATTCCTTACGGTAATTTAATCAATAAAAATTAAGTTTATTTGCTTATTGATATGTTCCTAGTAGTATCCTAATGATTAATAATACAATAGGAACTTGAAGAGAAGACTCTCAAGGAGATAACGAAAACAGTCTTGTTATCAAAGGATTCTTCTTATTGAGGCTCGTTTTATAAAGACATTAAGTGCAATTACAATTTCAAGGAGACTTGAAAAGTGCACTTCTTATCGAGGGTTTTGTGTAATCGAGTGTCTTCTTATCGAGGTTCTACTTTATAATCATTAATATGATTATATTTTTTTAGTATGAATATACACAAAATGTGGAAGGAAGTTAGTGTTAAAAAATTTAATTTGATAAAATAAATGGTATTTCTGACAAAATGCCACAAATATAAGTTTCCATAACCTTGCAATAAGTGAATAATGGATGAAAAAGATTCAACATTTTTGTCTTTGCTCAGATTAAACGGCTATAAGTGCATCAAAGATTTTGTTTTTATGGTTTTTATTCCCAATCCTCCTCATAAAATTTCAAATAAGGATAATACAGAAATATTGAGTTTCAACACCCTTATAAACTTTTGCTTTCTAATTTAAGTCTAAACTTGTGTTTTTTGAGGAAATTTAAATTAAGTTTGAGGGAGTATTTCTATGTTATACAGGACAGTAGAATGTGTAAAATGCTATACAAAACTTGTTCTTTTATTAAGCTTTAAAATTATGTATAAAAACCTTCTACTGCTCTAATTAATGTTTCCTAAATTTAACAGTATTTGGAGAAAAACAGGGTAAGGCTGAAGTTTCTTTTCTGATAAAAACCTATATGTCCGTCAACAAAGAGGCTATAACTGCACTGAAAACGATTTTTTTGTGAACTTTATTGCCATTTTCAGAATCCTCTTGAAATTATAAAGAAGAATATTTAAGTATAGTTAGGAATAGTAATAATTTGAACTTATGTTTTATGGTTAAAGTTTAAAGTTTTATTTGTTTATAAACACGAATGAAAGCTTAAGACATTAGTTTTATTCAAGAGTGTGTTGAATATTATAATTTAAGATATTCTTAATTTAATAAGCTTTCAAATGATATACTACATTAAATTTCATTCAAATTTCATTACATCCAATATATTGATGGTGTATGATAGCCAAGCCTCAATCGTAAGGAAGAGAGTAACACGAAATAAAGCTCCATGGAAAACTAGTGAGTTAAATGAAAAGATTACTTTAAAGAGAGAACTACAGAGAAAATATTGGAAATCCAGGGAAAGTGCCAATTGGGAGAGCCATAAAAGCGTGAGAAACGAACTGAATATACTGATCCAGCAAAGTGAAATAGAGTTTATTACAGACGCTATTACCTCTAGTAAAGATAAGGAAAACATGTAGAAATGTCTTAAGACTTGTGATATTATTACAGACAAAAAAAGTGGAAAAGAACTAAACATATTTGCTAATGGCATTGTAACTATTATCACTGATAACTATCTGAAAAAACAAATTGAAGAACTATATTTAGAGGCTATGAACAAGTTTTTGCCTGTATGGGAAAGGCTGTGAGGCAAGAGACCTCAGAATTTGTCATTTCAACGAAAATACAAAGAGAGAATTTAAGACTAACTGCAAACTTAGGCCAGTTACAGGAACTTAGATTAAATCTGCCATGAATACAATAAAATAATGGGCTATTGTTAGTGATAACTAACAATAGCCGATGATTTTATTGTATTCAAAATTATATTTTATTGTATTATAATATATATATTGAAACGTTAAATGTTCATTAAATGTAATCGGAGACATAACTTATTTAATGAATAAATCCTCAGCAAGGAGTATGTTTCCGAAAAGGTGGAAAAAGTATTTTACGTCCACTCTCGAAGACAACTGCCCGTAAAGAAGTACAACAACTAAGGCCCATCTCAATATTACCAGCAATCTCGGAAATTCTTGAGAAGATTGTAGCCTGCCAAATAAATGAGTATATGAAACTTGATGATATATTGCCTAAAACACAATCCGGATTTAGAGAAAACCATAGTACTTGCACTGCCCTGGTTAATCTCTTCAGTGATTTAATTGACACAAATGACAAAGGTAAATGGAGCACTCTGGAACTGCCGGACTGTTCGAAGGCGTTTGATTCCATTAATCATGAGTTACTATTAGCAAAAATGAATCATGGCTTTGGAGTGGAAGTGTTTGAGTGGTTCAGATCATACTTGACTGATAGAACGCAGTTCACAAAGTTTAAGAATTAAATATCAACTGCTCTTTTGAGACGAAGAGGTGTACCTCAGGAAAGCTGTTTGGGGCATATACTTTTCAATCTGTACACATCTGACTTTACCTCATGCGTCCAAAACTGCACACCACATTTGTTCGCTGGCTTCTATCACCTCCACTTTTTTAAGATCCTAAAATGATACGGTATGCCATTTTTTTTATTAACTCTGACCTTGGGTAAGGGGGGGTAAACACTTCCAAAAATGGGTTTTTGAGATTTTTTATATAGAAAATGAAAATTTAAAAATTCTTGTTTGGACCATGGAATTCAGCTTAAAAACAAATAATTTAGTATATTAAATTATGTCCATTGGCTATCGAGATGTTGCTAGTGGTAAACACAGTTCGTTGTCCCAATGTTAACCTTATGGGAAATAAATAAAATTCCATATTACGCTAATTTCTCAACATATCTGAATGAAACTTGGTATTCTACTGGTGAAAAGTTGATGTCTACTGGAATATTGCAAAACAAACCTAAATTCACACTACTACGGCAGCAAACCTGAACATACATTGAAAGGTGGGACTTATATAAAGGTTTTTCTGAGACTTTTTAAATAGAATAAATAATTAAGTCTACCGATGGGTTTTATAAATTAGGATGAAAAACAAAAAAAAATTAAAATCAAAAGCAATTAAAAATGTCTTGTTATTATTTTTTAGGTATAATCAAATTTAGATCTTTAAACAATAGTTTAAATAATCATGTTGAGCTTGGCATCCCTTACATTGAAAGTAATCCAAAATTTAACAAACATTATTTTTTACTACATAATGGTTATGAATTTAGTTAGAACTCTTTGGATGTGTATCCATCCTATCTAGTAAGCAGCACCAGATGCAGTATGAATATGCATGGAGTGCGTTGAGAGGGGTTTAGCCATGCTAAATGCATAAATTGCATTAAAACGGAATATCAAGTTAACCTAAATCTTGCTTTTGTTATACTATATGGATTTTTACGCGTTGCTCTAATTTATTATAACAATGAGTAAGAAACCCAGGTGGATTTTTATTAGTCCATATACTGTTTATTATATCTATATACTCACAAAACATTCGACTAATTTACTTTTATCGAAGCGAGACGAGATACCGCACAAGGTTGTAGGTCAAAGGGAGGAAGATCTGTAAGCCAACAACCTTGTGCGGTATCGCGTGTCGTTTCCTCCGAAAGTAATTTTTGCCATTTTTTGTGGCCATGGTCCAAATTTAAATAGTACCTTGCAAATATATTTTGAGTAAAATTCTTAGTAAATTATGCGCGAGGTATATGTTTTATTAACTCTGACAACCACTCAGGTAGGCAGTTTTAACGTGTGAGACTACGCGACTGAAGTTGTGGTGTAATTAACACGAACAGGTATCGCAGTATAATGCCAATTATACCTAGAAAATTATGAATTATCTATAATAATCTAAACATTTTATAATACACTGTCTCATTACAATGATAACGATCATCATCATCATCATCATCATCATTATTATCATTATCATCAATCATGTCATCATCATCTACCTCAGATCACTATAATACACTAATGTATGTTTCCATATATATAATGTTCTGTCTGATGATAATACCATACAACCTTCTTTCATTCAGAAAGATTCACAGTGTCAATCAAAATTCTCTCATTGACTTATTCAACATTAAAAACCGGTTTGCCTGAAACCGGACAAGGTAGACAAAGAAATTAATGTTCCGCTTCCCTCACTGCGCATGCCTCAGCACAGAACAGCAGTCTATGACGGAGCATTTATTGTGTGTAGCTGTTTGCCGTTTATGGAATTATCTTCTAGATTCCCTGAAGTCAATTGAGGACCGTCGTTGGTTTGTGATGTTGCTGAAAATATTATTCTTTCAGCGATGTCCTTGGAAGATACGTCGTATGTCTTGGATGGGGTCAGTGATAGATAAATTTTTGAGTGAATGAGTGTCGTTCAGTGATGTAATACTATTTGATTACACTATAAATTATATATTTACATAAAGGAGAAAAAATTTATCAATAATCAATATCAACAATAAATAATGATATAAATTTAATTTTTAATTTTTTCTCCTTTATGTAAATATATTATTCATATAAGTTCATTTGTATATAGTGTAGTCAAATAGTATTATATCTCAAATTATGTATTACAGGTTAAGTGTAAGAAAGGCCATGAGGACCTAACTTTGCCAGTTTGAATAAAGAAATTTCATTTTAATTTGTTTCACTTTTTTCCTTAAGTTCGGAGCAGAACATCAGGCGCACTCTTGATAAGCAGAACCTCAGGAACATTTCCTTATTGTTCCTTTGTTTCTTTTACTTGAGTTGTCATGTCATTGTCCTTATTTTAAAAAGAATAAGGAGCTGCTATATTTCACAGAACTCTTCATTGATTTCTCCTAGACCATTCTATTGAAGGCATTATCATTATCAAGTAAAGAAACAAGAATACAGTAATTTGTACGTCTCAGGTTCTTCAAGATGACTGCTATTATTAGTAACGGAGACCAGTTGCCATGTCACTTAACTTTAAATCACTTTAAATTAAATGTTTTTAATTTTAAATCAAACAATTTCTAACGAAACTTTATAATCATGCAAATTAGTTTCCTTACCAATTCAGTCTAACGAATGTCTTGAAATAATAATCATAAATTTTTAAGTCCATTTCCACCACCCATTAGCAACAAGTACCTTTAATTAATTGTAAACACTTTTTTATGAAACTTTAAAGTGTAAACCAATAGTTTGCATTGACCTTAAATAATATTGTGGTGTATACGTTAAAATTTGCTTTACTTAGGATATGATTTTTTACGTTGATAGAAGTGTCTTAACGGTAAGAGCAAAATGCAGAGGCCTGAATGAACAGACTGACATGTGTGTCAATATAGATAACAATAAACAAACATTGAGGCCATCCTTGACAATATGCGTGTTGTTTAACTCCATTTGGGAGAACATCCTATGTTTTGAATACATTTCAAAACAAAACCCTTGAACACCTTCCTTTAAATTATTATTTTTTATATCAAATTTCATTATATTATTTTTCAACAATCTTTAACTGTTTAATTTATTTACTGTTACCGTTTACATAATTTCTTCCGGCCAAAGGATTATAAAAGGCCAGATTCAAACATAGACCTAACACCTTGGCGTTTAAGACATAAAAAAAATTAATTTTACGTTAAGACTTAAATGCCAATCATATGTATATTGACAGATATGAATTCAAGGGCTTTACTCAGTAAATAGTACATTTCGTTAATAGTCAAGGAAGTAGGTGCTTACGTCACACGCTAAACACATGTAGGACGGGTGATGTACGATATTTTAAACTATACTACCGTAACCTCACTCAATAAAGTAGCAAAAACAGTCAAAATCCGTTATAGTTCTCTTAGCACACATCCGTCCGCTCGGGTGCGTTCGGGTCGCTCCGGTGGCGTTCGGCTTCGTCATCAACCAAACACAGCCATTAGAATTAGTTTCCGTACAGTTAACAGTTTGGAAAATATGTTGCCGGACAGTTCCGGTAAACAGCCGATTGCAGGACTACCAAAACGCAAGATAATTAAGATACAAATAATTTAACTTACATTAAAAAATCTCGCATAAAATCGCATTTTAAAAAATAGGTGATGATTTTATAGTGAAGAGAAAGTATTGTTCGTGCTCTTCAAATCGAGTAGACATTGAGTCCAGGGCAGCCGACTAAAGTCTTCTGAGACAATTTCAGATCTAGTAGTTATTAAAATAGGTAAATAATTTTATTTTATACGGTTTTATACAGTTCCGGTAAACAGCTGTTTGCAGGACTAAAAACACGGACAGGAAGTAAGGCGTAAAAATATTTTTACAGTCAGATAAGTAAGATACAAATAATTTTACTTACATAAAAAAATCTCGCATAGAATCGCATTTAAAAAAAAATAGGTGATGATTTTATAGCGAAGAGAAAGTATTGTTCGTTTTTTTGCAAATCGAGTAGACATTCAGTCCACGGCAGCCGATTAAAGCCTTCTGAGGCAATTTCAGATCTAGCAGTTATTAAAATAGGTGAATAATTTTATTTTATACGTTTTACTAACGAGGGATAAGTTTAGTGCAATCAGAGTTTTAAGGTAGCCTCAGTATTTTTAGTGGTAGCTAACCGGAAATAAAGTGTAAGGAATATAGTTTATACAAGTGAAAACAATTATTTATTTGTGTTTCAATTAATTTGTCTTTAAATAATAAATTGTTAGCACATCATATTATTGTATTCGTTTTCACTTCATCGATGCAATTAATTTCTACTTTATCTAATTTATGAGAATTATGAAGGACCAATTCCTCTTACCTAAAATCGTTTGGGCAGTCAGCAGGATAGTACACTCACTCGGACATCCACAGTTGACAGCGGGCCAGCTGGGCTTGTAGTCCGGTCAACCTATCTTTGTACCCGAACTTTAATGGCTGGGTTCAAATTTACTATTCCTTTCAGAATGTGTAAGAAGCTTAAGAAGCACCTTTTGTAGGGTTCTTCCATAATATAAGAGCAATGTGGATTTAAAACTGTTGGTAAACCTTCATTTTCTGCGAAAACGATTTTTGTGTTTTTTTTTTTTTTTAAAGCAAAAATAAATCTAGTGGATTGTGACATTGAATGTTCGATATATAGAATGGTTATTTTTAATTTTTACTAACAGTACACTTGTACATAGTTGATAATCTTACGTAAAAATCTGGAGCAATAAAAAAATTGAACAATTTTCTTAACGAATCAGAAACAAATATTTAAGAATCAGATTCATACAATTAAATTAAGGTAATCGAGTTATTGTGGTCAACACAATTAATAAATCAAAGAATTTATCATTGTTCTTTTCCGACTGAATTCAAGGAGGCTCTGCAGACTCTTAAATAAACTAAATTTTCTCCAAACAAATCATTACTTTGTAGCATAAATGTTTAATTAAAATTATGACTTCATTAATAAGTAAGTAAGTAATTGATTGCATTTCGATTGATGAATTTTAAATAAAAGCAAAAGTTTTAGACATTTTAGCCAATACTTTTATACAAGTTGTTCGTTTGTAATTTCTAGGCTGTTTTTGTTTCTAGGCTGTTGTCGTTTGTGATCTGTTTGATGTGGGTTTCCTCTACAGTAATGTAGATCAATTCTAAAACTATACTAAATCACTGGTTTTTTACTATTAAAAAAAAAAGTTTTGCTTATTCATAGAGAAAATTATGTTTCTTTGTTGTTTCTCAAACTATGCTACCCTTATAATTTGATAATATTTCGTTAAAAGTATTCCTAATAACTCTTATCTATTCTTGAATCATCTTGTCATCTTATCTTATCTCCTAAGGTCTTCACATATTATAAGTGGATTCCTAGTTTTAATGCCCTACATTTGCAACCAACCAACCTTCATACCAAAATCCAGGGAACGACCTATTAAGGATGTCTTGAATTAAGCGTGTACCTTGAGATGTACATGATTAAAAAGACCTTTAAATGACGGAGACAAACGCCTTGAACCCGGTTGTATAAGGATTACCAATTGAAATTACAGCGAAATTACAGCGCCCAAAAAGTTTTTTTTAATATCTCACTTATAAACCGTGGGAAAAATCTGGAATATTATAAATAGCTTTCAAGGTGAAATTTAAAATGTAAAACAGTCTTACAACACCTAAAAATATATTTACACTTATACTGAATTTAGACAGAAGACGGTAAACATTAAAAAAAATTTAAATAGTGATCGAATGTAAAATGTATAAATTGCCCAATGAAAGGCTGATAGTTTAGCCACTTTTACATGTTTCGCATGTTTTTCATCAATAAATGTTATCAGATGAATGATGATTTCAATCCAGGATACTGCTACCTGAGATTTGAAGAGTAATATAGCACCCAAAGGAAAGAGTGAAAAGATTAATTTATTGTAGGCTTATCTCAAATGGCAGCTAAATCAAATCTGCTTGGCTCAAAAATTGCGCTACCAATAACCAAATAACACGCATCAACTATCTTGTATATCTTACTCATCCATTACAAGGTTATATGTAGGATCCCTCATTAATATTCACGTGCTCTACACCATTTAATATTTATGAAGACCGTCAGCGGTTGAGATGATTAAACAGCTGTAAATTTACATGTAAGCTCCAGTTTGTGCATTATATTACGTAGTATATGTGTGTTTAAAGATACAGTGTATTATTATAACTAAAAAGTGGCTTGTAGGCCCCTAGTTATATTAAAATAAAATAAAATAGAAAGAGCACATTAATTAACGATAAGGTTACACAGTATTATTGAGCAGTTCCCTATGTTATTAAAGAAAATTTAATTTTCTGGAAAGTGGATTCCAAAAGAAACTTTTTTGAGGTTCTTCCCCAAACCTTGAATTAGATCATTTTATTTCACTGTTGTGAATACCAACATATCATCCATTTATTTAAGATTTTACGTGATATGACAGAAGCATTTTTCAAGTTAAGAGATGGCTGAAAAATAATTAATTGCCCTTTAAGTCTGTATAGACATGGTATAGATTATATAAAAAAAAATCAGCGTTGAGCAAATTCTTTGTTTACAGCGGTTTTAGTAAAGCTTTTCAAAAACCAAAGTTGTTCACTAAAAAAGTTAAATGTCAGTCAATACAAGACACATTATATTGAAACTCCTTTGTCAAATAGCCCATTTAAATCTAAGTATTTTTATCAATGCCCCCGTTGCACCAGGCCTGCATACTCAGCGAATTTCAAAAGCATAAAAACATATTTCAATCGTACATAACAAGATATTATGGAATTTTTTGTTACCTCCATAAGAACAGTATGGGTAATAAGTGTGAAGGTTTGCTGACACTGGTACCTAATGATAATCAATTGGTGTAATGAGGATCAAACTTTTAGATAATTATATTTATAACTAATAGCTAAATGACACAAAAGGCAAACTTTAATTACCTAAACAAATTAAGAGAGTTAATTTTTTAACCGTTAATGTTTTTCACAATTTCATCATGTTTCCTTAAAATGTCATAATTATTTAACTGAGCTAAGTTGGTCACTGAAAACTGTTCAATGGCACTTATAATATTGTGATTAGAATAAACAGACATCAGTTGATGTTAACGACATGAACTGCTCAGAAATCTAGATGTTACCTGAGAACACAACCTTAGTAGTGTTTTTCAAGTAACAGATGAGGTAATGGAAAAGTTTTGTTTCAGCTTCGATTATCTAATCCTCCTTCTGAACCAAAGAAGCTAAAAGTTCTTCCACACACCGAAATCTTACGACAGAAATCTTGGAAATAAACACTCTAATACGAAAGACAAATATCTATGGAGATGAGTAAAGGCGAAATAATCAATATCTGAATAACATTGCACCACTAAAAATTAAAATGACCATAATACCTAAAACCGCAACTTAAAAATATTTCATATCATAACCTTATCTACAGGTTTTTGTTTAATATTCTCATATAAACTGATATTTCAAGTAAAATATTCAAGTTGTATTGTCCTATGTATTTAATTAATAACAGCCCCTTACTGATGGTTGCAAGGAACCAATTAGTACAACAAAAAAATAAACTTACAATTGAATAATAATTTAAAAGTGTCAATTCACATATAATCTATTAAATAGGTTAAACTTAAATTAAACTTAAATCAAAATTACCTGTTTCCTAAATAGGTAAATTTTAGAGGAGCGTCTATCGAGCCGTACAATACCGTTCCAATGTTCTCTTAGGTCAGAAAGATCGAAATTTCGTTCAAAGTATAGTGATTAATATATATTTTATTCATCCTGAAAATCTTTAGTTGTTTTTACTCAAATATTTTTACCAGCCAAAAAAAGAGTTTGGTAGCCACATGAACCATTTCGTGTAACCTATGAAAAATAAGAAGACAACGGCATTTTTTGACTAAACGAGGGTAAAAACTTCCCAATAATTGTTAAGTCAGACGTATCAACACCTTCCAGTTCCTACAATTTATCTCTAGAACAAAACATTAGTCTTCAGTCGCTGCTCACTGGTCTGATGCCCATTTAATATTGGATCGTGTGGTTAGGTTTTAGTGAAACTGTTAAAGCTTACACCTACATTTACCTATTCTGCTATACCAAAAACATTTCCTACAGTATTTCAATAAAACACTTCCATGTCCATTTTGATGTAGCCTAAGTTATTAATTCTTAATATTAAGTTATATGCGTCAAATTTGATTACACACTTTTTGAGGTCTCTTTTATAAATTAAATATTAAATTTCAAGAGAATTTCATTTTTACTGAAGGATTGAGATCTCCTTTTTTCGTACATGACACAATTATATTATTTGGTTTCTTACAATTTTTATTTATTTTTATGTGACTTTATTAATTTAAATTTTGTGTAGAACAATTGGATTATTTCCCATCATAAAGTAGGTCATTACCCGACGAATAAAATCATGGCTGCACGGACGAAAGCAAGAGAAACCAAAGTTTTAACTTGATATATAATTGTTCTCAAACTACAGACCAATCTCTATTTATTGCCACATTATTTTTGTATTAATCCAATCGTAAAATCTTAAATACGCTATTTAACTGTAAATATAGGGGTGCAGCCCTAATCAGCCGATTTTCACTCAATCGAATCCGATGCAATACATTGATCGGATTGGATTTGGTCCGACGCAACAAATGAGAGGAGAATTCAGACGTATATCTTCGGTCCGATGCAACAGACCTTATATTCGATCCAAACTAGAAAATCACATATTAAGTTCATAAATATGTTTAACATGTTCTGTTTTCGGGAGTTACTTTATGATAACGCTAATTAATTTTGATGCAATTTGGCCGGTTGCTTAGGATTCAGCATTCGGAAACAAACTATCGAAGATTTTGGTCGTATGTTACAATTTTAATTCAGTCAAATGTAACCACCAGTTTTTTGTCCGATGCAACAAATCACAAATTCAGTGCTAAGCCACACTTGACAAATTCAGTCCAATGCAACAAACTTCAAATTCGGTCAGTTGCAACAATTTGTATTTTTCTTGAATATAAGATGTATTTAGGCAAGGTCCTAAATACAAAAATATGGAAAAATTACCGTAGTATATAAATTATCACTTAACAATCATACTTTACCATGCATGTTCTATATGAAAAATACTATAATAGCCCCTCTGTTGCTTTAAAACGAAAAGATAAAATTTAAAAAAAGCTTTAAATTTCTAATGATTATTACTAAATAAAAGTATATTTACATTAAGAGGTCATTAAATATAGATCGGTTGCTTTGTGCATGACCGACTTAAAATCCCTGAAATGAATGTTAGCAATACTAACTACCTTTCCTAGAGATAACCTTTTTGCTGCCAATGTGACATTACTTGACCTACTTTCCATTCTATGATAGTTTCTTATCCCTTTTTTTATTTGATGTACTCGACCTATGACTTTAAAACTACCAATGGCAGTTTTGTTAACAACTGTCAACAACGTTCATTTAAATAGTGTGTAATAGAAACCATTTAAATATATATGGTGTCTAAATTTTTTTTCAGATAAATATATAAATACTGTTAATTTAAAATTGTTTGTAAAAGATTGCAAAATCATATCTTTATCCAACAATGTAAACATTTATGAGAAATGGCTCAAATATTAGTCACCATCTGTATTTGAAATATGAAGTTAATTCATCAAGTGGCTCAAAACTTACAATTTAATTATATAAAAATTATATGTATTGATAGACGTAAAACGATAGACGTAAAACCATGCAAAGGAGTTCCATATTCGCAATGTTGAAATGTTCGCCTTGACCCAAAGAATTGGGCTATGAAGTTTGGCAAAATAGTTATGGGCATAGTTACGGGCACCCTATGTTTCGTAATAAATCTTTTTCTGTTATGATTATAAAAATATTATCTTTACTGTAAAAAACTGTTACTAATTTATTTGTAGTTTGAAACTTTCACCAACATCAAGGCTACTTTGAAATTAAGGGTTGTGACCTTTCCTTTTTTATAATCATCGTTCAAATTTATGTAGGCCTAAATCGTATACACACCACGTAGAAATAAAATCTAAAAAGCTCAAGTTGAACAGGATATGTAATAGGATACGTTGCGTCACAAGCAGTAAGTGAATATAGGGCAAATAGATCTTCCGCGGTACAGCCTCCGGTGCCGGGGCAGGCGTCGAGGTGTATCCGGAATTTAAATTCAATCTAACAACACGTAAAATAAATTTGATTTTATATTTGTTGACAATGAATGTTACCCCTGGCTTCGCTCACGTTTACAATTATATCAAGAGAATATTGAGCACTATTTACATCATGTAAATGGGTGAAAACCCCCCAAAAAATTAACTGTTGATAAAAACCACTTTGTTTAAGGGGGTTAAATTATTTTCATTAATGTGGCATACATTGTTGAGGATTCACCAAGTATGTACCTTGTATGTAGTATGTATGTACTATGTACCTTATTAAATAAAGATAAATTAAATAAAAATTACCATTAATCAAAGATTTAAGCTAGCGTTTGAAATTAAATTCCGCGGGGAAGCCATTTACAAAGTTACAGTGTAATCAGTCAATCAGCGTTATTTATAATTGCCCAAAGTTTAGTTCGAGCTTTATATTTTCGGCTTTGACAACCGGCTGTTAGCAAGGTAAAGGGGGAGAGAGAGAGATAGAGAGTACTGTTATGAAAACATTGTTTTGAACATTGTTTTACAGCCCCGCTGTTTGTCAAACGTTGTGTTTACCAGTATCATATATTAAAAATATCATTTGACTCGGTGAGTAGCATGGTAGCCACAGCCGGAGATATATCGCGCGAACTATACTTTTGGCCAATTCAAACAACGCTGATCAACTGTTGATATGTGACTTTATCAAAACGCAATCATTATCACTGACTATTGATACTAAATGGGAATATCTTTAAAACAGAATATTTACTTTAATAAAACTGTAAAATCTCATCTGAATAGGACTAAATACCAAAAAATGTGTGTGAGTGAATTATGATTTTTAGGCCATTTACCCTTCTAATTTTTCCCATGAATAAACCAAGTTTTGATTGAATAAAACAAATATTTTATTATAAAAGTTTGTATTATGAAAGCAGATTCTAAAATGTATCCTACAATAGCTGTTTGTGATGATGTGTCAAATATATCCATAGACCCGTTTATATAATATTTATTTTACTATCTTAATAAAATTAATGTTTTGAGCTTCGAAAAAATTGATTTAAAACAGCTGTTCCTGCTTCTCCACTGTGTATGATCAACATTTGTATCTACAAATTGAAAACCACACAGTATTTTTATCAATCAAGGCTGAAATTGGATAATACTCAGCCATGTTTTTAAACATATAATAAAACATGTTAACCCAGTATCATATGTACTTGCACAGTAATTTGAATTAATTTAACCTATTTTTTTATTACAGCCAGACCTTGTTAAATGTTTATATAAGTGTAAATTTATTTTGACTTTTCCGACAACGTAACTGATCACTATGGAGTGGGGATTTTCACACATTGACTAAATATGGAGATTGATGAGTTTTAAATAATATTTCATATTGGTATATATTCGATGCATAGGAAAGTTCTTAGCACGTTATGGCTCAAAATCATTTCAGAATCAACGTTCCTACAACATTTCCATGCGCCTTAAGGCTTGGAAGGAGGCTACATTTCCCTTATCAAATTAATAGATATGAGTCAAAGTAGAATATGAGCGAAGATTTTGTTATTTCAAACCGAGCAGCCTGATATCATGAACGGAGATGCTACTCGAGGTTCGTAAGTGCAAAATAAACCAATTTATTTAAGATTTCAAAAATAAATAATCGCATTTTAGTAGTCTAAATGTATTATAGTTGTCTGTAAGATAATGAAAGTTATAGTTAAAGTTATTAAATAATGTTTTAGTCATTTTCATATTGACAATCCTCGTTTATTTTCATCACAATATAAACTTTTGTGGATATAACAAAATAGATTTGTTTGATTTATGTTGTTTCATCGTGTCAAAGAGTAATTGGGTTCAAAACTAAAATAATGTTCGTTGCACCATTTTTGAACCCACAATATATCATCGTCATGTTCAGAGTGTCCAAATAAGTAGTATTAGAGAGTTGCGTTGGGTCCAAGAAACAAGGTTGTCTCGATGGGTTCAAAAGTAAAGCAAAACTGAAAACGTAGAATTGTATTTTTGACGCAACGACATTGGAATTCATGAACAGACCAGGCATTTAAAAGTTATAAAATAAATATGTTCATTGGATCCAAAACATTTCTCTGCTCATATGGTCTAATATATCACTACACTCTGGTATCATTGCGTCCAAATAACTGGGCTGTGTCGTTGCGTCCAAAGGTATACTAACGCTGCATCACAATAGACCTCCAAGTCGCCGGTGTCAGCTGTGATAAAACAATAAGACAGCTGTGTATGCCAAATTCGTTACAAATGTTGAATTCAGTGATTAAACTAGGTTAAATAAGGTTAGGATAAGTTTCCAATTGCAGCCTTTATTTAGAGTTATGTTTAAAAACATTTTTTGCTAAAACATATTGTGGTCTATTGCAAGGAAATATTATACTTTTTGACCCAATGACACAGCTCGGCTCTTTATAACAATACAAGAGTATTTTGATACTTTGGACCCAATGAACGGATGAAATATTTTGGACACAATAAACAGATTTGCTCTATAACTATCCAATACTGTGTCTTTTCACAAGTTCCGAACGTCTTTACTTTTGGACCCAACGACATAACTTTCTTTCTTAAACCTAATGCTCTTAATAATAAATTGTATTACTATTTTGAACGCAATGAACAGGTTCTTAGTTCAGGATACGATTTTAAGATATATGGTATGATTTAAATTTATATTCTTTAATCTACCCTACAACAGCTGTTTTCGATGTGTGTGTGTTGTTATATGGCATGTATATATACTTATGTTATATGTGACGTATTTTTCGGGGGTCGAGAAAATAGTTCGAAGGTCGAGACGTGCTCTTCCACACCGAAAAGTTAGTCACCGATAACAAATGCCGCGCAATGCTCAGAAGGAGCTAATTCCAGGGTTCGTTATAAATTCGGAAAAAATAATCGTGGGGTAACTCTCGCAACTATTTTACGCAAGGCTGAGAGCAACCGGACGCAACAATACTGTTCAAAGAACGAGTTGCCTCATCCTCGCCCTCGTAAAGTGTGAATGATTTTGCCTTGAACGACGGAATGACTTAGTCGCGCGAAGGAATCGCTCAATCGTTAGCCCCTGCTCACACCCTTACTTGCAAAAGGGTTACTATGAACAAGAGGCTCACCCAACCGTTTTGGGTTACCAAGGGCTAAGCTTGAAGCCGTAGCGTGGCCCGCGACTCTACGCGGAAACCGTGAAATTTTTAAATAAAGCTTTCCAGGGTCTATTCGCAGGTGTAAGTCCTAACCGAACGTGGTTCGTAACCGCTCAGTGCGTCACCCAATTAATAGTTTATTAATTGGGTTGCCGTGGCATAGCACGTGCTCCGTAACTTGTCACGACGTGAGTGCAAGTACGGAGTAGACGAAAAATTACGTTACTGCACTGAGAAAATGTGACTAAATCGTCTAGTAGTTAATGATACGATATTTTCGTAAAGGTGAGAAAGGCCAGGCCTAACAAGATCGTGAATTAAGCTATTCATCTATTCGAGAATGATCGCCCACGACAACCTCGGACAGGTTCGTGGGGACGTAAATTCGACGAAAAGCCCGTAATTTCGTCTCAATCGGAATATTCCCGTGAGCCGGGTTCGATAAACGTGTTAGTAACGGTAAACGTTAAACAACGAAACGTAAATGGCAAGGGAACCGTACCTCCGTATTGTGTTCGACCGTCGTCGAGTCGAGCGTCGTCGTGTCTCGTGTCGTGTACGTCTCGGCGGCCGGTCAACGAATAAACGCCACGAGGAGCCCAGCCCGGTTCCTCACCCCTCCTGGATTTCCCAACGTAGGGGTAATCAGCTGGTTACGAAACAGCTGATCGCTTCGGGCGCCAGTCGGAGAGAGGAAGCCTCAACATGGCTGCCCTCAGTGGTTGTCAACAAACGCCGGCTGAGGTTAGGTCTGTGTTGTCGTTCCGTTGAGAAGTTAGTACTGGTCTATTGTAATTCATAGCCGTCACTGTCTGTGTAATTAAAGTGATGTTATGGTGAACAGTGAATTGGTAAATGTGTCGATACCCAAAATCTTTCGTAAATTGATAAATGGGTGATGTGCATATTGGGGTAGTCTTAGGCCCCGGTGCCTATAGGTTTTAGACCTAGGTAGCCTAGACGTACGGGTAAGTCGAGAAGCGTTTGTTTACCAGCTTAGTCGTTTAATTTTTATCCCCCCTTCCATAAAAGGCACCTTAAATTTAATTCTTAGCATTTTCTATAATCAATAAGAATGTACAATATAGCTTCGAAAATAATTTGAAACAAACTGCACTGCGTGAATCTACATCTTTATCCAACAATTGAAACTTTATTGACTTTTTTATATTCTTCTGCCATATTAACTTAGTATGTTTAGAAGCTCACACGGGACATATATTGAAAGACTCTCAGAAATTAAAATATGCCTAGATCCTATTTAAGTATATTAGCTATATACCTACCCAATATGAGGTAAGCTGGATCAGTAGTTATTTAGACGTGATGGAACCGCAAAGAAACGAATGAACGATTAAACAAACTCACAAACTTTTTCCCTTATAATGTCAGTAGAGTTATTTGAAATATTAAATTTAAGGGTTTCTTTGAATATTAGTACCTCGAGGAATGATTTTCTCATGAAAGCAAGTGATTAAAAAAGAAGGTCCTGTATTAGCTTGCCATTGGTGGAATGCGTGGGTGTTGTCTCATTAAATATAAGACCTTGCATAAGCTATATTAAGGTCTACTGTATAACTGACGCCAATTCTTGAGGCCCAGAGAGGTGGATGCGCGGCAGCAAATACGGCTAGTGTGCATGCGCGGCAACGCGTCACCAGAGCGCAGCACTGTCATCCTGCTCTCAGCCGTCAACAATCGCGTGTCACTACATGTTATGTCCTAAAAATACTAACCGACGGAACATTGACTCTTATTTACGATTAAAGCAAAATACTCTGAACAACGATTGACAGAGAAGCAGTAACTACGTGCGAGCTGCCGAATGTACGCAGTCAGGCTAGTACACCGTCGGCCGCCGCTGCCCCTCCTAGTCCCCTCTCCTCCCAGCCCACCCACTCCCCACCCAATGCGCGGACTGGGCCTCAAGAATTGGCGCCAGTAATACGCCTCCGCCTCCGTGATCGAAGAGACTTGTAGGGCGCCGCGGTGGTACAGACGCAGACGTCAGTGTTTACTTTCCCAGCTCGTTAATTTTTGGTCTATTTCTTGTAGAATAAATTGTGAGATGTCTTTAAGCTATAGAAACAAATTAAAACCTATCTTTAATTACTATAAAAATTAACGCGTAACATTTAAGTAGTTCAAACAACTATAAGAAAAGCCAAATAAATTCAAAGTAATCCAAATGTAATTAAGTAGGATCATTGTCTGAACAGTTAACAAATATCGATTGTTTCAAGAAGACTGAAAAGATGATCCATCTCTAAATTTACAGCATGCAGGCTTGATTTTTGAGTCGAGTTAAAAGAATAGGCAATATGATTGGTTGAGTTAAAATCACAAGTAACTATGAAATTGAAGAAATCTGAAGATTTAACGATATGACTCTGGATTTGGCACCTGAATTCCAGCGTGCTCAAACTTATTGCACGCGGTTTTTATAGACTATCTTCGACGCGGATATTACGTTACGCCGTCCCATATTCAAGTATGTTTTTAAAGTATTCTGATTTGCGACTAATTCTGATAATTCAGATCACTTACTTTATAGTTAATCTTGCGGTTTTAAATTATCTTGCCATAAAATTGGAATCCCTCAGTGAAAAAAGCACAAAAAACACACGCTGTGGTTCGTCTACAAATTCCCGGACAAAAATACATAGTTTTCAATCAAACTTTTTCTGTAACAGCTTACCATCTCTGAAACTCTTTGTCAAACCAAATAAAACCTTAAATATAAGAAAGGTACGTGCCACAATATTTCTGACCTAGAGTAACTCTCTTAAGAGCATATCCCAAAAAATATTACTATACTCTATATTACTAATACATTATTACTGCAAAAAATTTGTATATCGTCAATGGTGTTAAAACTACTTTTTTATTATTTACTCTAGTGACTTGAAGGAGCTAGAAGTCACTACTCATACAGGGTGATTGAAAAGTTTGGGTACGGCTTAATATTTTGAAAAATAATAAACGTAGACCTACAAAACTTGGAATCAAGTTATAAGGCATATAAATCTACCTTAACACATATCCAGTGATCCGCTACCTCCTCAGGGGGACGGCCCGCCAGGAGTCAGGAGAAAATCTTAAATGTAAGCATAGGTTGATATGCACATCAAATTAAAGGTCTATTTTTGCAGAATACAACGCCGCAAACCGCACTCAAAAAGGTTGACCCAGTACAAAATGGCAGCTGTTCAAAGATTCAAATAAATACCAATTTCTTTGAATACAAACAATTTTTATCATTTTAATTTTTATCATTTTTTATATCATTTTAAAGAGCTTTTTAAGCAAAGAAGAATGCCGCAAACCGCATTCAAAAAGGACCATCCGTTAAAAAATTACAGTTGTTTAAAGATTTAATAAAAAACAATTTTTATTGTGAAAAATTACGGTTGTTTAAAGATTTAATAAAAAAACAATTTTTATTAAATCTTTAAACAACCGTAATTTTTTAACGGATGGTCCTTTTAAATGCGGTTTGCGGCATTCTTCTTTGCTTAAAAAGCTCTTTAAAATGATATAAAAAATGATAAAAATTAAAATGATAAAAATTGTTTGTATTCAAAGAAATTGGTATTTATCGGAATCTTTGAACAGCTGCCATTTTGTACTGGGTCAACCTTTTTGAGTGCGGTTTGCGGCGTTGTATTCTACAAAAATAGACCTTTAATTTGATGTGCATATCAACCTATGCTTACATTTAAGATTTTCTCCTGACTCCTGGCGGGCCGTCCCCCTGAGGAGGTAGCGGATCACTGGATATGTGTTAAGATAGATTTATATGCCTTATAACTTGATTCCAAGTTTTGTAGGTCTACGTTTATTATTTTTCAAAATATTAAGCCGTACCCAGACTTTTCAATCCCCGTACCCTGTATAAGGGGAAAATTTAAATTATAACAGTCCTTTATTATAGTATCAAATACCTTCATAGTTGACTTACTTTTAAATAAACCATTTGTCAAACTCTAGCATAATGCTACGAAACAAGATTCACCACGTCATGTTTTATATAAAAAACATAAGTTTTTAGTTTCCAATGCTTTTCAAATGGCAGATATATTTTACGCCATTTTTTGTTCTCTGGTAAACTTGAAGTGATTTCAGTATTCCTCTCGACTCCCCCGGATCACGACGTTCAATGTGAGCCTTCTCCCAACATTCAGCGTCTTGCCACTCACCTAAAATTTCGGCGCAAAATTTCCTTTACGTAATTATATACAGGGTGTTTACTAAAAACCCCTCAGGACCTCGGGATATGGTTACTTACATCAAAACTAAGAAAAAACTTTCTTGTGAACATGGGTCCTAAAATGCTCGGTCATCCGTCTGTCGGTATATATGTTCTTTAACATAAATCACAGAACCTGCAAACCACAAGTCAGTCAATTCTGTTATAGAGGTTGTAATAGGTGGGTAGGAGTATAGGCCTACTGGTAAATATTTGAAAAACTTTTATCGTTTAAATTTGTCATTTATATTTCTTCTACTAATACATGTTTCATTCAATAATACATTTTGTCCATTAGACAATAATAAACAGATGGTGCCGCAGGCAGAGGGAGCTTTCTAATAGCCCCTTTGTTTTTACTGCAAACGTAGTTTGGAAGTTCTGTTATACCCTAATCAATGATTCTCTATTTAATAAGTTGGTTTCCTTTAGAAGTACAATATATTAGTAAAATAATTGGGTGTTAGTAAAAAAAATCAACTTCATATTCATCCACTTCTTAAGATTAAACAAAACTTGTGTTACGAGAACTCAGGCAGCCACTCTACTATAGTTATAGAACTTTGAAACTTTTAATTTCCATATTTTAGAATATCTCTAAACTTGATCCTAAATGACATTATAATTTGTAGCTATAATTTATTCTAACGAATCAGCCTTAATCATTAAAATCCGTACACTAAAAAATCCGCATAAAGCTCCTATCTAAAAGCTTGGAACAAACTTAGTTTTCCGTCTCCGTCTGTATTCAATGGTGATTTTTTTTTTAATTTTGTTTACATCATAAACTGTCTTGAAGAGCAAAAACAGCCCTAAGGGTTATATGTGTCTATTATACCCTTACGTAATTCAGATGTATAACCAAACAGCAACAAGCGTTACAAGAAAAAATATGTTCTGATAGCTTGTTCAACCAGATTAATAGATGTATTACATTTTTAATCCGTTTGAACTTAAGTAACAGAAACTGTTGTCTACAGAAAACCTCAGGTTGAAAAACGATAAAAAATCTAAATCAAAAGTAATTTTGAAATTAAATCTTTGTACGTGTTAGTAGTAGTTATATACATATACTAATTTACTGTGCTGGAAATTTTAATACATATTTGAACTTCGATCTTATTTTGAGGTTATTGATCCGATCAAGTCTTGTTAATTGTAAAAGAATTATTCAATTATTCTTAAAAATTTGAAGTCTGTAAAATATTGACGACGATGAGAAGTTTAGAGAAAGAAAACTTGATTTCTTTAGATGGATTTCTTATTTATATTTCATGTTAGTACATCACATTTATACTAATACTCTATTTATTAGAAGTTGTCCGTTTATATATCTCTTTGTAGTTCCTTTTGTTGAACTACAAATAACTAAATCGAATGGTAAAATTATTAATAGTATATATTTTTGTTTCCGCATCCAACCTGAAAGACAAATTATGCATGCAATGCTGTTCAAGACCTTCGAACACACTGCATGCATATTCATACCGCGTTTGGTGCAGTTGACGGTATTAGATAAATACGGGTCGAGACACATTTATTTTCTGAAATAATTATCAATTAAAAAATTCATGTTATCCGTATTAAAGATGCAGTTAAAAGGTTTTTTAAGGAATAAAATAATGTTTATAAAAATCATTGATATTCACAGCAAACATGTCATTGTTATAGAAATATACTCTTTCCTTTTTTAAATATTTATTTTAGCGAATGTCCCCCATAGGGAAGAAGCTGTTACCGTAGGTCTAATAGTAAGAGCTAAGCTCTAGGTCCATTGGTTACCGAGATACCAAGAGAGGTATTACATACCGTTGTCCTAATGTAAACATTATTGGGTCCCAATTAAATTTTATATCTTGCTTATTTCTAAGCTATTTTTCATAAAACTTTTGTATGTGGCTTGAATTAGTAAAGGCATAAATGGTAACAGCCAAAAATGACCATATCAGTAGATACTTATATTAGTACCTTCTTTTTTAGGTTCGTGAAACATGGATGTGGAGTTTTTCCATTATAACATTTTGAGAAATAGTAAAAATAACATATTGTGCCTATTGTTTATAATATCACAATATAACTGAGCAAGTGAAACGAAAAACCTCCGTACCTATTATAAACACATGTGTAAAAGTTAAATTACACTCAAAATACATCAAGTCGCCAAATACTACTAACTATTTTGCTATCATTTAAGAAACTTGATTTAAATTGATTAAAAAAGTTACATCAAGAGATAACTTTTTTCAATTACTAACTAATCTAAATTATTTGGAGATTTCACAACGTACAGTAAGTTGTTATTAATTTGCGAATGATATATTTTTTCAAAATTTTAGTTGCATTGTTTTAACAGTTGTTCGTCCTTGATTACCTTATAGAAAAGGTTTCACCCTTGGAAAAATGGACACGATTCAGTATATCTGAGATTTATTTTTCATAAGCTAGCTATGACAACTTCATAAGCTTCCATATAGTTTATCATTGAAACTTTGAGAGAGTAACTAACCCTTAGGGAATTTTGCGACACCGTTTCTTAATGCACACGTAGGACCCAAGGAGAGCACACATGCCAAATTGCAGTTTTATAGGTTTTGGAGATGCATTTTCCGATAGAAAAACCCCTTCTCCTTTATATACAGTATGGAGAGATAATGGTTGAAGAATATTGCCCTGATGTCCGTTATATATTATTATAACGGGTGAAACCTTTTTAATCAGTGATTCCCCAAGAATCCAAATTGAAAATAATTCAGTTCTTGATTTTCCCCACCAACCCGAAAACCGAATTATGATGCAACGAGAAAAAATTTTTTTTCCTGTTTTTTTTTTTTATTTAGGGTCTAAATAACACATTAAAACTACTTTTTCAAATTTTCCCTCACAGGTTAAAAAAAATTTGTTTTTGTTTCAAAACAACTACGGGCACTTGTGGTTACATCGGGCTAGTCCCTAATGCCAATATCCCTATGTCCCCCACTTCGGACACGTTGTCATCAGGTATTATTAAAAAATGTTCTATTTCCTTTTCGTCCAAATATTCTTGTCCATTGTGAAGTTTAAATCATGTCCTATACAAAATGGCCAAAAAACATATAATTAACACAAAATATTAGCTGTAAATGAATTTGATATTAGCATGGGGTTGTATGAAGAAACTGAATTAAACTAGTGAAATTTAATGTCACATCCGCCCATAGCTGCTTTTTGGCAACACGGCGATTTTCTCATATAAATTATGGAAATACTCGCTTAAATTACTAAAACTTATTAGAAACATAAACTAGAATAACTGAGGATTAATGAGATATTTTTCTCACAGTACGAAATGACCATAACTATAGTAAAAGATCGCTTGAAAAACGACAACTTACCACTAACCTCCCATGGTTTGGAGGTTAGTGGTCACCCTGAAGAAAATTCTCTAATGCAAAGACAACTGGACTAAACTCCCATCTAGTGGCCGTTTTCTGAACTAAAATGTGTTGACAAAAGGCAACTGTGGGCTTTTGAGGTTCAAACAAAATAATTTTTGAGAAAAATCGACAGAAACATGGCGTTGCCAAAAGGCAACACTGGGCGCTAAAGGGATAAGCTACTATATTCCAGTTTTTGTGAACTGTTTGACCTGAGAACTCGAAGCAGTAGTGCTTAGGCAACAGAACACTGTTCTCAGGCTTGTGTACAACTCAAAAAAGTTTGAGCACGTAAATATTAACCGTAACATGGTAAATGTGTCGTCCATCCAAAAATGCTGTGACAATCGGACAATATACATTGTACACTAAACACTCTTTGGCACACTACGGTACTTAAAAGAGAAACGGAGGCAAAGATCGATAGTGAGTCTGAATGACACTTTGTTGGACATTCAGAGGTTTAGGATTGAAACAGGTAGAAAGGGGTTTTCCTACTTTGGGCTGGCCAAGTATAACAAGTTACCCGCTCAAATGAAGGCACAGTCTTGTAGAAAATTCAAAGTTACCCTCAAAGATTTACAACAAATTAAATATGTTCTTTAATTTGGTAGTTTTTAAGAATCAATTATGTTTAATTTTTTTTATTAAGTTTTTGTCAGTTTATAAAACAGGTGTAAAGCTGAAATCCGAAAAAATATACCTACTTTTGTTTATTTATTTATTTTATTATTTATTGTACCTGCTTTTTATTAAACTAGCACTACGGTAATGATACTACAGTATCACTTTCTCTTTTTTATATATGTAAACGATATTTTTGGAACTTTATTTTGTAAATGATTACAATTTAGTTCCTTATGGATACAATTACGGTATAAACATACATGAACAATTAATAACAATCATAAAGATTAAATATTATTGATTAGTGTGCTATTTGTTTACTTCACAGAGTGTAATTCGTCTAGTTGCTGCTTTTACCACTTGAACAATTTATTTTCATTCGCCTTCTACGCGTTGGCCAATCTGTAGGTAGAATTGTTTTATTTATCAAAATATGTTAGGTTGATTGTTTTATCCGGCAGACTAAATATTTACTTTCTGTAAATTTAGGTTATTAATAGATTTAATTAGATTTAATATTTTATTTTCAACAGCCTAAACACAGTAAGTTTGTTTCCTACTTGTTTCCTACCACAAATACTGCTATGTATTCTTTATTAGTATTTATAGATATTCAGTGCTATTTTTTATGAGATGCAGTAGCAATAGACGTTAGGCGTTAGATCGTATAGACAATGCCCTTTATTTCCGATAAATGTTGTAACTTTATTTCAAGTACTTTACAATTCCTTTGACTTTGCCAAAAATCTCTTGGCATTTGAGTGGCCGGGTAGGTAACGTAAGAAAAGATAGTTACATTTAATTAAACCTACCTTTATTTACTCACTTTATCATGTAGACACAATTTTAAACCTAAAGATATAACGTAACTTACTTGGTATCAACACACATAACAGTACGTGTATATTATATACTATTATCATATACATTTCTCCAGTATATTTAATTAAGTATGGCTTGTTGTCCACTGAGTGATCTTATGATTTTTGTGACTAGTCAGTTTCATCAAGTATATGAATTACATTATAAATCTCATACTATTAGCCAAAACGTAAAGACTTTCTACCTAGTTGTGATATATCAAGCTGAGCAAGTAAAAATCACATAAATCAAACGTAACCAATTGTATATAGTGCAGAATAATTTAAAGTATATGGAATCACAAACAATACACCAAGATAAACCCTCAGACAGAGGTAAACAGAAGCAGATATAGCAGAGATGGACTTGAATGTTTGTTTATTATTACCTGTGTTGACAGAGATACCTGTTCATTTAGACCTTTGAGGTTTAGTTACATCTACAAAATACTGTTTTAAAAATGAATTAGGTGCGAATTTGCATAGTAGACTTATAGGTATTGTTAAAAAAATTTAACAAAACAAATTATTTACAATGTGGAAATGATAGTGTTGCTATCTAATCCCTATTGGATCCCTTCTTTACCAACAGTTATCAAAAATCTACTAATTGTATCTCTAAAACAATTATACAAATGATATATTGTGGCCTTACATGATAATAATAAGAATACTTTATATTATGTAATATATGTAATATAGATATAACATACATTTTAATATTATATATATATATATATATTTGTTTTGAATGGATACCAGTTAGGTTGGGCTTGTACCAAAACTGTGTTCCTAATGGAAACACAGCCAGTGCGTTAGAGGATTTACATCGTAACCCACGCAACATTAGCCTGGAGAGAACTCATTATTCATCTAGTAACAGTTATTGATAACACGTTCACAGCTTGTGAAGGCGGTTAAACCGTTTACACCGACATCATTTGTTAAAGCGATCAATGATGAAGAAATTCCGTTGATAGTGATCAGGGTTTTGTAAATGGAAGTTTAACAAAAACATACAAATAAAACACGAATTCTAATTATTGATTATATACGTGATGTTCAGCTAGTAAAAGCCCCAAAACAAGATTAAACTTATAGTATTCTCTTGTGTTAAATTTATTGTCTATCTACTGGCTGTCATTTTCAATAAGAACGATCTTTTAATCTAAAAATTATATATCTAAAACTGATAAAGGCTCTGCACCTCAGTCTCATAGCATTCGACAAAACTCAGTAAAACAATAAACTTTCCTATAATCTGATGATTATATAAGAGCATCTCATTATAAGGAGTTACTTTTTTTGTACAAAGTTGCATTTACACAATTTAACTTCTTTATCATTAGTTTTGTTTTCGCAATAGCAAAACAAACAAGATATGTAAACCTCGTCGTAATTTAAAAAAATCTCTGGAATCCTATCATGTTCAAAAATAAAATAAAGGAAGTCTATTTTCAACTATCTCAATGTAACAATAGGTGAAACAGGAGACAAAGATCGATAGTGAGTCCACCTAAACTATACCTGCTACCTGCTACCACGTATTCTTAAATATGAACACGTGTTTGGCATAAAACAGTCATTTACTTAGTGCTGTTATGTATTTTTTATCAAATAATGCTATATATTTAACAGTTCGCTCCTCTATGATCAGACAAACTGAAGCCAATGTCTATAAATCTAAAGGTTTTACTGTCAATGTTAAAGCTAAAATATAAATTGGGCGTAAATCCCGGAAATATTATGCGGTAATTGTTTCAAATTTTATGAATAAAATTACTGAACATTTGTAATTTTACGAATTTGTATGTTTTAATTTTTTCCAATGGTTTTACACGTTATTCTGATTTAAAATTTTAAATTCATAATGAACTAATTTTAAATGCGATAACCACTCAACCATTCATAATAAGCTTCTAAACGGTAGACACTTAAGTAATTACTTTTACATTATAACCATCTCAATGACTGGCTTTCTTCTGTTACGCTAAAAGCTCTTTTGTGTTCTTTCGAATGGAATTACACAAATAGCAAAAACCTGGTTAATTTTTTTTATGGCGTTTAATTTATAGCGTCTACAGAACGAGTGCGTTTCGGTCGAAACATTTTTTTAAACTTTAACATAACGAACACTTTTGTTCGAAAAAATACAGCATACGATTACCAGACGGCTAACTAAGTCAATGTTAATACTTTTTAATATTTTCAAATAGCATTACACCAGTTAGACAATTAGGTGCTGATTCTACAACATAAGAGTTGAGACAGCAAGAGCACCAAATGGTTGCAAAATACAAATTTTCCAATTGTCTCAGTTTCAGGTAATTTTATTCCTTTATTTAAATACCATACGAAATACATAATGTTATTAGCGAATTTCCCCTATAGGGAAGAAGCTGTTACCGTAGGTCTCATGGTAAGACCTAAGCCCGAGACCATCATAACTTTTCTTTTTGAGGTCCCCAGATGCCAAAAACACCTTTCGTCCATTTTCATAAATATATATATATATATATGTGTGTGTGTGTGTGTGTGTGTGTGTGTGTGTGTGGTGTGTGTGTGTGTGTGTGTCTTTAAGCACGATAACTTGCGTAAAAATGGTCCGATCTTAATGAAATTTTGCATGGATTTGTAAAGTAGTATTCGGACGAGTTCGTAAACCAGCCCGATCGGACTACCGGAAGCGGGGGTAAAGGGGGGTAAACCCCCCAAAAATGGGTTTTTTGAGTTTTTTACATAGAAAAATATAAATAATCAAATTTTTGTTTGCACCATTGAATTCAGCTCAAAAAAAAAACAATTTAGTATTTTGAATCACAGCTCTATGTCCATTGGTTACCGAGATATTGAAAGTGGTAAACACAGTACGTTGTCCCAATGTTAACCTTATGGGAAAATAAGTAAAATTCTATATCTTGTTTATTTCTCAACATATCTTGGTAAAACTTGGTAAATGGGTTCTTCTAGGTCAGATCTACTAAATATTGAATTAAAACCACCCAGTTTTAATATACCCGTAGCAGCAAACCTACATACTCATTCCTTATGTTATTCTTATGGAGCTTACAAAAACATGACAAATCTCGCTATGTTGGATCTAAATATGTTGTTTTGCATTTGAAATTCGCTGAGTATGCAGGTCTGCTGCAACGGGGGTATTTTATTTATATTCATATCATTTTTTAACACGTCTTGATTTTATTTTAGCAATACATTTCATACAATTTATTATGTTCATCTGAAGACGTATAAATCGAAATTTTGTGGAATAACCTTTTGAAGCCTAATAAGGCCCCACCCAAAAACCTTGGGCTAGCGGGGGGAGGGGGGTGAGACGTTGTAATTAGGCTATTTGCAATAGCATTAAAACCCTTAAACATCTAAGTGCTAGGTTTCAAAAAGGTTATCATTGGATTTCTTTAAGTGTGTTTTAATAAGATCCTCAAAATACTATGATGAAACTTTATTCAGTACACATAGTTACGGACATGGAAAACATCAGCTTAGCCCGCAAGACAACGTGTATTAAAGCCAAGAACGATTAACTGGCCCATTAACTGATCGCAATTCCTGAAAACGTTACGATACTTAAGCTACAATAATTAATTCAATTAAAATGCGCTATTTTTCAAACGAACGAAGCTGCGATTAACTGATGGTAAGCTGAAATATGTAATGTTTTAATCCACTGTTGATAAAACGTTGGATTCCCCTGTTTCTATTTCAGCTTTCATAACTTTTAAAACGATACATATTTCCATTTTCTGATTCTCCATACTTGAAGCGTAACTCGGGAGCATCCGTTTCCTGGCGCTACATTGGTCGATACGAATTTTATATCAGTTTACAAGGTTTCCGCTTGCAATTCCTCCAGCCACTCGGAATATCCAATGCTTCTTCGAAGCTTTTTGAATAAATCAGTATTGCTAAGGTATCTCAGTTGATGTAATCTTATTGTGTCAGATGAAGGACCATATAAATATGATTTAAATAAATATAAACCTCTAGAATAGAATCAAACCTGCCGTAAAATAATGTTTGAAATTAATTTATCAAGCCTATATTTGGGGACTCTGCTTGAAAGAAAGACTGATGAATAAAGATTGTGTAAAGATAACATCTTAATCTTAATACATAGATGGTTGAGATTAACAATCTACAACATCTACGGGATTGATACTTTTGATTATATACATGACCTGAATTCAGCTTAGTAAGATGGTAAATGTTACCTCGATTTTTCTTTACTTCGTTCTGCATAGGTCTTGTTGGAATTTTTTTAAGCCGTCTTACGATTAAAAACTAAATAAAATGAATATGTATATCTTAAAAGTGTGATCTATATTCGTTAGCTTTGAATAATAATTTGTTAAATACATAAAAATAACGACAACAGATTAAGGCCTGATTTCATCAAACATTAGTTAAGGGTCGGTTATTAAACCGTTCGTTAAAGATCGGAAAATAGTAAGATAGGAAGATAGGAAAACAGCTGATAAAATTAAACTAACCAAGCCTAAATTCACGGTGGTTTAAAGGTCGGTGAAATCAGGCCTAAATATATCAAACCTTTCAATTATATATTAGTGTAATGCTATATGTTGTACGAAAGATTTGTTTTACTTATTTCTTATTTTGACTTTAGAGTTTTTACTAACGTTAACCCGATGGGTAAAGCCAAAATAATGTGTATACATTTATTGGTCTAGGTGAGGATAAATGTCGGGTTTATTACGGGAATAAATTTTCTCCCTTAGCAAGTCTGTCGCCCTCGGCTACACCACCGGTGGGCGATAACAATTTCCTCCAGGAAGGCAACATTTGCTTTGCTCCATTAATACAGATATAGTTTTATCGAGTTATTAGGCAATAAAAGTCATTCACATAATACCCTATACGGTATATGTTTTCCTGCCTTTACTTGCAAATAAATAAACTAAAACATATTTTGCTCAACTGGTAATACCTAATTATGTTAATGAGTCTAGTCAAAAACTACTCAGTCTAATTTTGTAACCCAAAAGATTAGTTCCTTTTATTAGTTTTCAAGTGTCAGTGGAGTACTCTGTTTCATTTCAGTTTAAGTTTCACTGCCACTAACTGCACATAATAGCACAGCGTTGTCAATATTATTATATAGGAATTACTTTGTTTTTCAAGGGTAATGCTGCTATTTTGTCTCCCAGCTGGATACAACGACGCACTTTATTCAGACATTTCGAGAAGCAAAGTACGATTTATGATAGTTGACAGATTAAAATTATGTATTATATTTATAGCATAGTTGGATTATATATAACAAAGTTGCCAAATATTTGAATGCAACTTGTTACTCCAAAGCAAGCTCATAATTATATGAAATTCCCAATTGTATGCTCAGTATAAATCGAATGTGCACTTATGACAAAGTATATAAAATATATTTTTATTCCTCAATATTATCGATGGCCATTCAAATTAAAGAGTCATTTAATTTACGAGTACTTCCACGTTATTAGTAAAAGCATTTTCTCGGAAATAACTGCTCTTCTAACTAATTAGGGCTGTAAGTTTTAATTAAATTTCCCAATATTTTTAACAATGATTAATTTACCGTGATCAACGTTAAATTTACACATTACACTACAATTTGCAAATCAAACTTGGCTCTAATGGAGCTTAAATTAATCACCCAAAAGTAACAGGTTAGCTCCTGCATTAATGTTTTTGGATTTGGGATAACTGTATCTAATTAGCAATGGTCAAAAACTGTAATGGTTATAAAGCTCAGTTTGTAAAAGAAATCCATCATATGAAACTATTATTTGAAGAAAAATTAACTTATTGAATCATTCATGAGAGCAATCAGGATTACCATTTGTTTATTTACTAGTTTCTACCGGTTTTCTGTGCTTAAAAACCCGACCAGATCAAATCATTCCAGAGGTCTTCACATTACGTATACATCTATATAATTCCTTTTTTGTTATAAATTGACATTTAGTGTTGAAATTAAGTCTTTTAATACTGTTAAAAAGTAGGACCATAATATCTAAACACATGCTTTCATTGTTATTTCATTTTACAACATAGTCAAAGAGAACAACTAAGTATCTAAGCCTAGTAAAAGAAAAACACTATTTAACATACAATCCAATAAAAAATAATAAAAATAAACAGGAAGAAAATCTACAACGAAATAACCAATTTTATGGTGAAACATTTTGTATTTAAATACATATTGATACTTCGATGGCGGGGCGTTAACTTACCAGCAATAAATTATCGTCATAACTTTTTAAAAAATTATTGGCATGGCCATTTTACATCCACCGACATTTTTACCTAATTACATAACTGAAATCTTTATTTACCGTCCAACCAACGCTGGGATAAAAATGCAATATACTATACGATATTTTCGTGGTAAATAAAATGTTTTTTTTTTCGATTTATAACTTAACAATATACAAATTTACATTTGTTTAGTTGTATTTACATTTTTACATGTTATTTACACATTGAAAATATATACATATGTAAACAGAAATATAAAAAGTAAAAATCACAAATCAACATTATTAATAGATTATCAAAATCGAATTACCCACTCATTTACGAAATCCACCTCTGTTTACTTGATTAAAGGAACGGCCGTGTTGGAAAGGAGGAGCCCAGGTTACACTTTCCTCCGGTATGGTATAACACTGATGTGATGCAGTTCTGTGCGGAAGCGATCTAAAATCATTGTACACTGGAGGCTGACCAAAAACACTGGAACCGTATGAATTGTCTCTGGGTAAATTTTGGTTTTTTATTATCGGATGCTCTTTATTTTGGATCTTCGAGGTTTTCTGAGTACGGACTGAATTGACGTTTGTAGACCGAGGCTCACGAAGCGGGTCTTGGCGACTACCGGCGGTGTTATTGTTTGTTTGAGTCGCATTCCCCTCATGATCATGATTGTATTCTATTAAATTGGGCCTGTCAGGGTCCTTCAAGACATTATAACTCCCGGGGTCATGTAGTGGTCTGGGGTCGGTCTCAGTGAAGTATCGCTCAGGGTGGACTTCTACGATGTGGTAGTGTTTACCTGTAGGGGTATGGACCAAGGGTAAATATTCGCCTAGGCGTGATGGAGAGGTTATTGCTGCTGTTGGTCGGTATGGAGGAGGATCTGGTTCATATATGTACTGCCCACGATACTCGGGGGGATTAAATCCCTTACAGTATTTGCAAGGCTCCGATCTTTGACTTAATGAGGATCCTGACATGTCTTGATGCATTGTATCTTGTCGTCTGAGATCAGCTTGATGATCACTCTGAGATCTCATCTGCGAGAGGAGCTTGTTAAGGTCATCAGCACTGTAATATTTCTGCTCTGGTTTGAGCCTTTGCTCGGCCGATGAGTCGAAACTACTTTGTGTCCTATTAGGTTTAATGTCGGGTTTAATACGTGGAGCAACAGGAGGGCCCTTGAAGGAGGGTGTTATAGGGTCAGAGCGATCAAGGCTCTTCGTTGAAAAATGGTGTCCCACACGGCTTGAAGTCCTGGGCATAAAGGCACCATCGATATTGTACCTCAAGTGCTTTGGTAGCAACTGGCTATAGTTTGGCGTTTTTTCTTGATACGGTTCTTCAGGAGTTTCACCAGCGGGCTGTGAACCACATCCTCCTGACGAGTTGTATTGTGGTGGATGAATATCCTTTATTCGTGGTTTTGTTGGGTTTGGAGCTGTTGCTGGTTCTGCTTGGTTTTCTGGCACAGGGCTGTACTTCAAAGGCGTAGCCTTCTCATCGACTGGATTTAAGTTGTACTTTCGCACTGAAAAATAAAATAAATTGTTTGTTCAAAAACATCAAAACCCTTGTTACGTTTCGTCTATTGGACATTTTTTAATAACCAGAGGACTAAAGGTTTCTCTCTTAGAGTAATTATTTATCGTAATAAAATCTCAACGTATATAACATACATAACAACCTTTTTTTTTTTAAAATACAGTGTGCATTTGACATAGAGTTGAAGAAATCGATTCGAACAAAATAAAAAACTATTCTCGGTTGAATTATGGACTAGACTATTAGGATTACCCTCTTTTATTACGTAAATGGATAAACTTACAAAAATAACAACCCAAATCCATTGCCAGAAAATAAAAATTGACAAAAAATTGCGTTTTTAAACCATGGAATATAAACAAAGATAATTTCAAACACAAAATAGACTAGCGGTTAAATATATTTCAAAAATATTTCCCTTTAAAGATACATCACATGCTGTGTGGTTAACGATTATTAAATTGCTTTGAAAAATGTTTCATAATTATTACTATTGGAAACCCCCAAATTCACACGCAAAAAGTCTCGAGGAAACGTTTTCCCAATGTATTTTACTAAATCTTATGCATGAAACCCGCCATTAGAGCAGCAGCTGATCCTCATCAGGTGGGAATCAGCTGCTGCTGCTCTCTGGAGGGTTTTTTTCACTACGATCTATTAAGACATTGGAAGAATATTTCTTGAGATATTTCGTGAGTGAATCTTGGGGTTTTCACTAGTAATATTTAAGAAACCCTTTTCAAAGAAGTGAAAAATCGTTAATTTCAAAGATCGTGATGTACCTTTTTCAGAAAATGCATTTGCCGCATATTTAGTCACTGGTTTATTTTGCATTTGAAATTAACTTAATTTGCATCCATCCCATTGTTTAATACACGCAAGTTCTCACCAATGCTAATGTAATGGACATTTTTAAACATTTTAAAACCAAACTCCTAGAAATTGGTTTGAGGGATTTGCTTCAAAAATCATATTTTCGGTGAGCTATTAAACGTTTGTGAAAAAATTGAAAATGATCAGTGGAACCTTTTTCGAGTTATCACGTTACATACACAGTCACACATACAGTGACGGACAACGAATCTTTGACTCCGCTAATACATAAATTCACTTCACTTCGTTTGTTCATCAACTACATTGCATTAAAAATACCTAAAAAGGAGGCTATAAAATGGTTAAAACAGAAAAAACCTAAATGCTAGAAAATTTAACTATACATATGTTAACAAACTCTTATCCAATAAATACTTCCTTTTAAACTGTTTTAAAACAGTCCTTTGAAACTTAAACAGCTCCTTTAAGACTGTGCTTAGACTGTTGTATTGTTTACTTCAATATCCATGTTAGGCAAATTCCACACTTAGTTTTTAATACTTCACAGTTACAGAATTTATATCTATTTACTATATAATATAAAGTACATATATAGATGTAGGGTTTTTATATTATGTATTATCTTTATATTTTAAGGGAGGAGAGGTTTCCTAGCAGACCGCGAATTCCCAATACTCTAAGACCCACATAGCTGAAATTTTGCAACTGTGTTCCCCTTGGGAGATGCGTACTAAGAGAGGGTTTTACAAAATTCCTCTAGGGTTACGTCCTATGGTACTGCAAAGTTTCAATATTAACCTATGGGGAAGCTTATGAAGTTGTCATGGCAGCATGAAGAACTTGAAAAATTAAATAACGTTTCACCCGTGGAAGTTTGTTTTTCCACGGGTGAAACCGTTTTGATCAGCCAGTATGTGATATGATATGGTATAAGTAGACCTATTTAAAACATTGAAGAAACAACAAAAAATAAACACATTCGTTAAAAAAAGTAATATTATTATCTGAATTTATAGAATATTTTCAGACATTTATTCGTAATAACTAATCATATGGTGAGGTGTTAATCTATTTGAAGGAAATTATGCCAAGGTACAAATTATTTCTATAAAACTAAACTTAGAACAGTTACTTTGTCATTATTGTTCTAAGAAAACTGATTTTACTTTTTAACGCAACAATCGTATTTTTGGAAATTTACTTAACCTTATTGATTTCAATGTAAATTTCTCATAATAACTCAGGTTTTTATCCCATCATTGGGCAATTGGATGAGAGGTTTATTTTTTTATTTGCTATTTTCAAAAGTTAAATTACGTTGGCATTAGCATCTTGGTTTCAATAACATTTCTTATTGGATGATATGATTGGTATTATTTTATGTGAGCATTTCAAGAATAGCTGGTAGAAAGTGGTAGCCTGTCATGTGATATATAACCTAAGCTTACGCAGATTTGATGAAACTACAATATTAAATCAAACACCCATAAATATTTACCTTTTCCAAAAGTTGATCCCATTTAAATATAATTCACGCAACACAGAATAAAGTTCAGTCTACTCTAGTAACATAATCAGAGGAATTTTATCGTCGCATATACAAAAGATAAGGTTGGTGATATCAATATTTCAAAACATTCATACAAAGTATTACTGATCTCTCATGGCCAAAATATCTATGTCTACATAGTTCGGCTTTGATCAATGCTTATTCCAACTTCAGGCAGCATGATAAAAAAATGTAATTCAATTTCCAAATTCTTTTCTTATCTTAGGTATTTCGGGAACTCCAACTAAAATATTTGTTATTCACCTTATTCAGTTCCTCCGATGAAAATGAGCAATAACAAAGAAATTAACAGTAAGTTAAATAGTTACTTGATTTTAAATTTCCATTTGTCAATCATAGGTGGAAGAATGTAATATTACTTTATACACTGTATTAGTAATTGATCCGACTTTTGGGTTTATTCAGGCAAAAAAATAAATCTTTTATGGCCTAAATGTGTAAAATTTTTAAGTTCACTCTAAGGTATTACACTCCGTACGAAGAACTTTAACATTGTTTTTATCATACAGCAAGAGAAACAGCCATTTTTGCTTCGCTAAGAGACGTCCGTATGTCTAGACTGCAATTTTATTTTCTACATAGGATTGAAATAACATGTATATTTTTCTTTATGTACCACGATAATGTTTTATTCGAATCTATTATATGCTGCAAGCGTGGCAAAACATGTTTGAAGTTTATTCGTAACACAGGAACAAACATGGTAAATGATTATGTTGTACCAGTTAATCACACATATTAGACTTATTTCAATATTTTCAATGCCTTGAAGCCTATCTCCAAAATGTGATGAACAAAGCAAAACATCTTATGTAGCAAAAGTTGTTTTTTGGTGTTTATAGTCGCAATTCCAAGCTCGCTTCTATTTTGCTTGTAAAGCCCAACTACCCACCAAAAGGACAACGTTTGCTTATTGTAATAAAAACTACTGATGTAGTAAACGTGTGCACCTACTGGAGTATTAAATCACAGCTTTTTTTAGCCCACCAGGGCTGATGAGTTAGTGTAAGCACCAACAGAGAATAAATGTAAGCTTTTGTAATCATGCCACTCTATACAGTACAATATCTTGTATTAATCGCAGTTATTTTTTTTCATTTTTATAGACGGTAAAAATTGTATTTGTATCACGGGAGTAAAGTAAATCGTCTCCCTCAGGAAAATTGCCACCTGAGCCTTTCCCGAACGATTTCCCTCGGGAGACACCCTTGCACTTTACTCCTTTGACGCTCAAATAACTTTCAGGATAATGTTGTTTTATTTATACTCAGGGAACTCCAGAATATGGACGATTTTATCTAGACATCTTACATGTTGGAATGTAGAGTTTTTCTCACTTTAAATCTTAATTTCTTTGTCCCCCAAGATTATACTTAATCAGGATATTCTTCACTTTATCGCCTGTTATATTATAACCTGTTGAATTACATACGTATAACTCTAACAAGAAAATGTAACCTTAACATTGAACGATGAGTATTTTTTTCTGATCATTTTGGATTTTATAAACTCGTCTTACCAAGGAGGTGAAATAAGTCACGATGTAGTAGGGTAGTACGATAACTATCCAGAACAAGAGAAGAAGTCGAAACAAAGTTCGCCTTGACTCGTCGCTGAGCCTCGCATGTTCAATGTTTGCTTTGTTTCTTCTTATTTGTTGAGTAAACTTCAACTTGTTACCGTCAAAAAGTTAGCAAAAATCTCGGATTTTTCTCTAATAATATCATTCTTATATATCGTACAGACAGTAAGATCTTAAAATATGTTAGAATATTTCGATAGCTTATAATATTCTGATTAAGATATTGAGAAAGATATGGTTCAATTAACTAAATCATACGTTTACACATGGACATAAAAATGAATCGGAAATTTATTAACTTTCCTATGCTGCAAGTTCCAATGCCGTGAGCAGTTTGTGGCTTTGGTATTCTGTATATCTACAAAAACAGTAATATTGTATGGCTAAATGTACATTTATAAACATATTTTTTTCAATAGCTCAGTATTATAAATATCTATAACCGGTAGTAATTTAAGCAAAGCTTTCACAACGAGCGTAATGTGTTTTGGGATTTAATAGATGATTAGCACTGATAAACGAATACCGGACACTTTGGTGACTAGATGCTATTTAATCGAGGCCAAGCAGCCGACAAGAAAAATATGAAAACTAGAATATACTATTCTTTTATTAATAGCTTTTTGCATAACCTAAATTGACATTAAAAATTATTTCTGACCATTATTGTTTGGTAAAAAAATTATACTTGAAGTTAGGGTGATATTTCATTTATACCCATATTATAGACATATATATAATCCTATCCCGGACTTAAAAAAGATTGTTCGTTAAAAGTATACTTGAAGATTCATGTGAACCCAGATCAACTACTTGAAATGGTACCTTGGGTATAGGGAAGAAAAACATTTTCTATAAACCTAAACTCAAGAGTTTAAGACCCTTAAGGATTCATCCAAAGGATTGCGACCCATATGGAGCGTTTAAAATTTAGAAATGAAACGAGGATTTTTCTACTTTCAGTGTATTACCTGGAAATTTTTGAATCTTGATAAAAGAAAAAAGAACATATTTCTAAAATCTTTTACCGCTGGTAATATTTTTGTTTGAAAGAGATTGCACTATAGTTTTATAAAAAATATTGTCTGGAACCGAGAAACCCTTTTTCAAAACAAGCTTTCCCGACAAAATCGAGATGCAAAACAATCTTTCGCGAATTACGGCTATAGGTACATTAGATACATTAGATACATTACTTTGAAATGGCGACCTACCCAGGTAGGTATTTTATGCCAAGTATGAATGACAGATGAGTGAAGGATGATTGTGGCGCGATCTTGTAGTCTTGCTACGGACTAAGGCCGACATGTTCCTTAGACAGGACTGTTAATTAATAGTCCAACAGCCAATGGCAAGAAGTTATTACCGTAGAGAAGCTATACCCCAAAGTAGATTATTTTGGGCCCCCGAAGCTGAGAAGACTACGTATATTTTTAATACCAGATTTAAAGATCATATGCAGACGTTAACATCTGAAAACAAAACCACAATGAAATCTAACTTTGCCGTACATATAATGAACTCTGATTACAGCTATAAAAATATGAAAGGAAACCTTACAATATTAGGATATGAAAAAGATCGCATGGAACTAAATGTAAAAGAAGAGATGAATATTTATATGCACAACAAAAAAACTCCTCAAACATATGAAATACAATGCTCCCGAAAAATACACCCTATTTATGAAAAACTTTAATGCCCCCGTTGCAGCAGACCTGCATACTCAGCGAATTTCAAATGCAAAACAACATATTTCAATCCAACATAGCGAGATTTGACATGTTTTTTGTAAGCTCCATAAGAATAACATGGGGAATGAGTATGCAGGGCTGCGGCTACAGGTATGTTTAAACTGGTTGGTTTTGAATCAATATTTAGTAGATCTAAACTAGAAAAAGCCATTTACCAGGTTTAATCAATATACGGTGAGAAATAAGCGAGATATAGAATTTTACTTATTTCCCATAAGGTTAACATTGAGACAACGTACTGTGTTTACCACTTTCAATATCCCGGTAACCAATGGACATAGAGCCGTCATTCAAATTACAAAATTGTTTATTTTTCTGAGCTGAATTCAATGGTGCCAACAAACATTTGATGCATTTTATTTTTCTATGTGAAAAACTCAAAAAAACCATTTTTGGGGGGGTTTATCCCCCTTTACCCCCCCTTCCGGTGGTCCGATCGGGCTGGTTTTCGAACTCATCCGAATAATTACTACTTTACACGCCTATGTCAAATTTCATTCCGATCGGACCATTTTTGCGAGCGCTATCGTGCTTACAGACACACACACACACACATATATATATATATATATATATATATATACAAATTTGAACGAATGGTGTTTTTGGTATCTGGGGGCATCAAAACGAAAAGTTATGATGGTCCCGCGCTTAGGTCTTACCATGAGACCTACGGTAATAGCTTCTTCCCTATAGGGGAAATTCGCTAAAAACTAAGTGAAGAAAAGAAAAATTACATTAAATATAACAAACAAAATTAAATACCCCCGTTGCAGCAGACCTGCATACTCAGCGAATTTCAAGTGCAAAAGAACATATTTCAATCCAACATAGCGAGATTTGACATGTTTTTGTAATCTCCATAAGAAAAACATGGGGAATGAGTATGCAGGTTTGCTGCCACGAAAATAGAAATATCGGGGATTTTAGACTATTAAACGTTAGATTTCATGTAGATGAAGCCACAAACCAAGTTTTATTAAGATATGTTGAGAAATAAGCGAGGTATAGAATTTTACTTATTCCCCATAAGGTTAACATTGGGACAACGTGCTGTGTTTACCACTTTCAATATCTCGGTAACCAATAGACATAGAGCAATGATTCAAAGTACTAAATTGTTTGTTTTTCCAAGCTGAATTCAATGGTGCAAACCAAAATCCAATTATTTTTATTTTTCTATGTGAAAAACAAAAAAAATCATTTTTGGGGGTTTATCCCTCTTTACCCCCCCTTCCAGTGGTCCGATCGGGCTGGTTTTCGAACTCATCCGAATAATTACTACTTCACACACCTGTGCCAAATTTCATTCCGATCAGACCATTTTTGCGAGCGCTATCGTGCTTACAGACACACATATATATATATATATAGATATATATATATAGATCTATATATATATATCTAGAAATTTGAACGAATGGTGTTTTTTGCCTCTGAGGGCCCCAAAATGAAAAGTTATCATGGTCTTGGGCTTAGGTCTTACCATGAGACCTACCGTAATAGCTTCTTCCCTATAGGAGAAATTCGCTAAAAGAACAGATACTTAAAATTAAGATACAATACTATCAGTGATATATCTATTTACATTTTACAGATATTTTATATTTAATTTTAAACAGAATGAGGTCGAGGTTTAGCACTAACGAACACGTAATATGTAGTTAAATATATAAATATTTGTAATATATATTTATAACATTTGTTTTCATAACAAGTACACTTTTTATTTTTTCAAAAATTATTTTAATTACATGACGACATGTTTCGAAATTAAGTTAATTTTCAAGTCTTATTTATATAAAATTTTGGATTGCAACATTAAATCCGGCTCGGAACAAAATTTTGGGTGTAGAATCATTGCCTAAGGTACATTGGTTAGCGAAATATCGTTCGTGGAAAACACAGTACGTTTTCCCATCACTATCCATATGAGGAATAAATATAATTATACATCTCAACTATTTCTCAACGTATTTCAATTAAACTTGGTTCGTGGTTTCATATAATTAATGTTTACCTTATTTTAGCGAATTTCCCCTATAGGGAAGAAGCTATTACCGTAGGTCTCATGGTAAGACCTAAGCCCAAGACCATGATAACTTTTCGTTTTGGGGCCCTCAGAGGCAAAAAACACTATTCGTTCAAATTTCTAGATATATATATATATATATATATATGTGTGTGTGTGTGTGTGTGTGTGTGTGTGTGTGTGTGTGTGTGTGTGTGTGTGTGTGTGTGTAAGCAAGATAGCGCTCGCAAAAATGGTCTGATCGGAATGAAATTTGGCACAGGTGTGTGAAGTAGTAATTATTCGGATTAGTTCGAAAACCAGCCCGATCGGACCACTGGAAGGGGGGGGTGAAGACGGATAAACCACCCCCAAAAATGGGTTTTTTTATTTTTAACATAGAAAAATAAAACTAATTGGATTTTGGTTTGCACCATTGAATTCAGCTCGAAAAAACAAACAATTTAGTATTTGAATCATTGCTCTATGTCTATTGGTTACCGAGATATTGAAAGTGGTAAACACAGTACGTTGTCTCAATGTTAACCTTATAAACAACCTTATTAACCTTGTTAACCTTATTTTTTTACTTCAGGGAATAAGTAAAATTCTATACCTCGCTTATTTCTCAACATATCTTGATAAAACTTGGTTTGTGGCTTCATCTACATGAAATCTACGTTTAATAGTAAAAATCCCCGATATTTCCATTTTCGTGGCAGAAAACCTGCATACTCATTCCCCATGTTCTTCTTATGGAGATTACAAAAGCATGTCAAATCTCGCAATGTTGGATTGAAATATGTTCTTTTGCATTTGAAATTCGCTGAGTATGCAGGTCTGCTGCAACGGGGGTATTTATATTTATGCTCTAATTTTATTGTATTCTTCATACTATCCATATGAGATACAAAAAAATTAATTTATATATTTATATATCTTAATAAAACTTGGTATAAGGTTTTTTTCTATTTCAGATCTACTGAGTATTAAATTAAAACCATCCAATATTTACATATTCGTATGGAGAGCTACTGCAATGGGAGTGTTATCAACTTACGTATAAATAAGGAAATATATATATTTCCTTTAATAATATATATAAATATAAGGAAGACATAGAATGTTATTTATTTCTCATAAGCTATTCCTAGGGAACGAAGTTTGCAGATTTGCTGCGACATAAATCAAGAAATGGCTTATTTTATACCACAATCCAAAAGAAAGAGAACAAAATAACAACGCATACTAAATTACATTGAGATAAATTCAGAAATAAGCATAATATATATGAATGTTTATTCGTTTCCCCTAATTTTGGATACGTTACAATATTTTGGATTTTGGTAAAAATCATTTCATAAAAAGTCTAAAAAAGTAGGTATTTTATTCCTCTGCACTTTATTCTACAGCTTTTGATAAAGTTCATTTATTTGCCAAACGTTTAAAGAACTGCAATAGAAAAGACTTCAGAGAAAATTTTTTTAGTATTCATATTTGGGAAAAGCTTAATGTTTCTGCACTAAAAGGATTGAAATCTTTGAGATTTCATTTTCCATCAAGCTATAACATTATATTTTTAAACAGGGTCTTATTAATTTTTCGATTTGGATGTCTACATACAATGAACACAGGAACACTTTATTTCCACTTAACAGAAAATGACTCAGTTTAGGAGCTATTTTTTATGGAATTTTCTTATCCTTATTTTGACCCAAGAACCAGTTTCTGAAGTCCATTTTAGTTACTGTGAACACGCGACAGATAATAAAAAAATTATCACTATATTATTACGTCTACATGGATGATTATAAAAGAAATGTAGAAATGTTATCGAAAACACATACCCGCCTTTTTCGGGTTTATTAAAATACGAGTATTAGCAATAAGAAAACATAATTTAGAACATGCATCTTTCTAAGATTGATTTCAATTTTACTCTCCTTAGGATAAATCACTTAGGAGCAATTAATTAAGATTTGTCCTTTAACTTAGAAGTGAACAAATGCTATAAATACAAATTTTAGTTGCACGTCGCTTACTTTTGTCTTAGCTTGAATAACAGAAAACTTCAAATATAATAAAAAAAGTTATGAGGCCTAAAAATTCAGTTTAAATTAAAAATTCGACACCATTAAAGATTTAAAACCAAAGAGGGTGAAGGAATATGTCTGACGATGCAAAGTTAGCGCTAACTACGAGTCACAAGTTCCCAAGCAAATAACAGTCGTCTCGACTCGTGTGTAATGTATGCAGAGGTTCTTCAAAGTTTAGATTCAGGTAAACTTTCCTGTGCTTTGTCTTATTACGTCAATACCTCTAAGCTAGCTTTAATTTTCCAAGTAATCGATCAGGTTAAGTATATTAATATATGTATTTCCCTGTTTAAAATGGACTTGAAGGTAGATCAAATAACCGAAATACAGTAAAAGTTGTATATCATTTTAATTATAAGAAGAAACATATCTGTAAAGAAGATCAAAATTCTAAGATTCTGAAAATCCGGTAATTTTCAGAAGGGCATTGCCACCATACATGCATATCTTGATTATTTCTGGACATGTTTTGATAAATCTTGGTATATTGCATTTCTAGTTTATTTTTACCAGATTGTAGCTTCAAATCCCCCATTTTCACATTTCTTGTAGTAGCAAACCTACATACTTAGTCCCCACGTTGTTCCAATGGAGAATCTTTTGCATGTTTATTTCACAATTTAAATTTAAGTAAATCGGCGAGGTTGAGTTAGGGTGGATAAGGTTAGATTTCTGACCTCAGACCTGTGGTACCTTGTGAGTTCCCACTACTGCAGGAAGCGGCGACACAAGGTGGCTGATAAAATATTATTGACGACTTAACCTGACTTGGGATATGCACAATGTGGATATTTTTCTTTCATTTATGAATGACTCCCGGAAATTCATATGCCAAAAATGTATTCGTGTTGCAGCATTTGAATTAGTTGCACCCTCTTCTGAAAAAGACTCTGAAATCTTTGTGTCACTATACATTGGCCTAATATCTCTGCTCTAACTTCAGACTTTTTTGACTTTGGCTTTTAACCGATGTCAAGAAATGTCATAAAAAATCAATAAGTTTTTATGGCATTGGTAAAGGTGTTGCTTAGTCATTAAAATATTACATAGTTAAGACAAGATTAAATAAATGAGTTTATATTATATCAAAGGCTTAGAAACGTTATAGCATATTTACTAGGTTATATCAATGGGTTTGAACAAGGAGAGCGAGTTTAAATGGGATAGTTTTACTTTGGAGCAATTTGCAAATGACTTCGTAAACTATTCAAATATCGCGTTTTCTAGTTCCTTAGTTCTAAGACCCCTTGGTTTATTATATAGCAACGTTGGATTTAAAATAATTTTAGATAAGCACTTGAACCACCTAGAACTATGATTTAAATTATTATGATACAACAAATAAATAATACATATATTTAGTAGATTAAATTTTCTGAATTCAGTATGTTTTCTTTTACTTATTTAAATATAGACCCATTGCAGTGTTGTTTGGCGAAGTAATATTGACGAGACATACAAGGTTTTTGTTATCTACCTACTTTATTTCGAGACAGTTGTTGTTGTATTATTGCTTTTCAAACCAATATGATTGAGTGCAATAAACCGTCTTAGAGATCCAATATTACACTTCTTGGCTGACAAGTATCTCCGTCATCAAAGCGACGAACTAAGAAAAAAGTGTGGTGTGTGTCGTCATCTTGTATCAGTAGTCAACAGTAACATCCTCCGTTTCCCCTGACTGGCTCTTCCAATGATGACCATCAGGACTTAAGTTTGGTAGGCTTGTCACACATGCTCCTGATGTGGTCCCAGAAGGTAAGCTTGTTTTCTACCATTATCCCCAAGTGCCTTTCCGTCCATTTGTGTTATAATTTCTGCGGGTCGGGACCCGCAGGAGGATGATTGTGGGATCCCGCCTCCTCGTCAGCATGACTATCTATGTTTTGGAGACAGCCGGCTGAAGCTTGTGATTATGTGTATAGCCTTCCAGTAGGTCTGTGGCCTGATTCAGCCTTATTTATTTCTACTCCGCGTTTTTTTTTTTCGGTGATGACAGCCACCACGTTGTTGGCATCTTCCACGAGATACTTTCCGTACGGTTTTTGCTTGTAGAGCTAATTGCCTGTTGCACGAGACATACCAAAAATCCAGTCCCAGTAGCGACCCCTGGAAGGTTTTTTCCAGCGCTCGAGTATGTCGCAACCGTACTGAGTGGAGTGAAATACTAACATCAAGCGTGACTAGCAGCACGATTGGACGAGCAGCGTGGCACGCCTTCTATCCTCGTGTCAACAACCTTCCCAATAGCGCTGAGTGTCGAGTGGCCCTCTCGTTTAACTTGTGCTGTCGGGCTGGGAGGTTTGAAAGTACGTTAAGTAAAGAAGGTAAATAAATGAATAAGGTATGGATAATTTTGTTTGAAAAGCTATACATACTGTATTTCCATTACAATCAATTTAAGTAGGTATTTCTTTATTGCCTTTAATGAACGTTCTTCTGCGTTAACTATACCAAATAAGGATGATTCAGAAGAATTTTCAAAGACCAATTACTCTTTGTTTTATTATTTGTTAATTCATCTACTAAAATCTTTTTGTAAACATACCGCACTTTTATGTGTTTGGTGAATTGGTCCATCTATTCACTTTGTTAAACGTTTTTGTAAAAGTCCAACTTGGTTCCTCTTGGTGAAATTCACTTAAAACAAAACTAACCTATTTCTCTGAAAGTAAATTTTTCTAAGGTATGAAATTTCTCGAAATAAGAAGTAGAAAGTTTTATTTTATACTTTCTGCAGTTAACAATTGAAATCAAATCAGATTGTGAGATTACAATGTAACATGTAACGCCTACATTTTTACTTGAATTTCCGCTACTGTATCTTGTTCTGATATTTATATTTAAAGCTGAGAAAACAAAGTAATTGTTAAATGTAATGCAAGGAAAGTTACAAGACATCAAGCTAAAAAATAAGTGTTGATTAAATATACATTTTATCCTCATAAGTTAACTTTTAACCTACTCAAAACTTATCTTTTTCATTGTTTTGAGGTTGAAATGAGAGGGTATTCTTCGAAGTCAACAGTCTCAAAAAGCTATTAACAATTTTTTTAAATAAGCATATACTTCAGAGAGGCTTAGATGGGTTTCTTTCAATAATATAATTACATGATTAGAGTTGGTTACTAACACGAATAATGTATATATTTTGAGGAATAAAAAGAATTGACGGATAGACCAATGACCACCTAATTTTTTCCCTTTTAATGAGCAACAACATGTAAATGCGTTCTACTCAAAAAGTAAATTAGCTTTCCTCGTATTGGTTCACAATGGTATACAAAAACTAGACTCAATTCTAAGGAAACTTAATAAAAACCTAAATCTTACATTAATATTCAATTTTTACATTTGTTGAACCCCGATTAGCCAATATCTCTTCTTCAGTGGTTGATTCGTTGTCGTTGTTAATGCCCCACCTCGTAACCTTTGGTCAGTTTACGTAGTCACAGGAATGATGCACGATTACTCATAAGAGTTATTTAATTTATGCAATAATATATACTCATTATGGAGTTTAAATCTTACAATACAGCCCATAACATTGCATTTGTAGTTGTTGAGTTTTGGTTTGAATCCAATTGAAGATTGAAAAAAACTATATAAAATTTATAAAACCACTAGTAAAGTTTAATTAAGTCTTAAAAATTTATAGAATATTGAATCTAAAAGTCAAAACGCAGATACTTGATTTCGTAAAAACCTGAAAAGTAACACATTCTTCTTTTTAACGATGAAAGCTGAATACAGTGACAAGAGATTTCCATTACTGACATCGTCCCTGATTCAATGAAACGAATTGTTTTTATTCCGGCATTTCTGTGTTTGCAATGAGTTTCAAAAATTCTCTCTAGTAGCACTTTGGCAAAAAGGCTTTGATCGCTTAAATGTCAAAGATATATTAAAAATAAAACTCATTATAAGAAGAAATTATGAAAAGGCGAATATTTTTTTAGAGTGCAGTGTGTTAAATAGCGTGTATCAACAAGAATCATCCAATCTGGTACATCTATATTTTTTTAACTAATTAACATAGACAACTCTTTATTTTTTAGCTGAAAAGGAAGCTAAAAAAAATTGTTCAATAACTTTTCACATATGTTAAGTATGTCCCCCTTAAGATGCACGGCTTATGTCAATGCGGTACTCCAATTGGCCCCACACTGCAGCAAGCATGTCTTGAGTTACAGCTTCCACAGCTGCAGTTATGCGATGTCTCAGCTCACCAATTGTCGGGAACAGAGGCTCATAGACATATTGGTTTATAATACCTCACAAGAAAAATACCGCATACATTAATGTCCAGTGTACTTGGAGGCCAGAAATGTAAGGTTGCATCGTTTGGTCCAATGCGAACGATCCAACGCTTAGGAATCCTTTGATAAAAATTTCCGCACTTCAAGTTACTAGTGTGGCGGTGCTCCATCCTATTGGAAAATGAATTTGTTCGATTCAGTCTGCAAATTCGAGATACGAGAGATCTCAAGCATCTTGAGATATGTAATTCCCGTAAAACTGGATCGTGCACCTTATCACGTGGGATTGCATAAAACGCATTGAATTTTGGAGAACCTCTTAGAGACTACAAAATGGCAATACGTTTATAAATAATATACAAGTATTCATATTTTTGTGATTTTATGACGTTTTAATATAACGTTTATCATATTAAAGTTATATCATTGCTATACATTTTGTTACTCACAGACGTATTACATAATACCGAAGAACTAATTTGCTTGAACGGAATTTTAAAATTGTTTCAAAAAGTATGCTAAACCATCATAACTTTATATTTCTTTTGTTATAATTATATTTATCAATTATTAATGCCTTATTTTGTTATGCGTAAGCCGGATTTCAGTTATTTTTCTAGCGGAAACAGCAGTAAAAACAAAGGGGTTAGCAGAAAGCTCTCACGGCCAGATAGCACCCTGCCGGGCTGTACGGCGCTCATTTGCATCAAACCCGGCGAAACCAAGTGAAAGTTTGTTTGGGTATAATTACCCGGTAACTACAAAACGCTTTCACGGTCTACGACACGGCCTGTTTATTTTATTATAAATGTGAACCTATTATTTTGTAGCCCCTTATGACTTTCATTTAAGGGAATTTTTAAAGTGTTTTCTAATAAATAAATATATTTTTAATGACGTTTTTAATTTTACAGCCTTGTTTCTTTATTGTCTCTAGTACTTTGTTTTGAATTTATTTTTATACATTGAATATTTTAAATGAAGGTGATTTTTCGTATGTTAGAGTCAGTCAGCTACACAGTCTGTTTGTAGCTAAAACTTTGAATAGTTTACTTAATTTAACATACAGTGTAATATGCTGAAAAACTATGCTGCAGGAAAATAATAATAATTATTTTTCTGACCAATAATTCATTCATATTCAGAACATTTATTCCAAAAAAGGTACATAAACAAAATATAATAAATATATTACAAGGGATTTACCACTAAGAAATCACGAATGGGAGAGTGAAGGGAGAGTCTTTATTGTCACATAATCTCCCCTCTGCACTTGACGTTTGTGAAAAAAAATAGCAGCATATTATTATTGGTTCAGTAATTCACGCCATAACTGGTCTATTCAGGAAACAATCACGGGGCTGACTGACCAATCGCCTGTCATGTGTTTGTTGCCAATTATGCGACACTATTAATAGTTCCTTAATAAAACAATGTCACTTAATTAATAAATCTTACGTTTTGAAAATTTACTCGTTTTCTGCAGTTCATGAAAATCTTTAACATAGATATCCCGTGGTAGTGGCCACGGGTTATGTTACATCTTATCTTATGTACCGTACTTAAGCTAGATAAATTAAGCTATCTTATAAGCTTAATTTATATAATATGCTAAAGAATATAGAAATAATATAAAGTATAATATATTTAACGAATTTGATGTAAAATTATAACAGGGAAGTCTGAAAATATAACAAAGTAATAAAGTAAATTCATAACTGTTATAAAGATACTAAAACCTATTTAAATGTCTACTCTGTTTCAGTTCAGTTAGGATGAATAGAAACTTCGAGGTAACTAGATTCATTCTAACATATATTTATGGTCATTGATAATCTATATACTTAATACAATAAGAGTTTTTCTGTTAGATCCCTTTTTCAGGCGTCCTACTGAACCGATTTTTACGATTGAGGTGTCATTTTAAAGCTTATAATGTAGCGCACCTGCGACAGATAGTTAAAGTAGGAATTTCTTTTTCGGCTTCGAGCCCCAAGGCTTTAATTTATTTATAGAGGGTGCTTTCAACGCTTCAGTGGCGACAAACTTGCGTTATAACGGTTTTAAAATGTGATAGTAATTTAACAGGTGATTACCTTGAGACGAATTTCTAACCAGTCACATTGTAAACAAGAAAAGATTGAATGCTAATGTAAACAAAGTCCAATGCAGGTTAGAAAAATGAATTTGGGCCACTTTCATTGACAATTTTAGCCAAATTGAGGCAGGTATATAATTTTTTATGGTGAAGATCCATGATCGTTAGATTATAAATATATTGCAAACTGAACCCTGAAACATAAAGTAGAAGTGGGCATATAGAAAAACGACTCAATGTGATTAAGGAAAATATGCGTAACCTTCGGCAAGAACATAGAACTCCTGAGAGAAAAAGACTAATTGAACACCAGAGAAAATATTAAAATTAGCAATTTGCACATCGGCTTCCTAGAAAAACTTCCATTATCCTACTGTTATGCGAGAAGACAACCAAAATAAAAAACAGTGTAAGGGCGATAAATAAAAATTGTGTGTGTTTTGTTCAGTCAGTCCTTTGTTTACTTTGGTGAGGTCTTTAAATTTAAATTGAAAAGGTTAATTTGGTTAATAAAGGTGAGTTTGAAGCCATACAATTTATTTTAACTGTAGGCGAGTTTCCCACAAAACATAAATAATATAAAAATGCGCAATTTTCGCATGGGGCCCCTAGTTGTAACTTATTATTATATGAAACGTATGGCTTATAAATAATGTGACATTGAAGCTTTTACTAATTTTAACTTATCTGTAAGAAAACATGTTTTGAAGAAAAACTAGTGTTATACCAACAATGCTATTATAAAAAAGAGGTTTATCCAAACAAAGATCATAATTTCTAAGCATACTTTCATGTCTAGGGATAATATGCCTAATATTTTCCCTTATTATGAATATGATGACGTAAATCAAATATTCATTTTAACAAAGCCCTGCATAACATCATGGGTGTAAATACTCTAGTACTGTGTGAGCTGATAAGGGTCTGAAAAGGTTGTTTGCTTTCAGTATCATTTGAATGAAGTCACGGAATATATGGTAATTGGTTATATATATATTTATCGCAATATTTACATTTTATTAATATGATTTATTGTTTCACAAATAATGGCTTTGCATTAAAAAAAGGAACTTAAAATTCAAGATGCGAAAGCCAAAGTAAATAATGTAATTTAAATCAAAATTACTTATAGAAATCAATATGAGCTCAATTTTAAGTTAGTAATAAAAACATTGAAATTTATTGCTCAAACCATCACTACCTTCTAGTCATTGAGAAACCAGTACTTTTCCTGAAAAGTGACAATTCATAATCTATGAATTCATAAATTAGATTCACTATTTTTGTACTGACGGTTTGTAATCAGATTTATTTTGAGATACTATTATCTAGAAAGGGAGATTACAGGCGACTACAACATTTTTGGCCAACAATAAAACAGTAACTCCCAGTAAATAGGACACATATACTTCCAACGTTTACTACTGAATGTATCTAGACATTTTAGCTTCAGTTTGAATCGAAAATAATTCAAAACATAATCATTTAAATAAGGATTTCTCTAGATGCCTAAACGCACCTAATATAATTAATTAGTGTAAATTTATAGAGGAAAAATATTTGTGGGATTAAATGTGATATTTTTTTCAAACATAGGAATTAAGATTTAACATTATTGCCTTTATGTACCAAGTTGTGGTAGTTTTACATAATCCCAGCCACTAGGAATTACTCGTTAATATACTTGATTAAATTATAATCGTATGAAAATTATTAGCTTCTAAATTAAGGATAGAAGTGAAATGGTATGACAGTTATATTTCAGTCATTGTTATTCGACAAATAAATTGCATATTTATTTGGTTAACAGTTGCAGAGTAATTTTCGTCTTGAAATGGGCACACCCACTTAACTCACCGGCTGGGAATAGATGAATATTAATAAGACGTACCAGATGGTGAAGTAATGTATACACAGACAACTGATAACAAATCCTGTCATCTCTTGGACTTCTTGTTTTAACAAATTACTTAGCTTAGATCTGTCATTTTAAACGAGACCTACTTTATTAATAAATATATTTATGATTGCCATGAATTCATAATCAGAATGGCTGAAAAAGCTTTATGTTTATGAAGGAATATGACAAATTTAGTACTAAACAACAATTTCATATGATTTTGTAGTTTGAAAATTTACTTTGCGATTCTTACTTGATAGCCTAATCTATGTAAAAGGGAATATTCGTAAAAATTAAAATAGAAAACATCCTCCAATTTTTTGCTGGATCGCCTAAAGTAAATGTGAATATTAAAAAAATAATGGATGATTTGTCCTAATACAAATATATTTATCATTAATCTGTATGGCTCAGCTATAGGTTTTCCCAAGGTGAATATTGAATGAGTATCATGAGTAGGCCGGTGAGCAGTGGCTGAAGACTAATGTTTTCTGGAAATAAATCGTCGGAACTGGAAGGTGTTGATACGTCTGACTTAACAATTATTGATAGGGCATACGTCAGAGGGGCATCCGTTCAGGAGATGAGGTAACATTTTTACTTGTATAGAACAAAGCGATAAAAATATAACATAATTATTTATTTACAATCATTCCAAATACATAAAGAGATATGTTATTCTTCGTTTAGTATATTTGAAAAAATAATAATGCCACTATTTCATTTATTTTGATCGAGGATTGTTTTTCATAATTTAAATTAATAAAATCATCTTTCACCACAGACATAAGTTATAATATTGGTTCAGACCACTTGTTTAGACCTACGATATATCCAATGGATTTATTAAAATATTAATGGAAAGTAAGTAGCAATATATTTTGCGATTATAAAAAAATCATGATTTTTTTTTAACAAAGTGCATGAGGCTTCCCTGTTTGTAGCTTAAAACGCAGAAACTTGCTTTAAAACAGTAATGTTATTTTATATTTTAACTTTCTTGAAATTAATTTTAAACCGTGAAGTCCTGTTTTAATATATATTTTACTCAACAAACATGATTAAATATCAGTTTTTATAATTCGATTATTGTCATTTAATTGAAATCAAAAGACTTGGAGGATGCCTTACAATTCAATATCTTAAAAATGTAGGCATTAATTTTCTCGATAATTAAGGCATTATTTCTTGTCAATAATAATAAAGGTCTTAAGTAAGGTTTTAGTTCAAATAATAGCAATACTTATTGCTTACTTATGGTTTTAATAAATTTGTATTTGAATCAACTTTTTTAAATGAGGACTTAGTTCGCATGATAAAAATACTGTATTATGTCTTTTTAAAAATCTTTATTTCAAATTACTTCAACCATACGTTTTAAACCCAAATAGGCCTAAATCTATTTTTCTCTGTTTTACTTGCATACAACAGTCTTGGCAGGGGATTTACAACAACCTAGTTTTCAAATAAATAAGGAAGCCCTTTAAAAAGCACCCTGTTTTCACCGAATAAGCATTTGAAATTCGTTGGTTCTGCGGGTCTGCTTCAAAAAGAGTGTTTTACTTTTCTAACCGACATAAAAGTTTGGGGAGCGGCCTGGTGTAGTGGTAGAACGCGGGACTTCAGTTCCCAGGGTCCCGGGTTCGAATCCCGCCAATCACCAATGGCAAATTTGCTATGTGATAATGCCGTAACCTCGAAGGTGCACAATAAGCTAAATAAGCTGCAGTGTATGTCCATGGAAAATTCTAAGCCTGGCCCTCGTCTAGAAAACAAAACATAAAACTTAAAATTCTATTGATATTTTCTAGTGACTACAAATCTCAGCTATATACAAGTGCAGGGCTGTAACTTATCAAAGAAGAGGGACTTTACTGGAGAGCAGGCGCCCCGCAAACGCGTGGGGTGATACATAATGCAGGGCGAGCGGGGCGCTGTACTCACAGGAAGTAGATCCAGTTCTCACATCCGCATTGGCACTTCTTTAAAAACCTACTTCAAGGAATATCATCGATTATTACTTTTATAATAGCAACAGATATAATGCATTTTTATGTTTTTTACGTGACTTTGGAAAAAATCTAATTAGTTTTCGATTTATCTTTACTTAAATACATATTTGGATTATTTAAAATAATAGTTATAAGATTTAATCAATGTCAAAAAAAATATTATTTACCTTTCCAATATCCTGTTAATTTTAGCATTCTTGCTACATGTTTCGTGGTGACAACCACATCCTCAGTCAGCGTCACAAGGACTTGTCATGAGTTTAAAATTGAAACAATGATCACTTTAATACACTTAAACACACACAAAGTACATTTACACATTACAATAGACGATAAACGATTAAGACCGGTCATTATTAATCGTTTATCGTCTATCGTCTATCGTCTTCACATTTATTCGTTTATCGTCTATTGTAATGTGTAAATGTACTTTGTGTGTGTTTAAGTGTATTAAATTGATCATTGTTTCAATTTTAAACTCATGACAAGTCTCTGTGACGCTGCCTGAGGATGTGGTTGTCTCCACGAAACATGTAGCAAGAATGCTAAAATGAACAGGATATTGGAAAGGTAAATAATAATTGTTAACATTGATTAATCACCAATATCCAGCAGTAGGAAAATGAATTCTATAGGATTTAATATGTTTTACAAGTGATTTTTCTTACATCAAACGATTTCACGCGAGCATTAACCCAGCAGGCAATTTTCAGTCTTTGAAAGACAGCCACATTAGAGTAACGAATGTAACAGATGGGAACATTTCGTGAATCGAGGACGAGCTTTTTAATTAAGGATCGAAACGGCAAGGAGGGTCATCACTCACTTGCACTTGCGTCATGGGTCATTTACAGGGAACACAAACAAAACGAAAATATATAATAAAGAGCGGTATCAGTATATGATAGGTATCGTTGGATTAGATGCTGTTTCATATCATGATGTTCATTATACTAGTTCAAAACTATGTTTGCACACTTTTATTATTATTAGTTGAATAACTCTATATATTATCAAGGAAAATGTAACTAAGGTTTTCCGTGTTTATCTTTCATGACTTAGCACATTTACCATACGATTTTATGCCGAGGTAAATAATTCTTAATACTTGTGGTAACCCACTTGGTTGCTAGAGTACATTTATTGACAGCTGATTATTTAAGTTAAATAGCAAAAGACTACCGTAAAAAAATCAACGCCCCCGTTGCAGTATACCTGCATACTCAGCGAATTAGAAATTTCGATCCAACATAAGAGAGATATGATATTTTCTGTAATCTCCTAAAGAATAAAATTGGGAAAGAGTATGCAGGTTTGCTGCAACAAGTATGAGAAAATTGGGTGGGTTTCCAGTAAGCTAGACTGTAAGAAGTCATATGCCAACTTTTATCAAAATATGATAAGAGAGATATATCATTGTTTTTATATTTCCCATGAGGATTACATGGGGAATGAGTGTGTAGATTTCTTGCCACAGAGGTGTAAAAATTATGGATTTTTTGCTAATAAGCTATGGATATTAGCTACATATATGAACTTTTCCGCAACAGGTAGGTAATATTTGGGTAGTTTCAATACAATATAATAAAACCTCAACCTCAACTAAAAAAGGAGCCACATAACAATTTTAATCAAGATGTATCAGGAAAAAAGTGAGATATCAAATTTTATTTATTTCCCATAACATTAACAATGGAACAACTTATTAAGTATATCACGCTCAGTTTCAGACTCAAAATAAGCTGATATCAATGGTGCAACCAAAAGTTGGTTATTTTGATCTTTCTAAGTAAAAAATCAAACATTTTGGGAAGTTTGACCCCTTCTTCCGATAGACCAGTCAGGCAGGTTTTTCGAACTCGCCCATATCATTATTACACGTCTGTGCCAAATTTTGCAAAGATCAGACCATTTTACGAGGGTTATCACACTTACGGATACATATTGTATAGATATATATCAAATGGTGTTTTTTTTTTATTCTGGGGCCACAAAATAAAAAGTTATCATGGACTCAGGCTAAGATCTTAACCATGGCATCTTCGGTCATAACTTCTCTCCTATAGGAGATATTCATTAAAACCAAGGCAGGATGATTCATTAAAACCAATATATTTATGAACACAAACACACAAATTCTGACCCTGCGAATGATGGCTGAACCAAATGCGAATTTCGTCAAATATCTTCATAGAGGGTTCTTAAGCTATACGTACGCTTCCAGGAGTATACGTTCAAATTCTCGTTTATGTAGGTGCAATGGTTTGGCCTTGGCATTGATCAGAGTTTCGGCTTCATGTAACAAAAAGTCTTATGAATAATAAATAACTTGATTTGATCAATACATCGGATGAAATGGTCTAGTAATCTATAATACGGTTTGTCATTGGTCAACCAGTAATAAGGTCGCTGGTCCACTTAATTGTACCTGACGTAATTTACCCCAGTGCAAAATGGTAATCCAACCATTATCGGCCTAGCACATTCTTTCTTTCTTTTTATTTTTCCTCCAACAATCTATGAAAAGTATAAGGATTAATATACTTAAATATAATAGAAGTATTAGGTGGTTAAAACAAATAATGTGGCTAGAACAATAAGTTTTCTTGAACTTATATTCTTAAATGTGCCTCTACTTATTTAATTCTAGTTTTTATATAGCATCATTCTGTGATTTTTCAGTGCTGAGGGCTACTTATCAATAAATTAAGATTATTATTATAAGAAAAATAAATTAAAATTATTACTTATACTGTTTGTAATAGCTAACGAATGGGATTGAGGAAATGCAACGATTCATTCACACAATATTTTAAGGTTTTAAGATTAATTATTAGGTTTCATCCGATGCATAATGCTTTAATTATGCACGTACTTTAAAATACAGATCATTGCCCTGTGACAATCTAATTTATATTTTGAATCGGTCTCAAGAGAAAACTATCTGTATTTAAATATAAAAACACGCTACAATAGATACAATACAATATACCTTTTGCCCAAAATAGATTGGACAGATCATTCAAAGACTCTTTATTCTGATTATGCAGGGTTTGGCTAAGGTCTGGAATATATTAAACGGCTCTTCAAATACTAAACGTATCAAATATTTCTATTGTTTATTTGACTCTATAGCAAATACCATTCTACAATTACTAAAATGTTCATGTTCAGAGGACAGTCAACGATATAAGTCTTGAATTTTACAAAATGTTTGCGTACTTTGAGATATATCTTATTTTTAAGATTATAAAACCATAGGTTAACTCCGCAAACGCAGTCGCAAATGGAGGAAGAAACGAAAAAATACAGTTACTAATGGCTATTTGTGTATTAATAGCGCAAAGTACGTCAATTGTAGATGACTTTTCGAGAGCGGCAATGACTATTTGTGCTCGTAACACACACAGGATGTTTCCTACCACCGTTATTTAAACAGTTTAACTTATTAACTAGCCTGTTCAAAAAAAACTCATTGAGGTTATGCTTGGTTAAGCTATTGGAATGGACCGGAAGTTGTGGTATAGAAACGCCGACTGTGAAATCAGCTGATTTAGAGCAGGGGAAATAGAATTTAGGATACGGTGAGTGCCATGGTATTTCTGACCACTAGAAACTGGTCTGTCGTGTTTGACGTCATAGTTATCTCTCTTGTGTGCCCCCTTAACCTAATAAGTAACCCTGATTTAGCGAGCGGGAATGAAAAAAGCGGAAATGAACCGTTTTGCGTACTTTTTACAGGTGTGGCAATGTGATTATTTCCAAGCACTGGTAGGGAAAAGATTTTGATATTTTACTAGTACACTTTGAAAAAAGTTTAAATTACTTTAAATAACTCCGGATATATTTTGAAGATTAAGAAACGTTTTTGCATGTACACAATTTTTATAGGTGTGAATAACCTCCCGTCGGCATCCATTGACTCGGCCCTTGGTGAAAGTCTTGAAATTTTTAGAAGTAAGCATGCCTTAAATTTATTTTTAAGTTAATGGTTTTTAGCATAGAATACAATGGTTTGAACTCGGTCACACATGCGAACCTAATCCACAGTTACAGCTGGTTACATAAATTAACACACAGTATTGATTACCGTGGATGTCTTTGACCAGCTTTTAATTGCAACCGGTTTCGCTATGTTGTGTAATATAAAAAAAAATTAGATATAACTCAAGGTATGCTTACCATTAAGACTAAAAGGACTTCCCCAAGGGCCGTCAGCTAATAATGCCAAAAAATTAAAATTATCGAAATATTGCTATTTTTTTATTTTGGAAGTACGTAAATGGAAAGTTTTGTTATATTCTTTATTATAATTTCATAGTTATTTATAACATTCTAGATTTTTACGACCGGGTTTGTGGGGTTATGTTTCACTTTTGAATATCGTTTAAATGGCACAGTAAATTCATTGTGCACTTGGCAACGGAAATAACGGAAGTAAACAATCGAAACAATCAGCTGATTGCAGCAAACCGAAATTCAATGCATGTTTAAATGTTATTTCAGAGGAATGTAGTGGCAGCATTGGTATCAGTAGAACATTTTTGTTTGTTTATTACATGTTAGGTAAGAAGAATTTAAGACGCATATTTTATGCAAGAAATATGTTATGGGCCTAATTAAAAAATATGTTTTATCTGAGTAGTAAAATATGATGTAAAGTATCGTGCGTCATACGACCGGTAAGTTTTACCGTACTCGTATGAAAATCCCGCGCGAGCCACCACTCGTCCGGTAAAACAGTATTTCCCGGTATTTAACTAAATACTATTACATCTAAAAGAATGTTATACAATTAAAAATGTTAAGCCACTCATTGTGGGGACCGTCCCCTGATTATGTCAAGTACAAGTACAAATCACTCATGTGTAAATGTTAATGTGTCAAGCTGGCAATACAAAGGCTTACTAAGTGATTTACTAAGGCTTACTAAGTGGCTTACTAAGACTTACTAAGTATTTCACTTAGTACCTAGGAGGTAACAAACACATTCCAGACAATTTTCAACACCAAATATTGCATAGTAACATTTTAACATAACAAAAAAAAAACACGCACATGCACAAAAGAGTAGTTCCAGCGCCCTGTATATGAAAGCTACATTCGCCTTTTCGCCCGGCTCCACTGCATTTTAAGTAAAACACTAAGCCATTGTGGAGTTGGCTCCGTTGTGACTTCTATTCATTCTATAAAAATAATAAATATCCTGCTACAACAATTGAGTCTTTACATGACCTACTTTTACTTGTTCGCATACTTATACCTTGTTTACCGTTATAGTACTTATCATAATAATAAAAAATACTTGGATCCAAGAAGGAGATACAATGCACAATGTGCTGTGTACGGTGTCATTTTTTTATTATTATGTGGTGATTTTCTTTATCTAATTTTTACTAATTAAAAAAAGTAAAAAGAACTAGCTATTGACCTTCTATTCCAACTAAATGTGGACTTATTTGATATATTTGCTTACTGTATTTGGAACTAAGATGAACCAAATTTGTAATTTTCACATTGGGAGAATTTGGTGTAGATAAATTATTATTATTATGATAATTTAAGTCTTATTGCAGGAGAAATTAAAATAAATTATGGGCGTTTAATTTAACATTTTATGGTTGCCTTCAATTCGAAAAAAAAAACATGAAATCAATTAGAAAATGAAGAACATTTTATTCTCGGCAAATATCTACAAGCGCAAGGTCTGTAATGAATACATCCAGTGTATATATACAATGCAAAATGTGCTGTGTACGGTGTCATTTTTTTATTATTATGTGGTGATTTTCTTGAAGAGACTTAACAAGCTTATTACGGAGGAGAAATGACGATGGTACCAATTCGCATTTGCTGGGAGTTTACGAGTCTTTAGCACGTATTTATGATGCACGGCACACAAAACATGCAACATGATCGGAGTCTGTACCTTTATGAGTTTGGCCATGGTCTTGGCGCCGTGGTAGCAGGGTGGCAGGCAGTCCTCCAGGTGACCAGAGGGCAGGAAGGGCGCCTGCGGACTGCTGGAGGGATAACACTTCCTGAGGATGCTGTTGGTAATTTTGTTTTTTATAGTATGCTGGAGGTGTGATTATCTGCTCATGCTACCGTCGGAGGTTTGCCACTCACGATACTCCCACACTACAAGGTAAAACCTGCTAGTATAACTGCTTGTCTTGTGTTCGTCAGTTATTTTTCTTAATAAGAAAATAAATTTATGAAAGGTAATATATATATATATATTACCTTAGGTATGTTATATATATATATATATATATATAGAAATTTATAATTAGATGAAAAACAAATAAAAATATCAAGTAAAAAATTGCTTATTTTGCTTTCAAAACAATAACTGTAGGGACATAGATCCGGAAATCCTTCGTTATAACGCTACATCTAAGAGATTTGTTGTTCTTTTTGGCCTCTAAATTAAAAAACTAATTAATTAGATATTTTTCATTTTCATATTTAGGTATAAAATTACATTTTAATTTAACTGTATTCAATTCCACGTTCACCTTTCACATCAGACCTTATAGTAAATAGCTATTTCATTACCTTTGCAAGCTATTTGTAACGTGTATCCTATACTCTTTTTTGAGCAATGATATCGTCCGTGCGTGTTTGTTTGCTTGCTTGCTTATTTGCACAATTATCTCTTAAACGGCTCCGAGGATTTCCTTCAAAGTCTTGAAATAATTTATGACTCAAAAACATTTTCTATGCAGATTACTTGGCCATAGAAAATCTAATAAAGTAATAAAATAAATTTTAATTTGTAAAATTTTAACATTTTTAAAAATGAAGTACTCATAACAGCTGTTTGGAAACAACAGCCATCTAGGACAAATATTGCGTGTGGGATAAAAATTGTATGGGGTAATAAAAAGATTTTTAATAAAAGATCACTTTTATGCCAGTGAAATATTTGATAGTAATTGGAGGAATTGGTAATCATGAAAAAATACCGAGCGCGGCTCGGTCCACCAGGTACTTTGTTTACTAAACCCTTATCATGAAATGGAAAAATCATCAGCTGATTATTATTGCCATATGGGTAGTACAAACAAATTGTCATTTTAATACACATGGCTTATAATCCAGTCAATCTACGCGATGACCTCAAAAAAACTGCAAGAAAACATTTTTTGATGGAATTCTACTTTAAAAAATATGAATTTTAACATATCTAAAGTTTAACAAAATCGCACCATGGGAACCTCACTAAAATTACGTTTCAAAATGGCGGCTTTTCCCACCATACAAAAATTTTCGAAAAAAGACATTCAACTGCATTTTGTATCAATGTGTTTCGACATATTGACTTTGGACCGCCGCCAACCATCGTTGGGATATTGGTTCTAAGTTTTGACTGAGTTTACATTTTCGGCCGCCATCTTGGATCCGCCATATTGGATATAATTTTTTTTTCAAATGTAAAGATGGTGTTGTCACCATCTTTACATATGCCCATTTGCTTTCGTTAAAAAGATATGCTCAAATAAAAATTCATCCCTATACATTTCTTAAGGACGTTAAATTTTTTAAAGATGTTTTAAGAATTATCTCCTATATCTCCAGTTCTAATTAAGGTATGTAGTTCGTTTTGGTCTTAAAATACTCACTTATTTAACGGCTTTTATATGAGCTATTGATCATTAAAACGGACGACTGCTGGTTGAGCTTTAAAGCTAAAATCGACACAAAAACTCAATTTTTTTAATTTGTTTTTTTTTAAGATTTATAGTGCAGGGTCTAAATGGATTAAAAAGCTCTTTCTCCCCTCAAATTACTCAGAAGATTCTGGGCTTTCATATGAGCTATGGATCATTAAAATAGGGCTTACTTAATTTGAGTTATGAACCTTCATTTACCATAAAATCTGTTCACTTTCGTAAATTGTATATAATTAATGACTCATACATTGAACACTAACAGAGTTTCGAAACAGTTTTGTGTTTTAATCAACTCATTATATTATTGGCTTTCATTTAAGCTCTTAATCATTTAAATCGGTTGAGTTTGAGGTGAGTTAAAGACCTCAAACCAACATAAAAACCAATTTTTTTCAAAATTTCATGATTATTGAAAGATTTGTATCTCAAGACCCAAACATGGCCTGCAAGTTGGATTGGTTTTGAAACACGCGCTGACCTACTAGCTTTCATTTGACATATTGATAATTGAAATCTGACAAAAATAGGATGAGCTATATTCTTTTATGTAATCTTTGACAAAAACAAATGTCTAACAAATGGATTTTCGTGTCGATTTTAGCCTTATAGCTCGTCCAGCAGTCGTCCGATTTTAATGATCAATAGCTCATATAAAAGCCGTTAAATAACTGAGTATTTTAAGCCCAAAACGAACTACATACCTAAATGACAACTGGAGATATAAGAGATAATTCTTTAAAAATTCTTTAAAAAAATTAAACGTCCATAAAAAATGTATAGGGATGAATTTTTATTTGAGCATATCTTTATCTTTTTAACGAAAGCATATTTTCAAAAACGGATTTCAGCATTGTGTTCAGGGTAAAAATCTAGTCCATAATGATGCGTCACAACACCATCTTTACATTTGAAAAAAATATTTATATCCAATATGGCGCATCCAAGATGGCGGCCGAAAATGTAAACTCAGTCAAAATTTAGAACCAATCTCCCAACGATGGTTGGCGGCGATCCAAAGTCAATATGTCGAAAAACATTGATACAAAATGCAGTTGAATGTATTTTTTCGAAAATTTTTGTATGGTGGGAAAAGCCGCCATTTTGAAACGTGATTATAGTGAGGTTCCCATGGTCCGTTTTTTGTAAACCTTGGATATGTTAAAATTCATATTTTTTTTAAGTAGAATTCCATCAAAAAACGTTTTCTTGCAGTTTTTTTTAGGTTCCCCATGTTACCTTTCGTAGAATGACTGGCCTATCATGAAAATTCCATACTGAAAGGAGAATGTGGAATTGAGTATAGCTGATCGTGTCCCAATTCGCTGGGAAAAAATAAACAAATAAATGTAAATAAAAACAAATTCATCGGCTGGTCAGCCCTTTTATTTATATTTGTGTTCTTAGGGCAAATAAAAAAAACTAACATCTTTCCTGAAATTTTCTTACCGAGACCTTTTGTTTAAGTAGAGGGTTGATGGGTGTCAGACTTATGGTTTTCTCAAAAGTTAAGGGTAGTTTGGGCTTCATGTATAGATATAATTGCTATGTTGTGGTTAACTGTTGATTGCACCTAAAAAATTAAGTTGGAAAAATAAAGTACACATCAATGTCATAAGGCTATTATTATTTTTTCTGCATACATAGCTTAGTCATTTTATATTCAAAGTTTTCCTGAAAAAGGAAAAAAATGTCTACCTAGGTGTATAGTTTAACTTATCAAAAAGTCCGAACGGTGGTGGGTCGGCAAGAGGACGCCATCATGTATTTTACGTACCATTTTTAGGTTATCCCATAATATTTTTTTTGTAAAAAAACTAAAGTAGATTAAATTTTCTGCAGGGAAAGTACGAGTTTATATTTTTAATTTGGCTCGACCATTAAAATACAACCACTAGTTTTATTAATATCTAAAAAATATTTCTTCTACAAGAAATACATTAAAATTTGTGTGTAAAATAAACGCTAGTCGGGGTAATGCCTATTTATTTAAAGATAGATAAACTAGATTCATCATGAAATCTTGACATCATTTCGATCAATTTGACACTTCATTCATAAAAATAAAGGCCTTCGTGTGCTCATAAAAAAGTCATTACATAATGGATTATCAAAAACATGTGTTTGCTGCAACTTATTTTTTAAGCTCGCCCACACCTTAAATTTGGGTAATCTTTATGACTAAAGTGAAATAATTTACTTTCCTTTAGAATACCAAGGGAGTCACTTGCCCCATTGTACATTTATTTAACAAATATGTTTTTATTTATATATGATGTAAGGAATATTTGTTAGGATATTATATTATAATGATATTATTTACGTTGTCCCAATCAGCTGTTTCCAACGTAAAACTTGTGGAAAATAAATTGAAATTTATATCTCACTTATTCCTTACAAGTAACATTTGGCATGTGATTTCCTCAAGTTAGTTCATCTCTACTGCATGCTTTGTTAAAACCATCCAATTTTTATATATTAGTTGCAGTAAAGTTCATATAGTTAATACCCATCGTTTATTAACAAAATATCCTTAATTTTCACGTTTCTTGTAAAAGATTGGAGAAAAATAGACGCATTATATACTTTTCTGGAAGCAAATTTAATGTTTTAAACAACTAGTCACATGGGTTAGAAAGCACTTCTAGTCAACTGCATTCACATTTTAATTACCTCAAAATACATTTTGTTTACCTCGTGGAGGCCTTCCACGCTCATTATTTATCAAATTAAAGTAAAAGATTTCTTTAACTCAGCGAAAATGTCTGGGAAACAAATTATTAAACTGTTACGTCGAAAAATGTTTTCCACAAACTCTTTTAAATATTACTTTGTAAAGCACGTATTAAGGTCACCTAATCTAATGTTTCCCTTACTTAACCTCAAGAAGACTAATGAAGTCACATAATTTCCGATTCAATTTCCGTCTTTGTCATTCTTTTTCTCTTAAAACAAATAAGACTGGCTGGGATTAGGTTCGACCTTATATCCAAAACAAACAAAATTGACTACTTAACAACTGTTATTCAGTCTTTTCCCCTAATGTACTAAAATAACAAAGCTTGCACGGTAAAAAATATCAGTGTCGGTTAATGGTTGCAACAGATATAATTACTAGTTAGCGCTATTTAAGTTAGATTAATAATAAAGTAACATGTTCATTAAATTCCAAATGCTACAGAGAATAACCCAAGTATATTTATTTTTTTATTGATAAATGAGAGGCTGGAAATATTTGGAAATAAAATCGCACATTGCATATTGCACACCACACTATATTTAAATTGATTTGTTATCCGTTTAGCGAAGCCCAGGAAGGTGCGTGCAAGTTTAAAGTTCAACGTGGAGATAGTTGCTGAATTTCTTAGTTGCTAAATATATATGTTTTATATTTTATCGGATTAGAATGATACTACATGTTGCAGTTTAACTTGTTCGTACGCTTAAACTCTGAAAAAGTAATATAGTATTTTTTTAATATAGAAAATAATCGTGTTTTTTTTTCATGAAAGCTTAGCTGAGACCGACAAACCACAGGCTTGTGGAGCAACGGTTCTATTAAACCACATCAAACAGCCTAACAATTTGTATGAGTTTGATAATTAATCTGGCTGGGTACAATAGTTAAATCTTTCAAAATGTAACTTGAAGGACCGACTTTTATAGTTCGAAACATGGTGACAGCTAGAATTTGTCGTGGGGTTCAAAGGCTACTAGGTTTATGTTGTTGGTTACATAAACATTATTTTAAACAACAATTTATATTAAATGCATTTTATAAGGTTTGTAACTTTGAGTAAATGAATGACATAACGTCCGTGGACATTATACCCTGAATGATTAGTGGTGATAATCATTTCGATGATAATCATTTTTAAGTCCTGGGAAATGACCATTGGTAATGATTAACAATGTAGCTATAATTTAAGTACAGTATGCTAATAAACTTAATTTCAGGTATCTATGAAGAATGTTTTTTATGTTTAACCTACAACATTCTTTAACCCAATTAGAAAAGTACAAAATATGCTATCAAATAGAATTAAAGATTAAACTGATAATTTATGTTTAGTGTGTTTAATATTTAGTAAAAAATATGATATTTTTGTAATGAAATTAATCAGAATTAGAAACTCGTCATAAATCAGTTTTAAATAGTAGTAATAGTTATAATGAACAAATATTAGGTATCAGTATGTGTGGATATGATTGATGCCACGTTTATTTAAGAATTTTTGATTTACAGGTTTTTATGGAAAATCGCATGATTAAATTTCAAAAAGGGAAAATAAAATAATTGAAGTTTAATAGGATGTGTACTCGGATCAAAAATTTTCAAGTTTATTGAAAACATAATTGAACTGAAGATCACAAGTTTTTATTCCTCTGTTATCAATATATATGTAATTATTTTTTATCCCTACCATAGTTCAGGGTACAACACCACTTCTTAATAAGTATTGTATTTTTTCATTAGACTGCATTGCAAATAACTGCATTTTCAACGGCCACCCTACCTAGGTCACCTGTGGTTAGGGTTCACCTTGACTAGGCTGGGTAAATCAACTGGAAAGTTTCTTGAAGTAGTAATTAGTGATTATTCCTGACCCTACTATCGCTAGGAGTCCATTTGTCAGAAGTTAGCTATTCAAACTGGCCATGGTGGTTATATATTTCTAACCAGATGTTTTCAATTAGCAACGACGGGTTATATTTTAGAAATCTAATAGTTTACACTATTATTATAACAATTTAAAGTGTGTTAAGAATAAACTCGGTGCTTTTATCTAAATTCCACGCAAGGCGAAAGATGAGCGAGAATGATATCAATTGCGACTAGAAACAGCAAATTTTAACCTAGTGGTAATATAAACTATTCCAATAAAATAGCTTCAATGTGCTTAACGGATATTGTTTCCAACCACATTTTTAAAAGTAGTGCAATAATCTTTTAAATGAGGATGTTATTCTTTTACTTAATACAAATATATGTTTTGTGGTTATATTCTTATATCATTAAAAAAAGATACCCTTTTCATATTTGTTGCGTTCAAATCATGTCTCAAGTTTTTATTTATTCTTTTAGATTAGTATTATTCACTGTTGTAATCATTTGAAAATTGTATTGCATGTACTTGGTATATATTAAACTTAAGTTCATCCTTCAGTTTGGTCTTTTTGTTAAGGGGCTGAGAATAAATAAAGAACGTTTATAGCCCTAAATGAATTAAAGCATTCAAGTATGAAGCCCTTAAAAAGTAATAACAGTTATTATCAATAAATTTTTTAAAGGAAACCTATTTTATATTTCAATTTCACATTAGGACTGCTGGTACTGAAATTTTTGAATGCGTTTAAAAATATATTTCTCTACATTTAATTCAATTAAATCATGCAGCAACAAATTGTGACAGTACTGACTATATTATCAAGCGTGTTTCGATAGGAATAACATTGTTCTGTGGAGGACAATAATTGTAGTGGAGACCAATTACACTGTTATGTGTGCAAATGTGTGTGGAGTGAACCACTCTAATATTAATTCTGTCCCACACAAAAATTACTTTCATTAAAAGCTTTATTTCGATGTATTGTGTATAATAGAAACGATAGGATCAAATTTTTCACGTAAGAAATGCTTATAAGGCAGTATATTATTACATAATATTGTGGCAAGGGAAAAGTCAAATAAATTCGGTTTGATTGACCAACTAATAATTGCATAGTTGCATCTTTAGGTTAGGATGAGAATAGTTGTTAGGTTTGATGAATATGTCAAAAACTCAAAGTACTTTAAAAATATGTCCAGAATGTAAACCACTCTGAAATGAGATATTACCTTGGGCCTACTTTAAACTTAGGACAAAATTGAATCGATTTTATGGTTTTCAGTTTATATTTTTTAATTTTCGAAAAAAATTATAACTAAATTTGTAATTTTTCCGATTTCTAATTATTATTACAATTTTGTGTTTGTTGTCTGAAAGCATAAGCTAAAAGTGTCATAATCGCTAATCCCTGCGGTTTGAAGATTGTTTCTATATTATATCATGGCTAGCAAAGATTTCTGGAAGCACTCTAAATTATTCATCATTTATATCATAATAACAAAATATTATTTTAAATGGAAGTGTTACTGTGCAAGTGTTGCAAAATAGTAAATGGAAGTCTTTCAGTCGTGGTTTTTCTGTTTTAACAACCTCTGAAAATATCAATTTCATTTTAATTCTTTTTTCAGTAAATACGACCAACTATTTTTTTAACTTAACCTCAATACAAGACGCAATACTGCCAAGTTCATGTTGAGGTGGATAAGTGACAGATGATTAAATTCCGTGAACCACGCAAGAGAGGCTTGGTTTAATTAACGTTGTGAGTAATTGCGTACAGAATATTTAATTTATCATCATAAAAAACCTTAATTCCAAAAGGCCGTCGGCCAATTTCTTCACAGCTAATTTCTTTATATTTCTTATCTTACTCGAAGTGGTTTACTTGTTTATTTTTGCAGCACTTCCATCACTGATTGGTGAAGGCAAGTTTTACAATGTTTCCAAACAAAAAAACCTGATCCCATTCTCGTGTAGGAATAGGAAATCCAATCCCGGAATCCCAGAATCACGCGTGAGTTAAGGGCAGATTCGATCGCGAGATTCTCAAGGCTCAGTTCCATGTTTCGGGAAAATTATCAAATTTACGTTCACAATAAATGTTTATTAGGGTTCCGTCGTATATAACAACGTGATAACTAAGAAAAATAGTAAAATGGCCAATGGACCAGGCAATAGTGCTTTTTATGGGTTATTTGCCGCCTTATGAATCTATATTATTAGTTTTCAGTTTATATTTCTGAGATTTTTAAAACATGTACCACTGAATTTTTATTTGGTTTCTGATGAATTAAACCTGTCCATTGGCCAAAGTGTTATTGGGCTACTCTTACGACTCTTTTAAATTATTGTTTTTGTATGTGTACCTCATAATATGTTCCGTTATCACTTACCTAACGTCTATTATTCAATTTTTTATCTTGATTTTTTTTATTTCTCATTATGATTTCCTTAATAACGCTTCCAACTTAAAACTAGACAATAATTGTTTTATGTAATTACGATAAACTCTACATACGCCAAGCCATTCAATAATTTTCTTAGCGGTAAACACGAATTTAGGATTGGAAATATAGGCTGTGATTGGTTTTCTAGGTGGAAAGGACCTATATCGAAGTAACACAGGCTGAACGAAAAAGTGCTGAAATAGAGAACTAAAACAGTAAAAACACTAATGCTGAAAACAAAACAAAAACACAATCAAATTTCAGAATAGAATACGTCCACGCCCAATCAAAGCTCAGCAAATACTTTTACAAACTTTTGTAGTTTTTTATATAAATTGTAAATAATATGTGATTGCATAGTACGGTTCTTGGCAGATATTATTTGTGTTTTTTTGCCTACATTCATTTTTTGTAAGCTTTAGGAGTTTTAATCACCATGGGTATGATAGTTACAAATTTCAGTTACTGCCAAGAGTTCACTAAATATTGTTCTCAGTTTTTATCTTTAAATCGCCATCTAAGATTTATTAATTGTATCAGTAAATCGTCAGTGGAATCCTTGATAGTTGACAGTTGAAATACAGTTGAAATTTACAGTTAAAAGAAGACAGTTAACAAGGAACGAGCGTGTTATATGGTTGAGGCGTGTTATACGCACCTTGAATGTTAGAAATGATTGGACTCTTACCTAAAGTAACCTCATTTAAACAAAAGCTAATAATCCGATCACGGCATGATCCGATCTGCTCCAAGTTTGTCATCCCTTTATGATACCAAGCATGGCCAAGTTTGTGCTGATTTTAGCAGAATTATGACATTCACAATTATTCTCATTAAGACTTACTCGGTAAGCATCCTGTAGAGTGCCTTCAAATGCTTCTTAAAACATTCTCTCAAGTTTGGAAAATATGATAATTAAAACATCATTAAAATATTTCCATATAATTACATAAGTCTATTATTATTTGTAGCAAAATGTCAAACATTAGAATAAGTCATTTTCATTTGGATTAAAAGTAAATTTAAGACATTGTAAATACAAATTAATCAGGTGAATTAAGATGTGAGATATGATTTTTACCGATCTTCAATTGGTTATCACTTTTTAGTTAATCCCTAGGAGAAATAGCATCCCTATATTAATGTTCTTATAGTTCAGGATATATATATTTTTTTAGTCCTCTTTAGTTAGAAGTTTAAAATGTTGCAGTTTAAAGTTAATTAAATACAATTGTAAAACAGTAATTTATATCAGAGTTGTTTTTATGTTGAAAAGTGACAGAAAGATGTATTTTTTTCAATTAGTCCCATGAATAAGTTTGGATATATGGATGAATAAAATGTAAATAGATATAAATTTATGAAAATGAACGATAAGTGTTTTTTGCTTCTGGGGGCCCCAAAACGAAAAGTTATCATGGTCTCGGGCTTAGGTCTTACCATGAGTACTACGGTAACAGCTTCTTCCCTATAGGGGAATTTTGCTAAAACAAATAGCTGATTACAAGACAATCACATATATGTAACTTGTATTCAGTTATCAGCCTTAGACTTATCATCCAAAAGGGGGAAGGGGAAGTATTTTCCTTTTATCATGTTTTTATAGTACCTTTAAAACTATAGACAGTAATCCTCTAATTTATCATGCTTAGGTGTATTTTAAACATATTAATGATATACAAAGATTTGAACTAAGAAAGATTACAGGAAGTGGAGCAGGAGAGAAGAAGCGTTTCCTAACACAAATACATGCCTCAAACTGGGTTATAATTTTCCACCTTTGGCATTTTCAATTTATTCGTGAACGATCTGCCAGAAATTTAAGGTGGGTGTGTGGTTTTTGAAGAAAGGAAATTAATATGTAAATTGACGCGGTTGACGTGATTTTCGTAGTACCTTAACTGCCACATTCTTTAAAATAACGGTTTAAGATTAGGAAAAATATTGCGGAGACTGGGACTTCAAAGTTGTAACAACTTATAAATTTAAACATATTATAAATTAAATTTCGGAAATTGTTTTTGTATTTAATCAGAGCGTTATTTTTTATGGGTTTTATTTATTACGTCTTTGTTTTGGGGAAACTGATATTAGATTAAAACTGAGAGCAGTTAAGTGAGCAATTAGTTCTTTGTGGGGAAAATTTATAGTAAAGAAGCCATTAAATGCCAAATATGCCTGTTCCAATAATATCACTTGACCAATGCTTTGTTGTTCTGGTCAGGAGTAGGGTTGATCTTTACAAATTTCACACAGGGAAACGGAACAAAACCTTTTATGCAAAGACTTATTCGATTGCGCTGGAGCACACCAAATTATTTAGTGTGCATGGAAACCGGGTTTGAAAAGCGTTGTTAACCTAAGTTTTACACTTCACCTCAATTAAAATTACATTATGAAAATATCAAACACTTCATTCCCTGACCGTTTACCAACGATGTTGTACAATCAAACCTGTTGATAATAATGTCGGATACAGTTGAGTATGGAAACAATTAGCCGGAAACATGGCGTTTTAATTGATTTAAAACCATTATTTAACGTAGAGGGAAGCGTAGCTGCACAGCTGAGCGACGAGATGGTTCGGCTGATGGTTGCAAGTGAGAGGCAATGATGGCGGAGGTGGATGAGAAAGACAAGCGTTGACGGCGTTGAGCTCGATGTCGTATTTGCAGTTTATTTGATTTCAATGCTTAGGAAAATATTGTTTTTGTAAGAGAAATAATATTTTAATGTCTTTAATGGGGTAAATAGGATGCGATTTTGTAATTTTTTCATGGATGTGTGTTATTACAGGTGGGAGCTCAATTAGAAAATTAAAAATGCCATTCTTAAAAAAACTACTTTAAATTAATATAATACCTCCTTTGCAGCAGACCTGCACATTTAGCAAATTTCAAATGTTCAAATTTAACGTTATATGTATTTAGACGCTAGTCGAAGCCTCAAATCAAGTAAAATCAACTTAAATCCTAAAATGAGCAAACAACAGTTCTCTCGATTAGAATAACTTGGGAAATGAGCATTCAGGTTTGCTACCATAGAAATGTGAAATGGGGAGGTTTTTTTAATAATACGAGTAGAAGATGAAGTTACGAAGTATAACAAGTTTTATTCAAATATGTTAAGAACAAAGTGAGATAGAATTTTTTTAAATCATAAGGTAAACATTGGGACAACGTACTATGTTTACCACTTGCGATATCTCGATAGCCAATGAACATAGAGCAGTAATTCAGGATACTAAATTATTAGTTTTTCAAGCTAAATTCAATAGTCTAAAACGCATTCCTTCCCCTAAAACGCATGTGTTCCCTAAAACACATTAAACTATAACTCTATATCGCATACTGTATAATCATATACTCTAATTTGGACTTTTGTTTACTGGTCTATAGCTTTTCCCACAGGAATCATCAATACAACATCGTTTATTTCCTACCCATCACGTCCGGTAAGACCAATGTGTTGATGAAATCGTCCGGTTAAAAAGATGTAACTTTCGTAGAGTGTAGTCCGGTTTAACCGATGTCAGGTTAGAAGGTGTCCGGATAAGAAAGAGTCGACTGTATTTTACACCGGACTGTTGTTTAATAGCATAATTAATTTTTTATGGACAGTTTAGAATCTTGTACCCTGGATTTATGTAATGAAAGGAAAAACCCTAGATAATGCACTATTTTCTTTTATTACGTATATATTTTCTTCAATGTTATGGACATTGAACTTGTTATCTTATTTAGTAAAAATAATCAACAAAAAGGGATAGGACTTAGGATGCCCATTTATATATATATATATATATATATATATATATATATATATATAAAACGAGGACGGCGGAAATATTGGAAAATAATTTATTAGAGCAATTATTACGAGTAATGAACTAGGAATTATTAAATGAGAAATCATCGATAAACATTGTTTACCAAAATAACTTCTACAGTACGCTACTTTACTAGTAACCTCTACGGTAAGCTAGGAATACTGTTTTGATCTATAAAAGTAAGCTATAGATCAAACGTGCAACAAATTCATGCACCAATTTTTCAAGATTAGAGTGGTTCGTGGAACGATGATAATAGAAACAATGAAGATTACAATATAGCCTTGATAAGATATTGCTATCAATGTTTCATTGTTTTGGTATTTTAGCTCATTTGAAAACCAGCTTCCGGATTGTACAAAAACTGATTTAAAAGACAATGTTTTTCCAATAATAGTATTTACTATCTAAGCCACTATCGACCAACCTATATTACTTATTTAGTGATACTTGAATTTCTAAGTGAAATCAACAAAACTAATTACTTGCAGGTGAACCTGTTGACGGAAACATTAATTAAGGTTAATCTACGAAATAAAAACCGGCTTTAGGAGTAACCCCCATATCATATGCTGGCGACACTGCACACAGCGTACTCCGTGGTAATCGAACTTCATTAGAACGAGAACTTATAATCTGGTAAAATTCCACTCTTATGGGCATGTTAGAGATCGATATTTTCCTTAACCAACCGGTCCCTATGTTTTCCTAGGTTTCCAGAAGCTGTCCAATAAAACTGAGGTAATGTTTATGGTTTGAGGAAGTTGTAATTTATAAAAGAGGGAGTTTTTGCAACTTACGGTAAACCAATACGTTATATAAAATCAGTTTTTTTTACATTTACCACAATGTTATAATAGTAGTTTATGCAACGATTGTATTATGAATGTCTTTGAGCCACGAGTGAGATGTTTGTATTTGGTTTAATAATGAACCTCATTATGACATTAGTTGTAACATCGTTTTTGGTGATTATTGCAATGGTCATAGATAAATACCGTTTAACGTTTGCCGTGTTGTTTTACTTTGGATAACAAAAATTCCTTAATAGGCTTACTTAACATACAGGGTGTTTTTAGCGAATTTCCCCCTATAGGGAAGTAGCTATTTCCGTAGGCGGCATGGTAAGACTTAAGCGCTGGACTGCTATAACTTTTCATGTTGATGCCCCTAAACACAAAAAACACCGTTCGTTAATTTTCATATATATATATATACCTGTCCGTAGGCACGATAACTTTCGTAAAAAAGGTCCGGTTGTGATGAAATTTGGCACATACATGTAGAGTGACATTTATTACTTCGAGTTCGAAATCCAGCACGATCGGCCAACTCTAAGGAGGGTTTTTTAACAAAATAAAGTTTATTTTTAGCTTTTCGATAACTTTTTATCCATTTCATGTAAATTTCATTGACAACATTGGATTCAGCTTAAAAAAATAAACAGTTTTGAATTATCATTCTACGTCAAACCGCTGCTTAGATATTGAAAGTGCTAAACACAGTACGTTGTCTTATGTTATTTTTCGTTTTACCCTTAAAAAATTATAATTACCCTGTTTTCATTGAGAAATCCCCAAACGTTGCTTAATAATTACCCTAAATCCCTACATTTAACCTAATGTAGGGTATTTTGAAAATAAAACTGAACATATGAATTTAAATTTTCAGGTGAATATTTTATTTGTCTTTATATTAAATGGTTAGAGTTCATTGATTATGAGTTAGCATAAAATATATACTATATTTAAATTACAAATTATTTTTAAATTTTTTGAAGAAACTATGTGCATTTGGGGTGGGGGGTGTCTTGGTCTAAACTTCCTGAACGTGTAGCATAATACAAATACATAATATTTCCTGAACATGTAGCTATGTTTACAATTCCGAGGAATGATAATATATTTTTTGAAATTGGCTGGAGATGCAGGTCTCCTACTACTTATAGGGTTGTTTTACCATATGATTGAATTTTATTTGTTCGAGATAATATTATTTGTTTGTTTCCAGTCTTTTGTTTGCTGAAATCTATATATTATAAAAAGATTACATTTAATGAAAACTAAAAGACTAAGAACTAAATAAAATACAAAAAGTGTATATATTATTAATATAAACCAATGTGACCCCCTTGTAAATTTGCCTCTTGTTTAAAGCTCATGAATGATTAAACATACGTTTTCAACACATTATTTACAAAAAATATTCAAACTATATTTTCTTTTAGATTTTTTTAACTAGAAGCGGTCAAGGCGAGGTGGAATATCTTTGGAAATGAACTTTTTTGTTTGTAATATAATCATGTGTTTCTACTTGTCAAATGATGACGTTAGGTTTAATCAAAAGAAACGAAATTATAAGAAATATTATACTTATGTTTACTTTTTTTATTGTAAACGATGGAATTACAAGATAAACAGAAACATATGATTTTACTTTAAACAAAAGAAGTGCATTGCCAAAAATATTCCACCTCGTCTTAACCGCTTCTAGTTAAAAAATCTGTTCACATATATAAAATAAATCCGATGGAAATTCGCCGAGTATGCAGGTCTGCTGCGAAGGGGGTATTTTTTCCTTTTACTCAATCCAATTTTGAATAATGCACATATAAAGATGAAATGAGTATCGTTTTGTCAATCTTTACATTTTATAGAAACTATTATTAAAGTTTGATCACATACAGCTTACATTAAGTGTTTAAAAAATCCGCTATTGATATTTATACAAAGTCGCGTTCTCTCCATTAAATTGCTGAACACGTTTTGCCAAGTACCTCTTTGGATTTCTCGTATTAAATTTGTTATGTTTGTTTTGAGGTGCTGAATATTCTGTGACTTGTTTTCGTAGGCCTTACTTTTAGCGAATTTCCCCTATAGAGAAGAGGCTATTAACGTAGGACTCGTAGTTAGATTTAAGCCCAAGACCATGATAACTTTTCATTTTGGGGCCCCCAGAAGCAAAAAAAACACCATTCGTTCAAATTTCTAGATATATATATATATATATATATATATATATATATATATATGTGTGTGTGTGTGTGTGTGTGTGTGTGTGTGTGTGTGTGTGTGTGTGTGTGTGTGTGTCCTTTGTCTGTAAGCACGATAGCGCTCGCAAAAATGGTCCGATCGGAATGAAATTTGGCACAGATGTGTAAAGTAGTAATTATTCAGATGAGTTCGAAAACCGGTCCGATGGGACCACTGGAAGGGGAGGTAAAGGGGGATAAATCCCCCCAAAATAGGTTTTTTGGGTTTTTTCAATAGAGAAATAAAAAATCTAACTTTGGTAATCACCATTGAATTCAGCTCGATAAAACAAACAATTTAATACATTATTGTATCATTTCTCTATGTCTATTGGTTACTGAGATATTGAAAGTGGTAAACACAGTACGTTGTCCCAATGTTAACCATATTGAAAATAAGTAAAATTCTATATCTCGCTTGTTTTTCTAGACATATTAATAAAACTTGGTTTGTGGCTTCATCTAGATGAGATTTAATGTATTTTAGTCTAAAATCACGTAAATTTCCATTTTTATGGCAGCAAACCAACATACTCATTCCCCATGTTATCCTTATGGGCAATAAAAAAAATGCCATATCTTCATTATTTCTAAACATATCTTAATAAAAGAATTTGGTAAATTTCTTTCTTCTAGATAAGATCTACTAAATATTGAAATAAAAAAACCCAGTTTTAACATAGCTGTAGCAGCAAACCTGCATACTCATTCCCCATGTTATTCTTAAGGGGATTACGAAAACATGTATCACTAAATTGGTCTCACTAAATTGGATAGAATTTTTTGCGTTTGAAATTCGCTGAGTATGCAGGTCTGCTGCAACGGGGGTACCCCGTTTATGTACCCCCAAAGAAAATAATATAGTGGGGTCAAAACCGGGGATCTTGAGGGGAATAATCCTTCACTGATAAAATAAAGTTTTGGGTTGCAAACACCTTGTGCGTAAAACGCCCATGGCCGTTCAGCTTCCCCGTTTTCCATACGTCAAAAGAAATATTGGACAGCTGACATTTTTCTGACCTAACCATTATTTTTTCTTTCCGAATCACTGCTTTGTCATTCCCAATTTTCTTTACATCACCAGCTGACTTGAAAATTATAATAAACTGTAATTACGGGAAATTCAAATCAAATCAAAATCAAATCAAAAATTGCTTTATTCCTTGAAACAGAGTACAAATACATATATACAATAATTCATAAACATCTAGGAATGTTCCTCCCATAGGAAATTCCTGTGCTTGAGGAACGAGCTCAAAATCAGTAGGCCAAAACAAGGGATGCATGTTGAAAATGAAAAGAAAAAAAACACAGAAACAACAGCTATTTAAATATAATATTAAGAGAAAAATTGTGGCGAAAAAACAATGATGAGCCCAACAACAAAACTACTAAAAAAACGACTCTGACAAACTGAATGTATAAAAAGTTCAAAGCTGAAACCGTCACTCATCTAAACTTACATACATACATCACACTCACACACACTCACACACATACACACACACCTTCATACTCACACGTACACCAGGCCGTTCACGCAATACTTTCACCTGTACACAAAGATACTCACGCGCACATTCCATCCCCCCCTCCAATCGTGCGGCTGAATCTTGTTCAGAAATTTTGATACAGTCAAAAGCATTGATACAGTCGACAGGAATATGCTTCTTCAGAAATTGAAATTTATTGGGGTTAGGGGGGTCGCGTACAAGTGTTTCCAATGCTATTTCTCTGATCGTTGTCAAGTTGTTTCCATTTTGGGTCACATGCGTACGCCAAAATCAATAAATTACGGGGTTATTCAGGGCTCGACTTTAGGCCATTTGCTTTTTCTAATTTACATTAATAATCTTGATAAAGTCAACTTAGGAAAGGGACAAATTTTCGTAGCAGTCGATAGCAGTCTACCGAAAAAAAATTATTAATTACAGTTTTACTTAGGGGAAAATTACTAGAATAGATGATGTCATATAATTGTTGAAGATGCATGAAGAAGTAGATATTTTCATTTTGCATTTTCATCGTAATGAAAGATACTGTTTCCTCGTTAGTAAAGACCATTAGCGATTTCTCGTTATGGTTCCTCGTTATGTATTAGTAAAGACCATATTCGTGACTGATTGTGAAATATACTAAGTATTAAAGATGATCCAAATAAAATAGAAAAGCTGCAAAAAACTCAACTAGTGTACACACTCTAGTGTTAAAAATATCGGGATTGCAACTATAATCCGGAGTCGCGGTAAGAAGGTCGAAGCAGCTTCTCGCAAAACATCTAGTGCGAAATTTTAGTTCACCTAAAGAGGCGCGGTGTTTGTTTTTGCTATAACGCGAAAATTCGGAACAGTTTGTGTGCAGCTTTAATGTTTTTTTGTCTGACTCAAGAACTTAATTAAGGATCGGAACATCAGTTATATTAAGGTGGGTGTTGCCCAAGATTTAAATAATATATTCGCCACACCCGAAAATCGTTAATTTCGACAAAGAATTATTATCTGAAGTTATGTTTAGCAAAAGCAATACTAACATACATATTACATAGCATATTACACATAACATAGCATATTACATGAAATAGCGCTTTCTCGAGCATACAATTTTCAGTTCAAACTGATTTATTTAACTGAACGATTTTCAAAAAGGGATAAACAGACTAATTTGTTACAACATTAATCGTAATAATAAAATAATATTCTTACGGATCCTGCCAAACAAAATGCACTTCATTTAGAACGTATTCTAATCCAGTAACCAGTAGATATGCTTGGCATCCAATGTCCAATTTCCTGTTGTTTATTAAGTTAATAATTTTTGACCAGATATAAAATTAGAACTTCATTAATGCACCAACCCGTAAAATATAAAATACTTGACTAATTTTAATTCGTACAGTAAATCCGGATCCAAGTGGAAAAAACACTGGACAATGTCTCAGATAACCAACGTTTCCAAACCTCAACGTATAATGATCTTAACAGTATTTTTTGAGTACCGTGTAATCCAAACACAATGTTATTTCGTTATCAATTGTATCAGCTAAGTTATGATTAAGTGATCACGATAGCCTTAATAGCCCGGCCAAAAATATTTCAACCATGTTGCACATCCAAACAACTCAATGTTCGTTCAAGATCTAGGTCTAAATAACATAATGGAAGCTAAACTTTACATATATTATGTTATATAAACAACATGGGGTCATTGCTTTCAAAAGGTAACGTGGAGACAAATAATTTTAATTGAAATAGCAATCACATCATTCTAACTTCAATATAATTTACAATTTTATGGTAACAGTCTTTTCTAAACTATATGGTATCTAGAAACAATCAGTAACCATTTTGTGAAATAGGTTCTAAGTGACAAAATTCATTAAATAATGTTAAGTCCCATCTTGATCGGTTTCCTGTCTATCTGACATTGTGTGATTCTTATAAATAGTTTTATTACTATTGTTTTTAACTTCCTGGAACCTTCAAATTTTGTTTTTAATGGTGTATCTGAGATAGAAAAAAATTCCTTTGAATTAAACTTTTATTCCAGCTAGCTATTGAGAGATGGGAGCCATCAACAGCATTCGTAAAGACCGTTAGAGAGATCAAACACTTATAAGTACTGAACATTAGGTTATGTCAGTTTTTATTGTGTAGGCAACTCTCGATACTAAACTATTTGTGAGATCCAAATTACGAATGATGAACAGAAATTCAAGCAATACACGTTATTAAATTAATAATTTTTTTTAAATTTATTATTTCTATATTTTTATATTTATATATTTTCTATATACAATGTGTAATGTTTTGGCTATTTGTAACAGGGTACTTTAAATTTTATTTTATTTTTAGAATATATTTTACCTACGACTTTAGCTTGCCCAGAAAGATATAGATTTTAGCTCCCTCATTATTTTATTTCGTACGTTCCTTCATTTATAACTGAGTAGAATTTTAAATGCAAGTAAAATATTCGTTATTTATTATTTATCTTATAAAGCATTTAGACTGTACATAAATTAATTTTATATGAATTTTTGTGCGTTTGGTTTTCAACTGAAAACTTTACAAAAATATTTAAATAGCTGCTTTAGAAAGCATTCCGCTGTAATTATGTTCAACAGATTATTTTAATAACAAGGGCTCCCTTACAACTGCCAATCGCTTTCCTAGATCAACGTATTAGCTAAAAATGTGAACATGTATAATAGATTTATTAATAAAAAAGTTACCCTATGTTAATTCTCATTGTATAGAAAAACATAGACCTAAATAAAATGTAGTTTTTCGCTACTAACACTTTAAATTTCTCCATTGAAACATAACATTAAAAATTGACACATTTTACTGCAAACAATAAGTATACAACATGAGCCTAATAAACAAAACAAACCTAAAAGGACTGCAAACCCTTTCCATACATAGGGTACAGACAGATATAGACTTTTTTGGTTTTATAAAGCAGTTTTAAACACTTACGGTCTAGGACTTTCGGTTTTTAAACGCTCCTAAAAAAACGAAAACTGCTTAATTATACATACATAACTGTACACTACAAAGGTGGTGGTAGATAAATTCCAAAGGAAAACACAATCTCTGAACACACAACGTTTTAAATTCAAGGTTCTTATTTGTTTGTTGCATGATACCCAACGGACCTTCAACATCGTTGAAAACATCAACTATATCCTTAAGTATTTAGCCTTATTTGGATTTCTTCTTAATCTTCCTTGAGTTCCATCCACATGAACAGTAAACTATGGATAGAAATAAAAATAGAAACAGATATGAAAATTTAAATTTAAGGTATGGTAAAAATAGGGAAGTGGAAGATTGTTAAGTTTCTCATATATGTGGAAATCACTCTCCATGTAAATATTACAGTAAAATATTGGTTTTATTTTATTATTGAACTTTTTTTAGTTCCAGGTTTTTCCTTCTTCACTGACCTAGGAAGCAAACCACAGGAAGAAGCACCTCCAAATTCTATGGAAAAAGAGATAATTAATATTCAAAGAAATAATTTAAATTCGAACACAGGAGCAAAAACTACCAATCCAGGAGAATATCACAATGTTACCACCCATCAAGATTCAGATTACCATAATGCAATAAGTCCCGAAAAATTTTATCGGAAAACATATAGGAAACAGACTACAACCAGTGCAAAAAAGGATAACGAGGGCAATGAAAACGTAGAAAAAAGATCCGAAATGAACTCCGTTAAACCGTATATTCACCAATTTCAAAAATATAACTGTTGGAAGATAAGTAATCTATAGTCGAAATAAATAATTGAATTCAAATGTTGTGATGACAGCTGATGGTGTATGTTTTTGTTTACTTGTTTTTGATGTTAAAGATAGTTTTTATATAAAGAGTCTTTTAATTTCATGTAGAATAAAAAGGTTTAATTTAATCGTTTGAGTATCAATCGTTTTAAGTATCAATCAGTAAATTCAATAAACAGAAATATTAAAATGAGAACAACACTTTTTTTATAGTTTTATCAAGTTGTTTTCAGATAATGGCGACCTTAGAGACAGGACTTTACCTAATTTTCTTAGATTGGAATTGAACTGATTGAAACTGAAATAAGATGGAAATAACTAAACGGAAGAAATGTAGAGCGGCAATTCGAAGAATATTCACAAAAACAAAGAATGAAATTGAAGGTTTATTGAAAGATAAAGGAACTATTGATTGGATAAAGATAAAAGCATTATTAAAAGTATTGGATTATCACAACACATCACTACTGAAGGAAGACACGGCAATATACAATGGCTTGTTAGAGGATGATGGCACACCTGAAAACGAGATCGATGAAGAAATGGAAAGTCAAAGGGAATATCAAATCACCTACCAAATGATCAAGGAAGAAGTCGAACAAATACAAATGGATCAGGAACGGGATGTAGAACGAGCGTCTGTCGTAAGTTTGCGCACACATGGGACAGAGCAGGTAGGCCCGAATTGTTCATATAAACTTCCATTGATTAAATTTAAAGAGTTTGGTGGGGATTTGAAAGATTGGTTACCATTTTGGTCCCAATTTTCCAAAATAGACGGGGATTGCTCAATTAATCCTAATGACAAATTTCAATATCTTCTCATGGCTACAACACCTAATTCAATCGCAAGGGACGTGGTTGAAAGCTATCCAGCCACAGGTGAAATGTATCCGGAAGCAATTAATGCTTTGAAATCTCGTTTTGGTAGAGATGACCTGCTTACAGAATATTACATTAGGGAAATGTTGAAAATTATAATTACTAATGCAACGACCTCAAAGAAAGTTTCTGTATCCGAGTTATATGACAAACTACAATGTCATCTAAGAAACTTAGAAAGTTTAGGTGTGTCTTCCGACACTTGCGCACCCATTTTATTACCATTAGTTTCATCTTGTTTACCAGAAGACGTTTTAAAACTTTGGGAAAGGACAAGTTCAAAATTTTCTAGTAGCCTCTCCATTGGACAAAGCAAAACCTCCAAAGACCTTCTTGAAAACTTACTAGCGTTTTTGAAAGGGGAAATTGAGGGAGAACAAAAAGTTAAGTTAGCTCTTACGGGGTTTGGTCTCTCATCTCAAAAGTACAAAGATAGAGAGAGGTCCCAAAAGATTTCAGATAACCCCATAAATAAGTCTGAAATATCCACAGCTGTAGATTTAAGTAGAACTACTACAGTTCAAATCAGAAAACCGGTAAACTGTATATTTTGTTCCTTACCACACAAAGCTCAAGACTGTATTAAAGCTCAGTCAATGTCCTTAGAAGAAAGAAGATCTGTAGTCAATAGTAAGAGAGCTTGTTTTTGTTGTTTAAAGGTAGGTCATGTAGCTAGTAAATGTAAGAACAGACCTAGGTGTATTTTGTGTAAGAAATCTCACTTTGTGATTATGTGCAATTCATCCCTTCCTGATGAAAGTAATAAAAGTAGCTCCAGTGGTAATCCAAGCCAGGATCAGGTAAAAGGGAATCAATCTCTAGCTAATTTTAACTCTTGTAATGTTCTATTACAAACTTTGAGGGTCAATGTGCGAGGACCTAAGGGTGTTCATACAGCAAGAGCTTTGATTGATACGGGTTCCCAACGGTCCTATATATTATCCAAAACAGCGTCTATGGTAGGATATGAGCCCACAAGTCAAGAAACCGTGCAACATTCTCTGTTTGGTGGGAGTTTTTCTGATGTAATTTGTCACAATATTTATAAAATATATGTTGAAACTCTAAATGAGGATTATAGTTGTAATTTTGATGCAGTGGACCAATGTAAGATCTGTGGGAACGTTTCATCTATTCCAAGGGGCGTTTGGTTAGATGAACTTGCTGCTCAAGGTATTGAACTTAACGATCTGGACACTAGTGGACCTATTGAGATTTTAATAGGGGCTGATATTGCAGGTAAACTTTTGACAGGTGAACACAAAATACTAAATTGTGGGTTGGTTTCCGTACGAACAAAGTTAGGTTGGACCTTAATGGGTAAGATACCGGAGGAAAAACATAGAAGAACAAATTTGGCTACTTTAGTGACGACTATGTTTACAACAGAAGCTAAGATAAGTGACTTGTGGAATTTAGATTCATTAGGGATACGGGATCCGAAAGAAATGTGTTCAAAACACGGTTTAGAAGTTGAGTGTCAAAAACATTTTTTAGAGACTGTAAAGGTAACGAGTGAAGGACGATATGAAGTTTGCCTTCCATGGATTGAAAGTCATCCTCCACTTCCAGATAACTATGAAATAGCAAGTAAAAGACTAACTTCAACATTGAAGAAATTGAAGGCTGAAGGGCTGTTCGACACGTACCACTCTGTATTTGATAGTTGGTTGGAAGAAAACATAATAGAAGAAGTACCCATTTCAGAAATGGATAAACCTGCTCACTACCTACCTCATCGACACGTTGTAAAGCCTGAAAGCACAACTCCTGTTCGAACATTTTTCGACGCAAGTGCTCATGAGTATAAAAGTCCCTCACTTAATCAATGTCTAGTGAAAGGCCCAAATCTAATTGAGAAAATTCCTTCAGTAATGGCTCGTTTTCGACTGAAAGAAGTGGGCGTCATAGGAGATATACGAAAAGCATTCTTACAAATCAGCTTGAATGAACGTGATAGAGATTTTTTGAGGTTTTTATGGACAAACAAGAATGACGAGTTAAAAATTTATAGACATTGCCGAGTAGTTTTTGGTCTATGTTCGAGTCCATTTTTGTTAGAAGCTTCAATTAAGCTACACCTGGAAGAGACTTTAACTCGATGTAAGTTAGGTGAACTAAATTGGTCAACAGAATTCGTTGAAATTCTTGCTTCTAGCTTTTACGTTGACAACTGTGTTTGTAGCTTAGAAAGTCAAGAACAAGCACAACAGTTTATAAAAGTCGCTACGGAAGTCATGAATGAAAGGAAGTTTGAACTTCGAGGATGGGAAACGACATCTGATTGCTTAACCTCCCCTTCAAAATCAAATGTACTTGGTTTGGTGTGGGATAGGAGCTTAGATACATTGGAAGTAAACTTATCGGGTTTAAAGGAAATTGATACTAGTAAAGTAACTAAACGGATTATACTCAGTGTAGCACACCGTATTTTCGACCCCATTGGATTTACTTGCTGTGTGACTTTGTTACCAAAATTGTTACTCCAACACACTTGGGAGAAGGGAGTAGGTTGGGATGAGGAAGTTGATGAAAAGACCAAGAAAGAGTTCTTAAAGTGGTTGAGAGACATTCCCTACTTATCTCAAATTAAAATACCAAGATGGCTTCCTGGTACAAACTCGATGGAAAATTGGTCTCTTCATATTTTTTCTGATGCTAGTAAAACTTCTTATGGAGCCGTTATTTTCCTAAGGGTTCAATTTGAAGGATACGTTCGTGTTGAATTAGTCGCAGCTAAGTCTAGAGTAACTCCAGCTAATAAATCATCGAAAGTAATGACCATACCGAGACTCGAATTATTGGCCGCTTCCATATCTGCTCGGTTATTCACAACGGTTGTTAACGATTTTGGGTTATCTAGTGTTAACACTTATTTTTGGACTGATTCAACAACAGTTTTAGCGTGGATTAAAAGAAATGATTCTTGGAATGTATTTGTTAACAATAGAGTAACGGAAATCAAAAAGTTAACGTCGGGAAATGAATGGAGGTACATTCCAGGAAACATGAACCCTGCAGATCTTCCCTCTCGTGGTTGTTCTGCTCTGCAACTACTTGAATCTCGTTGGTGGGAGGGTCCCTGTTGGTTAAGACAACCTCCACAAGAATGGCCGAAATTGGATGCTCCTTATAATGAAGAACACATTAACAGCGAAAGGAAAAGAACAGTTGTCTCAGTGTTATCCAATGAATCACAAAATGGATGGTTTCATAGTGGATGTTCATCGTACAAAAAGACAGTGAGAGTGATAGGATGGATCTATCGATTTGTAAATAATGTTTTTAAAAAAGTAAAAGTAATAAATGTGATCTAACTTGTGAAGAGTTTTCATTTGCGGAGGATAAACTGTTATCTCTTGTACAAAGTGAATCATTTTCCGGAGTCTGTGATTCTAAACTTAGTAGTTTAATGCCTTTTGAGGACAAAAAGGGCTTAATAAGAGTGAAGACAAAAGTATCTCATAGAGATGATACTAACGACTTTTGTTATCCTATTGTGCTTCCATGTTCAACCAACACTATTGTTTTTAGGTTAATAATGGACATTCACAAGGACAACTGTCATGTAGGTAGTCAGATGATAATGACTATTTTAAGACAACAGTTTTGGATCCTTGGAGGAAGAAAATCGATAAAAAATGTCCTAAAGTCTTGTATAATATGTAAAAGACACTCATCTAAAAAAGTTGAGTCCACTCCAACTCCATTACCTCTAGATCGGGTAAGAAATGCAAAGGTTTTTGAAGTAACAGGTGTTGATCTTGCTGGTCCTATATATTTGAAGAGAGTAAATGGAACATGTAAAGCGTGGATATGTTTATTCACTTGTGGTGTATACCGAGCTGTGCACTTAGAGTTGCTCTCATCGTTAACCACGGATTGTTTTCTCATGGGACTGAGAAGATTCATAAGTCGACGAGGACGACCTAGTATAATTTACAGTGATCACGGAACAAACTTTACTGGATCGGATAATGCTTTGAAAAATCTAAATTGGACTTTAATTGAACAATATAGTTCTGTTAGGAAGATTCAATGGAAATATTCACCACCCACTGGTCCATGGTGGGGAGGCTGGTGGGAAAGGTTAATTGGAATACTGAAGAAGTTGCTACGCAGAGTGTTAGGAAGATCATCGGTGAATGAAGAGGAAATGCGAACTATTCTTTGTGATTGTGAAGCTGTCATCAACTCAAGACCTTTGACATATGTGTCTGATGATCCAAAAGACTTGACTCCTTTAACTCCAAGCTTATTTTTGCAAGATGTCGAAGAAGTTGGGATACCAGATTTTGATCTTGTCGAAGCTGCTGATCTTAACCAACCATTGAACTACCGCCAAAACTTGAAGAAAACTCTCATGCAAAGATTTCGTTCTGAATACCTTGGCCAGTTGCAACTTCATGCTAATCAACACAAGCCCTATGAGCTGGCTATTGGAGAAGTGGTATTAGTTGGGAGTGATGGGTTAAAGAGATTAAATTGGCCTTTAGCACGTATAGAGGAACTAATCAAAGGAAAAGATGGGAATGTGCGACTTGTTAGGTTAAAAACACAAAAGGGTGAAATAATAAGACCTGTTCAACGAATATTTCCTCTAGAAATAAAGTGTAGTGTCACAGAAGACAAAAACATCCAAGAATGTCTACGACAATCAGCTACGCAAGTTTCTGGACAGACATCTGATAGAACAGAGACAATTGAAGATTCAAAACCTCCATCTCAAGAGTCGAGTCCTAGAATAAAATATTCAAGAAGTGGAAGGGCGATACGTACTCCTCTCAAGTTCGAATCACAAATGTAATACTTTATATGTAAATGAAGTTCATTTCTATTTTTGTTTGGTGGGAGGATGTTGGAAGATAAGTAATCTATAGTCGAAATAAATAATTGAATTCAAATGTTGTGATGACAGCCGATGGTGTATGTTTTTGTTTACTTGTTTTTGATGTTAAAGATAGTTTTTATATAAAGAGTCTTTTAATTTCATGTAGAATAAAAAGGTTTAATTTAATCGTTTGAGTATCAATCGTTTTAAGTATCAATCAGTAAATTCAATAAACAGAAATATTAAAATGAGAACAACACTTTTTTTATAGTTTTATCAAGTTGTTTTCAGAATAACATAGCTCGTGGAATGTATCGTACTGATCAGGAAACGTCTGATGCCGATCGTGGAATATATCATGCTGATCAGGGAACAAATCATAAATTCGCGATGAATCTCGTCCAGGTGATTCAAACCCAAGATCTTACGCTCATGCAGTTAGCAATTGTCAGCCCACACAAAATACCGACAATGTCGAGAATACACCAGCAGCAGTCAACGAAAATCTCCCTCAAGAGTTGTATTGGATCTAGCAAATTAAAAATTAAAACACAATTAAAAAACTGTTAGTTGACCAGCGTTATCAAATCTTTGCTCAAAAATGCTCTTTTTAATCAAATCGCTCTTCAAAATTTTAAACTTCTTAATTGGAATGCAAATGGATTAAAACACCAAAAATCCTTATTTTCTGCATTTTTAGTGCGTCATGACATTAACATTGCGTGTGTCACCGAGACCCATCTGGTAAATAATCAAAAATTCAAAGTGAGTGGATATGAGATCTATAGGAAGGACAGAGCTGCCCCTGTTGCCTCTGGAGGTGTTGCAATTTTTGTAAAAAGGAACATTAATCACCATGCAATATTTCTTCCCTTACTTGTTTCAATTGAAGCCGTTGGAATCAAGTTAAATTTACAACCCGGTAACTCAGTACATATTATTTCCACGTATAAGTCACCTAACAGACGTTTGCACCTTCAAGACCTTCCAAATTTATTTGAAGACAATACATCGACTCTATTCTTGGGTGATTTGAATTGTAAGCATCCATTTTGGGGTTGTCGAGTAAGTAACCCAAATGGAGTTCGCCTTTTACATACCGTCAACGAAATTGGTATGATGATTTCAGCTCCTTCTGAGCCTACACATTATCCTTGGCAAAACAATTTCCACCCCGATATACTTGATATTACCCTCCACAAAAACGTCACTGCCCCTATTCTACAGGAAGTGTTGAGTGAACTTGATTCGGATCACCTTCCTGTGATCGTCAATTTCTTTGTGCAGCCTGCACTGTCTCCTAATCTACCTAAACTTATTAACGGTAAAATTGACTGGGAAACTTTCAGTTCTGAACTTAATAGCCGTCTAAAAGCACCAACTGTCTTGTATTCAGAAGATGGCATTGAAAGTGCCGTGAAAAATTTTACAGAGTGTCTACAAGTAGCGACAAGGAATGCCATTGTTGAGACATTTCCACCAAAGACGAATAACTTTCTTCACCCTCCATTGAGAATTTTTCGGCTGATTAAAGTAAAAAATATAGTGCGACGGCAGTGGCAGAGATATATGCAGCCAAGGCTAAAGAGAAAATTAAACGAACTGTGTCGTACGGTCAAACGTGAACTAGAATTGTTTAGGATAAATTCTTACAAAACCTACCTGGACGAAATAACTCCTGGAGACTCTAATATGTGGCAGGGAAATAAACGGTTATTGCGCTCACCGACAATCATTCCACCCCTACAACATAACGACTTAGTTTTTGAGAGTGACTTGGATAAGAGTATTGCCGATCATTTTGAAAACTCCCTCCTTCCAAACGAAGTATTTGATGAAGCAAGCGACCGAGAAGTTCACGAATTCTTAAATACAACGGTCAGTGGCGTTGAACAGCCTGTGAAATACACATCTCCGTCAGAAATAAGACACCTCATTAACAAACTACCAAACAGAAAATCTCCTGCCTATGATTTGATTCCAAACTTAGTTTTAAAAGATTTAACTCGCAAAGCTGTATCTATTCTCAGATCAATTTTTAATGCTTGCATCTCCTTAAATTACTTCCCGAATGCATGGAAGCATGCTGTAATTATTGTCACTCACAAACCTAAAAAACATAAGCATTCCCCTAGTAGCTACAGACCAATAAGTCTCCTTTCGTCACTTTCTAAATTACTTGAAAGATTTATTCAAAAGAGTTTGATAAAATATCTGGACACATCTCAAGTCATACCTCCTCATCAATTCGGTTTTAGATCTAAACATTTGACGTCTCATCAAGTGTTAAGAATCAGTGAAACTATCAATCGCGGGTTTGAAAATAAACTTCACTCAACTGCCGCATTCCTGGATGTAGCACAGGCTTTTGACAAAGTTTGGAATGAGGGCCTTGTTTACAAGATGCATCAATTTGGCTTTTCTTTGTACTTACGAAATATCGTACAATCTTTTTTAACTGACAGGACCTTTTCCGTCAGACTCAACGCGACTCTTTCCAATATTCGCCCAATAAGAGCTGGTGTTCCTCAGGGCTCAATGTTGGGGCCCCTTCTGTTCAGCGCATTTATGGCCGATATACCCATCCTTCCCCAAGGTACCCTTGCTCTCTATGCTGATGATACTGCCATTATCACTCAACACCATGACATCAATCAGGCTGTAAACTCACAAGGAAGTGTTACGATTTTGAGTAACCGGTTCAAAACTTGGAGAATGTCACTGAATGCATCAAAGTGTGAAACAAAAGTGTTCTCTCTTAGAAAATACGATGTGCCCCCGAAGATTCTAATTGAAGATAAAATTGTTTTGTGGAACCCTGATGATCCAAGTATAAAATATTTGGGCATATATTTAGCTAAAAAACTATCTTGGAAATTGCATGTAAATTCAAAATTAACACAGGCATATGCTCGCTTAGCCATATTGCTTCCATTAATAAATCGTAATTCAACATTGAAACCTGAATGTACCCTTTTGGTTTACAAAACAATTCTCCGTCCTTTAATCATGTATGCTTGTCTAGTTTGGGGCATGTGCCTATCCCCCACTAAACTTAATAAAATTCAAATTTTCCAAAATAAAGTGTTAAGAATAGCTACAAACAGCCCTTAGTACATTCGAAATGCACAAATACACCGTCAATTAGGCTTTCGTTCTGTTAAAAACTCTGTAACAGTGACTACAAGAAAATTTCTTTCAAATTTGCACCTCTTGCCTGGAGCAGTGGGATTCAACATTGGGGAACCAACCCTCGACCGTAGATTGAAACCACGAATCACTCAAGATTTTGGTGACATCATGGACGAATTTAATTGAATTATTTCTGCAAATCTTTTTTTTTTTTCTTTCCTTATTGTTAACTATTTTAATTTAACTTTGTTCATGGGTGTCTCTAAATAGAGCGAACCCGATAATGTTATCGCTATACTGTTATCCTTTCTGTGTATAATATTTTGTATAATGATCCGTAAATAAAACTATGTAAAAAAAAACTTTTTTGATTGTAAACAATGACATTACAAAATAAACAGAAACATTTAACTTTAAACAAAAGAAGTGCATTGCCAAAGATATTCCACCTCGTCTTAACCGCTTCTAGTTAAAAAATCTGTTCACATATATAAAATAAACACGATGGAAATTCGCCGAGTAGCTAGTCTCCTGCGACGGGGGTATTTTTTCCTTTTACTCAATCCATTTTTGAATAATGCACATATAAAGATGAAATGAGTATCGTTTTGTCAATCTTTACATTTTATAGAACCTATTATTAAAGTTTGATCACATACAGCTTACATTAAGTGTTCAAAAAATCCGCTATTGACATTTATACAAAGTCGCGCACTCTCCATTGAAATGCTGAACACGTTTTGCTAAGTACCTCTTTGGATTTCTCGTATTAAATTTGTTATGTTTGTTTTGAGGTGCTGAATATTCTGTGACTTGTTTTCGTAGGCCTTACTTTTAGCGAATTTCCCCTATAGGGAAGAGGCTATTAACGTAGGACTCGTAGTTAGATTTAAGCCCAAGACCATGATAACTTTTCATTTTGGGGCCCCCAGAAGCAAAAAAAACACCATTCGTACAAATTTCTAGATATATATATATATATATATATATATGTGTGTGTGTGTGTGTGTGTGTGTGTGTGTGTGTGTGTGTGTGTGTGTGTGTGTGTGTGTGTCCTGTGTCTGTAAGAACGATAGCGCTCGCAAAATGGTCCGATCGGAATGAAATTTGGCACAGATGTGAAAAGTTGTAATTATTCGGATGAGTTCGAAAACCAGTCCGATCGGACCACTGGAAGGGGAGGTAAAGGGGGATAAACCCCCCCCCATATGGGTTTTTTTGGGTTTTTTAAATAGAAAAATCAAAAAATCTAACTTTGTTAAGCACCATTGAATTCAGCTCGAAAAAACAAGCAATTTAATATATTATATCATTTTTCTATGTCTATTGGTTACTGAGATATTGAAAGTGGTAAACACAGTACGTTGTCCCAACGTTAACCTTATGAGAAATAAGTAAAATTCTATATCTCGCTTGTTTTTCTAGATATCTTAATAAAACTTGGTTTGTGGCTTCATCTAGATGAGATTTAATGTATTTTAGTCTAAAATCACGTAAATTTCCATTTTTGTGGCAGCAAACCAACATACTCATTCCCCATGTTATCCTTAAGGGCAATAAAAAAATGCCATATCTTCATTATTTCTAAACATATCTTGATAAAACTTGGTAAAAGGCTTCTTTTAGATAATATCTACCAAATATTGAAATAAAACACCCAGTTTTAACATGCCTGTAGAAGCAAACCTACATACTCATTCCCCATGTTATTCTTAAGGGGATTACGAAAACATTTCATATCTAACTAAATTGGATGGAAAATTTTTTTCGTTTGAAAGTCGCTGAGTATGCAGGTCTGCTGCAACGGGGGTACCCCGTTTATGTACCCCCAAAGAAAATAACATTGTGGGGTCAAAACCGGGGATCTTGTGGGGAATAATCCTTCACTGGTAAAGTTTTAAGTTGCAACACCCTGTGCGTAAAAAGCCCATGACCGTTCAGCTTCCCCGTTTTCCATACGTCAAAAGAAATATTGGACAGCTGACATTTTTCTGACCTAACCATTATTTTTTCTTTCCGAATCACTGCTTTGTCATTCCCAATTTTTTTACATTACCAGCTGACTTGAAAATTATAATAAACTGTAATTACGGGAAAATTACAGATTTACTTAGGGGAAATATACTAGACTAGATGATGTCATTTAATTGTTGAAGATGCATGAAGAAGTACATATTTTCATTTTGCATTTTCATCGTAATGAAAGATAACATTTCCTCGTTGGTAAAGACCATAAGCGATTCCTCGTTATGGTTCCTCGTTATGGTTTAGTAAAGACCATATTCGTGACTGATAGTGAAATATACTAAGTATTAAAGAAGATCCAAATAAAATAGAAAAGCTGCAAAAAACTCAACTAGTGTACACACTCTAGTGTTAAAAATATCGGGATTGCAACTATAATCCGGAATCGTGGTAAGAAGGTCGAAGCAGCTTCTCGCAAAACATCTGGTGCGAAATTTTAGTTCACCTAAAGAGGCGCGGTGTTTGTTTTTGCTATAACGCGAAAATTCGGAACAGTGTGTGTGCAGCTTTGGTGTTTTTTGGCTAACTCAAGAACTTGATTAAGGATCGGAACATCAGTTAAATTAAGGTGGGTGTTGCCCAAGAATTTAAATAATATATTCGCCACACCCGAAAATCGTTAATTTCGACAAAGAATTATAATCTGAAGTTATGTTTAGCAAAAGCAATACTAACATACATATTACATAGCATATTACACATAACATAGCATATTACATGAAATAGCGCTTTCTCCAGCATACAATTTTCAGTTCAAACTGATTTATTTAACTGAACGATTTTCAAAAAGGGATAAACAGACTAATTTGTTACAACATTAATCGTAACAATAAAATAATATTCTTACGGATCCTGCAAAACAAAATACACTTCATTAAGAACGCATTCTAATCCAGTAACCAGTAGATATGCTTAGCATCCAATGTCCAATTTCATGTTGTTTATTAAATTAATAATGTTTGACCAGATATAAAATTAGAACTTCATTAATGCACCAACCCGTAAAATATAAAATACTTGACTAATTTTAATTCGTACAGTAAATCCGGATCCAAGTGGAAAAAACACTGGACAATGTCTCAGATAACCAACGTTTCCAAACCTCAACAAATAATGATATCAACAGTATTTTTTTAGTACCGCGTAATCCAAATACAACGTTATTTCGTTATCAATTGTATCAGCTAAGTTATGATTAAGTGATCACGATAGCCTTAATAGGCCCGGCCAAAGATATTTCAACTATGTTGCACGTCCAAACAACTCAATGTTCGTTCAAGATCTAGGTCTAAATAACATAATGGAAGCTAAACTTTACATATATTATGTTAGATAAACAACATGGGGTCATTGCTTTCAAAAGGTAACGTGGAGAAAAATAATTTTAAGCTTATTATCAATTGAAATAGCAATCACATCATTCTAACTTCAATATAATTCACAATTTTATGGTAACAGTCTTTTCCAAACTATATGGTATCTAGAAACAATCAGTAACCATTTTGTGAAATAGGTTCTAAGTGAAAAAATTCATTAAATAATGTAAAGTCCCATCTTTATCGGTTTCCTGTCTATCTGACATTGTGTGATTCTTATAAATAGTTTTATTACTATTGTTTTTAACTTCCTGGAACCTTCAAATTTTGTTTTTAATGGTGTATCTGAAATAGAAAAAAATTGCTTTGAATTAAATTTTTATTCCAGCTAGCTATTGAGAGATGGGAGCCATCAACAGCATTCGTAAAGACCGTTAGAGAGATCAAACACTTATAAGTACTGAACATTAGGTTATGTCAGTTTTTATTGTGTAGGCAACTCTCGATACTAACTTATTTGTGAGATCCAAATTACGAAGGATGAACAGAAATCCAAGCAATACACGTTATTAAATTAATAATTATATTTTTTAAATTTAATATTTCTATATTTTTATATTTATATTTTTTCTATGTGCAATTTGTAATATTTTGGCTATTTGTTACTGGGTACCTTAAGTTTTATTTTATTTTTTAGAATATATTTTACCTACGACTTTAGCTTGCCCAGAAAGATATAAATTTTAGCTCTCTCATTATTTTATTCCGTACGTTCCTTCATTTATAACTGAGTGGAATATTATATACACGTTAGATATATGTTATTTATTATTTATCTTATAAAGCATTCAGACTGGACATAAATTAATTTTATTAGAATTTTAGTGCGTTTGGTTTTTAACTATAAATTAAAAAAAAACTATTTAAATAGCTGCTCTACAAAGCATTCCGCTGTAATTATGTTCAACAGATTATTTTAATAAAAAGGGCTCCCTTACAACTGCCAATCGCTTTCCTAGAACAACGTATTAGCTAAAAATGTGAACACTATTTAAACACTTACGGTTTAGGACTTTCGGTTTTTAAACGCTCCTAAAAAAACTAAAACTGCTTAATTATACATACATAACTGGACACTACAAAGCTGATGGTAGTTAAATTGCAAAGGAAAACACAATCTCTGAACACACAACGTTCTAAATTCAATGTACTTATTTGTTTGTTGCATGATACCCAACGGATTTTCAACATCGTTGAAAACGTCAACTATTTTCTTAAGTATTTAGCCTTACTTGGCTTTCTTCTTAATCTTCCTTGAGTTCCATCCACATGAACAGTGAAATATGGATAGAAATAAAAATAGAAACAGATATGAAAATTTAAATTTAAGGTATGGTAAAAATAGGGAAGTGGAAGATTGTTAAGTTTCTCATATATGTGGAAGTCACTCTCCATGTAAATATTACAGTAAAATATTGGTTTTATTTTATTATTGAACTTTTTTTAGTTCCAGGTCTTTCCTTCTTCACTGACCGAGGAAGCAAACCACAGGAAGATGGACCTCCAACTTCTATGGAAAAAGAGATAATTAATATTCAAAGAAAGAATTTAAATTTGAAAACAGGAGCAACAACTACAAATCCAGGAGGAAATCACAATGTTACTACCCATCAAGATTCAGATTACCATAATGGGATTAGTCCCGAAAAATTTTATCGGAAAACATATAGGAAACAGACTACAACCAGTGTAAAAAAGGATAACGAGGGTAATGAAAACGTAGAAAAAAGATCCAAAATGAACACCGTTAAACCGTATATTCACCAATTTCAAAAATATAACATAGATCGTGGAATGTATCGTAACGATCAGAAAACGTCTAATGCCGATCGTGAAAGGTACCGTACTGGTCAGGAAACGTCTCATGTCGATCGTGGAATGTATCATGCTGATTACGGAACAAATCATGCCGATCTTGGAAGGTATCCTGCTGATCAGGGAACGTATCATGGCGATCGTGGACGGTATCCTGATGATAAGGGAATGTCTCACGCCGATCGTGGAATGCATCATGCTGATCAGGGAACAAATCATGCCGATCGTGGAAGGTATCGTGCTGATCAGGGGACGTACAATGCTGATCGTGGTGGTTATCGTGCAGATCGTGGAATATATCATGCTGATCACGGAACACATCATGCCGACCTTGGAAGGTATCCTGCTGATCAGGGGATTTCTCATTCCAATCGTGGAATACACCCTGCTGATCGGGGAATGTATCAAGCTGATCGTAAAATGGTTCATGATGATCACGGGTATAGTTCGCGCAGTAGGGGTTCGTTTACAAGGACCCCAACATCAATATTTACTAGAAGAAAAAACGTAAACAGTGCTCAAGAACCTGTAATAATCAAGAACTTACCACCAGAAAAAGAGCAACATTTATTAAATGAATTAAGAGGGTTACAGAGTAGCAAACCCCTCGTTGAATCAACACCGAATCCTGCTAAAATCGGGTTATAATAAATCAAATTATAACCAAACTAAAACACGAGCATTAAGAACAAAAAGAAAAAGTATTAGGACATTTACTGCTATAATTTTTGTAATTTTATTGATACAAAACTTTTTGTCTCATTTTAAATATACAGGGTTGGACAAAAGAGTAGAATACATTAAGTATCCTTAGAAATACTAAGCATTATGTAATCTCACTTTTTAATTCTATTTTATATAATAACAAATATTTAGGCATAAATTACAAACGAATTATGTTCCTAGAGGACTGTCTTCCATAAGACTTTAAATTCTTAAATGAAAGCCTACTAGGGAAGTACCTTATTATAAACATCTTAGCTTCTTGGTGATCATACTGTACGTGTTGTTAATATAATGCACACTTTTACAGCACTACCTTAAGTCGAATGGAATAAGTTCGGAAAATCTTTATCGAAAAACATACAAGAAGCAGACTATAACCAATATAAAAAGGATAACGGAGGTAGTGAAAACGTGGAAAATAGATCCAAAATGAACACAGTTAAACCTTATATTCACCAATTTCAAAAATATAATATAGATCGTGTAATGTATCGTACTGATTAGGGAACGTCTCATGCCGACCTTGGAAGGTATCGTGCTGACCGGGGAATGTCTAGTGAATATTCTTTCCCTAGACATTAAGCCAGTTTTACAAATAAGGGCGTAATAAAACTTATGTGTCCCTACAAAAGCATCTCGGACTTCGTCCGAAGATGACCGCATAGAAGGTCGGAACATGTCACCACAAAATGTTGTAAGTTACATTGTATTGTTTTAACGTAAAATAGTGCCTTAATAGTGTGTATTAAAAACATCTTTAAAAGAGGAACACAACGCTGCAAACCCAGACGCACTAGGAGGATCGAAACAGAAATCACAATTCCTCAAATATTTCAATATTTCTCCATTCTAGACAAAATAAAAGTCTACTGCATTGTGACTAACTACAAAAATCATTTTTGCAGACACTAAAACATTTTATTTGTGTAATTTTCATAGAAACGTTAATTGTTTCGTTGCCATTTTTGCCACTTCTAGGGGACGTCCCTTGATCAACTCAAGGGTAAGCGCACCTCAAATTAAACTTATTTTAAATGTCCCTGAAAGACGATTACAACAGTAAAACTCAGTCACAAGTAGCAGATTCATTTGAAAGTTGAAGCTTGTCAAATACTTTAACAGTACATTAATCAAAATTATATCTTCATTGATCAGCTATAAAACGCCTTTTTTGTCCGGGTTTACACTTTTGTAACCTTATTTCTTTTTTTTTATTAGGTATAACTTATTAAAGAGGATTAATCAGGAGTACTTCTTTAGGGATTTTAAGACTTCATTCTGCAAGGCCCGTCCCCTTGGAAAGCTAGAAATAAAAAATATTAGCAATTAAATACTAAAACCTTTGTGCAGCTGAAAATCTGATTAGATCCTTCTTGTGCTACTTGGTTTGCGGCATTGGGTTCCATTTTAACGCTTCTCAAAATGAGTTATATCTAAAGGTATAACTCACACTCCAACAAGGTCAGAGAAACGACCCAACCAGTTAACACACCACATCCCAATGAATTGCTCCAACATCATGCCAACAAATGACGAAAGAAAAAATAAACACCATAGGTTTTTTTGTTCATCTGTAGTAATTTACATTTGTAAAAAGATTCCACCGTTAGCCGTCACCTGGGCTCGCCAAACATCGGTAATTTAAATTCAAAAGTTTGTTATTATATCAATTACACGATTGTTAAGTTTCATTACTCTGAGTAATATTTCAAAAGACATTCAATATACATCAGGCTTTTCCCTTACAGTGTATTTATTTCTTTAAATGCTATAGAACTTTTTTAAATCTTCCATTAAAATTAATTATTCTGTTAAAAACAGTATTTTTATATACGTCCTGTTAGCGGTAACCACTAAACTATTATAAGGGACAGGGGTTAAAACTGAGTGCAAAAACAAACTTATTTCACAATAAAATCAAAATTGTGAAGTCTTCTGGGCAGTACTTCTATTTATAAGTATGATTCATTAATTAATTAATTTTATTTATTTATTGTGAATGCTTTGTCTCTTTCTGTTTGGGGTGAAATAGGTGCTGAGTTTAAAACCCCCCAGCAATATAATAGGAGCGGATCATCCAATCGAGCTTCTCAAAATGTTGTAAGGTTGTATTTCAATATATCATTTGTGGGGGGTTTAACAGTTGTCAGAACAGTTAGATTGAATGTTTATATTCAATCTAATCAAATATTAGATTGAAATATAAACTGTTCACAGATCGATAAAAAAAGTTATTGCAAACGTTTGAAGGATTCAGCAACTCGTAAACACTGTTTATATGTTTTATCTTATTAAACATCTGTCGCCGTGTTTGTATTATTTTTCGGTATTAGCATGACTTTTTTTAATGACGAAGGATGCATATACTTGGGAGCCCGATATTGCTGGGCGAACCGAGTCGCAATACGCAGCAAAAGGGATGTGAACATTGAAGGGATTTAAACCATTTAAGACATTTTAACCATTTTAAAAGGTAATTATCTTGATTTATTCCTAGTTTTTATACGTCTATGACTAACTGCCAGTTTTCATTCATAAATTAAGTTACCATCATTCTTCAACTATGCCTAGATTTTTTGCTGACGACTATTTGCCAGCTCTTCTCACCTTTGTATTCAGGCAATGAGATTGCGACATTTATTTATTAATCATTTATAACTCTTGTTGTTTCTCTTAGGTTGTGGATTACAGAAATATTTGTACCCCTTGAGGCTACGATAGGCAGCGTCCATCACTTTTCGGCACAGTTGCGAAAAATAATACTACCTCTATCTTACAATATAAACAGCTCTTTTTCCCTAACATTGTTGGATAATTTTTATGTTATTATCCTGTTTCTTTTGTGTGTGTTTTTCTACGTACACCAAAATAGAAACACTTTTCATTTATTTAAGGTTACGATTTAAACTTTTTTCAAAGCGGTGTAAAGTTTTTAGTGAATATGTAAGCCTTTTATAAATAGAAGATGAAGTAAAACGGACATTATATAATGGCCTGAATCCGGACCGGAATGCAAAAGTGCGATAAATGAACAAAAGGTAATCAATATTGTAATTAATGAGCCTTCAGCGGGGCGCCATGTTTCTGGCTGTGTTTAATTAATCAGTGAATCATTTGTCAATTCTCCGCGTCGCTTGAAACTCCTTTATTTATTTTGTTGAAATACTAAGCAGTTCTATGTTGGTACTTCTAAATTAATCACTATTTTATTTTGTTTTCGTAAAATATTTGTTTATGGCATAACGTGTTTGCGGGGCTTCCTTTAACATTAATCTTCTGATAACTACATATTCACCATATTCACACGATTTTATGATAACTAAATACTGTACAGGGCTGTTACCTAAATATACAGCGACAATAAATAATTCTCCATGAGTTTTATGCTAAATTATACTTAATAACAAATATCTTTGAAGATAATAATTCATGTTGATATTGTTTCCTCTCACTGGGTGAGACTTTTTCATTGTGCCTAATGTTTGGTGTAACCAATCGAGATCAATCCCCAATTGTAATTTTAAATATATTTTACGTGTTCTAAGATATATTTAATGCTTTATATCCAGCTTATAAATCCGTCTAGTAGTAAATAAACGCAAATATTGCCCTGTTAAATCTAGAATTTTAAATCTAGAATGAAGAATTTTAAGAGACATTTTGGTTTATCTATATGTCTGATGCTTGCTGGAGCACGAGATTATTCACTAAAAGTAAAAGGGCATTTGAAAAAATAATACTAAATCAATCTGTTACGTTTCAACAGATGTGTTACGTTTCGCTAATGTGTTACGTTTTCAAAAACTGTTAATATACTTTATAAAATTTGTATCTAATGATAATTATTCATTTAAATGTTCTCAAAGTAAAGTTTTTGTTGGAGTTCGATTTATTAAATCCATAAACATCGATTCATCTGCTAGACATTATCAAACTAGGTAAATATATATATTATATATATCGTTAACATCTTAAAAAAAACGCTTCCCCGTCCTTAATTATAATTACGATAAAACAATTACAAACCTTAATTCGTTAATTCTCATAAGCTTTATATTAGATTATTAACTCAAATACTGGCTTTATATTTTTAATTGTAAGTCTAAAAGATATTTACTAACGGAAAAGTGTATTTAAATTTGTCTTTGCTATGTGAGGATCTTGGACATTAAAACCTAAGAGATTACGTAACGACTACGAAGCTGTCAAGCTACCTGCTTTTTTTCGTTATGGTAGTAGTTTAAACAAGATTTTTTTATTGCAAACCTTTTGTGATTTAGTGAACTAATTTGTGTGTTGAGCTATAATTATATGTTAATACGTTTACTTTTTCTAAAATTATTTCCTGCCTCATCCTGATATATTTAGTAAAACAAGGAGTGAACCGATACATTCCAAGGCACAGAGAATTGATATAACCCACGAACCAGAATCATAATCCGAACTTTGTGGTTTGAACTTTATGGCCGCTGATGTGGTTCCGATGTCTGGCCAGGCTGGGCTACTAAACCATCATTTCATGAAAATATAAAAATACATTAATAAAATCAAGGGTCATGATAACCCCTTGACTTATATTACCCCTTAAGGGGTAATATAAGTCAATTCCCACGCGAAAAATTAATTTTAATAAATTCATATTCATAAAATCGCAAAAATATATGGCCCAATACTTTTTACAGGTTTGAATTTTTTAATAGTATGCTAGGTTTCATGAACGAAATTAAGTGAAACTATGACAAGTGATAGAAAATACGCTACACAGGGTTAGACTGGAATATTTTTCAACATCTTTTAAAATAATCAAAAACATGTAATGACACTTTTCTATTGTATATATGATATAAAAAATAACTTTTAGAAATGAATAAACAATAGTTTGAATGCCCACGGATGGAAGTGTTGAAAATGTAAATTCCCGATATTTACCTCATTTTAAAGGTCTTCAAAAATGGAATACTGTGCCGCAAATCCGATTTTATGGGTTAATATGAGTTAAACGTTAATATGGATGAGAAAATAAAGTACAAAAAATTATCCTATAACTTAATGAATCATGCTATGGTGGAGAATTTCTCCCCTTAGAAGCATAACTATAATTGTATCATATTAGCATGCAAGTCACTCAAGGATGTGGATTGCGTTCCAATCCATTTAAATTAAGGGGAATTTATACAACATAAAATAAAATATCAAAATAAATTTTTTTACAGTTGTACTGAATATTTTAAACCTAGGCTTTTCATTTTTGAAAAAATCATCACATTTTAACTTGAATATTAAAAATCTAAATATAATTTTATAAGTTAAAATAATTTGAAAATATATATTTTAAAAACTCGTGTTGTTGGTTTTTATGTTTTCTATGAACTTTTTTGCATGGTAAATGAGTTTGATGGAATTGTAATCGCTCTCCGCCATCTTGTTTGGCTAAATATTGCGCACTATGTTGCTATTTTATCCATCCTTGTATTTCTAGAAAACTAAACCCTGGTTTGGACGGACACCGATCAGAGCATAAAAAATCTTAGGAGTATAGAAACCTATAAAAAATCTTTAATTATTTTAATATAATTAGAAAGACTTAGTTACTCTCTCTTTCTGAGGGAATTTTGGTTTTTCGTTAAGTTTTAAGCCCTTCAAACGGCTACAATTTTCTTACGAATCAACCTGTTAGAATAAGGTCTGCTTTGATTACTAATATTACAACAATTCTACCGTTTAGAATAATGTGATTATCAAGGTTGTCAAATTGACTGACGATTGAACTTTCTTACCTGTCCTTTCGTAAATTATCATTGTTACGAGATGTTTATCGTCCTGTAAGCACATCTTAAAATAGTTTATAAGTACTGTAATTAAATACAAAAATAATAAAAAATGTAATACGCTATCTCAAGCCTTTTTAGGGACCATTTTATTATATTGAACCCTGATAACATAGCAGGCCAAATTATATCACATGCTATTACTGAGCTAAAACCTCATTTAGTGAAACACAGTTTTATAAATCAAAATTTATATCTTTATCTTTAAAGTTTGTTATGTCACTAGCTGTTTTTTTGCGTTAGCATCGCAGTACAAGATTTAAAAACACGCTACTTTAAGATACTAAATTTAATTAACGCCTTTCAATGGCGTTTTAGGTAATTAAGAGCTTAATTCTTTGATAAACCAAACCATAGACGTGAAACGAATATTATTATCCATCAACCCGAGTTTCAGTATTTAACACTGTACATTGCGATTCCAGGTTAAAGATACTGATGGTAGATAAAATACCATCATATAAAAATTATTATGACCAACATGTTGTATATTTTACCACAGTATAAAAAATACATTAGGTAGTACATACAATCTCAATTTTATTTAATGTAATACCTTTATATGCATATAACGTGATTATGGAAATTATCGTGATTGAATATAGATTATTTGATTGACCATTGTCAGTTGATTGCTTCATTGTACTATGGAATCATCAATAGAGGGTCATTTATCAGAAACAATCATACAATCAAAGTCTCCTCCGGCAACACTAAATTGATAAAGCAAACTTACCTCAGTTAAAGGTTTATTTTATCAATTATATCACTAATATCTATTATATTATTTAGCTTTTAGATAGTTGCAGGAAATTCCATCATTGTACCATCATTGTACTGTTTGTTATTAAAACTAGCTATGACGCCAAGTGCTGAGATGAAGCGAATCCTTAGCAAAATATTTCACAAGCACAGTGTCATAATTTAAAACATGGTACTTTGGCATTATACGGAGGCCACCCTCATACAGCGCGCTGCGGCGGTTATGTTATGTTAGGTTATCATAAATACGTTAGTAGAACTTTCCTCATTTCGTTACGAATCGAACTATACCAGATGAGCCATACCTTCGCCCGCCAAATCCCCTACAAGTAGGCCTATGTCGGGTTGTTGACCGGAGTGTGTGCTTCACTTGCCTACAGGATTTGGCGGGCGAAAGTATGACTCATCCAGTATCGTTTGATTTGTAACGAATCGAGGAAAGTCCTACTAACATATTTATGATAACCTAACCTAACATAACCGCCGCAGCGCGCTGTATAAGGGTGGCGATCGGGTGTTGCCGCTAGTGGCGGTGACGCTTTACCTCGCCGACATCGCTGCCTTCTGGGAGGCATAACACAAAGACCGCTCATCATAATTATGGAAATTTGGATAGTAAGTCAATTAAAGTATCTTCTCTTCAAATATGTAGTTATTTTTGGTATCCAGTTAAAAAAACCTCTCTAAAAATAGTGGCCACCGTATAATACCAAAGTACCTAAAAGATTGTTCAATGTTATTGATATTTAAGAGAAGGGTTATTGCAATAAGAATCGCTTTCTACTTGCATTTTTATGTGGGTTTTTTAAAGTACATAAATCATAGAAGAAAGAAGAAAGAGAGGTGTACTTAAAAAATATATATGCAAAGGAATAATATAAGGATGATTCGGGCTAGCAAATGTATTAAGCGTTTTTGTTATAGGTTATACAAAAAACAATCTGGATTACTTAAGGGTATTTTACCAGATGCTTTGGATTTTGCAAGGCAACAGTTATTTGATTTTCTAACCTAAAAAATATGACTTTTGGACGAAGATACTTCAAAAGGAAGTAATTCAAAGTAGCCAATTTAACTTAAAGAAAATGGGCACCTTATGCTGGTGCTTCTCGGGTTTTGTACGGCCCTTGACCTAACGGCCAGCATATTTCCAAAACTTGACTATGCCAATAATGACGATAAGCGATATTTTTCTAGTTTTCTTTTGACAACGATTTCAAGAAGACGACTACCAGTAGAAAATAAACCTTATGTTATATAGCAAATAAATTATTTATATAATTTCTAGTGTCCATGAACTTAAGAAATTTATTTTGGCATCAAAATTCTTCATTTTTTTCTCAGTTTACCATGAGTAAACATCCATATAAAACTATTATTTTATCCTACCTTTTATACAGCTTCCGTTTTCTAAGGGTGGCACCCTCCAATATTCAGTGATTATTGTTACTGATTTATCAAATCAGTCTTGAAAATATGCAAACTATTAGTTAACCACAAACAGATAATCAGGACTATGTCGATTATATTACCGCTAGTTTCCGCTCTGTGTGAAAGCAATGCTATCTACACTGGAAGGACAACATTGAAGCATGATATTAGTTTCCTCTGTGTAATACCAAAGGTTACGAGGAAGGCCTATATGATTGAGCTATTAGTCTTAAAACGTGGGAAAGTAGCATATCGTTATCGACTTTTATCTTTCATAAATACAGATTATTTTTCTTATATACTTTTAATTCCAAACAAAATAAACTTAAGACATATGTACCAAAGATATTTTAGTATGTTTAATCATTTAGACTCGTATATTACGTTTACAGGAATATCCCATCATTTATTTGTTTTCAATATTTAAAACCGAGTAACATTTTAACTGTAAAACTTTACTAAGAAATACAGAAACCTAGGGAAACTCACTATGAGTTGTATGAAGTCAATAATAAATAAACCATGAAGATCGATTGCAAAATTTGTGAATAGTGCTCTATTTTTTTTCTTTCGGAATGATCACATTCGTATGTAATTTAAAGATTAAGTTATATGCTTCCATCACGTCAAAACGCGAAAACGAACAATGTATTAGTTATTCACGATTAAAAGATAAGGCTTTTTTATCTGGGGTTTTTTAACATTAAAAGTCTATGTGTTAAGAGTAATTATGTATTAGTAACACTGTACTCTTTGATTTGCCCAATTTTCCATCTATCTAATTTGTATGAATATTAAAACTTTCGATGAAAAACCATGATTAAGTTACTGTAAATAAATTTTATTCTGAAAAAGTGTATTGATTAAACACACTGCGTTTGTATTAGACATGAGAATATTTCATCACTGGATTACGTTTGACGGTTTGTTTGAAAAATAATTTTTCCACATGTAAACCAAATCCTGTCATCATTAATGAACAAAGTATAATCATTTTTACGTAAATTTAATCCTTCAATATGATATCACGGTCAACTATAACTTCATTTACATACACCTAAATAAACAAACCAAGGTAAATTAATTTCTTCGTGTGTCAATTCCTGACGGGTCATGGCTACTTCAGGGATTACCTTTTCCGCATGGGAAAGGTGAGGTCACCTCAGTGTAGGTACCTCCCGGAGGAGGTGGATGATGCTCATCATACCTTTTTCCGGTGCAGACGTTTCGCTGAAGACAGGAGGAGGCTTCTTTCTGCAGTTGGCGATCTTTCCCCAGACGTCGTTATGGTAGCAATGCTTCGCAACGAAGAATCCTGGAGAGCGATTGCGCTCTTCGTGCAATCCGTTCTTCGGCGGAAGCGAGACGATGGCTGCATAGGTGACCTCACAGTGGCTTGACTCGCGCCTCGTCTGGGCGCCAGACACGCGGACCAGTACAAAAGTTGTCCGATAAGGGTTGCGGCCTGGGTTTCCTCACGGCTCCGAAGGAGGTTTAGTGGGTATACATCGACCCACATCTGAGAGGGAGTCCCACACTGTTCCTTTGGGTTCGTGCATAAAGCGTTCCTCCTAAGTGAAAAATTACAAATAAAAAAATAAACAAACCAAAAAGTAACAAATTAATTCAATATGTGATAAAATGTAAATTAAAAATTGGATGTTAAATTGAACTTATTATCATGATAAAAACCTTTGGAAAAAGTATACCCTTAGCTCTACATTAACACCCATTTGAAACTCTCTAGAAGGCACTTGCCGGTAAATGTCTTAAGTAAGTCTTTAAGTGAGCTGTTGAAGCGATCGGTAAACCCACTATGGATGGTATTCAATAATGTGATTAAGTTATTATATTTTATTAAACTTATATGTTCGATAAAACAGATTGTCATCACATTATTCGATACAGCAAATATTTGTATCTGAGCCCCGTCTGCACAGGCTGGGTAATGTCGTCTCCCCTCACCGTCGCGTCGTCCCCCCTACAACGGGACGGATGCAACCACCTGAAGAGAATATTGTATACTCTTTTTCAATAATCAAATAAAGCCTAATGCATGTTAAAATTTTTTTGTTCTTGTTCTATTTTTTTGGTTGGTTTCTATTTTGGCTGGCTGTATTAAGCATAGATTTCTCACTAGTCGCATGTACTTGTTTGTAGCATTTGCAGCATGTTGTATATTTTATTTTTGTTGCTTGTTACTAGATTTTAGCGAATTTCTCCTGTAGGGAAGAAGCTATTACCGTAGGTCTCATGGTAAGCCGTAGGTTCTGGTTGGGGCCTCCAGAAGCAAAAAACACCATTTGTTAGAATATATATATATATATATATATATATATATATATATATATATATATATATATATATATTCTAACAAATAGCGAATTTCCCCTATAGGGAAGAAGCTATTACCGTAGCTCTCATGGTAAGACCTATGCCCGAGACCACGATAACTTTTCGTTTTGAGGCCACCAGAAGCAAAAAACACCATTCGGTCGAATTTATATATATATCTATATATGTGTCTGTGAGCACGATAGCGGCCGTAACAATGGTCCGATCTTAATAAAATTTGGTACAAACATGTAAAGTGGTAATCCCTCGGACGAGTTCGTAAACCATCCCGATCGGACTACTAGAAGGGGGGTAAAGGGGGATAATCCCCCCCAAAAATGGGTTTTTTTGAGTTTTTCATGTAGAAAAAAAAATTTCTCGAATTTTTGTTGGCACCATTGAATTCAGCTCGAAAAAACAAACAATTTAGTATTTTAAATCAATACTCTATGTCCATTGGTTACCGAGATATTGAAAGTGGTAAATACAGTACGTTGTCCCGATGTTAACCTTATGGGAAATAAATATAATTCTATATCTCGGTTATTTCTCAACATATCTAGATAAAACTTGGTAAATAGGTTCTTCTAATTTAGATCTACTAAATATTGAAATAAAACCACTCAGTTTTAATATACCTGTAGCAGCAAACCTGCATACTCATTCCCCATGTTGTTCTTATGGAGCTTACCAAAACATGTAAACACACACATGTTACACATGTAACATGTGTAACATGTAACATGGTTATCGAGATATTGAAAGTGGTAAACTCAGTACGTTGTCCCGATGTTAACCTTATGGGAAATAAGTAAAATTCTATATCTCGCTTATTTCTCAACATATCTTGATAAAACTTGGTAAATGGCTTATTCTAGTTCAGATCTACTAACTATATACTGAATTAAAACGATCCAGATTTAATATACCTGTAGCAGCAAACCTGCATACTCATTCACCATGTTATTCTTATGGAGCTTACCAAAACATGTAAAATCTCGCTATGTTGGATTAAAATATATTGTTTTGCATTTGAAATTCGCTAAGTATGCAGGTCTGCTAAAACGGGGGGTATTTCAATTTGTTTCTTGTTATTGTCGTCACTATTTTTAGATTGTTATGTTTTTATTTTATTTGCTGTTAAATAGTATGTTATCCTTGTTATAATAATTTATTTATTAGATAGCACTAGATAGGCAGTTTTTGATTATACATTATATGGTATTGTCATCTTGATCACAAAGTGCATGTAATTTTTAATTGTATGAGAAAATTGGTGTATACCGTTGATAAATAAATCAATATTGTTGATGTACCCATGATTTTTTTTTCGAGATTGTAGAGTATACGTTAACATTGTTGTCTAAGGAGCTGGGCATACTTAGTTCTGTTAAATTAGTCATTACGTCTAATTGAATATTAATCAATCACACAATACAATTCCCACTTAGTGCAGAGCAATTTAGAGAGTACTGTAAGCACAAGCTGTTTGGCTCTAACACATAGTGTATAAATGTAAAATAAGTCCACAACACATATTTTCTTCGTAATTTCAATGCAAAATTCCATACACAAAGATTAAGAAAGTCACTCAGATGTTAAGCGAATTTTTCTTCATATAATACGCTTAGTCAAGTAATTTAAAAATGAAAACATGAACTTATACATTATGCATTAAAAAAGTCATAAAACATTTAAAATATATTTACAATTATACTGTATTTACATACAAGGTGGTAATATTCATAAATAGTGGATAGTGGCGATCGATTCCGATTGATCACACCAATCATGTCCAGGCGCATTGGAGAGACTGGCAGATCCATCATGGCGTCTAAACTTAAATATTATTGGCTAGTGGTAGTTTCGTCTAAAACAGGCACTAGAGTTAGTAAGTTTTTCTCCAACTTAACATTTTTCCTTATATATTTATATACTTTCCATGCGATCCTTTAATTTCTCTCTTTACAACACTTCATTATCTGAAGATTTTCTGCCTATATTTCCAATGTTATGTCCATCTTCTAACAGGTGTTTTGCGACATTAAATCGTTCTGTTTTCTTTTTTCAAGCTGATAAATGGTTATTGAATCTTTGTACAAAATTTACTGTTTGGCCTATAAAAAATTCATCAGATTTATAACAAATATTTTTGTAGATTCCGGTGGATCTAATTTAATTTTAGTTCTTTCTGGTATTTCTCAATTAATTTTTTCTGCACTCACAGAAGCTATAAAAAATACCCAAAGCCTCCCGAATAATGTAGATTGAATTTGAGCATTGCGAATTCCAAAGCACTAGCAATGAAGCGTATTCCGAAGATAAGAAATATGTAGGGCCTACCTATTAGGCCTCCAGTTAACTTTCAATGTGCCCCAACATACGATGTTATAATATTGTTATCAATAAATCTGAAAATTTAGAACTAGAATACAAATATTATAAAAAACTAACAGCTTTATCTATTACTATTTTACCGATTAATCTTTTTAAAAAGTCTACTATCTGCTATCTGGATGTTCAGTTGAGTTTAATAGTAGGCTTATTTCGTTTGATATTTCAAATTTGTACGCAAACAAACCTGTAAATAAAATAATGGAATTAATTACATGTAGACTAATGAAAAGCAAACATTAATTTACTTATGTAAAACAAACTTTAAAGCTGCTCAAGATTGTTAAAAAAATTATTTCAAGTTTACCCGGCTATGAAAAGTTTACTATCTGCTATACTATGAAACATGTCTGGGTTACCATAACCAAAGTTTACCGTGAAACTTTAAAATAAAATATTGCTGCTTCTAAGTTTAGGTTTGAAGGCAACAAAAAAAACACACAAGTCAATCAACCACTGAGGTTTATTATTATAAATATTATTTCATGAATACATTACCATCAGTCTTAAAATATAGGCCTGTTTATATAATAATAACAAGTAAGATCGGATAAATGTAAAGGCTAATTAAAGAATTTCCTTTGTGCCCAAATTATTATAATTAAAACCAGCCCACTTAATCATTAATAAATTATCAACGGGGCATGAGACAAAATATTTATATAAACATCTGACAAAATAAAATAATGGACAAATACATCCACAATAAAATATTAAACAACAATAGGACATTTATTTAACTTGATTTTGCAAAGGCAGTATTAAACTGAAATAGAACATTTAAAAATTGTGGCAATCTATATGGCCTATAAGACATAATTTTAGCGCTGGTGTGGGCCGAATTGGAATTTAGAACAAAATGCCGAAATATGTCTATAGACCAAAGACCTTTATTTAACCCTAACCTTAACCTACCATACCACAGATCAATACAAATATCATTTACATACTCTACACAAAATAAAATCACAATTAAGACCCCAACGGATACTATGTATGCATGGAAACAGCATTAAAATAATTATTACCATAGTAGGTCGTAGTTTCTGACATAATTTTATGGCTCGCAGCGGTAGAAAATTATTTAATGTTGACAAAAAAACTATTGATTTATACTGATTTTATGCTGTACTTGAATTTACTAGATTGACAAATTTTAAGGCCAGTGTTTGAAAATAGAAATTTAAAATAATTTAGAAAAAAGAAAAGAGTTGATAGCACCTGAGTAACCGGAAGCAGGAGGTGGCCTCAACGCAGCAACCATGGGACGCAGCAGTTAGAAGCATCAACCGTAGCAGCTGGCGGTGAGGTTAGGTTAGTATACTTCATCTGTGGTTCGGTCCGGTTAGCCACGAGCCATTAGTGAAATCCCCGTAGGTGACAGCCAAACAAGGTCGAAGGCCGAGTTTCTACATCTTAAGTCGTTCAGTCAGGCAGACAGGAAGGCAGGAAGACAGGAACCCTTTAAACAATGCACAGAACTTCTAAAAATATGTCCCGACCAAGTTATAATATAATCAAGCTTGTTTTTGAAGACACCTAACCTCTCTGATTATTTAATTTTCTATTAAAGGCTGGGGATTTCAGTTACTGCTCACTTCTCAAAATGACATTTTACTAGCCTACTGAGAGCACAAAATATTTTAAATGTTTGCAGTCGGAAGTCAGTCCTAGTTGACAGCAATTAACAATGCTGGTAGCCTTTACATAATTGTATAACTTGGCATCTAAATCAACTTTATGTCATCAAAATACACAATAGCCTATAAATACATAAAATGAAATATAGTTCTTTGATTTTACTTTCTTGGAACGGATATGTAATGCCATACTGAAAGTGGATTTCTGAAATTACTCAATACTACCATAAAATCATTTAAAAGGACAACAAACTAAACAGTAAATAAATACTCAGTGAATAACTCTTAAAACTTAACCTAAAATACTTAGAGCACATGTGTTCCTGGCGGCGACAAAACATGAAACATTCATGTCCCGACACAAAACTAGCAAGCATGATTTTACACTTACGTACATCAAAATAAATAATTGGAAAGATACAAATTAACACTTAACACACTCGAGAAATTACAAATTTACATTTAATTTACATTCAAACAAAATTCACGAGAAATATAGATTTATCGATATAAATCTGGTCTATTGCCGGCGGACTCCAGGCAACCGCTTGTGCAACGAGCTACAGCAAAGTGAAATTATCGTATTTTTCCCTACATCGAAAAATTTACCTGGCAGTTGGTGTCTTAATGATTTAATACTCCATGACTCTGGTGTTGTCTTCTCTCTTCAAAAATTCACTAACTTGCACCAACATTGCTTCTTGGACGACAACACGAATAGACACAGCGAAAGGAGACAGAGGCTTCGGCAGCAGCCGTTTATATACCCGCCGGAAAGTTCTGGACGGTTCCACAAACGAGACAGTAGTACAGTGCAACTAAAAAAGGCGGCCAACTGTCGTCTGAGCCGTGAGCAAAATACTCACACGGCTCAAATATCAGACGTTTTCCTACAGCATAACCAATAGATTATGCGAGAAAAACTAAAGACATACCATGATGTTCTGGCGTACACAAGATATGTAGATGACATCCGAATAATCTTCAACGAAAAATAAGAAGAAGAAAAGTACAACATTATGGAGAAATTCGACAGTCACCATCAGAGCCTGTCATTTACACATGAATACGAAGAGGGTAGCAAGATAATGTTACTGGATCTGGCATTGTTAAGAAGAAAAAATCACCTAGAATTCAAGAGCTACAGGAAAACCAAACAGACTAACAATACAATTAATGTCAAATCAGTACCCAAAACAGTCACAAAACTAACACCTTCTAACCGATTATGTATCGAGTATATAGGATCCCATGAGCGACGATATAATGGAGATTGATAAAATAACGGATTCCACTAAAGAACCATCGAATAAATTGCAGGAAAAATAAAAATAAAATCAAGAATCAAGTGCTACCTACCTCATGAACGGCAGTCGATTGAAACTTAGAATTATGTGTCATTCAATTACTCTGGAATGAGGACACAAAATAATCTGGAAAATATTCAAGCACTATGGAGTTTCTGTTGCATTCAAGACAAAGAACATGATTGGAAAAGTTCCATACACAGTAATTAAAGAATACAACAAATTGTATACTGTAGGAATCGACAGAATCAATTGCAATAGCTCTGATATATTGGATATAGGCCAGTCAACTTTGTAAAAAGATTCAAGAACCACATAAAAGCCTGAAAAAAGGTCGGAAAAATCTAATGTCTGAGGTCGGAAACATGTAATGTCCAAACATCGGTTCGAAAATGGACATGACACAGAAAATATATATATAAGAAAATCTCAAGATCAAAGGAATTGTAACTAACGTATGGGAATAATTGTATTATTTTTTTTAGAAAAATGTAGAGATAGAAACAAATTGACTAACAAACAAGTGAACGCTAACAGTTTCTTGAACGTAACAGTGGGGTAGCGGATTTGTACCCCCCGGATTTGTACCCCCTACAAAAAACGCTACGTCATTTTGACGTCACAGGAGGCGGGGCCTAAATCGCTCGAGAAACAGCCCGCGACTGGAAATGTACCCCCCAATACATTATTAAATCATCAACACCTAATTAGTTTCAAATTAAATTATTTTCCTTAAGTCTGACCCCGGAATTGTACCCCCCGGATTTGTACCCCCCGTCGCCAAATGCTAAAGTCCTACCCCGGATTTGTACCCCCCGTCGTCCAATGCTAAAGTCCTACCCCGGATTTGTACCCCCCGGATTTGTACCCCCCGTCGCCAAATACTAAAGTCCTACCCCGGATTTGTACCCCCCGGATTTGTACCCCCCGTCGTCCAATGCTAAAGTCCTACCCCGGATTTGTACCCCCCGTTGCCAAATTCTTAAGTCCTACCCCACATTTGTACCCCCTGCACTCAAATCTATTCTGACCGACCATGGAAATACACCCTACAGTCCTTTATTGGTTGAGTTAATACAATTAATTCCTAACGGTGAGTAAAATTTGAAGTAAAATAGCTGACTGGAATAAACATTGCAAGCAAAGCTACGATATTAATCTAGTGTAATGAGTAAAATGAAAACACTCCTTTACTTCATACAGCTTATCATTTGTTGAAATTGGATTGTATATAGTATAAAAAATTTGTTGAGCTGTAGTACAAAAACATTTTGCAAATTTATTTCTGATACCGTTCGACGGGGTAGCGGATTTGTACCCCCCGGATTTGTACCCCCTACAAAAAACGCTACGTCATTTTGACGTCACAGGAGGCGGGGCCTAAATCGCTCGAGAAACAGCCCGCGACTGGAAATGTACCCCCCAATACATTATTAAATCATCAACACCTAATTAGTTTCAAATTAAATTATTTTCCTTAAGTCTGACCCCGGAATTGTACCCCCCGGATTTGTACCCCCCGTCGCCAAATGCTAAAGTCCTACCCCGGATTTGTACCCCCCGTCGTCCAATGCTAAAGTCCTACCCCGGATTTGTACCCCCCGGATTTGTACCCCCCGTCGCCAAATACTAAAGTCCTACCCCGGATTTGTACCCCCCGGATTTGTACCCCCCGTCGTCCAATGCTAAAGTCCTACCCCGGATTTGTATCCCCCGTTGCCAAATTCTTAAGTCCTACCCCACATTTGTACCCCCTGCACTCAAATCTATTCTGACCGACCATGGAAATACACCCTACAGTCCTTTATTGGTTGAGTTAATACAATTAATTCCTAACGGTGAGTAAAATTTGAAGTAAAATAGCTGACTGGAATAAACATTGCAAGCAAAGCTACGATATTAAACTAGTGTAATGAGTAAAATGAAAACCCTCCTTTACTTCATACAGCTTATCATTTGTTGAAATTGGATTGTATATAGTATAAAAAATTTGTTGAGCTGTAGTACAAAAACATTTTGCAAATTTATTTCTGATACCGTTCGACGGGGTAGCGGATTTGTACCCCCCGGATTTGTACCCCCTACAAAAAACGCTACGTCATTTTGACGTCACAGGAGGCGGGGCCTAAATCGCTCGAGAAACAGCCCGCGACTGGAAATGTACCCCCCAATACATTATTAAATCATCAACACCTAATTAGTTTCAAATTAAATTATTTTCCTTAAGTCTGACCCCGGAATTGTACCCCCCGGATTTGTACCCCCCGTCGCCAAATGCTAAAGTCCTACCCCGGATTTGTACCCCCCGTCGTCCAATGCTAAAGTCCTACCCCGGATTTGTACCCCCCGGATTTGTACCCCCCGTCGCCAAATACTAAAGTCCTACCCCGGATTTGTACCCCCCGGATTTGTACCCCCCGTCGTCCAATGCTAAAGTCCTACCCCGGATTTGTATCCCCCGTTGCCAAATTCTTAAGTCCTACCCCACATTTGTACCCCCTGCACTCAAATCTATTCTGACCGACCATGGAAATACACCCTACAGTCCTTTATTGGTTGAGTTAATACAATTAATTCCTAACGGTGAGTAAAATTTGAAGTAAAATAGCTGACTGGAATAAACATTGCAAGCAAAGCTACGATATTAATCTAGTGTAATGAGTAAAATGAAAACACTCCTTTACTTCATACAGCTTATCATTTGTTGAAATTGGATTGTATATAGTATAAAAAATTTGTTGAGCTGTAGTACAAAAACATTTTGCAAATTTATTTCTGATACCGTTCGACAACACTGAAATTAACTTTTTTCCAAGGTAAAAATTAATTAACACCTAATATTATCTCATTATATAACTCAAATTTAATCTTTATTTGTTTTTTATGTTCCTCAAGATTGGGAGTTTATTGCTCTATGAATTGTGATTTTTAATCTGAATTTTTTTCTTTTATAATTAGAGGATTGTTGATAGGGTTAAAAAGCTTTACTTCAATCACTGGTTTCACATCATAATAATTTTAAGTTAATGTTTTGCAATATTACAAATGTTATGAATGAGTTAATAGAAACTAATTACTGTCAAGACTATAGTCCTATGACACGAAACCAACGAAAGTCAACAACTATGAAAATTCACCCGGTATATTTCCATAGTCGGTCAAAATGGATTTGAGCACAGGGGGTACAAATCCGGAGGGTACAAATCCGGGGTCGGACTTAAGAATTTGACCATGGGGGGTACAAATCCGGGGGGTACAAATCCGGGGTAGGACTTGAGGATTTGGCGACGGGGGGTACAAATCCGGGGGGTACAATTCCGGGGTCGGACTTAAGAAGGCAGGTTTAATTGGATTCATATCAATTATGCAACTGTTCAGCCAACCGTGAAATGTCAGTTGATTAAAATACATAATAATTTATCCCTCCTAAAAGTTCGCGGCCGGAATTGTACCCCCCGTCCTGTGACGTCAAAATGACGTAGCGTTTTTTCTGGGGGGTACAAATCCGGGGGGTACAATTCCGGCGACCCGTAACAGTAACAATTTTTTGGAACGTACCCTGATGGTACGTTCAAGAACCTATATCTGACGGAACTTCTGACAGCCAAAAGGATTTAAGGATGAACGCTGATGAATCTGCCTTGTGCTTGGTAATGATTGGCGTGACTAAATCGACCTCCGTTATCCACATCTTGTGTATATTTACCATCTTCTATGTAAATACATTATGAGTGTAAGTCAGTTTTTATGGTTGCAAGATTTATATTTATGTTTACATCCAATGAAAACAACATGTATCATTCTAAACAAGAAATCACATGTATTAAAGAAGTGAACTGTTCTTAGGCTTTCCTTTCTGTTAATTTTGTGACTGGGATTCATAAACAAAAACGCTAAACCAAAAATTCAAGGTAATTCCTGTAATTTGATTTTCCTAAGAATTTAATGATTTCAGCTTTTAATAGGAAGAAAGATATCTTAAATTATATTTTACAGCAATAATATCATGCTAATAACTCCAGTGTAATAATTGCACCCAACATTTATTGAACAATTCTATTGCATCATGGACAGTTATCTCTTAGCGAAGAGTACATCGTCATAAGATTACCTTTGTGGTTCAAGATCAGAACAAAAAACTAAGACATTTGCTTTAAAGTAGAACATTAAAAGGAAAAATCATTAACATAGAAAATGGTTTAGACTTGACAATAAGAGTATTTTCATACAAGAGTGATAAAATGTCTAAAAGGAAGCAATAGATTTTGCAATAAGAAAACTGGTAGTTATGAACAAAATGGAAGTTTTTAGGTACTATTGAAAATGTAACTCTAGCTTAACGAGGCTACATGATGAAATGTGACATTACAAATCTTTTTATTTTGTAAGTGGTCATATTTTCTGTTACTAACTCTAATTACTAACCTAAAAACTAGAGTTCTTAGACTCAATGCATGTGTTTGCTTTTGCCTCCTTACTTTTACAAAAACAAAACTTTACACAGGAAAAACTTTTTAAATCAGAAATTAAGTTGATAATTAGTAAATTGTATAGCACAATTCCTTCCAAATAATGTATTCACGTTGATGGAACGTGTATTGGTATATTGTTTTACACGTTTTGTTTTAGATAATCAAAGATATTATTACTTTCCATGACTTTTGCCTCTGTTCAGAGATACCAAGCTTCTATTAATCTAAAATTACTTTAATATGCCTCTACATGAGCAGAGTATTGACACAAGCTGTCATTGAAGAAACTTTATTTTTATTCATTCCGTCTTATTCTATTTGAGAAAAGGTACATACAATTTAATTCCATAAATCAATAAATCATTTGTTCATTTGTATCATTTGTTTGTATTTAAGAAATTATTCGTGTATTTACTTGATTTCATGGCTTACTCGATTGATTTTACTTGAGAACCACAAGATGAGGCCACAATGATAATAGTAGTTATAATGTTTGGGGAAAAAGTAATATAATAAATGGGAGAATAACAGCAAGACCAAAGCAGCCTCTCACGAGTGCCTGAGGCGAGCTGTAGCAGTAATTCATTGTTGACAGTCGTTCTTGAATGTGAATTATAAAATTATTAAGAGGATCCTTTGTTGATAGTTTTTCCTTAATATCGTAAAGTCCCATTTTTGACATGTAAAGGAAACATAACTTATGTATCTCCCTAATTCCATAAATGATCCTGATGAAACGTTTTTTGATTTCTAGTTCATGTTTACTGCGTAATGACCTAAAATCTCCAATTCCTAGATTCTTTTAGCAATAACCTTGCATACCTATTTCCTGTTTCAATATTATAGGGAATACTTAAGATTTGGTGTCGCTTGTGTAAAGTTGAAGTATTATCGTTATTGCTTGAAATTCGCTAAGTGTAGTATTATATTATCATTAAATTTTCAAAACAAACTCAGCAAAAATTAGGTGGTAAAACGCTAATTTCCAGCGGGACCATTCTGCTTTGTTCTCTTTGGCTGGTCGAACAACAAAGATTTATTTTAAACCACACTCTCTTGCATTTTTAAACAATAGAATCCATAAACAATGGCATTTTGCTAAAATAACAAATATGTTTAATTTTTTACAAAATTATTTACTACAGATTATTGTACTCAGTTTTTTTTAAAGTAGGATTAACAAGGAAAAATTAATAGTTATGTTTGGTTTTAGACGAAATCAATTTTGCTAACTAAAAGCTAACAAAATGATTGTCTTAGGCTGTTGGCGGACAAATCTTTTTTATTTAACTTTTCCAGGTAAAAACGTATATTTCATTGGTCAAATAAGTTTCCGGAATATATATGCGTATATATGTCGACAACTAAAAATAAAAATACATACAATATACACAAAGAAGCTGACAAAAAAGGACGGGAACAATTGGAAGTGGAAAACCGAAATACCCATCATGAAGCTTTAAATATTTTAGCTTTTGTAGTAGCTATTGCAGCTGTCCCAACTGCCCAACTAAGCTCTTCAAAACAAAGTCCTGCATAAAAAAGTTAAATAGATTAAATAACAAAAAGATTTTTAAAGTTTTTTTTTATTTTTTCAAACCAATTTTTTATTCGAAAGTGTGAAGACTTAATATTTAAACTTGGTAGGCCAACATTAAAATCCGACACCTGATGGTTTATATGAACTGAATTTTAAACAGTAGGATTAAGGTAGAATCCATTCTACCTCTGGTTCCATTGGTTTCGTCACCATTGACTCCGCCGTCGTCGCTAGTGTCGTCTCACCGGTACCGTGAGTGCACGCGTGCGAAAGAAGAAAATTTAAATCGACATTGCGCGATCGTTGACCGTCCGGTTATATGTTTTTATGTTATGTTACGTGTTGTTTCGTAAATGTGTGCGTGTTTTAGAAACTTTGGACAACGCCGTCATCATTACAGCTTCTCTACTCTCCGCAGATAACGTGATCATGACAAAAAAATGTGTTGAAACCTAGGTAGTAATAAATACCCCGATGCAGCAGATCTGCATACTCAGCGAATTTCAAATGTAAAAAAATATTTTCATTCAACATAGACATGTTTTTGACATGTTTTTGTAATCTCCATAAGAATAACATGGGGAACGAGTATGCAGGTTTGCTGCTACAGTCATGTTAAAACTGGGTGGTTTTATTTCAATATTTAGTACATCTTATGTAGAAGAAGCCATATACCAAGTTTTATCAAGATATGTTTAGAAATAACGAAGATATGGAATTTTTTTATTGCCCATAAGGATAACATGGAGAATGAGTATGCAGGTTTGCTGCCAAAAAAATGGAAATTTCGGTGATTTTAGACTAAAATACGTTAAATCTCTTCTAGATGAAGCCACAAACCAAGTTTTATTAAGATATGTTAAGACTTAAGCGAGATATAGAATTTTACTTATTTCCCATAAGGTTAACATTGAGACAACGTACTGTGTTTACCAATTTCAATATCTTTGTAACCAACGGACGTAGAGTAATGATTCAAATTACTAAATTGTTTGTTGTTTCGAGCTGAACTCAATGGTGCTAATCAAAATTGGATTATTTTTATTTTTCAATGTGAAAAACCCAAAATACCCATTTTTGGAGGGGTTTATTCCCCTTTACCCCCCCTTCCAGTGGTCTGATCGGACCGGTTTTCGAACTCATCCGAATAATTACTATTTTACACCCCTGTGCCAAATTTCATTCCGATCGGACCATTTTTGCGGCCGCTATCGTGCTTACAGACACTTATATAAATATATATATATATATATTTATATAAATTTGAACGAATGGTGTTTTTTGCTTCTGGGGGACCCAAAACGAAAAGTTATCATGGTCTTAGGCTTAGGTCTTACCATGAGACCTACGTTAATAGCTTCTTCCCTATAGGGGAAATTCGCTAAAACGATTAAACATTGGACTGAGACGGAACAATCCAAAAAAAAATCCAAAAATGAATAAATTACTTTGCCTCCCTAAAGGAGTAATAACCTATATCACCTATGACACGGATGACAACTATTGGGTAATTGACTGACTTTAATTTACCATAAAGACATACAATTAAACGTATATCAGTGTAATAAGTTGAAAGGTACCAACAGCTTATTAGTTGCTCAGAACTGGAAAGGAACCGGAACAACTGATGATTTGCGACAGTTAATGTTTCGAGATTTCATAAATCAACACAATTACATAGCTGGTTTTGCCATAATCGGCTTTCCCGTGGCAATAGTATAATTATCATATTAATATTTTATCTATTTATTCGTACAGATAGAAGGGAAACGTTTTGTGTATTACGGGAGTAAAGTGAATTGTTTTTTCTCAGTAAAGTGTTCGCCCCTGGCAGTCTTAGGAGACAGCTACTTACCTCTGGAGACAATATTGCACTTAACTCGTTTACTTCACAAATAACTATTAGTTGTGGCCTCTACCTCTCATAGCAATTATTTAAATCTGAATGTGTTAAATAGTTCCTGATTACAAAAACTATTTATAATTATTAATACTATTTTTATAGATATAATATTCTATGAAATATGAAAGTTCATGCTTTTCCATCGGGAAACCAACCCTACAAGATATGCCGTAAGCTATGTGCAACTAAGATGGGAAGTTCTAAGGCGGCTCGTTACCTTTGTATTGAGTGTTATTTGCTTGGAGGCACTTCGAACTTCGACAACACTCAAACATAGCATCACTATGCAAAAATCGGTAGATTTTACACATGCAAAAAGCTCGCTACCTCGTGAAAATACTTGGACTTTCCTCTAGACATTTACTAAACAAGATATATCCTACTTATTAATATGTAGATTCATTAAACGTGATTTACTGTGTGTGCATTTTTTTCTAGCGTGAAATGAAATGACGAACATATTTTGTACTCTAGATAAATTCATAGCTTTAAATAGTAAAAGAATGGAGTTTTCTACTTCTCTTGCAATATACTGGGCGTTTCCAAAAAAAAATTATCTGATTATACATAGCTGAGTCAAAGTAATGATGAAGCGAAGTATCATAAAGAAGAGGTGTTCTCTGTGCAATGTCTGTGCTGTATAAGAAACAAACTCATAAAACTATTGAACTGACCGGGCTGTAATTTTGCAAAAGTAAGATGATGATCCCAGACAGCTTGCAGGGCTGTTAACGCTCCTAAAATCGAGGATTTGCCCCATAAGCTTGCTAATAATATATCATTGAAAATGTTTTGGGATATTGGCTATTTATATTTTGTTTCCGTGCTGTAACAGGTACTACAGCTAGTTCTATCTAAATTCATTGTCTATACAAATAAATCAATATATATATAAAGAGAGTTGCGTGTTGGTATATTTCGTGCTACAGCCAAAACTACACGTCGTAGACCCTTGATCTTGTTATCACTATGGTGGTTAGCCTTCGATATTTTATATGCACAGCATCGTCCAAAAGGGAACTATGTCCAGGATTTTGTGAGTACATAGGGTAGTGGGTAGGTTTTATTCGTTTATATCAATACACATGGTTTAATTTGAAATGGCTACCGTGGTTAAAGTGGTTGCCAGCAGAAAGCAGCACCTACAATTGGTTTTGTACAACAGGTGAATACAGTCTTATTTTTGCTAATGTGTTTTTATTTACGTTTTCAATTATTTAGTACATTTTTACTGTTAGGTTATGTTATTAAAAACATAAAGTATACTAAGATATAGAGTTACATATTTTTTGTTTTAAATTCAAATATAAAAGTAAAAATTAGATGAGAAAATGCCAAAACGAATTAGAAAATGTTTGCAATTCCGTATCTCATCACATAGGCGAAAGATTGCACGAAAAAATGAAACAACGAAGAAAAAACACTTCTAAGGGTATCACGGGAAACATCACAGCGACATAAAAAACAGATTGGAACAGAAAGGTAGACAGGCGTACAAGGTGATCAAATAAATAATCAGAACCAAAAGGGATCAAACAGAGGAAGCTGATTTAAGTTATACAACTTCACAAGCTGTTTGCAAAAGGACAGGGAGCTATGATTTGGACCATGAAGCATACATTATTCCATTCAAATCTAGATTATATCGAACACCCGAATTTAGTGATTCATAAGATCTACAGAATTTGTAGTTTTGCATAGAAAAGAAATTCAAAAGTGAAACTTAAAATATGTGGTGTTTGAAAGACCAAATGAGACTTCTACCACCAAATAGGCCACCCCCGATTTTCTCAAATATTTTTATGGAGAAACATCAAATAAATTGAATTGTCACATAACATTAGACGTTATAACAATTCCTTCCAAATTAGATCTTTTCGAGTTATTATTTAGGCCTTTATAAGATTTTTCAACACAGCGAAGCGGGTTACCAACAGCTAGTTAAACATAAAAACACGTATAAAATTTTAAAGTTTTTACCAACATATCACAAATAATTTATGAATCATCCACTAGTTGTGAATATGACTTTCAGCAATATTTAAATTTATCCCATAGTGCTTGGAGTTCATCATAATTCATTCCAAGTTTTCTTCATGTTTTGATTATATGTACATCTATTTACTTGTATTAGTGGTCAACGTTTGGTATTATAATCAGTCGTTACCATTTTTTATGATTTTAGTTAGTAACCTATTCCTGGAACTTGTTAAAATACCAAAAGACGTCCAAATATTTTCTTAAAAGTAGTTTTTTAGACCAACCAAAACCGAGGAACAAATGATTATTGCTTTCCTATATTTCAAGCGCTCATTAAGGGGAGATACAGGAAAAGACTATGACTATTGGACAAAGATATATTTTTTTAGTAAGCTGCAGCCTTAATGGGTGAACCGTTCCAGCTGTAAAACCTAACCAATCAGAGAGCAATTTCAAACATATATATAAGGCAAAATTATACTGAACTGACTGGTCCTCTATATTAAGATTTAGTGAATGAAGTAGTTGTTTGGTGAACAGCTTAAGGGCTGAGGTATGGAATTATTGGATTTGTCTTCAAATGTTGTGTGAAATTTTTGCTCCCTAAAAAAGTAAATTGGTAAGTAGATTATGCTGTGATCCTTGTTCCCGGTTTAAGGTTTAATTAATTCTAAAAGTTATTAGCAGCCCGCGTCACTTCGTGACTTAAAAAAAATTAATAAAAAGGCTTTGGTTTCATGTTGATTAAGTATGGAGTTTTATAGTGTAAAATACCTTTCAGTGAGGAAGTGTGCGGATTTTTGTGATTTATTAAAATTTTCTGAACTAAATATTTGTGACATATCACTGGAATGCTTGTAGGTTAATTGAACCCACACACATATACAAATACATATCGGGGCAAACTTTTAGAAATAGCTTATCGCTTTAGACTTGAAACTTCAATAAGGGTGAGAAATTCCTCACAGAATTTGAGAAGTTCATTTATTTCATCCGCTAAAGTGTCTTTGTACACGTTTTACACTTTGAAATGTCATCACTGCAACAATCATTTTGCATATATAGGGGTTATTTTAAATGTAACTTCATTGTTTGGATTATCCATTCCCTGTAAAATAAATAATTCAACGCTCATAATGCCAAGGTATTACATTTTCAAATTGACCTGCTTTTTTGTTTCGCATCTTAAATACATATTGGACAATTTTTACGTCGGTAAGTAAGATAACTTTCAATGAAATGCCTTCATTAAATAGGCATAATTTCAAAATCAAGTAAAATAGGCAGGCTAAAACGTTAACACTTCCCATTCCAAGGGATATTTCCCAAGGCAATATCCTTCCCATTCCAAGTACATTTACAAAATACAGGATTTAAATTTATAATGCGATTTAACACTTTTTTATGTTAATATTCAACTAACATTGATATTATAAAACATTAAACGTTTAAATTCCATCTCCAGAGCACCTCCTGAGTTACTTATGTTCTTTTTTAAGTGTCCTTTTTAAGAAAAGAAATACAATAAATTAAGATATTACTGACTGTTTATCTTAGTTTCAACAGGGCAAATACTCTTCCTTGTTTTCTGTTCTTTAAAAACGTCAATATTTTAAGAAATCAAAATCATAATGTGGATGAATTTTCACTGACTATTGCTACCCCTGCATTCTGCTGTATATATCTCTGGAACTATTTCAAATCTTAATCATTTGTTTTGTTATAAACAAAATGCGAATTGGAAAAAGTTCCCAGGTTCAACCACAGATAGTGGCTCTTTCGCTGGAACTTGAAAAGCCTCTTGTGTGAAGGCTTTTCATGGGATATTTCAAACCCGTTTAAGGCACATCTAGAGAGTAATAGCTTTAATTTGATACCAAATATGTGTAGAAAAATTAATTTCTAGAGATCGATTGCTCTGTACAAAATCCCAGAAATTCTTTTAATAAATATAGATTCATTAGCTTTAATTAATGGTTTCAACTACTTATGGTTACAGTTTATATAAAATTACGTTAAATATAATGTTGTAATTTTATTGATTGAATTTTTAAATCTAATATATTTTTCAATTATTTCAACGATTTATTATATTACAATTAATTAAACTAGTTTATTTGTTTAAAGCTGTCAAATTTAGAAAATAAATAAGAAAATGGTCCAAGTATTAAGAGTTTTTTTATAAAGGATTATATTTTGCTTCAAAATTATTATCAAACAATGATCAAAGCAAGACTGAATTAAGTTATCATACAAGAAGCTAATACCTTGAATACCTTTAATACATCTTAAGACCGGGACGCAGCACTGGCTGCGTAATTTAACCGGAATATGAGTGAAGGTTGAGTGTAGGATGATAATTAAGATAATTAAGCAAAGTAAGTTTTACGAAAAATTTAATAAAAAATAACTAGTGGACACGCGCCCCTCAGCAGCTTTTGTTTATTGCAATCAAGTGTTCCTTGAAATTTAGATTTTATGTTAAATCTTATAAGCTTGTCCTTTGTCTTTATATTTGTGTCTTTAGGGAAACCTTTATCAAAAAATCGTTTCTAACCTTTTCATCGGAAACTTTCATTCAAGAATGGGGTTGATGGCTGCCAGACTTTTGGTTTTCTCAAATATTCCTGGAAAGATTATGCTTAATATAAAATTAATCTTTACTACAGCTTTTTAGGAGAGAGATATTAGCATAAAAATGACTAGAGCTAGATTCACCAAAATAGTCCGATGATGATTTGAACAGCTGTGTCTCCCCTCACCCCCCCTCGCCCAGCATTGTTGCCAATTTGTAACTGTCAAAATAAAATGTTACTGGACGTCAATGTAAATAAACAATTTCAAATGTAAACAAGCTCTCAGTAGTTGTCATAACCAACATTGTGCAGTTTGCATTATGGAAGATTTTTATTAGAGTTTTATTTTAATATTGTTTTTATAGTTATTATTGTATTGTTTATACTGTATATATTATATTTATTTAACCTTCATTTGAAAAGATTGTTTAGTTCGCTTGTTCGTTCATTGTTTTTGATAGTATTTTATGGAGATGGATGACGACGTAACTTTAGAACTGCCAACGCAATCACAGAAAGCCATTGGCGTGCGGAAAGGAAAGAAGGACATTCAAAGCCAAAGTAAATCATTGGTATTGTATTCAAGTTTTTTTTTCTAATTTGGCGGAAAATCCTGAGGAAAGGGAAAACATAAAATTTTCCCAAGTAATGAAATTAACTGCACAAGCGTTAATTAAGCGGCCAAGAAGACGTACGACCTTGACCACATTGCAAATGAAATGGGACACGAAGTGGTGCGTCTGCCACCTTACCACTGCCAATATAATCCTGCAGAATTGATTTGGGCTCAGGTGAAGAGAGAAGTGGCATTGAAGAACAATACTTTCAAGCTAATAAATGTAGAAAAATTAGCTAATGAAGCTGTAGACAATGTTACGACGGATCAAGTGTGTGCGGCATGCAGGAAATGTTCAAGAGGCCGATTTTGAGTCTCAGTGTGCCAGAGACGTGCTAATTGACCCAATTATCGTAAATTTCAGAGATGACACCACGGATGACAGTGAAGACGGTGATGACTGCGACATAAGGGCTGAGGATGTTATTTAACTTAAAGTTTTGTAAATAAATTCGTTTCTTTTATTGTTAATTTCATTTTCATATATTCTTCCAATTAATGATAATGAACTCTAAAGATAAATATCCTAAGTAAGGTAAACCATAGGTGTTTGGTACAGTAGTAATCGTTGCATCAAAGCAAGTCGATGATTTTTTAATATGATATAGGTATAGGCCTATGCGTATTTTTATGATAATATTGCTTATCATACCATAAATACAATAGTTTAATATAAAACGTGATATTATTTAAATAAAGTATTCAATATTTAACTGTTTCTGTCACAACTCACAAAAAAGCTTAAGTGGTTGAAATTGTAAATAAACAAATATGCCAAACAACACCTTTTCTAAGGTTATGTTTACCATATGTTCTAAGTAGGACCCTGAAATCTGGCAACACTGGATAAACGCTCATCGGACTATTTTGGTGTACTCTACTTTAGCTGTGTTATTCTTCATATCCCGGCAACAACAATCCGGTCCTATGAGAGCGGTGGAATAAAAGTATATTCTCTCACAATGCTCGCCAAAATGGGTATTTCCATTTCAGTATTGTTTCCTGTCTCCAGATATACTTTTAGAATTAGTCACAGAATACATAAATATTATATTTTTCCATTAATATATTTTGGATCAGTTTCCATTGTTATTTAAACATTTTGGAAAATCATTGTTTAATGTGCGAGAGGAACATTAGGAGTAAAATGTCGTATAATTATTACTTAGAGTTATTACCTAACTTTTTAAAGAACTTTGCAATTTTTCTTTATTAGAAATTAATTATAAACATTGATTCACGAGGAAAATTATTGACATCTGAGGCTTGCCGAGAATGTCAACCGAACAAAAGGGGTCCTAAGACGTAAGTAAATAAATAAATACATAATTAAGATTTTATTGCACTTGATGGTTTATAACTGCATTGCAAACGTCAGGAGTACATACAATCAGCAAATCAGCACAATTTTCTTGTGCGTCAATATCAATAATGTTAGTAATACCGAAAAAAACTTGTAAACAGTCAATTACCAAATATAAGATACATAGATGAATTCGGCATTGAATTCAACTGTCGTTTTAAACGTTTTTTAGTCTATTATCATGGAAAATAACAGGAAGGAAAGTTATCCATCGCAGGTTTACCGATTACTTCAACGTTTCACTAAACGAGTTTCCATTTATCGCCAAGTGCCCTCTTGGGGGTTTCCAATGAGATTTAATACCTACTTAACGACGTAATGCCTCTTTTACCTTAAAGATTTAATTAAATTAATTATAATATTGAGGTGTTTCTTTTAATCAAAACTAATTTTGATTATGTATTTAAATCAGTGTCCTTGTGATACTTTAATAGCCATTGTTCATAAAAACAATGCATTGACATACGTTTTTTCTCTTAAAATTTACTTCATACAGTTCTATATGCAATATTATTAACGTGTCTAAATAAGTAAGTACCTCCAGCCACAAGAGCTTCTTAGCTTCGCTCAATAAAGGGGATTAGGTAAAACTAAAAGGTATAAATAAAACCACCAATGCAACCAGTGAGTCGGTGGCTCAGTCGGTAGCGCACTCGGCCTCGGAACTGTGTTCTCAAAGCGTCGCAGGTTCGAGACTCGGGATTGTCGCATACTTTTAGCGGTATCGTTACCCCAATATTGTATCGGCTCACTCCTTGTCTTTGCTTGATAACGTCCACGCACAGATCAATAGTCTATGTGAGCGGGGCAAAGCCAAGGTGAAAAAGAGGCCGCCACTCTCTTTTATAAGAAAAAAACCAACAAAATTCTTCGGGAGTCTCTACACATTAATTTTAAAGGTGGATTACAGTATTTTATTTCACTAGCATTTATTGTTAAAATTGAAAACGCCAATCAATCTTACCTTCATCAAAACTATTTTGGTTATCAACGGAGAGATAAAGAGTCAAAAATAATAAAATCAAACCACCAAAGTTAATTAAATTTAACTTTAATTAAAGCCTTAGTTAAATCACAATTAATATGCCTAGTTAATTATGCCACAATTCTCTCATGGCCTCTTGTTAATTTACAAGAGTCTCCTCCTACTTTAGATTTTATAATACATTTTACAAGAGTCCCCTCCTACCCTATATCTAGCACTAGCTATAGAGCACTCTATATCTGGCACTAGCTCTATATCTCCTAGCACTAGCGTTAGCACTAGTTAATTAAAGCACAATGAAACATGCCTTTTCTGGAAAACGTACGTTCTCTCTAGAAAACAGGTAATATATTTGGAATATCATATAATTTGAAAGTTTAGAGACTAAACATTATTTCACCGTCATTTTTTTAGGTCTAGCCATTGTGATTATTTTTATTTTACTGAAAACGCGTTATTATACAGAACCATACAGTTTAATGGGCTTAAAATACCCCGTTAGGAAGTTAATTGTGCCGAGGAAACTATAAAGTAGGTAGGTATAAGCCAGTTGTGGTGCCGGAGCCACAGCCCCACTGATAACACAATTGTAGGTTAAATGTAATAAACCCTAACCGATTTAAATATTGCTAACGATTGAAAGCTCTACAACTTTTTAAATGAATTAAATGCTAGTCGCCTGAAAATTTAAAAAGGTTATGAGTATTAAAGGTAAAATACAAAAATACAGTTTAACAATAACCAACTATAGTGATAATTTCACTGAAAATAATGCTACTAGATTTAGTGCTTTCGTAAGAGTATTTTCATTGTAACAGTTTTAATATCTTTATGACGATTTTAAAATGAATATTGATGAAAGCAGTATGACTTTAATAAAATTCTAACCTAACATCAAAGATAACTATTCTGTTCCTAATAACATAAGAACTGCACGTAGTAAAATGTCATGTAAAAACTGCAAGTTTTAAGGAAAAGCTCTTAGGAGGAAAACAGTTTTTAACGTTTATTTCATTAAAATGCCCCAAGGTAATCCAGATTAGGAAGCAAATAAACCCAAACTAGATTGCGAATTACATTATGCAAAGGCAATTACCAGTTTTACCTTGGAGAAAATCTCAGTCTCTTTAGAGCAATCCTATATACTAATCCTGGGATTTGATTAATACAAGACCCAAGTATATGTCATTTTTTTAATATACTATTCACATTATAAGAAAGGTAGTATTTCATACTGTACTATAGCCTAGATAAATCCTTTTTTCAATATGCCACATTTTTCTTTTAAACATATTGTCTAAAATATTCTTGTGAATTATGGAATGAATCTCATTTTACTTACAGAGTCTTCAGAAAAAGTTTGAAAAATTTGGTTGTTATGCAGATTTACAGAAAGCAAACATTTTTATAAAGTTTTTTTTTACATTGTCTAACATCCTTACTGATCATTAAGCTATAAATACCAAACTTGATGCATCAATCATGCCTAATTTTTTCCGGAGTAACGATAATATTTTTTTCAGAAAGTAATATAAAACATTAATGTTCAAGCGGGCTTGTGTTTTTGCTTTACATTTCGTTTATAACTCGCTTCAATTATAAATAGTATAAAAACCCAAAAAATTAAGACTTTGGATATCGGTGCTTGGATACCAAAAAGAGCACACGTTGGTAAAAGCAGCTCGGGTCTATTTACAATCCGAAAATATACCGTTTCATTTTAGTAGTGATAATATGGAAGATCTTTCTGGAGTCGCTAAAAATGCTAAAATTCGCCTATTTTACAGTAGTAGCTTCAGAAAATAGACACTCTCTTTCATATAATATAAGAATTTATATTCAATTATGATTAAAATTTCATCATATTTGCAATTATTTGGAAAATAAACGCGATTTCGAATTTATTGGGTTTTTGGCTGTTCTATTAAAATTTTTGTTATATAAAGCAATGTTGTATGCTAGTTGTTAAACATGGTGTAAGGGAATTGTGCAGTAGTGGAATTGTGCTCGCCCTGAAGATGGACTTCTGTAACGAGTCCGAAACGTCGGCTTCACAGCGATACGACATCTCTACGCGGGGAAACCCAGAAGATCTCGGGAGTGATGGTGTAAGGGGTTTATCCTTTAACTACTTACACTTATTTCTACGCAAAAACATGACAAAATGGGTTTGAAACTATTTGTTACTTGTTGAATCACGGTGGTGTTGATTCGAGAATTTTATTCTGTATTCTCTCATTCAAGTTCAAAACAAGTTATTGTGGCTATTAAACCTTAAGATTTAAACGTTTTCCATGAAATTGTTTTTTCGCAATTTGATTTTTTCTCCGTAATAATGCAAATACAGTACGTTAGATCATTCACAACAATAAGAACCTATATGAAGCTTGCAACTGAAAATATTTCTGTATAAACCAACTGTACATACCAACATAATAACATTTCAAATGCAACTTCATAGGACTTAAATTTATACAAAATATGTTTAAAATCGACGAGTAAATGGCAATCATCGTACGCTAATTATAGAAACATGTTTTAAGTTTTAAAAGTTTTGAAATCTGTAGTCATTCTGGAGAATAAACACCGTTGCTATTTGTGATTCAATGTTATTGATTGATTTATGTGGTTATTTGAACCACCACTCCGGATTTAAATGTCTGCCTTGATCCAAAGAACATAAAAATAAGTATAATATACGTCGTTTCAATTCTGAAATAATACATTTGCACTTCCTACTAATATAACTCCGTTAGTTTCATGAAAAATATATATGTTACGTATATTGCAGTAAAATGAAAAAAAAAATATTACTAAGAGGATTTCCCATAAATATTGGAATCGATCATTAAATATTTTTTAATAAACTGCTTTAGCCTAGACTTTTTAAAATTATTGAATCCAGGAAAAGGATTGGATGAATGGGTAAGTAGGTGGAAAACCCATTGTTTTTGCGATGAATTTGAATGTTTTTCAATTTAAACTATTTCGATTCAAATAACATTGGTGACCGAAGGTTTTATAAGTTTTTTTTAAACTCCTATTACGGCAAATTATGATAGTGCCCATAAAAATTCATGTATTGTAAACAAATGAATCAATATTTATTCTAAAAATATAATATTTGTTAGAGTGCATAGTTTGTGTAAATCCCATAGCATGCTGATACCAAAATCAACAATGATATAAATGTAAATAATGTGTGTTGAGAACCATATAAATCTTTGCTTGAGAAAATAAATATTGTATTTTTCGTAATAAAATAAATTGTTTATATCACTAAACCGCAGTTGGAAACAGCGGGTATTTGGTGGTTAAAGCCATTTTCGACTCAAAAGAAAACTCCAACGTCACTGGCGGAGCAGAGTCAAAGACTTTCATCATTGGTTGTTCCTGTAGTTCCTCTCTCTGTGGTTGAGATGACGAAAGTCAGAATTCAAAGTTGAGTAAAAGCATTGCTAACTCAAATACTGCTGCATTATAAACTCTCCTATTTTTTTAATTTGAGCATAAACCAATAAATACGAAATATTAAACAAAACAAAATATAAATACCATTGAGATTTTCTCTAATTTTGTAATAAATTCCGTAAACCTTTATTTTATTTTATTTTATTACTGTATTGATCTGCAGCTTTTATTTTTAATATCATTTAACTTTTTGAGACCAATGTTCCTCACGCAATTTTATGAACTGTAATCAAACACACTACAAATTCTATGGGTACCTTAACCTTTGTTAAGGTACCCATAACAAAGTTAAGCAATAAAACAAGTTTTGCAGTGGCAATATATAATGTTGTATTTAAATGATTTTACGAGAAAAATACTATTTCAACTCCTCAAAACGACTAGTTTTTTCGTTTTAAATACGTAGTCGGTGATGTTGAGTTTATTTGTTAATTTTTATTATTCTGGTCATTTGCCATCGCTGATTAGTATAAACTAGATTCACAAAGATCCGGTATCTGGAATCTGATCCCAGCTTCAGGTGAAAAAAGCCTAGAACATATTCGCTAAACTTGTTTTTATTAATCAATAATGCATGTGAAAGCACTCATCCACTGCTTAAATTTTTATGGTCATTGTTTTTAAACATTTGCTATCTGTATTTTAAAAGTAGTTGGGTTAGTAGCTTAATGCAGAAGTGGAATTCTTTTTTCGTCATGCCGTTGCGAAAATGGCAGTTTTCATTGCATGGAAGGGAAAGAATCATCTAATGTCGTAGTCATTACCAGTTTGCTTTTTCGCACTGTATTACCATAATTAACACTAACACAAACGTAAAATATGATCAGCTTTTATTGTATCAAGAAGGAGCCAAAATTTAAAATGTTAAGAATTTATAAAACCTTTGTTTTGTGGGTTAAAATGTTAATATTTTGAGCGTTGTAGCGGAAATTTAGTTCATTAAACGGGCCTAGAGTTGGTTTTCTAACTCGGTCATCTTTCGACCTTGGATTGACACCTCTTCAAAAAAAAATTTGATCTTATGCAAATAGCTTCTCTTAGGGCCCTATTAATGAAAAATACTACTGAACATTGTGTCATTATGTATAATAAAAGGTAATTGTCACTAAAGACTTTGCAAGGGGACGTCTAGGATTGACAAAAGTATTTCAAGTTTTTTTTCTAATCCTTAGAATATTATATTTTTATTGGAAGCCATGAGGTATTTGTTTTCAATAATGTGGTGAATTTTTAACATTTTTTATTCATAATGGACCTTTGAGGTTCAACTACTCGCAAAATAAATATAAACAATCCGCTTTATTGTTGTTAACACAGGTCAGTGCACACAAATTCGACTTTTCGTCAGTTTCTAGCAAAATGTGTATTTATAATTAAGAATAAATGGATAAGTAAATATGTAAAATAAACATTCCAGGTTAGCCATCTCTGCTTTCAGTTTTGAAGCTGAAGTATTTTTTACGAGTAGCTCAGTAAAAGAGTTAACTGAGTTATTTCAGAATAAGTTTAATAAAAATGTAATCACGCAGAAAAATCTAAAATGTGTTATTATAATTCTCTAAATATAAAATTAAAATGGTTCATGATGAAATGGTTCAGCAATCAAAGTAATATATTACGTTAATGTCATGATTACCTTTCTAAAACACGTCTTATTTAAGAATTCCGTTGCTAACAGGAAATTAATGAATTGGGCTATTTTTAGAAAACTACACGGTTAAAATTATAAATATTAAAATTATATAGATTATGAATACATTAAATAAATGTTATAATTTAATCAAAATATAAAATTATAAAATGTATTCTTAATTTATAATTAAATTAAATTGTTTTTTTATTCACAAATAAAAACTAAATAGTTTTTATCCGTCGATAGTTGTGGTTGATTCCGTGCGTCGTGTATAAACTAATCACCACTCATGGATTCCGTCGAACGCACTGTCCTTTTTAATGCAGGACCATGGTTTCGGCGCTTCGCCATGATTTCGGCGCTTCGCCATGATTTCGGCGCTTCGCCATGATTTCGGCGCTTCGCCATGGCGAAGCGCCGAAACCATGGTCCTGCATTAAAAAGGACAGTGCGTTCGACGGAATCCATGAGTGGTGATGAGTAAATAGTTTTGAATTAAGGAGTGGCTGAGGAGATTGAATAAGAAGATTCATAACCCATTCTTCGAACTCGTTGAAATTTTTAGATAGCATTAATATTTTTAACCCTTAGAAATGAATTATAGTTTGCTAGAAATAGCTGATCTTGCTTATGTACTTTTTGTTATGTCCATATCAAATTATATCCCTGTATTTAAATTTGTATTTATTTATTTATTTATTTACATTATTCAACAACATTACTTAGATCTTTAGCCCACAAAAGATAATTAATGGGATTCAAAGAAAGAATATTCAATGTGTTGCTTAAGATAATTAGCACAAAATTTTATCTTTCCACAAAATAATAGGTAAATGCTTTCAGTGTTTGTGATGGAGCGTCAAATAAAAAGAATTTTCTTACAGTATTAGCAAGATAAAGTCACAATACTTTTTTGTAAAGCCAATGCCAATATAAAATTGTAGAACATTTATTTTGAATTCATAATGCGGAAATGATCTGATTCTTAGTTTCGCTTCTACCACTTTCAACTGAGAATAATTTACTAAGTGATTGCTTTGAACATGGGTTTCAAACTTACTATTTAATAAATACTGATAACTAATATTTATTAGTTTGCAAAATTTCTTAAATATCGTATTAAGAACAATGTTTAAACCACACCTTGATCTAGCCTATGTAGATCTATTATGGCTTAACATTAATCATAAATACTGATAAATTCTGTCAACCAGGTCAACCGACCAGTAATTAATAGATTGATTCATAAATGTCGGTTAGATGTTGACAGTAGTGAGTTTCACTGGAAATCTTACAGTAATTTTAGCGAATTTCCCCTATAGGGAAGAAGCTATTACCGTAGGTCTCATGGTAAGACCTAAGCTCGGGACCACTATAACTTTTCGTTTCGGGGCCCCCCGAAGCAAAAAACACTATCCGTTTGAATTTTTAGATATATATATATATGTCTGTTAGCACGATAGCGGCCGCAAAAATGGTCCGATCTTTATGAAATTTGGTACGGACATGTAAAGTGGTAATCAATTAGATGAGTTCGTGAACCAGCCCGTTCGGACCGCTGGAAGGGGGGGTAAAGGGGGATAAACCCCCCAAAAATTGGTTTCTTGAGTTTTTTACATAGAAAAATAAAATGTATCGAATTTTTGTGGGCACCATTGAATTCAGCTCAAAAAAACAAACAATTTAGTATTTTGAATCACTGCTCTATGTCCATTGGTTACCGATATATTGGAAGTGGTAAACAAAGTACGTTGCCCCAATGTTAACCTTATGGGAAATAAGTAAAATTCTATATCTCGGTTATTTCTCAATATATCTTGATAAAAATTGGTAAATAGCTTCTTCTAATTCAGATCTACTAAATATTGAATTAAAACCACCCAGTTTTAATATACCTGTAGCAGCAAACCTGCATACTCATTCCTCATGTTATTCTTTTGGAGCTTACCAAAACATGTCAAATCTTGCTATGTTTGATTGAAATATGTTGTTTTGCATTTGAAATTCGCTGAGTATGCAGGTCTTCTGCAACGGGGGTATTTTTGAATAAAATTTTCATAGACAGAGAAAGAATATAAAATAATAATTAGTTAAATTAAACTCTAGTAATTGTAATAATGTAAAGTATACTTCAATAAATCATGTCAATCACTAATGTATTTTTTACAATAAACTACGTTAAAATATGTGAATATTAAGAATGTAAAGAATAAAAACATAAATAATTGGTCACCAAAAGTACATACTTTTCGAGGATAAAACACTTTAATTCAGGCAGACAAAATAGGAAAAATATTTTAAGTCACCAACAACAATACTTGATCTATTTTTTATTTTCTCGATGGAAGGTGTAAGACATTCATTAATTATAACTTAATTCCCTTATGTTGGCTCTGTAGATTGAACTGATGTCCCGGAATGATGTATCGAAAATAGACAATTTCCTATATTTGGCAGATTTTACAGCTAAATCCAATTCTCATTCTTTGGCATTGTCTTGACATAATTAACGTGACAATTTGAAAAAAAGCATTCAAAAACATTATTGTCTGCACTGCCTGCTTTAATCAAATCAAATATTTTAGATTTACATGGAACCACGCCTAGATGTAAGACTCCTGTCCGGTCATTAGTTCCTGAATTTCTGATAGCTTTTAATGATGAATAAAGAAAGCTTAAGACTATATGAATAGTTCTCTAGTCTACACAATATATATTGATATTTTATTATTTCAGTTTGTGCTAATAAGTACATAAATGTGTCATTTACATTAGGTTTTATATAGGGTGTACTCAAAATGCTTCAAAACGATTTGATAACTGTTTTATCTTTCAACAAAGAGAATAAATAACTGTGAACATCGTGGTTAAATACGTTCTGAATTTGCTGAATGTCAATAAATGTGTAAAATACAAACAAATTGAACTATAATAATTTTTTCATAGTTATAATGTTAACTTAAAACTTCATAAATGATAATTTTTCATCACTCTCTATAAGACAATTGCCCGTTAACGTACAGCTGAGATCTACGAAACCCCTCGATTTTCTTACATCAAAACAAATAGTGGTCAGATGATTTTTCGGTACCCAAAAATTGTATTTCCGTACCCAAGCAAACTTTTCCTGGACCAAAACAAAATTTTGCCGTACCGAAACAAACGAAATTCTTATTTTGATAGTTCAACCAGCTGACTTTCAACTTAAATATTCAGTTTAGGATATATTGTGTTTGCTTATAGAAAAATTACTAACATATGAAATGTTCGATGATTTTTTTTAAGTTTGGTTATTTATCTGCAACGTGATAAAAAATATTGTTCTCAACTCGTCACAAAAGTCCCATTTTGGAATAGTAATGAAATATACTAATTTTATCGAGACAGTTGAATTTTAAGGAAACAGATTTACAAGCAACCATATTTACAGTAAACTTTAACCGTCAACAAAGAGCATCAATACCTGATAAATTATTAACAATTTCTTTACATTAATTTTTTTAATAAATACTTTTTAATATATTGTTCTCAACTCGTCACAAAAGTCTCATTTTGGAATAGTAGTGAAACATACTAATTTTATCGAGACAGTTGAATTTTAAGGAAACAGATTTACAAGCAACCATATTTACAGTAAACTTTAACCGTCAACAAAGAGCATCAATACCTGATAAATTATTAACAATTTCTTTACATTAATTTTTTTAATAAATACTTTTTAATATATTGTTCTCAACTCGTCACAAAAGTCCCATTTTGGAATAGTAGTGAAACATACTAATTTTATCGAGACAGTTGAATTTTAAGGAAACCGATTTACAAGCAACCATCTTTACAGTAAAATTTAATCGTCAACAAAGAGTATCAATACCTGATAAATTATTAACAATTTCTTTACATTAATTTTGTTAATAAATACGTTTTAATATATTATTTCTCCTTTTCAGTTAGTATATAATTGAATATATGTAATTCCCCAACATTAAAGGTTTTGATAAAAAGATTAATCAAAATATTGATTAGTACAGTCAAAAACTAAATATTGCCTCCCAGGTATCTTACATGGCCTTTTTAATATCTGTTTCTTTTTTAACACTTACTTTGGATTACTAAAAACGTTAACGTTTGCATTCTGCTATTAGACAGATAAATATTTTAACGGTCTAAAATTATTTTACTAGTCAAAATTCTTTGTAGTACTACAGGGGTCATTGTTTATTCAAGTGTTGGTAAATATTTCCCTAATATAGGGAAGCGTAACATAGGATGAGTTAAATATGACAAAGACAACGACAGGAAACAAACTGGTAGAGGAATAGTTCTTGCACTTACGGAATTTTCAAAATATATCTTAAATTAAATCAACGCCCATAATCGTGTGGCATGAGCATTTGGTGACTTTGAATAAGCGAGGAAAAATGATAAAATAGCCTGACAACAAAAGCAGCCATTATTTATATCCAGCAGAACAAAACAGACGCCCAACACCGCGCGGTCCGGGCTGTTTTGTGACATCAGCTGTGTTATAAAGGATGCTTTAACTATGAAAAGTGCCTTTCGGACTACTTCATTTACATAGGTCTTCATTCCTAGCTTTGAAATATCACGGATATCGTAAAATTATTTGTCAGTATTATCATTTACTTTTCTAAACCAATTGTAATAAACTCAAGCCAAAACTCCTAGTATTCGTTAATGTCCTTGCCAATTAAATTTTAGTTGAAAGGCATATCCGATACAATATTTTTTTCGGGAGGATGAGATGAATTTTCGTGATAAATGCTGAGATAAATTTTTTTTCGAGAGGTCAAAGATTTTGACGATTAAGATAAAAGTCAGCCACGAAAACATCATCTAACGTCGAAGCATCGAATATCTAACATCTGATAATGTTTCTTTTCGTTATTAATGTTGGATAATATGTTGCCGCTGCTGTTTTGTTTTTGTCAATCGTATTTTTGCGTTTTAGTAGAAATGTTTATTTAATGAGTCGATGGTGGAGTTAATATTGCAGCACTTAAGCGATATTTAACCCTAGCGATATAGCGGTTTGCACGCCGCCATTATCATTGGACAGGACTGTCCATTCTTGTACTGCGTTGGCTCTCTCCTTGCTTAGCCTGAAAACGTCCACACTCGGATCGATAGTCAATATGAATGGGACAGATAAAAGGTTAAAAAGAGGTCAGTTCACTTAAAAATTTTTATCAAAAGCACTATTGTTAGATTGGAACTGTAACTACGTTCAATACAGGGTATCCGGAAATTATTGTAAACATTTATGGTAAATATTTTAGTATATGATAGTAGAAGTAAAAATAAAAAAGCTCATATAAACAGAGGTCTTAAAGTGCTTTGTTTTCCGTCTGTGTGTCTGTTTGTGATTTTTACATATTTAATCATATCTCACGAACTTCTCAACGTACAAACTTCAAACCTGGTATATGAATAACCACTATTAAGAGCTATTTTTGTAGGAAGTATCAAATTTCTACTTTGTACCATTTAAAAATGGCGACTTTTTTATTCAAAGCAAAATATCTTAAAAACTATATATTTTAGAAAAGAGACAAAAAAGCTGCATGATTTTATCCAATTAACGCTGATATTAAGATTAAGATAATCGGAATTAATAATGGAGAAATTTTGACTTTTCTGCATGAAAACATGGTTCTTTTAAATATACTTTCTGAAATATTTCAGAAAGTATATTTAAAGTATAATGAAAACATATATATGTATGTTTTTTATTCGGAAAATTTAAATTGCTCCATTATTAGTTGTCCGGTCCTTTTTTGTCACTCATATAATATTTTCTAAAATTTACTGTTTTTAAGATATTTAGCTTTGAAAACAAAAAAAAGTTGCCACTTTTAAATCAAAAATCAAAATTTTATACTTCTTGCAAAAATAGATCTTAATGGCTATACATTTACCAAGTTTGAAGTTTATACGTAAAGAGGTTCGTGAGATATGATTAAATATGTCAAAATCACAAACAGACACACAGACGGAATACGAAGCACTTTAGGAACTATGTTTATGTGATCTTTGTTTCCTATTTTTACCTCTATCATATACTAAAATATGATCATAATTTCCGGACACCCTATATAATGATGATATAATGTTTAGTGTAATCTTACTCTTACCTACCTTAAGACCTGAAGAGGGTATTATTCAAAAAAGAATGTCACAATACGTGGGATGTGTTTAAATGTAGAATATGGCAATTGTATACTTCTATAAAGCGATGACCAAGCCCGTACTAAAGTACTAAATACAGGGTGTCTCACCTAAGGTGTCTCAAATGGATTGCGGACGAACTAGTAGTCATACATATATGAAACAAAATCATACTCCACTAAATCGACCGCAAGGAACAACATAAAAATATTTTTAAGCTTTTTAAAATACAGGGTGTTCCAAAAACCGGGGGTCATGGGTTCAAATCTCAGATTTCTTAAATGTAAACATATGTCATGTTATGCATCGTTTTAAAGCTCTGAACAAGACGAACAATTTGGTGAAAACAGAATTCACTTATCTTTATTCACTTCAAAATGGCGGCCATTTTCGTGAAAAACATTGGTATTTACGGAATACCCTGTATCTCGAGAACTACAAAACGTATTTTTGGTTTGGTTAAAAATTATTAATCCTCGTTAACTCAGCTTTCATTTGATATACGACATGCCAACATTAAAAAAATAAAAGTTTTTGACTGTACATTTTATTTTGTTTTAATGTTGGTAGCCCTGAAAGTCAAAAAATTTAAATGGCAGCATATGTCAAATAGCACATCATTTTACAGGTTTTTCAAAGACCAACAAATTTTCAATTTACACCTAGCTGCTATCTTTGGTGGTTTTGTAGTTGTATGCAAAAAACTCCATTTTACCATATAAAGCCCATGATAAATGTGCAGTACTGAAGTTTAACTGATGCAAATTTAAATGCCCTGAAGAATACATTTTTAACATGGGCTTTATATGGTAAAATGGAGTTTTTTGCTTATAACTACAAAACCACCAAAGATAGCAGCTAGGTGTAAATTGAAAAGTTGATGGTCTTTGTAAAACCTGTAAAATGATGTGCTATTTGACATGTGCTGCCGTTTAAATTTTTTGACTTTCAGGGCTACCAACATTAAAACAAAATAAAATGTACAGTCAAAATCTTTTATTTTTTTAATGTTGGCATGTCGTATATCAAATTAAAGCTGAGTTAACGAGGATTAATAATTCTTAAACAGACCAAAAATACGTTTTGTAGTTCTCGAGATACAGGGTATTCCGTAAATACCAATATTTTTCACGAAAATGGCCGCCATTTTGAAATGAATAAAGATAAGTGAGTTCTGTTTTCACCAAATTGTTCGTCTTGTTCAGAGCTTTAAAACGATGCATAACATGACATATGTTTACATTTAAAAATTCTGAGATTTGAACCCATGACCCCCGGTTTTTGGAACACCCTGTATTTTAAAAGCTTAAAAATATTTTTATGTTGTTCCTTGCGGTCAATTTAGTGGAGTATGATTTTGTTTCATATATGTAGGACTACTAGTTCGTCCGCAATCCATTTGAGACACCTTAGGTGAGACACCCTGTATATGGCCACTTTATCAAACCAGCCATTTTATACATAGTTAGAAGAATTCAACTTACTGTATGTTGGGCCCTAAGCATGGGCTCCAAAAACACAGTTCGTAGGTTTGGAATACAGCTTGGCACACGACACTTTCACATGGAACATTAGATTATTGATCTTATCTTTGTGTATGACCTCGAAAATGGCTTTGTTGACTGCCCGAAGCTACTGAGCGGTATTGATTTGTCTGTTCAATGAAGCACACGCTCTAAGACAACGTTTCAGCGGCCCCAAAATTTTACAAATTTATTCACAGTGCTGCTCTATTACGGCAAAGCTGCTCAGCTACTGGCTAAAAATTAAAATGCTGTAAATGTTGATTTTTCACGGTGGCACCGTTTCTATGTCCAACCCATAATACTAGGCTGAAATTTAGAAAGCGGAATCGAAGGAAGAATTGGAGTACATCCTGAAAATTCTTTACCTCAAGTAGAACACTAATGCGTCAAAGACAAATGAGAGACAGAGTTCAGTGTGTTTGGGCTTAAAGGTGAATATTTCGAGCTTATGGGGACGTTCTCTAGCATGTTTCAAGAGGCTTTCAGTACTAACAAACAGTCAACCTGCCATTAAAACGCTGAGGTATACAAGGATCAACTATAGCGTGATGTAGAATGGAAATGAAATGAAATAAAATATCCTTTACCTAGCCAATTAAAGTTGGGCCACGTGGCCCTTTTTCACTGTTTTATACATAAAGAGACATATAAGATTAATTGAAATAAATCGTGGATAGAAAATTTAATAAATTGAGTAATGACTTAATTGATATTCAGCAAAACAAAAAAGAGTGAATTTCACTCACACACTCAAAAATGTATATGTTATTATGCAGGTGTGGAGTTGTAGTCAAAGTTTAAATAATCTAAAAAGAACTAACGGTATATATCTGAATGTCTGGGCATAAGGGGATTGAAAGTAATGAATAGCCAGACATGTTAGTGAGAGGAAGGGAAGCTAACGCTCTTACTGGCTTGGAACCAGGCTACGGTCTGGGTGATTCCGTCTTCAGAAGAGAACTTAATAAGGAGAAATATATTAAAAGATCACGAAGTTAGGGAAACTCTACCAGGCTGAAGGCAGACTACTTGGTAACTTCAATCAAACACTGATCAGACACGAGGAAGGATCTAGCAAAGTGGAGGCTTCTCACTGCCATTGTAGATCTTAAGAGACATCTCAAGAAAATTAAAATAGTTGGTGAAAGGGACTGTTGATGCTAGGGCAAAGAGCGAACCTTTCTGCACAAACTCTACTGGTTTAGTGTAAATTGGACGTCAGAGAACCAAGAGTTTTGAAAAGTACCAGATTCATATCTGGGATGTGCCTCTTCTAGGGCCAAGCTAGCTGATTCGCGTAAAAGGAGTCTGGGTTTAATTAGATGCTCTGAACAGGCTAGTTGTGGAGGTACATTGGATTTTTCAAGTCACAGAGATATTTTTCTCTAGGATATCCAGTATATGTATCAGTGCAAATAACACTTATGATAGAACACAAGTTTATTTCCAATAATAATACATATTTATACATTTGAGTACAAAAAAAGGAAACAAAATTCTCACATAGGCCACCAATGGCCTGTGCGTGAGAACGTGCTCATTGTGATTAATAAAAAGGTACTCTTTTTACAACTAAATCCATACCATAATGTAGAAAAGGAAAAGATTCAAATAAAAAAAAAATATATATATATAAATATAAAAAACCTATTCAAGTCCCAGCTACAAACAAAAGGCAAGTAAGGAAAAAAAATAATGGCACCGTAGAACATACATTAACTATTGACTGAGAAAGCAAGTAACAATTTGCAAATGATACACAGATATGAATATATAATACTCCCGTTGCAGCAGACCTGCATACTCAGCGAATTTCAATTGCAAAGTATATATTTCAATCCAATATGGTGAGATTTGACACGTTTTTTAAGCTCCATTAGAACAACATGGGGAATGTGTATGCAGGTTTGCTGCAACAGGTGTTTTAAAACTGGGTGGTTTTAATCCAATATTTAGTAGATCTGAACTAAAAGAAGCCATACACCAAGTTTTATCAAGATATATTAAGAAATAAGAAAGATATTGCATATTTTTATTTCCCATAAGGATAACATAGGGAATGAGTGTAAAGGTTTGCTGCCATAAAAATTGTATTATCCGGGATTTTATATTAAAATACATTAGATCTCATCTATATGAAGCCACAAACCAAGTTTGATTAAGATATGTTGAGAAATAAGCGAGATATAGAATTTTACTTATTCCCCATAAGGTTAACATAGGGACAACGTACTGTGTTTACCACTTTCAGTATCTCGGTAACCAATGGACATAGAGCAATGATTCAAAATACTAAGTTGTTTGTTTTTTCGAGCTGAATTCAATGGTGCTAACCAAAATTCAGTAAATTTTATTTTTCTATATAAAAAACTCGGAAAACCCAATGTGGGGGGGTTTATCCCCCTTTACCCCCCCTTCCGGTGGTCCGATCGGGCTGGTTCACGAACTCGTCCGAATAATTACTACTTTACACGCCTGTGCCAAATTTCATTCCGATCGGACCATTTTTGCGAGCGCTATCGTGCTTACAGACACACATATATATAGATATATATATATATATATATATCTAGAAATTTTAACGAATGGTGTTTTTTGCTTCTGGGGGTCCCAAAACGAAAAGTTATTATGGTCTTGGGCTTAGGTCTTACCATGAGACCTACGGTAATAGCTTCTTTCCTATAGGGGAAATTCGCTAATAAAATGAATAAAATGCGTGATGAAGGAACCAAGCTTGAAAGTATTTGAGAAGGCTAGTAAAAAAAGTCAGTTGGTATAGTGAAGCAAGTAGTAGTAAGTAGTAGTTTAGTTATTGTAGTACTCAGAACGAATGAGGGACTCAGCTTGTTCAGAACCGATCCCCACCAGCCAGTCATGGACCAATCCCTTAAAAACTTTTACCGAAACTTGCAAGTCCCTTATTTCAGCAGGAATGTTCCTATAGATAAAGTTAGCGATAAAAAATGAGTTTGAATGGATTATTAATGGCTTAGTTTAATGGGATAGTTATGTGCCACAGGTGTTATAACTAAATCTTTATGCGTGTAAATGTAAGTAAACAAAGATTTCACAAAAAGTTGTCTGATTGAAAGCAATTTTGTTTCTGAAAATAACAGATTTGAATGGAAGCGTTTTTGTTTTTTGAATGCAGCTTTGATAATTGTTTTTGAATGACAGATGATGAATTCAAAAGGGACATCCCAGCCCCACCCCAAGCAATGATTCCATATTCCAAAAAAGATTGTACATATGCAAAATAAATAGTCCGAATTTCATTTTCATTTAAAACTTCACTTAATTGATAAAAAAAGTCATTTTTCTGAGTGTGGTTTTCAAATAATTAATTTGATATTCCCAATTTAATTTTGAATCTAAGATCACCCCAAGGTATTTGTAGTGGTCAACCCTTTCTATTTCAGAACATTGGCAAGCGGTGGCGGCAGTGGTGTCACACACATGCAACACCAGCCTGGGGGCTGCGGGCGGCTCGCTAGCGGGGCGCAGCGCTATTGGCATACACTTAGTTTTAGAAGCATTCATCGTAAGAATATTACCATCAAACCAATTTTTAATTACGCACATTTCATTTGAAGCGATCGCAAAAGTTTCATGCCAAGTCTGAGCCTAAAATAAAATAGCTGTGTCATCAGCAAATAAAAATATACTCCCAGTTATGTTAAGTTCGTCAATGTTGTGAATGTAGATAAGGAAAAGTAAAGGACCAAGAGTGCTACCTTGAACAACGCCGTAATTAACATCCAAAACCTCACTTAAAGTTCCATTGATTGACACAACTTGTTTCCTATTTGTGAAATAACTTTTGAACCAACTTAGCGCAACGCCCCGCACTCCCGCACGCTCTAATTTACTAAAAAGGATGTTTCTATCAATTTAATCAAAAGCCTTTGCCAAGTCTACAAAAACCATCAAAATCTTTTCGTTTTTATTTAAAGATTCTACAATGCTTTTGTTGATAGCAAAAAGTGGATCAGCTGTATTTTTGCCTTGCCTGAAAACAAATTGATTTTCTGATAGGATATAATTATTTTCAAGAAATGACTGAAGCTGAATTTTTACACACTTTTCCAGAATCTTAGATATAACACTTAGCAAAGAAATCGGTCTGAAATTGCTTTTTTCGTTCTTTAAACCTGACTTAAACAATGGAATAACTTTAGATATTTTACTTTTTCAGGAAAAACGCCAGTTAGAAAACTTAAATTTATAATATGTTTGATTGGGGGCAATAGTTGCATAATATTTGCTTTGAGTATTGAAGCTGGGAATTCATCTACGCCGGGAGCCGAGCCGCCGCGCAACTCCTGCACGCACTTGACAATCTGGCTGTCGGAGACCGGCTCCAAACGAAAGTCATGACTGGCCCAGTACGCGGCGTCGTCTACCAGCGGAGGAGCAGTAGGTCAGGCAAAACGTCAGCCAACTTTTTCCATACTTTCGCAAAATACTTGTTAAAGGAATTTGCCACCGCCCTCCTTTCCCCATCGTCGACATCCAACCCTTGCACAAATTGATAAAATATGTTCACGCTTAAAGACCCCAACCAAACGACGGATGCCTGGTTACTTTTGATAATCAACTGACCACTCAGGTATTCATGAATGAGTGAAATTTCGAACGACGTATATTTAGGTTAAAATCGTCTGTTATATTTAAAATATTCAAAAGCAGGATTTTGGAAAAAAAACTGCCAAGATTTGTTAAATTAGGAACTTTTTATAACATATATTTATTAATAATATGTTATAGTATTATATTATCATAATAGTAATGTCTACAAACTACTTTTTTATATAACTATTTTAAACATTTCTTTCGGTAGGATTAACATAAATTCTCTTTATTATTTAAGAAACAGAACTGAAGAGACTCAATCAACCCAAACAAGACTACTTCCATTAGCAATGATTAAAGCACAAATAAAATTCCAAGAATTCAGGCTGCCACCCGTGTTTAAGCTTCACTTTTTAATTACCTTGAAGACTTGATTGTCACTAAAAAAAAATCAGTTCTGACCATTTTGAAAATGTTATTTACAAGTACAGTGTAGAGATTTTGGTTTTCTCACTAGGGCATTACTGTATCTAACGACCGAACCATTAATTGTTTGATCACTTCCTCATTTCCCCCGAAATATGTCATCCACGGTGACGTGAAGTAAATAAAATACTTGTTAATTTTTAATTTAGATACGTTAAGTAAAGATTACTATAAGTCTTTTGATCTTTATATGGAGGAGAGGTTAAATTATTTAAGGCATTCCTTGAGGAAAAGGTTAACAGCTCTTTGATATTTTCTATCATTTCCAAGCTTAACGTTTTTAATTTATTATAAATTAATAAATACAAAATAGATAATTAAATAAATAACGTGTTTATTCAGCAAGCGTCCATCAAAATACAAAGCTCTGGTTTTCATGATCACTCTTGTCAAGCAAAAAAAAAAACATGCATTACCCCTGACTAAATACACACAAAAATAGATCAAATAAACAGTTCTTTTACTTACTTACCTTACTTACCGCTGTGGCCATTCGACGATGCTCTTCCATTCTTCCCGGTCTTCGGCTTGCTCCCAGGTTACTTGTAGTTTCCTACAGTTTTTTTACAGTTTTCTTAAAATTAATATAACTTTAATGTTTTATAGTGGGCGGTAAAGCATTACATTTTTGGGGGCAAAATATCTGAAACCTTTTTTCCATCTTTCCAATTTTGTCTTTGGCATGTTCAAAAGGCTCTTCTGTCGAGTACTACGTACACTGACTTCACCTCTAAAACACCAGCTTTCTCTCGGTAATAGATGTAATAATTTCAAACTTTAACACACATGTAATAGATGCTATGTTTACAGATTTTGAATGGGTATTGTATAAACCCAGGTTTTATATATTTTGTTATTTTCTTCGTAAAACGTCCTTGGACTGAATTTTTAATTTGAACTAGTTTAACAGGTCACTGTGCTAGATAAGAAATAATTGATTTTGTATCGTTATTTAATTTAACTTGGCATTTTTTAGATTTAAGAACAAAAAACATGCAGAAATATTGCTCGAAATGGCCTAAAGAACAATTCTTACTGTTCTTACTGTTGTTGTTGGCTCATTAATCACCAAAACGAATGTTGTTTTTGCACACAGAATGTTGTTTGCTGCAGAACTTTTATTACTAAAGTGTGAACTACCTTTCGCCATTCTTTCCTAAATTTGGCGGTCTTCCATGCTTTTCCGGTTTGATACCAAAACTGTGCTGTCTCCAGGCACCTAGTGCGATTGGTATCAATCAGACAGGTAAATTCACTAATGTCACAATGCTTCACAATATTAAAACTATTATTTTATTTATTTGTTTATTTTTTGATTGCAAACAAATAATCGATGTTTTTCAACAAAACTTGTTTAACAAAAGATACTTCGGAAATATGAAGTCAACTATTTTACCAGAATCTGAATGCTACTTATGACCTAGTTTAAGACCTCAACTAGGTCATTATTTGAATAATATAATTCCAAAGTCAGAGAGTATCACTTATTTCGTCTACTTCGAAATGTACATTTAGTTACCAAGTGCCAAGCATTATTATTATTATTATTATAGAGTACTAGCAAACAATAGTTTGAACAAAGTTATTGGAAATGTTAACTTATAATATTCACCAAGTCACTAAGGTCATCACTGATGTTCACTATCTTCACTAAGTTGGGTTTTAGCGAATTTCCCCCTATAGGGAAGTAGCTATTACCGTAGGCGGCACGGTAAGACTTAAGCGCGGGACCACCGTAACTTTTCATTTTGAGGTCCCTAGACCCCAAAAACACCGTTCGTTCAATTTCATATATATATATATATATATATATATATATATATATATATATATATATATATATATATATATATATATATATATATATATATAGGGATATATATCAGTCCGTAGGCGCGATAACTTTTGAAAAAAATATCCGATCTCGATGAAATTTGGTACATACGTATAAAGCGACATTTATTACTTCGAGTTCGAAAACCAGCAGGATAGGTTTGCTCTAAGAAGGTTTTTTTGACGAAATAAAATTTATTTTCAAGATTTAATACCTTTTTATTAATTTTATTTGAATTTAATTGTTAAAATTGAACTTAGCTTAAAAAAACAAACAATTTAGCATTTTGAATTATTATTCTACGTCAATCCGTTGCTTAGAAATTGGATAGTATTGGATGTGCTAAACACAGTACGTTGTCCAATATTATTTTTAATTTTCCCTCCAAAAGTATATTCACCCTGATTTAAGATATTAGAAAAATACAACTCTGAACATATGATTAAATTTTCATGTGATGAATATTTTATTTGTGTTTATTTTGAATACTTAGAGTTCATTGATCAAGATTTTGCAGAAAATATATACTGTATAAAAAGTACAAATTATTTTTAAAATTAATAAGGAAAGTATCAGCATGAGAATGAGTAATATGAGTAAAGTATGAGCATAACATGAGAAAGTATGAAAGTATGAGGAGGGGGGGATGTCTTGGTCTAAACTGCCTTAAAATATAGCATAATATATGGTATGTTTACAATGATGAGGATTTGATAATATGTTTTATTGAAATTGGATGGAGATGTAGGTCTGTTGCAACAGGGATTTTTTAATTACTGTAAAACTGACCATATGATTAAGTTTAATTTTTTCATGACATTTCATGTTCATATTTCATCGTTGATACAAATAATTGTTCAACTTAAATGGTGTACTAATGCATTGAACATACTAAGTTATTTTCTAGTACAGATAGTAGTCAATGTCTGTTTTACGGGAGAGGACACTCCACACGATGACACGGCATCACTAAATTGCAAATAACAAGGTGCCAAGGGGGTGTGGGAAGGTAAAAATAGCTTTAGGGGCTTTTGAAATGAGGCGTGTGAAGTACAAAGCCGGACATGACTGCCAACACCAATTATAAATGTTTATTTTAATAAAAAAACCATGAGCGGAGGAAAACTCCGCATGTGCACACTCTGGGGTTAAAATTAGTATTATTGAACGTCAATCTGACAATAAGTAAACGAGGCGAGACTTATACTTCCAGTGCCCTTGAATAAAAAATTAGGAATCTCAAATACGATTATGGGCCTAAGTTATTTTACTTTATGAAAATCATTTAATGTAAATTTATTTTCTTTAATCCTAAGTAATGATAGGATTATACCTACCTCTGAAAGTTGAAGACACAAAAATTTCCTCTTTACACAAAGTCAAGTTTATAGGCTAAATCAAATTAAATAATATGTAGTTTACGCCATACCTTCATGAGTCAAAGTTTTCTCAATGGACATCTACATTTTGAAATCAAAGCGAACAAATTACAATGTTTCGGTGAATCATATTAAGTGTAGGCAGGGCCACACTAAAAAGCAGGCCATGCAGCAGAATTCATTACATCAAACCAGTAGGTAGGCTGGCTGAGAATCTGGCTCAGGTCTCACAGCTGTGCAGCTGTCAGTTTCTTTAAAAAAAACATGAAAATGTAAATAAACATAAACATAGGAAACATAAATAAACAATGAATAATTTATGCTTGGTTCTACTTTAACATTTCAATAGAGGATTTCCATAATCAATGTATTTCAAATTGCAATTTAAGTTGTACTAGCCAGCCTATGATATAATCAGCGGTTAATTTCATAATCATATGAGATGAATATTAGTAAACAAATATACCCAACATAGGTAATAGAATTGCATTGCCCCATAAGGCCTGTACTGAAAGGTGAATATGGAATTGAGTACCGTATAGTGATGTGGGTGTTAGTTCCCAGTTATGTGACGTGTCACAGCGATTGCTGCAGCATGGCCTGTTTTTTAGAGTGACTTTGGTCTAGGTCACTATTCTTTACCTCTTTAACTCAAAAATTCATATAATTTATTGATATACTATCTGAAAGATCTTAAATTAGCTCGAGTCACCTCTTTTTGGTGAATTTAATTAAGAATGTCCTATATGACTCGAGCTATGTTTTTAATACATTAGATAGGCCTACATTAGATACATTACTTGGAATAGCGTCCTACCCAGGAAGGTATTTTAAGCTAAGTATGAATGACAGATGAGTGAATGATCGTGGCGCGATCTTGTAGTCTTGTTACTGACTAAGGTCAACTTGTTCCTTAGACAGGACTGTTAATTAATAGAAAAACAGTTAATGGCAACTAAGGGACCTACATTTTAATGTGGGATACGAACCAAAATTTCCCCGGTTAACAATTTTTCGCAACACTACACTAGTAAGTAGCCGATTTCCGCTTCCGTTTCAGTGTGGGAAGTTGCCGTTTACAAAAGAGTACGGCAAATATCAGCTGTAGTGAGGTAACAAATCAGCTGGAGTGCGGTAAAGAGTTTGAATTGAGCATTTACCGAACGAGTGCGGTAAATGCTCAATGTTGCCAACTCAAGAAAAAAAATATTATATCACACAATTTACATACATTATAAATAAACACAACATACACATTTTAACTATGACGACCATGCTTAAACTAAACTAAAATTAACCAGTTTAGTTAATTGTAACTAAACTGGTTCCCAGGTTGCGACTACGTATCTACGTACAGTTAATAGCGATAAGTTAATAAAGAGCAGTGTTATTTAATCAATTGTTGCCGTCTGTGTGACGATAAGACGTATTCCTAGAAAGGCCTACTCGGTCGCTGAACACCAGAGATAACGCTTTTTGTTATCTCCCCCGCACAGACAAATATAGTTTTGTTCGTATTTTCTCTCTACAGTTTAATTAATTAATACTTTTTAAATCTTTTAACTTTCATAGAAGTGTTGTTTTTTACTTACCCTGTATTTTGTTGCTGGTAGGGTTGCGAAAACTATCGTACGTAACTCATCCGGGAAGGTGTTTACGTTGCTCGCATGAAATTCCCGCGCGACGCTTTCGGAGAGCGTGAACTTTCATGCTCGCACGTAAACACCTACTTCCCGCACTAGTTGCGTAATATACTATATTACGAACTTGTCTAACTATGAGTACGGTCCTATGAACATAGTAGTCATTAGTGCGGTTGTAAATCCCCACTAAGGAACACCACGTCCACAATCTATTGCTCATAATAAAATTACATATCAAGGTCTCACTGAAAATACCTTGGTTATTGCCCATTCTATACTAGCTTGAACGACTAGGCTAGCAGATTTTTTAGTAATGACCAGACTAGTTCGAAGTTACGAAAAGTTTATGTATAAACTGTTTAGGTAGGCCCTACCAGACTCTACAGTAGTTGCTGATGCAAACATAGCCAGCTCAAGTGACGGGCCGCGCACGTCAAACTTACTTATATTTAATGTAGAAAAACGAAACCTAGGAGTTACCTGGTTTTACAGAAAACACATGACCTTGGTGTAAAGAAAAAGAAAGAAGTGAGCATGGTCAGCTGATATGACGTATTAGTTAGGCTCTCGAAATTAGCGGACCTAGAAGACAGTAGAACAGAGACCGTACAAATAATATTTTGATTCAGTTGTCGTAACTGGTTTATATTAGTCGTAGTAAGCGCTAGTTGCGTGAGCCCAACTAAGTCACACCAGCTGACTCTGCACACATCTTTCTTTTTTCTTTACATTATTAAGAAAATGGTACGACGTAATGGTATTCAAACCTTTAATTGCGATCAAGCCATTTATTAACACTGCCAGGCCTATCGCAAGACATCGGGTTCCCACAACCCAAATCAAGTCTATTTGCAGATAAATGCGGTGAAAGTTTGTTGACATTTGATTGTACGTTGTTTATTACGCCTAATAATTTAAAATAAACAGTGTATGAAAGCTCCGGCAATAGAGTAGGCCAATGCTCAAAATATTGTAGCCTACCCGGCATAACACTTGATTTTCTACCAAGGAATGGTAGAGAAAATCCAATCATTAGAAACAAAACAGCTTATTTGTCATTACGAGAACACTTCAATTGTTCAAATATGTAATTATTTAACTTTAAACATTGTAGGCTAGAGACCTAGGCCAGCAAATAATTATAACTTATGCCCACAACATGAAACATGATTTTGGCTGTGATATATAAAGTTACAAAGATGCAAACCAACCTGCTAACCATTCTAACACACAAGATTATCAAAATATGATATTAAATAGGCTTAGTTTAAAAAATTCCATCTTTTTGCAGATAGTTTTGAGTTTTGACCAACGACATATAACTGTTTTGACTGTTTTAAGTTTAGAGGTTAAGTCGAATGACAACATAGAGAAGCAGCCAGGCTGTTAAACAGCATAGTGACAATAGACAAACTGAAATAAACCTCATATAAATTGAAAAAAATAAATTCCCTTCACTCAATGACAGCACAAAGTATTGATATTGAAGTTATTTATATTTCTTTCAAAATATTTTACCAGACAATCGTTATACAATTCAAATGGTTTACTCTCTATTCAAACAATGTTTCACATTGGGTGCGTTCTGCCGTAGTCATCGGTGGCTAACCGGTTACCATAGTCACTAATAGGCAAATCCACCACATCTTGACAATCAACAATGTCCGGTTACTTACCGAATCCACCGTAAACACAACATCGGTGGATGCACAACAATGGTCGGTAGGTGGTATGTCCACCGCTACCGTTCACTTAACATAGGTTATATATTACCCACCGGTGATTGCGGCTGAACGCGCCCATTAAGTCACGCTAAGGGATAGGAGCCTTGTACTATGTGACAACTGGTTAAAATGCATTAGCACAATATGATAGGCCTACATATGTTTGGGAACAATGCTGAAGTTTATAACTTGCTTAATAGTTTCCATGAAGGCATAATAATTAAATTTTGTTCTTTGGCGATAGTATATTTTTTTAATTGGCTGAACATGCAGTTCTGCTGCAAGTAATAGGGATGTTTTATTTACAAAACTAACCATATGATTGAATTTAATTTGTTCATGAGATTATATTATTTGTTTTTCCGGTGTTTTGAATTCATTGATTACTTGTTTTCTTACATTTATATTCTATAACAAGACTACATTTATTGAAAATTGGGGCTCAGGTGCTCATACTGCGCTTGTGTAGGGTAGATCTGCTCTGATTTCATTGAGCAATACAGCCGTCTGCTCTTAATAAAGGATCTAATACTACTCAAGCCATTTGATAAGGACTTGTATTATATAGAATGCCACTTAGTTTCGAGTTCAACCGCATACAGTGGCACTAGGATGTGTTGAACCAGAATACCACCTACTTAAGCAAGTAAGCTGAAAGTACAGATTGTAGGGGTGGGAGGGGGTTGTTATTATATACATACATATAAATGGTTAAATTTTCATTTATAAAGTTAAAACAATAGTAATAATTATTTTGTTTTTATTCCCTTTGAATTGTTAATATAAATATATTGAGAGTTTGATATAACACCACATACCCCTGATAGTACGTCATGCATATGTGCGAACCAATAATTAGAATATAAAATTTTGAAAAAATTAATCTTTTTCTATAAAAAAATTATATATTTTCTATATGAATAATTACAAAAGGATATTGATCAAGCGTAAAAAATGTTTAGCAAATATGGTACCCAATAGACCATATTTGGGCAGAAAATGTGTTATTAAATTTAAATAATAATTCGATAATATACTTTATAGATGTCTGCCTACGTGCCTACCATATATTAATTGGGTATTTGAATAGAGAAAGTGAAGAATTCATGAACCAAATAAAAATAAAAACTTTTTAACATTAAATTTTATATGACGGAACAAAATATATCAAATAAAAAAATAACAATAATGTACACATTTTTATTATTAAAATATATTTAAATAAATATGTGCCCATATGAAAATGTTTTACAATGCTAAGTAATATCATTTATTTGACAAATGGAAATTCGCTGAGTACGCAGGTCTGCTGCGACGGTTGTATTGTTTTATACTCCTCAACAAAAAAAGTAAATAATAAAATATCAATATAAGCTCTTAAAATAACCTTTGAGAAAATACTTTTGCAGAAAATTAATTCAACTTTAATTTCAACTTTACAATATTTAGGTTAGATACAGAGTAAGAAATATCGTTTTCGTGATCTATGAATTTTTACTGTATTTCCTGGAAATTGATAGTTAATTATTTTATATTATAAGAAGTTTATTTCAATAGGTGTTCTATAGATTCTTTTTTACTTCGAAAGTAACTTACTATGACATGGAGTTACAAGTTATTCTAAATTGATTGATTAATTATGGGTACCATTTTTATGGGATCGCCTCAGCGTTAGAATAAAATCTTACATTAAAGCCAACATGGATTATTTGAGCTATTCATTTTGAAATTTAAGCATTTTACAACTGTAAAGTTATTTAGTAGAACTTCTTTTATGTGGGCCAAGCGAAATATGTGAACCGTACATCACTGTAGAGTAAAAGAAGACTTTAGTGAAATTAGGATATATGAAGCCTCAAAACTGTTGTGTTAAGCCAATGTTGAGATGTGAGTTTACGATGTAACATAACATCTCATTCCCAGGGCGTAAACATTACATGCTAGCTTACACTCGTGGATTTTGTGTTTATCCTTTCTTGTATACGTAAAGTGATGCCTAAGGTTGATTAACTCGGTTTATTAGGCTATCAATACCAAATAAACCAAGTGACTATGAAGTCCTTTTTTGAGTAAATCGTTGTATAGGTAATATAGATATTTTGAATTTTTCATATTATTTTTATGATTTATAGAAAATGTATAAGTAACTCATGATTATCGTACTAAAATTTTGAGTACTTATCGAATGTTCAATGGATTATTTTTATATGTAAGAATATTCCTACTGTAAAGGTCATTAATACTTTAAATATTTTTTGTAGATAATACAAAAAAAATGTATTTTACTATTCTGGTTCTTTAGGCATTTGGGAAATGAAAAAGTCAATAACATAGTTTTTTCTTACAATAGTAATCACTTTTTGTATTTATAATTATTAGGCTGACGATTTTTAATACATGTGTACCTATTAAAGTATATAGATACCCCCTATGCAGCAGACCTGCATACTCAGCGAATTTCTAATGCAAAAGAGCGTAATTCAATCCAAAATAGCGAAATTTGACATGTTTTTGTAATCTTCATGAGAATAACATGGGGAATGAGTATGCAGGTTTACTGTGACAGGTATATTAAAACTGGTTGGTTTTAATTCATTACTTAGTAGATCATAACTAGAAGAAAGTTTCATCAAGAAATGTTAAAAAATAAGGAAGATATAGCATTTTTTATTCCCCATAAGGATAACATGGTGAATGAGTATGCTGGTGTGCTGCCACAAAAATGGAAATTTCGGGGATTTTAGACTAATATACATTAGATCTCATCTAGATAAAGCCACAAACCAAGTTTTATTAAGATATGTTGAGAAATAAGCGAGATATAGAATTTTACTTATTCCTTATATAAGGTCCATATAACATTAGGACAACGTACTGTGTTTACCACTTTCAATATCTCGGTAACCAATGGACATAGAGCAATGATTCAACATACTAAATTGTTTGTTTTTTTTTTCAATTGTGCCAACAAAAATTTGATTAATTTATTTTTCTATGTAAAAAACTCAAAAACCCCATTTTCAGGGGGTTTATCCCCCTTTACCCCCCCCCCTTCCGATGGTCCGATCGGGCTGGCTTACGAACTTGTCCAATTGATTACCACTTTACATGTCTGTACCAAATTTCATTAATATCGGATCATATTTACGGCCGCTCTCGAGCTCACAGACACACACACACACACACACACACACACACATATATATATGGTGTTTTTTGCTTCTGGTGGCCCCAAAACGAAAAGTTATCATGGTCTCGGGCTTAGGTCTTACCATGAGACCTACGGTAATAGCTTCTTCCCTATGGGGGAAATTCGCTAAAAGACAGCAAACTCAAGTCAAGGAACTCAATTTAACCAAGTGTGTACTCAATATAATTATTGAACTCAAGTCAATAAATATGAAATAAAACAAAACCTGAAATTTTTAAAAATAATCATTTTATTATAATATATTATTGGTGTTATAATTTTTAAATGCCCATATTTAAGTAATTTCAAAGAAAAGTCTAAGGATTTATCCTAGAATGGAGGTGGTTCTAATTCCTTAAGAGAAATTGAAAAAAATATTGGTCAATGCCGTTCATTCTGCACACCCGGTATCTCGACATCCGATTGATGAAATTATTCAAAATGCTGAATTCCCGTTTTAACTTAACGCAATTCGAGAAAAGAAACAAATGAACTCTTGATTGAGAATGATATCATGCAACGCTTGTACCATAGCAATTTTAGTCAGATGCATTACTTCATTTTTCTAACGACATATATATATATATATATATATATATCGTCCTGCCAGTCGTGAGCCTACATCAACGAAATTATGAGCTAAGCATTGGCGAGAGGTGAAAGAAAAGAATAAGCACAAGACTGCCCACAAAAATGGTTTATTAAGCAAAGTAAAAATATTAAAGTAGACCAAAATTAAAATTAAATATGAAAATCAAATGAGAACAAAATTAAAATAGAATTGAATTTACAGTGTTTGCCCTGACATACTTGAGCTTAAAATGTCAATGGATAGAATTTACATTAATAATTTACTTGTCAAATATCTTAAAATTAAGAAAATTAGATAATACTTTCTTATAAAATATGTTTACATAATATAGAATATTAACAGTACCTTCTTATAAATAACAAATGAATCCACAAAACTACCCACAACACACTCTCCCATCAACCCCACAATCACACCCCCCCCCCCCTCTTCTCGTCCGATGCCTCCTTCTCCCTCTCCTCTTCCTTCTTCCTCCCGCCAAGCAGATAATTGCCTCCTCACTGGCTGTCATCCCCGATAGTGAGTGTCTTAAAGGTTGTTGATACAGTTCTTAGAAGCACTCCCTACCGGGCACATCTTGCTCGCTTCAGCTAGGAAAGGACGAATGAAAGACGATCGGTCAGACAGACAGAGGACAAGACATAGTTTCATGAGAGGAACAATAGCGTTTATAATTTATTAGGTTTTGAATTTGGGAAATGAAAACTAAGTTTTCGTCACGTAGTTAATATATATATATATATATATATATATATATATAAACATAATATGTGGGTTCATTTCGACATTTTCCTTTTGATTTGGTAGTGATATTATTTTCTATATTCTGATTGGCAAGTTAGTTGGGAGAGATGAGTCGGGACGCTCCTATCATCAAGCCCTAAATTTGGGGTTCTTGGGCCTGGAGTGTGCATTTATGCCCCATTAAGTTGAAACCCCCTCACTTCAGAATGCTGCGTGCGTACTCGCTTACTTAACAAAGATAAACAGTGATATTCAAGGTATAACAAGTAGTTTTTTTCTTTTTTATTTGATTTTCATTGTTTGTTTTGTGTTATAAACTGTCATGACTGTTATTAAAAGGTAACCAATCAAATTTTGTTTTATATCCCAAGGGAGCTTAGGCTGTGGAGCAGCATTCACAGAATTTGGCAGCCCCTAACTTTATTCCAGATGGAAAGTCATTCAAGCTTGTTTTTTCTATAATTTTTTAGAAAATTATAACTTTTAAGTCCTAATCAATTTGAATAGCAATTATGAAGCTTCAGGTTCATGGAAATCTACTTCTTTTCAATTAATTGGAATATAATTTTGAATACGACGGTAGTGACAAAGGTTAAGGTATGTACCACTTTAGGTCAGAAAATTTAATTTTCTCCAGTAAGTGTACGTTGAAAAAATGTTCTTAAGGTGGGTGTGGATTTTGGATTTGAGTCACATTCGTATTATTCTACCGCCAAAAAAAAAACATTTTAACGCTAGGCCGAGACCACCTTGTATTATTTATCGTTTCAACTACCATATAAATAATACATATTTGGGATACTTTACCCATCGTTCATATCCCATCAACTACCAAGCATGTATAGCCTTAGGAAGGATAAATAAAAATTTGAAATAAAAACGTAATAAGCCTTCGAACGTGTTTTTAGCCTTTACTTTTTCTACTCTATATATTGCTATTAATCGTTCATTAGACATCTGAAATTAATTTAAACAAATTTGTGGCTTGCTGTATGATATAAAACCATGGACAGAAAGGTAATGTCCTAGTGTAGAAATGTTGTTTATGTAAATATATAATGTTAAAAGGACTACGTAACTTTTAGTAACAACAGCATTTTGTAAATACTGCATCCCTGTTGCATTGTATAAACATTAAAATGTGTTAAAAAGTACCTACCAATAAAGGTATATTTTTACAGAGCACACAGAAATTCATATCGAATTTGAGAAATGAATCATTGTTTCATTTATTGTATCAAAATTGCATTTATATTTTCTTTTCTTTTATATCAGAGAATTCGGTTTACATTAAAGTATTACCTTTTAAAACACAAACGCTTTTGCGTAAGGTAAAAATGGATAGATGTTGAACATGATGCGGGAGACCGCAGAATTCTTGGCAATAAATCATTTTCATCCAACAGCACCGATCGTGTAGGTGCTCTTTGTTCTATCAAGTAAAGAAAAATGTTCGTATTTTTAATCTAATCTAATAATATTTTTAACAGATTATACTTACGTCCGCCGATTTATTGCTGAGGGAAATGGAATTTATCTAAAAATATTCTGATAGCTTTTTAAATTACAGGCTTTATGAGGTCAATAGCCAACGACAATTATCAATCTTCAGCAATAACATTATTTGAATTGTAATTACAAGCTAAACAATATTAATTATGCAATTAGGAAATTATTTTTCCTGTATTAATCATATTATTTATTTGACCACGATTAAATAGTATAAATATCATTATACTCTATAGGTTTTATTACATTATTATTATTTGTAGGCTTCCCAGTTTTATATTGGAGCAACTCACAAATTCTATGAAGTTTTAAATTCGATTCTGAAACGAAACACACACACACACACACACACACACACACACACACACACACACACACACATGGAAAAGAATCAAACAATTTGTAACTTTACATCAACAAAAAATTATGAGAACATCTATGGTAAATATTTTTCCCTTATTGTTATATTACCCAACTCTTCACTTATGTTTGATTATGGAATTAATTTCAGTTTAAATATAATCCCACTTTCCCAGGGGTTTTAACGACTTGGTTCTTCCACACGCCAACCGAAAGTTTAAGTTAGGCGTTCATTCACCGCCAAAATGATTGAAACTCAAAAAATACAATCTATAAAATATGTAATGACAACCAGCAAACCGACCTTCAAAAACCGAGAGACGCCGTAGGTCGGTAAAGCATCCCATTCCAAGGTTTGACTGTTTCTGGTCGTTTGAGGGGGATCCGACTGGCGGTAAAATGTCCCCCTCTCTAACGTTCTTACACTGCTTGGCCTTATTCTCTAATTCGACTCTGGGGAAAGTGTCCTTTTTAACTAAAAATCTATTAATATTTCCCTAAGATAGGCGGTTTAAATTAACTATTGATCACTATTTTGATTTCGGGTTTTCTAAAAGCCATGAATACGAGATTTCTATTTAATTTTTATTAATAGAAATTAAATAAACTCTTATGACCCACCTACAACCCTTCCACGACCCACCTACAACCCTTCCACGACCCACCTATGACCCTTCCACGAACCAAATGAAACCCTCCCTAACCCACACTTTAAGAACCGCTGATTTAAGGTACCGCACAATCTTGGATTAGAGCAAAATTTCTTATTTAACAAATAATAGGATATACAAAAGAAATAACTCGCAGAAAAATTACAATATACGTTATTTTGAATATTGAACATAAACAATATAGTATATTTTCATTTTGGAAATATGAATACAAATCTGCATTACGTATATATTATTATAGGTCTGAATATTTCTTATGAGAGTGTTGGTGATAACATATAATATTTTTAGCAAGGGTGTTAGTAATTAATTGTACAATTCATAACATATCCTTTGTTTCTTGCTTAAGTTTGTTTATACAAAATTGGGCTTGGTTATAAATGTTGAATATGCGTAAGTAAATATTTTTTTCTAAATTCTATCTGCTTTATTTACGTGCACGATAATGCAACAGAAATTTGTATTCGATACGTTGATGCAATAGAGTAAAATGTGTCTGTCTTCTCTCTTGCATTGGATTGAATTGAATTAAAATTCGCTGAATTGATGAAAACAATGTAAAAAGTTAATTACACACTTCAAATACGTTTTAAGTATTTTATAATATGTTGTTTTGTTTAAAATATCTAGTACCAGAAAACCGAGCTTTGCTCACATAAAACGAAAATTACCTGGACATATAAATCAGCTGTTTTGGTTAAGACTGTCCATAAAGACAACATGGGCACTTCAAGGCTGTAGGACGTAAACCATATTTTTCTCAGAATTGTGACTAGCTCCATTCGGGTTTTCGTGGCCAAAAACCCCATTCTAAAAGAGGAATAAAATTCTAAGGTCGAAGTAAAAATTGCCCGTATAAAATATAAAGAATAAAATAATTTTTTAGTGCAGAGTCTATTTTTTACCAAACCCTATACCTCACATAAATGAAGTGCAGTGAATAATGAAACAAAACAATACAGTGACCTACATTCTAGTATTTTACCATAATATATTTTTGTTCCAATAGGTTAAACGTTACGTTTTAAAAATAATTCAGAGTCCCTTGTGTGTTGGCACCGCAGTGTTTTGAGGAATATACCATGTCCATGCAACGAGACCCACAATGTTGTTAGAAAGGCTGACACAAATAAAAACAACTCTGGTATACGATAGTTGTCACTTTATGTGACCCGGAGACATGCTATGATATCTGCTTAATTTATTTAGTCTTAAGCGAACAAGTTTGTTAAAAACACCAAAATTACATTATCAAACCAATTCCTGTTTACTGATTTCCTCTTCTGCCATTGTAAAATGTGATCAATATTAATACCATTGAAGAAAATGACAACCGAAAGTTAAAAAATATATAACAATAATATATACTAGATGAAATATTATTAGATCAAGTTTTAACACTAAATCTACAAGCAATTATATGATATAACAAGGAAAGGCTACATCTTACGGAATAAATAAATGATTAAGTAGAAAACGGAGTAACAACACAGGGGCGAAACAAATTAACATAATTTTATTCTACTATAAAAAGGAGATTGCTACACCCATAAACAACTTTAAATTAAATACATATATTTAATGAAAAATATAGAAATAATTAAGCTGATTAATCATCAATCAATGATTAATGAGAAACTGTTTATTTAACCTCGTCATTTTTGAACAATTTAAACATCGTTTAGTGAAATATAAACGCATATGGTCATGGGCCAAACGAATATATAATTTATATTAGAATATATATCCGCAGCTTCGCTCACTGAAAGGAAGATTAATTTTAATTAAATCCTATTGTGCATTGTACAATTTTTAGGAATGTTTAGTTTTAGACTGTAAAATTGTTGTGTAGCTTGATACGGACGGAAAGTGTATAGTTATGTGACTTAAAAACACGTAGGACACATTGAGTTACTTTTGTTTAGTGCTGGCCAACCCGAACTTTATGTCGCTGACCAAAATCCGATTCTATCTTTATGACGCAAGTGGGAGACAGTCGAGCTTCGTACCATACTAGATGAAATACAGAGATGGTAGAGGGGGTGGCGTGGCATTGTATGTGAAAAAAGATTGGAACTTTACACTTAAGACCATTGATCTCCATCATCCTCTCGAATATATCTGTGGCATAACCAATATCAGAGGAAATAAATTGTGCATATGTGTTGTATATAGACCGGAAAGTATTCCATATAGCTGTCTCGAACCATTTCTCTTTTCTGTGTTTCATGATATGGCTGAGTATTCTGACAACACTATAGTAATGGGCGATTTAAATATAAACTTGATGGACGTTTCACAGCCTGATGCTCGTTTTTTGATTAATCAAATTGAAGCCTTTGACCTTGTCCAGCTAGTAGACAAACCTACAAGAGTCACAGATACCTCCTCTACGCTCATAGACCATATTCTAATAAATAAAGATATGATATCAACGAAATGTGATGTAATTGACATGTCTTCTATATATGATAGCCGAGGAGTAAGAATTTCAGATCATAAACTGACTTATTGTGACATAAAGATTAATACTCGAGATAAGAAGCTGGTCAAATATGTATATTACAGAGACTACACCAATTTTAAAATAGAAGATATGATTGAGTGCGCTGCCAATGTTCAGTGGAATACTGTCAAAGATTTGAGTGATGTTAACAAAATGGTAGATTTTTTGAACTCGGCCATCAAAGAAATATTTGATAAGAATGCACCTATAGTTAGAAAAAGAGTCACTAAGAAGAGAGCTCCTTGGAGGAATGAGATAATCATAAAACTCACCAAGGAAAAGAACTACTGGAAGAAAAAATTATTAACCAATAGATGTGACAACGCTAAAGTTCAGTACTGTAAAGCAAGAAATGCTCTGAACAATACAATAAGGAAGGCAAAGCAAACTTATTTCCAAAAAGAAATGGCAGGATGTACAAGTTCTAAAGAATTTTGGGCGAAAATTAAGATAAGTGGAGCAATAACTCGGCACAAAGAAAATGATGTCCCATCATTTCTGCATAAGCCAGATGAAATTAACAAACATTTTTCTATGATGGGTGGAGGTTGCCAAGTCCAGGCAGAATGCCTTGACTATTATCGCAAACATTTTTGTGAAAACGTCAGTAGCACGTTCAGTTTTCGCCAAGTAACGGAAAGAGAGGTTAAAGCTGCAATCAATAAGATTACTTCTGGTGCAGTTGGCACTGATGGCATCACAATCAATATGATCAAAATGGTGGGTCCGTACTGTGTTGGGGCCATCACTCACTTGTTGAATACTTCACTAGCAACGGGAGTTTTCCCTGATGATTGGAAGGAAGCGATTGTCTTCCCTCTCCCTAAGGTCAAAACTCCTTCTTCGGTAGATGACCTTAGACCAATTTCGGTGTTGCCGGCCCTTTCCAAGGTCTTGGAGTCAATGGTGGTCACCCAGCTGGTGGAATTCCTTGAATTGGAGGCTATTATTCCAACCACTCAATCTGGATTTCGAAAAGGGTACAGTACCACAACAGCTCTTTTACTTGTCTGTGATGACCTTATTAAAGCAAGAGCTGCTAGAATGTGTACTACCCTTGCAATGCTTGACTTCTCTCAAGCATTCGACTCGATTGATCACCGCCTACTACTGGCCATGATGAGGCACTACAGGTTTGAGCATCAAACGACTTCATGGTTTCAGTCCTATTTGGACGGAAGAAGTCACAGGACCAAAGTGGGATCAGATCTCTCTGCCCGTGTGAGCAAATCATTGGGTGCACCACAGGGTAGTTGCCTTGGACCTGTTCTCTTTACCTTGTTTGCTGCCACCATGGGAAGAAATTTACAGCACTGTAAGCTGTACTCGTACGCTGATGATGCTCAGCTTGCTATTCAGTACGACAAAAATCAGGCCAGTCGGGCTGTCAGTAATCTCAATTCAGATCTTGAGGCCATCAACGCTTGGTCCATAAGTCATGGCATCCAGCTGAACAAGAATAAATGCTCTTTGCTGACATTCTCGGCCAGCAAAGTGCTGCTATCACAGCCATTGTCTGGTATATACATTGATGGTGTTCTGTTGGATGAGTGTAGCTCTCCCAAACTTCTTGGACTTCAATTTGATTCCAAGCTTTCTTTCTCTGGTCATGTGAGCATGGCTTGTCAGAGAGCTGTAGCCCGACTGAGAATTTTATATAGGCAGCGACACCTGTTTCCCCCTCCTACAAGGTTTCGCCTTGTACAGGCTTTGGTACTCTCTGTATTTGAATACTGTTTTCCGGTATATGGGAATCTCATATCACTGGGTGACATGAACAGATTGCAGAGAGTCCAAAATATGTGTGTCAGGTACATTTGCGGGTTGAGGAAGTATGATCATGTATCACTCGAGCGGAAATCCCTAGGCTTATTGCCTATGGCTGACTTGTGCTTTCTCCGCACTGCTTGCCTTGCCCGTAAAGTTCTGATGGAGGGGAAGCCAGAGTATCTGAGAGAGAGGCTGAAAACCCGCTCTGAGGTGCGTTCCCGCTGCACTAGGCAGGATGACATGCTGGAGATGCCTCGTGTGCGCTGTGAGTCTGCCAGGGGTGGGTACTCATATTTTGCTCCAAAGCTCCTGAATTCGTTTGGGATGGGTCATGAGCTGGAAAGTCTGAGGACTTTTAAGAAAAAGTTAGAAAGTGATTTATTAAGTGGACGAATATCCAACAATGTCCTTGTTTAATTATAAATAAAAATGTTATGTTTATTTTATTGTATTTAGTTTTTAGTTATGACTTGAGTTCTTTTGTAAAACATGTCAGCATGAAAAACGCTCGAGAATAAAGACGATTTTATTTATTTATTTATTTATTTATTTATAAATATTTTTAGATCAAGTTTTAACACTAAATTTACAAGCAATTAATATGAATAACAAGGAAAGGCTACATCTTATGGAATAAATAATGATTAAGTAGAAAACAGAGTAACAACAAAGGGGCGAAACAAATTAACATAATTTTATTCTATTATAAAAAGGAGATTATAATAGAATAAAATTATAACTATGGGGAGCGGCCTGGCATAGTGGTTAGAGTGCGGGCTTTCGATCTCGGAGGCCCGGGTTCAAATCCCGCCAATCACCAATGGCATTTTCGCTATGTGATAATGCCGTGACCCACTAGACCTAGCCTGAAGTAATGTGTAAAACGGTTCCGGGCTAGGTCTAGCGTCCTGGGATGTGAAGGGAGGACAATACAAAAAAAAAAAAAAAAAAAATTATAAAAAGGAGATTGCTACACCTATAAACAACTTTAAATTAAATACATATTTAATGAAAAATATAGAAATAATTAACCTGATCTAACATCAATCAATGATTAAGAATCTTTAAGCTGTTTAGCATCAGACTAGCTGGTACCGCTGATTTACTCCTCAGAGCAATGTTGATTTGTTATTATTTTTAGACAACCAAATAATTTTATGCTGCCATATGACCTATAAATATAGTAAAGTTGAATTTAACAAGACTCGAAGCTCTCTCGAGTTGACATATAGTATTTCATTGTTTACTTCGTTTAAAAATTGAATTAAGCAGTTAGTAACGTGTACAATTAATAATAGTAAGAGCTAACCTATTTTATATAAAACCTCTTAGGGATCCCCAAGATGAAATGCTTTTCGCCTTTATATTAATGGAAGAGTTTTACTATACATTCAGTTAGCTTAGATGGAAGGCTAATTTAGATTGGTTATTGGCAATGAATTTATTTGTGTATAACCGTGTTATTGTAGTGATCGTAACGGCACAGTGGCATTAACATTTTCTTTATACACCCAAGCTTGAGAAAATGAGATTTATAAACTATTGCAAATATTCCAAAAACTGGTGAAAGTAACTCTGCAGTCTGTGAATAATGGCGTCCAAAGTGAGATATGGGGCAAATTAAGTAAATCTATGCGGCGCCCATTTTTTATCACGTTGTTTGCTTGTGGTTTCCTAATATTTTCCCACCTCCGGGCCCTCATGTGAAATAAACATATACTCGGATCAGTTAATTTGCATAAGGTTCAGTTTCAAAAAATCATATTAACATAGGACCATCATTCTACATAAAATAAAACAAAACAATTAACTGAAAACAATTCGAAAGATTTTTGAAATCCTGTCTCTCAATTCAAGTTACTAAGCTAAAACAGAGTTTTAGTAAATCAATACATATAATAATGTTCAAGAACATTGAGCTCTTTGAACATATGACTAGTAACGACTTCGTTTTAATAACAGTTTGAACGTTAGCCATTATACTCGAATTTCGTGAGAAATATATTGTAATTAAATAATTACTAATTTAATTTTTGTAACAATATTATTATTTCATTAATGGTTATAGAATTTGTAAGTATCTTCGTGAAGACATTAGTTAAGTACAAATACGTATCACGTAAAAAGAGCTAAAAGTACTACAAAGAAATTCTTGTTATAGTACCGAATTCAAACTTAATTGTTTATATTTAGCTTACCATGTTTCGTTTACGTTAGATTTTAGTATTTTAGGTTTTGGCTTACGATGATATTGGTTGACAAACTGCAAATTAGGTAAGGATAATATGTTCATTAATATCAGACCATGATGGCAGAAACCAAAATAACATTAACAAATATAAAGAAGCTTATCACAATCCATCCTAACATTATATTATCTGACTATACATATTTTAACTACCCAAATCTAACCCTATAGGACACACTCTAAGCGAATCTAGTTTAAATTAAAACGCCTGAACTGAGCTAAAACAAACAAACTTAACATACTATAAAACTAACCTAATCCTAACTGTATCATACGATTCAATTCATTTCTCTTTGCTTTTTCCACCGCAATAGTTTTATTGCTCAGTTTGTTTTCCTCGTTAATATAACCACCCAGTTGATGCATTTTAAAAAAATCTTTTTTTTCTTTTCGATTTTTGGCGGTGTTCAGAATCTTTGCATGGACAAAGTCAGGTATAAATTATCAATTTTTAAAAACGCCCTTTTAATACAACCTAATGTAGTTGCTTTATGGTGTAAATTGAAATCAAAAGAGGAATTCTACCAATAGTAACGTAAATAAATTAACATAGTCGGTTTATCTACTATATATTTGTCAAATACCACTCACCCATCATCGCACAGCCCAAACTACTTCACCTAGAACCTTGAAATTTTGTGTGGACGTTCCTCTGAGGGCGTAGGATTCCGCTAAGAAAGGATTTTTAAAAATTCCCTCAGGGCTACGCCCTATGATACATCAAAGTTTCAACGTTAAAATATAGGGAAGCTCATGTAGTTGTCATGGCAACCTTAACATTAAATCATGAATCCAAGGAAGTTTTTCTTTTTTTCCATGGATAAAACCGTGTTGGTCAGCTAATACTTAATAATAGAATTTATCAAGGGATATTTCTCTTAACTTGATATTTATCTACTTATTTCAAATTCATCTACTTTTGCCCGAAAGGTGGTCAAAAGATTACTATTATAATTACTGCTATGTTTTTAGTTAGTTACCAATATTATGTTATGCTTTTGTGCTTATAATGGAGTACATCGTAATACGAGTACATTTGTTTATATTTGTAAGCATTCTGTAATGTAAGCAAACCCTAATCTCAATGTAGACATATTGTAGATTTTTTCCTTGAATCAGGGCAAAAATTTAACCACACAACCATGGGTTTTGGTGCCTATTTTTTGCTCTGTCCGTCTCAAATTTTACTAACATTTTGTTACTTTAGATTACCACAGGATAGAAACTTAAAAAACGGTTTAATGCATTTATTAATCACAACTGTGTCCAACGCCACAGACAACTGACAACTGTGGCCAACGCCATTACTTACTCAAGCGATTTCAAGATGGTGGCCATTTAAAAACTTCAGGTTGCGACATTCATAAATAAAAAATGTAAGATTTGGCAAATCATTTCAACCAGTGAGGTAATAAACAGGCTATATTTATTTATTATCTTAGCTGTGTAAATTGTTTAATGGGAATGAGGGTGCAGAAACTTGGGTCTTTCACTGTATCCAACTGTAAAAAGCACAGGGATGCGTTATTTCTGGTTTATGTTATAAAATCTAGGGTTAAGAAAGTAGAAGTTATTTTTTTGAGAGTTCAATTTAAAAATCTCAATAACGGTTATGCTTCGTGGTAATCTACAAATCACCTGCCGTGACGCCTTATGCTTGTACAGTGCTATTTTTACACTCATTCTCAACAAATCACTATAAAATTTAGTAACTATGGATTAGTTTATTGACTTGTTTACAGTTAAAATGATCGGCTAGAACTATAATTTTCAAGCTATTAGCATTGGGGACTGAGATGCACATGTAGGGCACTTATGATATATGAATAAATTACTTGAGAATGTGTGGTTTCCAAAATGCAACTTGGCGTATTTTTCGTGCTAAAAACTAGTTGTAGTTAACTATTAAGTTTTTGTACTTATTGTTGCACCATCCGTATTATTGAGATCTTCCACAACAATGAAGGAGGGTCCTTAGTCTGTGGTAATCCTTTCATAACAAGCACGTGTAACAGAAAAGATTGTTTCATATTTCATGGAAAATCGTTCAGCGATTCCTAAAATTTTAAATTGATGGTGTGATTGACACCCTTTAAGTATATAATTTATGTAATATTCTAACTAGTTAAAATATATTAATTTTCGAATTATATTAAAGGATCTATATTTTATTTTTAAAGTGGTCATGGACCAAGTCTACCTTGATGACACCTTCTTAGTTTTCTACGTCTACAATTTGTATCTGTAAGAATAAAATCTGTAATGTGTCTACTGCTACGATATCGTATATACGCTCTATCCTATATGATATACGTCATTAATAAACGATCATGTTAACTTAGACATAAGGTTAGGTCGAAGTATCAAGATTAAAATATTTTATATTAATGAATTAATGGTTTACATATTTTTCAGACATGTATATAATGCTTTGCAGCGTCCTTCAAATTAGGGGTTAATTTATGACAAAGTAAAATTTGTTATCATTGTTTTGGTGTAATATTGAAAAAATTAAATTTTCTTTGACTTTAGTGTAATCAAGATACATTTTACTTCCCTCAAGGCCCTCTTCAGAACCTAGAAGTATGCTATGCCTGTTTAAGAGGCAACATAACGTTTCGATTTGTAAATATAAACGTTATAGCCTAGTGTAAGTTGAAAATTTAAGTTTGTACGTTTTAGATTAAATCATTACCATGTGAATTTTGTAGAATGTAGCGTTTAAATTAGTTTCCAAGATGTTAACTTGATTTTATTTTGTAATTTATTTTAATTAAGAATAACACTAAGAATAACCAGTAACTTCCAATCAGTACTTGACGTATCACATGATTAATATAATTATAACTAATGGTAATACGTACTCAAATTACCATTAATGAACCACATAATGCATGCCTGAATGTTATTAGAACCATTAAACTACGTATAATATTCCTGAAAAATTTATCTATTTAAATTATTGTTTTACAAAGCCTGAAATGCATATTAAAATAAAAATTAAAAACTGTACATAACTTCACTCTGGCTATAAACGAGGAATCCGAATTAAAGCTGCATCATAAACTCGCCAACAAAGAGCACTAAATATAAGTTACAGGATCAACAGTGTTTGGCTGGATGCTTTGCTAACATTAAGCGGCCTAACTCACGAGTCAAATGTTAACTTTAGCTTAGTAAAATAATGAGCTCAAGGTTTTTAGACACTATCATCTTATTTGAAAAAATATTTAGCTCCTCATGAGTAAAATCTAAAATTGCAATCGATTAAAATTTGAATTTTGCTACTTAATCAATACTATAGTTTGAATCAAGATATTCCTAATCAGAATTGTCAGGCAAGTTGAACTGAATAGTCTAACTTCGTGATGAGTAGGACCTACATGTTTATTTACGTAAGTTTTGTCTTCTGAGTATTCCAACAGGCATAATGTGTTAATCATGTTACACAAAACATCTTTATTCTGGGTCTTATGGCCTTAAAGTTCTTCTTTGACGATAACTGCACGGATTATTTACCGTGTACTAGGAAATGGAAGTAAATGATCAGCTGACTGCAAGGCAACTACTCTTAATTCCTATTTCCAAGTTACTTAGGAGGAATATTTCAAAGTAGTGGCAGCACTGATAGCAGTAGCAGCTAGACAACAACTTTTAATGTATAATTAGATTAGGACTTAATATAACTTTTGAGGAATATAAGAATCTTGTGGTAGCAAATTGTTAAAACTTTTCCGAATAGAGCTTATCTAACTAAAGAGCGCACAGTTAGGATTGCAACAATACTATGTTAAATGTTTAAAACGTTTTCTTTTTATTATAGGTTGGGTTTTAAGAATTGAGAAACGAGGTGGTATGATTAAAAATTATTCATTTTCTGATGTACAGCACGGTACGTAACACACCTGGTAAGTTTTACCGTACTCTCATGCCTGCTCGGTAAAACAGCCCTTAGCGGGCTAGTACCGTACCGCGACCGGTGTGTATTTCTAGATCAAAGCACACAGATATATCGATGATGTTTCGAATATCCAATCTAATCAAAGTTGCCTTAAGAATGTTTGCGTGTATATTTAAATTTTACGGTTTAAGAGTTGGTCTGACAGGATCTTTTTAGATATTTTTTTACGAACTTGAATATTAATTTCATAAACTTGAATTTAAACTTGATATTTCATACCTTTGTGTAATACAAAAATAAAACAAAGATTACTTTATTGAGTATCTTAATAGTTCTTCCGGTACTCTATCTTGGCTTACACCGTGCTATTACTGTATGTAGGCGATTTGTGGTGCCTTCCTCCATTGATCCATTACATAGCTTGGAGAAGGTCCTGAAGTATTTAAAACTGTGAGTGCTGAGTAGTGTTTTAACGTGCACAACGCCACGCGCCGCGCCGTAGCGATCATAGAGTGCACATAACTGCACGTTTTGTGCATCGCTGCATTTACACAATGTCTTGTTGCGACGTTTCTCACAATCAACGCACTGATCGATTGTCTGTCACAGGGACAATTTGCCTGGCGTAATACGTTACTAAGCCGGAAAATACGGTAAAACTTACCGGCCATGTAACGTGCAATACTTTTCATCATACATCTAAAAAGAACATATTTTAAATTAAAACTTATTCCTTGCATTAACCAATACGTTGCATTAACAAAAAGGAAAGAAAACAGATGTTCCAGTGTCAGTATGACTAAAAGTATTACAAGCTTCGTGTTGAGTTATATTTAGGCTACGTCGTGTTATGACGCCAGTTTTATTAGTCAACATTCTGATTAGTTAGGGTCATCTATCACAGGGATTACTGCCCAGCTCAATATGATCACTGCAGGGACCGTTTGCAAATATATAATATTTTTCTACGAATAAGCAGACCTTCAAGATTATCATTATTATGTTTTTTGTAGTGAAAAAAAAATATTTGCAGTAATACTATCATCAATAAATTCGTAAAAAGCCCCTTAACCGTTTGTATGCCGTATCTGGAACTTCGTCTTTCTTGTGAACTTTGTCGTAATTCCGTAAACCTCAAAGATACTACAAATCCGTTAAGTGACCTGAAGTGTAGTCATGCCAGGTTCGTTAGAGTAAGGTTATATTGTAGTAAGTAATTGAAACAAATACATACAAATTCATCTTCGATCAAGTCTAGATAAAACCCAAACAACACATAAACTACTTTATCTAAACAATAATAATAGTCAACAATAATAATGTAAATAAGTTATAAAATCAGCAATCATCTCTCCCTCAAAATGTATTCTGTTGTAAAATTTTGCTCTCTCAAATGCAACATTAAGTTCAGGTGCAACAAAATCATCAATTTTTCCCATTAAACTATCAAAATTACTCTAATCATCGGATGAAGGCTTGAACTGAATAAGAGCATCATTAGCTTTGACATCTATAACATAAATTAGTGTATTTACTCCAGAGCTTTTATTCAATTGACATGCCATCTGAAAACAACAAAATCTACGTTTCCATTTTTCCCATGACCCTGAGTTTGAGAATTTAAAAAGCTCTGGTGCAGATATATTATAAGCTGTAAAATTATCCATTTCTTTTCACTAAACTCAAAGACTGTTTAAAATCCAATAAACAGTCCAATCCAATAAAGTAGAAATGTCTTAGTTAGTATTAAAGCAATGTGAGATAAAAATGATTTGAGATTCAGTCTAAATTTATCGATTTGTTGAGTTTATTTGATGTTGACATATTTTGAAGAAATATCTTTATCCCATGGAACTAGGTCAGTATGACAAACTGTGAGTGACGTCAGTTCCTAAACCTAATATTGTATGAATGGGATGGATCCAAAAAACGTTTATTTGAAGTCTTAATGTGCATTATTATTTAAAAAATGATGAAGGCATGGAACGGTTATTACTGTAATTTGTTTGGAGGCTTCTGAACAATGATCTTCAGCCTTGAGTTTGAAACTGTACACCTCTCTTTTGAAGCTTAAAATAAATCTAGATTCATGTTTTATGACAATTTTACTAAAAACAAGTTAGTAATAATATAACTCAAAACCTATAAAATTACTTATAAATTACTCAATGGTAATTCGACTGTTATTTATGTAAAATTATTTTAAACAAAACCGAGTTTGAAAAGTGGAGGTTTGTCTGACCTCAAACAGGCATGACAAGAGCTTAGTGCTAAGTTGTTAGACATGTTCATTTCATCGCAGACCATCGCGGTATCGTCCAGTTGGATGCTCAGGCTTATCAGTCGTCATATTGATGGATTTGTGATGAATGGATTGTCATTGGTTGTTAACGAACAACTTTGTTTCAATGGCCACTTTCTCTCGAATAAATTTTATATATATGCAGTAAAATGTAATAGGATAGCATGCAGTTTTCTCTTTATTTTGTTCTTTTCGTAGCATTCTACTCATACTGGAGGCAGTTTTTGGTTTCCAATTGCACCAAGAGTCGTTAAAATATAAAATAATTTAAAGATTACTTATAACTCAGGTATTAATTAGTCCTGGATTCAGGCAAAGAGACCGTGTTGGATTTATTCAACGTGTTTTCAAATCAATTAAAAATATTTTAATTCAAATGACATCAATTACATCTTTCATAATATCAATTACAATTACAGTATTAACTTAGTCTCCAGAATAAAATAGTATAGTGAAAGAGTTTAAAGAGGTTAAAACTATAAAAGCATCGTTAATTTTAGTTTGTGCCAGATATCAAAAGATACAGTTAAATGGGGAAGTCCTCCAGATTTATTTTCAACTGTCCTAAGAAGTTTATGTAAAACATATTTAACGCTGCCACTGGATTAATATGGCAGTCAAAATCCGACCTAAAAATAATGTATTGTTATAGTGTATCGGGCCAGTGCTTATCATGGTTGCTGTTTTCAGTGCGTAAAATTATTTTGTAAGTATGTATTAGCCATATCATGTAGATTTTGAAGGTTGTTAGCTTTAATCCATTTAGAGTTAGGAACAAGCAACTAAGTTTACTGGTAGTGAGGAGCTTAGGTTGTCCGTAGTTTAGGGTACTAACTTCGACCAGTTTCGATTTACAACGTTTATTTGGTCAACATCATTATAACAACAGTTATAAATGTTTTATGTCAATACAAAATTAGCTGTGTGAAAAATAATATAAAAAGAAACGAACGACCCTTAAATTGTTCTATTATTCGTTTAACACGTAATATAAAAATCGAAAGAATTCTAATAATTTTTAATTTGGGCAAAGCAATTTCATAAAGTCCAGAATATAGTGGCCCTTAGGTCATTCAAACAGCAATTAATTTCTGCTTGATTCACATGCTTCAGTTTGTAGGTAGTATTGAAGCAAAGAAGACCAAAGTCGGAAAATCAGACATGGCTAATAAATGTCTACATACGTTTGCATCTAACTAGTTTCCTTTCTATATTCTACATCAAAAGATTTCCCAGTGAAGATAAATTTCTAAACACACGCAGTCAGTAACGTAATAAGCCTTTGATGTCTCTGGTGGGATGTATAATTACCCAGCCCTGATCATTTGTCTAGTCTCCTCATTGTCTGTCATGTTATCTGAAACAACGCAAAATGTTTAGACATTCAAAGAAACAATAGATGTTACATACTTCACATAATATAGTACCTAACACATTATGTGGTGAGTCTATTTCAATAAAGATAACGGGTTTAAGCATTTATAAACAAATTAATACTTAAAAATTATTATTGATTAGTTTCTTATTACGTAAAATGTCTGACAAAGTGTAACTTTAACAGCGATAGACTTCAATGCTAAATGAACACTTTATGTTAGTAAAAAAGTAAACGAGGAGATATAATTTATTTATATTATTTCATGTGAACCTCATTATCAAAAATATTTTATCTATACTTTTTTATTTCTTGTTCTATAACATGTGTAGATGAGATCTTAACAGTTAGTTGTGCATATCCATATTTATCTTAAAACAATTAAGTGGGTAATAATAGTTTGTTTTAAATTACAGTAAATTTTATGATTTGAATATATAGAACAAAAATTATTTTATAATAAATTAAAATTAGAGATCTAAACTGAATAGCAAAAAAAAGAATGTGGAGAGGATGTAAAGAGCTGTTAAACATCATGTGGGATGCCACAATATTTGAGGCAATAAATCATTTCCACCTAACAACGCCAAGCATACGAGCGTTTTCGGCTCGTGTCAACTGAAGGACTACATTATCTGAAATGTATTTTTACCATTTTTGGTTGGCAAAATATTAGTATATCAGACAAATTAGAACTTTTTTGCTGGTTTGCTTAAAGTTGTACCATAATTGTTTTCTGTCTCTCAAATAACGTCTGGCCTGTTGGCTTGTAGTAATTATGAAACATGTTAACATGCATAGAGCTTACTCATAAAAAAAGAAAAATATTTTAATCATAATTCCAACTATTATATAATAATGTAAATTCCAAAAAGGTAAAAACAACGAAGATAATATTTTCAAGTCTCACAATACAAACCTGTTAAGGTATATGTAATATTGGCTAGTGACGATTGATCAGAGCAAAATTAGTACAATTACTTACTTTAACAGTGACACGATTTCAGCAGTTACAAAACAAGAATATGAGTGATATTTTAGAATGAGTTACGTAGAAATGTATGTACGTCATGTTTGAAAAAAATCAATGTCTTAGCCAAATAGGAGATATTTGAGTTAATAGAGTGTCAAACTGAGTAATGACGTCTGCAGCGCGCCGGACCGCGAGGCTACGGTAGCGATGTCGTCATTCGAGTCCCCTTGCCGCCAGTTTCTTTTAACAGTTCTTTACTTTTCCGATCGGCTCACTCTTCATTTTTCTTGATAACGTCCGCGTATAGCAAGATGATTAGTCTATGTGAACAGAGGCTAATACAAGGTTTAAAACAAGCCACCTACCCCCTAAAACGATGCAATTAACAATTGTACGTATTTCATAACTTACATTTAATAAATAGATTATTATTCTGTCTCTTATATTTGTAATATCGTAAATAAAAGATAGTTTCTGTTTGTTTGTTTGGTGTAAGAGTTAACTACAAAAATTACCCAATCGACCTGGTTGAAGGTTTACAAAAAGGAAAACACTGCACTAATGCAACTAAGTTTTGCAGATTTTGATATTGACCCATACAAAACATTGGAAACAGAAATATGTCATAGCGTAAAGGTTAAAAATATGTAAATACTTTGAAACATTTTGCAATTGCATTTTCTTTATAAATAATCACTGGATTTTATTCGTTTTCAAAAATCAAAGAAACACCGACTTTTATATAATTACGTAACACAGTAGTCTGTTGATTCCGAACAGATTCTCAGAATGTTGGTTGATTGACTACGTTCAGATCAATTAAAGCATTCTAGGAATTCTGGCTATCGGAAATCAATACATCTGAAAACCTGAATAGCTTGTTGAGCACTTAGATTTTCTCACTTGGTGGAATATGAATATTATAAACGTCAGGCTTTTACGTTCATGATTATTTTTTAATGATCATATTCGAATTATCCACGCGTAAATATTAATATAGTTTTGTGCCTTAACAAATATTTTTCTTATCGTTTTGTACATTAAAGTTAATGTTACATTAAAAATATAGTTACACTTAAAAACTGTTAGATATTGGTGTATTTTTTCATAAAAATGTTTAAGCCTTAAATATGGCAAGTGTACCAGCATGTTTATGAGTTCTCTTAAACATTTCGTTGCCGAGGCTTGCAGTTAAGTAACTTCTTGATGTTTATGTTTAATCCCACTGCCGGCCAAATGAGGTTTCAGTTACGACTGTTTATTTTTAATTTGGGTAGAAATGCTGTATTTTATACTTTAAATTCAAGTCTGAAGAATAGCTGACGTATAGCATTCAACCATGTAACTCCTTGATAATGTTATTATTTGGTCGTACAATGGATTACTTAATTCGATGATCTATATCATTTTGGTGAGATATCGTTTTTGTTTTGAAATAAAAATTACATGGGATAAATTTAAAGGTAGTTCACAATTGTATCTAACAGATATAGTAAAATTGATGTTGGGCCTAACTTTAAATAATAAATGTCAAAAATAAAATTACTTTTTATAGCTTGAATTGCATTCTAATTTAAAACATTGTCGTTAACAGTAGACGATATTGAACTTTATTCAAATAAAATGTAAAAATTTAAGAATCTTGCCGAATCAGTTTTAATTTAGTTTATATGACCTTAGAAATATGAATATTTTATTAACTGTTAGTTATTTAAAAAAATAACATTGTTTAAGCTATCGTTTTCTATTTAATACACCAGAGGGGTTTCGTTCCGAATTCCTCCGACAGTTCTTAAGCAATTATAAAAATTAGGGTTTCGCTAGAAAAGAACTCGTCAAGTTCTGCAGGGAAAAACTATGAAGGGCAAACCTAGACGGCCTGAAAATTTTAGTATTTCTCCATTAGATTTAACTTTGAAATAGAAATTACTGGTCAACAGCTAATTGATTTAAAACAGGTTTTCAGCAAAGCCATGTGACTAGAGCCATGACTTGAGCCATGTGACTAGATGCGACTTGCAAGCAAAGGCGCATCAGCAAACCAAGATTAATTATCATCCAAAAATACCCTCCCGCGGCAAACCTGCGCACTCGGCGAATTTCTAAAGGATGTTTTTTACACGTAAACATATGATAGGGACATTAATTATCGTTTTCAATATTTAATGAAAATATGATTATAGGCTGGTATCATTTGAAAATGACAGATCTGAGATGATGGCCTACAATTTTAATTCTTCAAAATTAAAATGGAAATGCTCAACAATAACTAGTCGTTGCCGCTTATCATCAACAGGGTCTGCAAGGCTCTCTATTGGGACCTCTCAAATTTTTTGTTTGTATTCATGATACAACTGACTCGAATCCATTGTATGGGATCTACCTGTTTGCGAAAGACACCATGATGCTTACAAGGGGGCTGGATGCTGTAGTACTAACATTTTTATGCAGAATAAACGGTTTTTTACTTATTTGCAAAAAAATAAAAAAAATGTCTCAAAACTCTGATATTTTTGAGGTCCCAGGTCGAAAACACACTGGGAAAAATGGGACAAAGTTCAAATTCATTTACTTGTATGTAAAACGAAAAAATAAGACAATTTCCAGCTTTCTAAGATTTTTTCCAGGCATGACAAATTTTTGATCTTATTTTACTGGCCTAAATGATATCATTACAAATGTATAATAGATTGGAGGGACATTCAAATCTCGTCATGGTACTATAGAGGGTCTAATTCTTCGGATTAAGATTTTATGAGCAGCAAGGTATTTTATTTGGAGGTCTAAGAAGTGTTTAAAAAATCATCTAATATAATAAGACATTATAACCATTATATTTCAAATAATATACATCTAAAGACTGATACTGTTTTGGTGTCGGTGTGGTAAAACGTTTATTTCTCTGTAATAAATTATAAAAGCTATGTACATAGATGGTTTTATAATTATATTTTTTACAAAAACTCATTCATGATATCTGGTAAGAAAATTAACATATTCTTCTATGTTTCAGTGTAAGATCTTCTCTATATAACTGTAAAAGATATATAATATGTTAATTTCAAGATAAATAATGTTAATGTCCTTAATTTTTTACCTCTTGGTATATTTTCAATCTAAGAATTAAATCGTAGCTTCAGATCGAAATAAAATTCATCTGTTACCAAATTTAGTCGAAATTCTTGAGGGTGTGGTGGGATTTAAATGGTCTAAATCTGAGCCCTTTAAAAACAAATTCCATGAATTTACATTTTAATAAAGGTAAAACACCTCAATCTGACTTTTAACCTTCCTGCTCATTTCGACAGTGTAGTTTCCACCAGGTTCCTCGGCCTAGAGATATACTGAACTTTATCAGGCACCATCACGTAATTCCTTACTTCCAAAACTAAGCAAGGCATTTTATGCTCTACTTGCATTATCACAATCTTGTAGATTTTTATGTTCAGAGACAAGTTTACTTTGCTTACTTCCACTTCTCTCATTTCATTCGATCTTTCATTTTGAGGAAATTCTGTAGAAGTTGTAAAAGATTTTAAGATGTGGAAACGAATCATGAGTCTTTTGGTTAATTTAGATCCAGGAAATACATGTATGCAGCACTTTAGGAAACTTCACATCCTTCCTCTTCCTTGATTGTTAATTTTCCAGAGTCTCTTTTATGATAAGCCTAACTGTGAAAAATGCCTGAAAAATCATCAACAAAAATATTTTACTAGAAACTTAGTTATAATTCAATTACCGATTCACAGAATCACCTTTCGTGAAAAATCGCCATTTTTATAGTTTATTTTTTAGTTTTCTGTAAATATTAGTATACGTTTCCATTACAAATAGTGGAATCAGGCCCAGAGGAGGATGAGTGAATATCAGTAAAAGGTTTCAGTTTCAAAGGCTAAATTGTAATATGTGCTCTTATGTGCCGTGTTGAAGCCTTCAACTCGTATAAAATTAATTTAATCATTGACAACAATTCAAACGAGACGAAAAATCACTTTTAAGTATTACATTATGATTCATCGCACTTTTATTTAAAAAACAAAATCAAATGATTTTTATTTTATTTTCTTGTTAAAAATAATGTGAAGCGTTGTGTTATTTTTTAATTGTAAAATACGTACTAGAATAGCAAAATAAAGAGAAAAGTTTAAAAATGAGTTCAACCAATACTTCGTAAAGGCCTAATAAGTCTACCCTTTCACCAATTTGAAGATTTAATATTATTTAATAAAAAGCTTCTGACTAAGCACAAGTCCTGTAACTTTCCAGCGTTGTTTGCTCTGTGTTGGTGAGTTTATGTAGCCTGGCTTAGCTTCGATTCTATGTTTATCGCCCATGTGGGAGTGTACCAGCTTTATCTGCCACAGTAAATTTAACCCTCAAAAAAGAATTGGGCATCTAGAACAACCGTAATTGTAGCATTGCATTGTTTGAGTTCTGTTAAAGGGGTATTATAAGTCGTAAGTAATTTATTATTTGTTAGACTAACAAAAAATTATACTTTTCATTGGCAATGTAATTGAAGTATACGCCTACGTAATTAATAAAAATACGCCTTTAATCTAAACGATTAATACAATTAACTGAATGAAAGCTTTGATATAAAAATATAATGCAATTGAAATAAAACTTGTATTTAACTTTAATATTTGCTTTTAATATATTCGCGCACTCTTTCCCAACCATCTACTTCGAACACTATAGGTATACACTCAAAACTAATTTTTATTTGAGATCCGTCCTAAATTTATCTTGGTCAGACTTTAGTTTTAGCTAAAGAGGGTGGCTTTTAGATGATTCAAAGAATTACATTGCAATTGGTGTTTGAAAATTACGTTAGCATTAGCAATACGTGTTAATGCTAAGAGATAATAGTTTTCTATAGTCCGTTAGGTATAGATTGTGCAGTAGGAGTTGGAGTCAAATATGCAAACAGTTTTTTCTTTTTTCATAAAACTCATGGATCCAAAATATGGATACCCCTCAATGTCTATAAAACAGCATTATTGTAGGCAAACGTATTAGAATAGAGTACAGTAGATATAGGTTTATCACATTTTGTATTTAATATGGCGGATTAAGATGGTGGCTGTAACCATCCACTCGAATGTAAGTAATGATTAGAAAAAATGGCTTGGGGTGTCTGAGATAGATATCTAAAAAGTCTTCAAAAGTTTAAGATATAGGGACGTCTGACGTCATGGGACAGCCGGAATAATTGCCCTAGCAAACTAATTTCAAGAAGAACGCTTATTAGTGTATTTTATTTATCCGACAAATATACATCGTTTGCTTTTATCTGTTTCCTATGGGATTCTTTATAGCACATAAAAATATTTGTGATGATACATACATCAAACTGATTCGAAGATCAGTGCATGTTAGAGATTGATGTATATCTCGATTCTGTACAAACTTCTAGTATATTTTCGCCCCGAACCCTAAATGTTCGACCACCCTGTGGGTGACGACATGGATGTTTATAATCTCTAAGGCCTCTCTGTAAATAAAATAAATCAGAGCACAAATTCTATACTTTTTTCATGCTCATTCACTAATATCTATCTGTCTCCTGGATTTTACTGCCTTGTAACTTTTTCTCATTATAAAGGGAGATATTTGAGAATCTTTAACACTTGGGAATCGGATTTCAGTCAGGCAATTGAGAGGTGTCCGTACAAGGCACAAAGCTTATTGCTAATTATATAAGCCTATAACTTTTTGTATTCCTTGTCAAAACTTCAAAAAACCAAAATCTAACCTATTATAAGTACTATGGAAATCACAAAACATGTGTACCGGAACTGGATCCTGCTTAAATTGAAGTTCAAGCTACATAATTTACCAATTAGTTTCAAAGTTCTTAAAACATAAGAAACATGCATATTGTATTTTTTGTTTTTCCCATGATTTATAACCATATCAGCAACACTGTTATATCCAATAGTCAATGTGGGAATTATACATCATCAAACATCTTGTGGGACTCCAACATATGCGAAGCAATGGATCATTTCCACACGGAGGGACCGAACAGGCGATACGAGTCAGATATATGCTGTACCTTGTGTTTTTAAATCATTTTTTATAAATCTTCTTTTTACGCGTAAACACGATTTTAAACATTAATATTATGGTTCATAAAAGTAAGTAAAGAGCTATGAAACTTGGCTAGATTATTTAATAGCATGTTTTCTAGCCCCTAAACTATTCTGCGAATAAAGTAAAGAGTACACTCTCTTCACCTTATGAGTTATATGAAAAAGTAAACACAGTATACACATACAACAATCAGCGTATAGCCTGAAGAATCAGCCAGTTGTCAATATCGCTGGGAGCGGCACGCCCGTCGCCGTGACTGGCGGGAAATTTAATTAACCAGCTGATCATTTGTCTGGTCCCTCCATTGTCACAGCCATAACCAATAAGCTATTGCACTAGATGAGATATACAATTAACACCGTTGCAGCTCACCTGCAAACTCGGTGAAATTGAATTGATTAAATAGATGATTTAGACTGAAGCTCATATAAAGTAAATTCAAGGTATGTTAATAAATAACCATGCGAAATATTCTCTATAAGGAATATTTCAGTATCTCTAATGCAAAGTAATAGACAAATTTAAATCAGAAACAGATTTATAATTCTAATAAGTTATGCTTTCAACTGCTACGTATTCTTTAAACTCAAATCCTAGCTTATATTTGATTATTTAATGTTATTATTCATTTAGCACAAATCTTTTTTTTCAATGCTTAGGTTCAACCCCAACTGAGCCAAAAAGTAGTATACAATCGTTTTCACAGAATCTTTTGATAACTTTTTGGTATTTTAAGTTGTAAATAGACTGAAACCCAAATAATACTTTGTAGTTAATAATTTTTAGAAGGTTTATGACAACTTTCATTTAAGAATATATTTTCATACAAACCCCTAGGAAATTTATCAAAAATATATTTAAAGGATATTATAATTTTACAGATATGGATTTTTCAAAAAACTATGAATATATGTAATTTTGAAAATAAATTATATAATCAGAAAAACAACATGATGATTTTTGTCCAGGAAAATGTAACCAAACTGTTAAGCCTATTATTACCTATATTTATTCTGCATGGATTGTTCAGGAACTACAACATATTTATATTTGATAAACTTACATTAAAAGTGCTACATGAGTGTAAAGATCGCTGCCTCGGATATGTAGGAATGGTAAATGCTAGGCTATTATACAATAGATCTTAAATGGATGAAGCGACAAACCGTTTTACAAAAGTACAATGATAAATCAGCGAGATATAAAGTTTTATCTATTTTCCATTAGGTTAAAATTTGAACATCGTACCTAGTTTATCACTATTGATATCTCGGTAATTAATAAACCTCGAGCAATGGCTCAAAATATTAAATAGATTGTTTTTTTTAGTTAGTCAATTTTTAAGATCAAAGGATAACGATTTAAAAATATTTATATAAACAATCTAAAAACTCCTTTTTGTGGGTAAATTCCTCAGACAATTTTTGATAGAAATATCGATGGTTTCTCATCATTCTATTTCTTATAGAACAGATTGTAAAAACTTTGGAAAACTTTACCGCCCCATTAAAATTCAACAATAAAGCTAAAAAAATAATTTAGGACCTTAACCAATGAAAAACTTGGTGACGCAAGTATATTAAGTTATGAATAAACCCATGTACACAAAATAGGTTTTCGTAATAACAAAATGTTACAAGTTTGTATAAAATAAATAGGATGACAAATTACGATGACATGTAATGTAAGCTTCAAACACATATAGACACAGATTTTTGCGTCACTATTTTATTACTTTCTGATATACGTTTTTGACCTAAAAAGATAGCTTTGAAGTTAGACTAATTATTTCCATACACCCTTAAACATAAATATATTACTAAGAATATATCAGTATATATATATGCGAAAAACGGATGACAGATTTCGAATATTCCATTAGTAACCCAAATTAGAATTAACAACGAATATCTAATTTAAGAAAAATGAGACCAAAGTCAATGGCCCACAATAATGGATGATTGATTTTGCTCGAATCGATTAAGCCTTTCAAAGATATCTATATTGTTTTTAACAAGGAAAACCTGAATTGATGGTTAAGCTATACTTATTCCTCTAATTGGAAAGCCGCAAGATTGATGATACAGATTTTAAACTTGCATAGTTATGGAGACTTTTAATTTTTTTTTCTCAACGATGTTTTAAAGTATCTTAATTTAATTTAATATGCATATCTATAGTTACTGTATACAAAGCTTAGAATAGCTTGAAAACTGAAGCATAATTTACGGTGCTCGTACGTTTAGTACGAAAATCATTAAAAGTAGTCCTAAATATGTTAAAACTGTTATGTTAATAGATTAATTAACCCAGATAAAAACTGCGAATTCTACTGAAATAGGAAGGGTATATACTTTGTACACATTACGTTAATAGTCTTTTCACTGGTACCTTCATCCATATAGGCATATATTTTGAAGATCGTCTTGCTATGTAAACGTAACTGATGACAGAGGTATCAGTTTCAATAACATTTAATTCTTCTGATGTATATAACTCACGGACAGTTTTGTTGTATTTACTGACATTTTTCTGGACTTTGATAAAGGTATATTTAGATTGAATTGAATGATATTGTATCTGTTTTTTTATGTTTATAAAAATTAATTTAAATACGTTTTGAGTTCGGAGATTATAAGGGTGGATTCCAATAAACCTTCTCCCCTGTCAACTTTTCATAAAGGAGAGAGTTTTGGTAAAAACTAGGATATACTGCCCTAAACTGTTGCGTTAAGCTTACGCTGAGATGTAAGTTTACGATGTAACAAACATAAAATGTAGCCTGGAATATAAACATTACACGCCAGCTTACACCTATGGTTTTCCAGTTTCATTTTCTGTAGATAAAATGTAACTTAAAACTATTTTCTTAAAAATATGTTTAGGCCTACATATTTATTTTTCAAATAATATCCATATACCTTATCTTAAATAAAAGCTATTTACATCACTTTAACTGACCTTATAAAGATGCGTTCAAACATGCAATTTTGAGCAAACAAGTTTCAGAGTTAATATAATAACGGCTTTGGATTTAGTCTTTCTTCTTAGGGCCAGTAAAAAAATACTATATAAAACTTAAACACTGTTCAAACTTGATATTATATTAATGTGATGATACCTCGGGTCAACGAAGGCACGATTTGAAAATTGATTTTGCTTATGCATATAACAAAATATGGATAAAATATGCTGTTTGGTGCCATCAAAGAAATGTTGAGGGTGTTTGGGCTTCAAAAAAATAGGTCTGTGACATGTTTGGAGCCTGGACTCAGCCACTCAGCTTTAGCCTAAATGGTTTATCCGACCTTCAGACTTATAATTCTTCAATGAGATAGTCATTATAACGTTTTGTTCTTCCAAATACAGTGACTCTTCAACTCAAAAGAGAGCCAACATATTTTAAGGAGCCATCTTGTTCATTTTAATTTTGAGTCAATCAAGCTTCAGGTAACCGATTATTTTAGTCAAAACTCTTTATTCAACGATTACATAGCTTATGATAACATTTACTTCTGGTTTGTGTACTTACTCATTTACATAAGTACATGTGCAAATGTGTACCCCGGCACATGCCACCGCACCCCGGCACATGCCACCGCACCTCGGCACATGCCACCGCACCCCGGCACATGCCACCGCACCCCGGCCAGGCCCCGCACCCCAGCACATGCCACCGCACCCCGGCGCGTGCCACCGCACCCCGGCCAGGCCCCGCAGCCCGGCACATGCCACCGCACCTCGGCACATGCCACCGCACCCCGGCACATGCCACCGCACCCCGGCCAGGCCCCGCACCCCGGCACATGCCACCGCACCCCGGCACATTCCACCGCACCTCGGCACATGCCACCGCACCCCGGCACATGCCACCGCACCCCGGCCAGGCCCCGCACCCCAGCACATGCCACCGCACCCCGGCGCGTGCCACCACACCCCGGCCAGGCCCCGCACCCCGGCACATGCCACCGCACCTCGGCACATGCCACCGCACCCCGGCACATGCCACCGCACCCCGGCACATGCCACCGCACCTCGGCCAGGCCCCGCACCCCGGCACATGCCACCGCACCCCGGCACATGCCACCGCACCCCGGCTTATGCAACCGCATCCTGTCACATGCCACCGCACCCCGGCCAGGCCCCGCACCCCGGCACAAGCCACCGCACCTCAGCACATGCCACCGCACCCCGGCACATGCCACCGCACCCAGGCCAGGCCCCGCACCCCGGCACATGCCACCGCACCCAGGCCAGGCCCCGCACCCCGGCACAAGCCACCGCACCTCAGCACATGCCACCGCACCCCGGCACATGCCACCACACCCAGGCCAGGCCCCGCACCCCAGCACATGCCACCGCACCCAGGCCAGGCCCCGCACCCCGGCACAAGCCACCGCACCTCAGCACATGCCACCGCACCCCGGCACATGCCACCGCACCCAGGCCAGGCCCCGCACCCCGGCACATGCCACCGCACCCAGGCCAGGCCCCGCACCCCGGCACAAGCCACCGCACCTCAGCACAAGCCACCGCACCTCAGCATATGCCACCGCACCTCAGCATATGCCACCGCACCCCGGCACATGCCACCGCACCCAGGCCAGGCCCCGCACCCCGGCACATGCCACCGCACCCAGGCCAGGCCCCGCACCCCGGCACAAGCCACCGCACCTCAGCACATGCCACCGCACCCCGGCACATGCCACCACACCCAGGCCAGGCCCCGCACCCCAGCACATGCCACCGCACCCAGGCCAGGCCCCGCACCCCGGCACAAGCCACCGCACCTCAGCACATGCCACCGCACCCCGGCACATGCCACCGCACCCAGGCCAGGCCCCGCACCCCGGCACATGCCACCGCACCCAGGCCAGGCCCCGCACCCCGGCACAAGCCACCGCACCTCAGCACATGCCACCGCACCCCGGCACATGCCACCGCACCCAGGCCAGGCCCCGCACCCCGGCACAAGCCACCGCACCTCAGCACAAGCCACCGCACCTCAGCATATGCCACCGCACCTCAGCATATGCCACCGCACCCCGGCACATGCCACCGCACCCAGGCCAGGCCCCGCACCCCGGCACATGCCACCGCACCCAGGCCAGGCCCCGCACCCCGGCACAAGCCACCGCACCTCAGCACATGCCACCGCACCCCGGCACATGCCACCGCACCCAGGCCAGGCCCCGCACCCCGGCACATGCCACCGCACCCAGGCCAGGCCCCGCACCCCGGCACATGCCACCGCACCCCGGCACATGCCACCGCACCCCGGCACATGCCACCGCACCCAGGCCAGGCCCCGCACTCTCGCATCGTCCACCCGCCTGTCCGTTATTCCTCTCAAGAAACACTCTCGCAAAAAGTTCAAATTTACAAAGAATTTCCTTTTACCTAACCTGTCAAATAGGATGGTAGAAACGACCATTTTTTAAAATATAATATTATATTTTTTTAACTGTTTAATTTTAGACTTAATACAAGGTGACCAAGTGACACCATTAACGACATATTACGGACCACCTGAAAATCATGTGTAAATACTATTTTGGCGCTGTACTATTCTCAAAGAATATGTAAATAAAGAATTGTCACACATTCAATTCTACTTATTGTCTATTGACATACAAAGATATCCAACAATTTTATATCAGTCAAGACGTGCATGAAACTGTACATTTTACTTCAGTGTAGCATGTTGAATTTAGGGATTAAATATTTGTTGGAAATAATATTTTGTGACAAACATGAAGAATGTAAAAAGTCAAAAAGCTGAAATTTATATTCAAGTGTTTACATTTACGTTACAAGGTTTACAATCGTTTATATTCATTTTAATCATATTTCAAGAACGACGTTATCATAACAACGATCTAAATTCGTTTCACCTAAAAAAGAATTATCTCTTAACAAAATCATGCTTTTGCTTAAAAACCTTTTAAGAAGAAGATAACGATATCATCTTGGGTCTTACAAATTAAATTTCTCAGTAAACAACTGATATTTGTTGTGTGATTAATGTAATTATTATTTACAGCCTTATTTAAGTAGCTTGAAAATAGTGTAAAAAACTTAAAACTGTTTTGAAAGTTAAAATTATATGTGTACCGAAAAAATTGGGACTTTCGAATAGTCCGGTTAAATATCAAAGGTTTTGATGTGAAAATTATTAATATTACGACTTAGATTTGATTAAGAGTTTGTATGCATAATACGTATCAAAAATATTCTTTTCGTACATTTTACAATATAAATTATAGTATAAATTGTAATCGAAAATTATAATACATATATAATAATTCTGGGTAGTCGAGTCGTGCGTTTCGTCTTCTTGATATTCTTAATTTCAAATATTTTAGTTTTCAAATTGAAAACTATCCTTATAGAGACCGCCAGACCTTCGATATTTTGATTTTATAAAAGCTGAGAGTTCCTCTGAGCAATGTTTTGAATACAAGTAACAAGAATCAAAAATTATGAATTTTAGCTAGTGGTTGCTTTGACTGATATTCAGATTCATATCATTGAAAGCCTAGAAATTAATTAAACAGTTGGTAACTTCCATTTAAAATACATTGAAGTGAACAGCTGTTTAAGTAATATTGAAGCTTGCAATGATATAACGCAGAGAATTGAAAAATGTATAAAAACTGTGCTAAAGTGTAATTTTTTGTTTTTAAAATATTTCCGCTTGTAAATTTTGGTAATTGTACTCTTTTTATGGTAACTTTAAAAGATATATTAGCAAGTATACTTCAGATTTTCAGAGTTGTCTGGTGAGATGTTGAAACCATCGGAATTGTCTGGCTACCGAGAAAACATCTTATGATAATCCCCCATGTAAAATACGTAAAATTCAGGATTTACACTAAAACGTTAGTATATTACCATTACTATAAGGTTTTGAGATGTCAGGAAAACAGGTAGTAACAGTGCTATCTGTCTGGCAGTGAATGACATAATTTATAATACTATTCCAAAGAAAATATAAGGAAAACTGAGCAAATTTATTCACATTTTCTCTGAGTCATACCATTGCAAGCTTCAACATTACTAGAACAGCTGTTCACTTCCTTGTATTTTAAATGGAAGTTACCAGCTGTTTAAGTATTTTTTGAAGCTTGCAATGATATGAATCTGCGAGTATTAGCCAAAGCAACCACCAGTCAAACTTCATAGTTGCTGATTCTTGTTACCTGTTCTCGGGACATTGCTCAGAGAATCTTTCAGCTTTTATAAAATAACGAAGGTCTGGCGGTTGTGGGCTCTTGGACTATTAAGTTTTCTTTGTAATTCTTGAACACTACCGTATGCAATGAACAAGATTTATATCATAAGTAACGTCATAAAGAGGTACATCACCATCAGGCCAAATATAAATTATTTGTTTGCTAAAATTAAGCTTCATTTTTCAGGATGCAGGAGTCAAAAGACGTGTTAGGCCGCACTCACCGGTAAGTCAACGTTTACGTTATTCCGTTATGCAAATCCACCGCATCTTGACAATCAACAATGACCAGTTTACTTATCTAATCCACAGTAATTTTTTTTCGGTGATGCGCAACCGCATCATTTCATTACAAGGAGGAGGGAAAGTGACGCTTTTCATGCGAGCTCAGGCGAGGTCATAATTTGAGCGAGTAATGACAAGGCACTTTAGACCCGTGTTAAGAATTTTATTTTTCGTCATACTGCATAAAATATTGAGCTAACTACTTAAAAGAACAAAGGTTTCACAGACGAAAGAGTTGTTTCCATATTTTGTTCTTGCATTTTAACATCAGCTGATTATTTGTCAATTGTTTTGATGTTATGTATGATGATAACGATTGATGTATCGAAAGTTGTGTACCATCGATTGCAACGATGAATGTTTTAATCTACTGTTTTCTGTCATGAATCAGACTTACCGCTAACATTGTTATCGCTCAGCTTATCTTCTCACTGAGGCAAAATTAAATATTTATTCAGTCTCTTGACCCGCATAATGAACTATATTTTTCGTTATATCGCTCAATACAACGCGCTAACTACTTAAGAAAACCAATCTATTACCTTAAAAGATATCTCCCAAAGATGCGTCTATCTTGTTCTTGCTATTTAAAACAATCAGATGATTGTCAGTTTCATTTGTGTTAGGTTCGATTGACGACAATGAACAACTATCGATGTATCGAACGCATTTAATAATCGATTGGTGGAATGAGCGAGTTGCACAAATCGATTAAACCGACAACGATGCAACAACGAAATGCAATTGATAATAATAATCGATAACCACTCTCGATGCAATTGATAGCTCACCATCGACGCGGACACACTTTGCAGTTTTAGTGCTTCATAAACGAACAGCTGACGTCCTCATCATCAGCTGACTCTTTTCCTCCCTAGGGTGGAAAAGAGCTACTTTCGCCCCTTAATGCATGTATTGAAAACAGTCCTTTTCGCAGCAGTATAACGAAAAAATTGTTTAAGCGTTTAATAAATGGTGAATCCACAACACAACCGTTTACTTAATACTCTTAGGTAGATTACTTACCGGTGAGTGCGGCTAAGCGCGTCTAATGATACGGGATTCTTGAACTCGCCATTTGACGAAAGTACTGTAAGGATAGAAATAACGCAATTCGCACATAAGCTGATTGTTCAACTAGAATTCATGTTTTGGTTTCTCTATGTGCCTAGCCTAAAATGAGGGCCGACTAATAACTCGGAATACCATCAGCTGATTGTTCCTGAAAATTAATGTATGTTTAAGTTCATTTCGTATCTAATCTTAATAGACCATGGGTGTTATTTTATTTTATAAGATTGAGTTTCAGGTGAGTTGTGGTTCTAAACCCAAGTAAAATTAAATTCTCCAGACATTATAAAGACCGATATTTCCATTTCTAGGACAGCTCTGGAGTTCTGAATACTTTTAAAAAATCAGTAAAATATAAGCTTTCGTTAAAGACTGTAATCGTTTATGTATTTTTTATTTATTTTTTTATTATTTTTTTTATTTATTTTTTTTTTTTTGCTACTGACGTGTACTTTAAGGTTTTGTTGGTTTTCCACTTAAACATAACAGCGTAGCCCAGAAAAACAAAAGATATCGATAGATAGTTAAAATATTAACGTAGTATTTTTTTTTAAGATACTTTACTGCATTTTTTACATTTTGAGATGTTGACTCGGAACCAACACCTATCATTACTGGGTGGTTAATCCTTTAATTTTAAAGGATAATAGTTTTCGGCCGCCATCTTGAATCCGCTATATTGGATATCAACCTTATTTTTTTAAATATGGATAGTTATGAGCGATGGCTTGTGGCCGCAGTGTTCCCTAGTGGGGATTAACGTCCGCACTATTGATCACTATTGTACTACGTTCATAGGACAAGTAATTAGACAAGTTCGTAAACTGTAACCTAGGCGAAACTGTGGTTCGGATCCCACGTTAAAATGTAGGTCCCTAGTTGCCATTGACTGTTGGGCTATTGATTACCAGTCCTACCTAAGGAACAAGTCGGCCTTAGTCAGTAACAAGACTACAAGATCGCGCCACAATCATCCTACAATCATCTCACTCATATTCCAGTTAAAATATGCAGCCAGTGCTGCGTATTTTAATTTGCTGCGTATTAAACTTTTCGAAAGTAAATGGGTGTTGACTTATTTCATCATGATTAAAAGTCATTAGTTTTGTTTAAATAAAAAGTAAATTTTGTTGTTTCATTTTTAACATTCATAAACTGGAAATTATAAAAAAGGAGAACATTATAAAAAAGTAATAGGAGAACGACAATTAAAATTAAAGTTTTTGAAAAATGCAAATGTAGCATAAGTGTAAGTAATAAAAGATCGACTTCATGCGATCAATAACGATAAATTATACAATTTTTAAAGATAATTTTTACTTTATTGAGCTGCTACTAATTGATTGTTTTCTACGTCTTTCACTATTTACATTTTCTTACCCTCCACAGCAATTAAAATCGAAGCTTTGACACAAGTGCGAGAGTAACTTCCCGGAATTTAATTTGTACTTTAATCACTGGTAGAGGAAACTGTCTTGGGTTGATTGAGTTTCTGCAATTCTTCCCTTAAACAAAAATGTACTTCTGCTAAATCTTTCACATAAACTATGTTTCATAAAAAATATGAATTTGGATTTATAATATTATAACGAACTCATTAACTTTATTTACATAAAACTAAATAATTTTTGTCCCCAATTTTGGAAAGTAGGAAGACATACTTAGATTTTTCTCGGGAAGCACATGTTCTCAAGATTTTCTATTTACGTATTTCAAGTGTCCTACATACCGGGTGTCCCATAATAGTCCCCCCCCCCTAACTTTTTCCTATATTTTTTTCAAATATCAATTCCACACCACCCCCAAACATTATTGGGTAGTTAAAACTTCATTTTGAGGGGGTGCCCAATTGTGGCCGCCATCTTGGATCCGCCATATTGGATCCAAAATAATTTTTTCAAATGTAAAAGTGGTGTTGTAACCCATCATTTCGAATTAGATTTTTTAACTGATTACAATGCCGCAATCCGTATTTTTAATATCTCATTTGGTTCTCAAGATATGGGTACTTTAAATGAATTAATTTTCAACCAATTTAAACATTACAAATTGATAAAATAGGCCCATAACCACAAAATGATGCTAGATAGTGACGAATAACCACCATCAGTCATTGTTGAGCGATTTACACTTAACTTTCACCAATGTAAATTGTTTGGCCGCCATCTTGGATCCGCCATTTTGAAATTAGGTAAGTTATTTCAAATACGAAGTTACTATTGTGACCCATCATTTCGAACTAGTTTTTTACGCCGAATTTAATGCTGCAGACCGTTTTTAATTATAGCGTTTTGTTTTCAAGATATTGAAATTTTTCTAATAAAAATCTCAGAAAATATGAATTTTTTAAAAACCAAGTTTTATAGCTATAAACAGGTTGCGGCATTGAATTTGGCGTAAAAAACTAGTTCGAAATGATGGGTCACAATACCAACTTCGTATTTGAAATAACTTACCTCATTTCAAAATGGCGGATCCAAGATGGCGGCCAAAATTGGGTACCCCCTCAAAATGAAGTATTAACTACCCAATAATGTTTAGGGGTGGTGTGGAATTGACATATAAAAAATATAGGAAAAAGTTAGGGGGGGGGGACTATTATGGGACACCCGGTATGTTAACGCCAAAATATTTCAATTTGTGAAAGTACTAATAGTAGTAATAATAATATAAAACTTATTTAATATATTCCAGACTTTTGCCGAACCCTATATATATATATATATATATATATATATATATATATATATATATATATATATGAAAATGAACGAATGAGTTTTTGGCATCTGGGGACATCTAATTGAAAAGTCATGATGGTCTCGGGCTCGGGCTTAAGTCTTACCATGAGACCTACGGTAACAGCTTCTTTCTACAGGGAATATTCGCTTAAACATATAATTTTTTGCCTCTCATGGTTTCGATGTGTATTTCTCAAAATCCTTAAAATATAATTATTAGCATCTTCTAATTTTATAATCAGAATAGGATTATGTTAAATGATACCATAAGCCTTTAAACAAACAGTCCTGACATGATTAAAATATTTTAATGCTAAGTCAAAGTATATTACATATTTTTAAAGTTGTGTGATTCAGGTTTTGAAATTTATTTAAAACCATATTAAAAAAGTAAAAGTTTAAAATCAAAAACTCCCTTGACAAACAATATTGCCAACGTAAGGTAACCAAAACATGTCTCCTACCATTAAATTACAGTTCACAAGTTTACTAACAAGTTTGCAACTTTAGTATCCAACAACAGAAATCGTTATTACGTGAGAAACCCTCATGTGATAATGTGTAAGCAAAGTTTAAACATCGGTTTCAAACTTTTAATTAATTTTTTATAGTTTAGCAATTAAAAAATGTTTCCACATGCATTTAACAACCTTTTTATTAGCTAATAGTATATTTCGCAAAAAGGGCCGAAAATGAGGTTTTGCAGGCTTGAGATCGTTTTTCAAATTCGAGACTAAGTCGAGAATTTGACACGATCGAGAGCTGCAAAACCCTTTCGGCCGAGGTGCGAACGCTATTTTTCACCACACTACACAATGAAATATACCCTAAATAATAAAAAAAAATCTGATTATTATTTGACTCACTTGAAAACAAAACACAGCTATGAAAATCATATGATCGCAACTACCCTGTCTTGAATGCCGTATAATTATGTGATGTTCTGACGTTGTTTCAAGCAAATAAACGATCAGCTGACTTTCGGCCCTAGGGCCCCAAACGTTTTCGGTCCTGTGGCGGCAAACAGTGTGTTTCGGTCCGCGTTTGACGTTTGTAAAACAGGTGATTTCGTCGTAGTGTGGTGAAAAATATTTAAAAGCCTAGAGCTTTAGGAAGGAATTTTTTTACCATGTTTAATTTTATGCCTAGCAAATTTAAGTTTACGAATTTTAATTTAGAACACGTAGTTGCTGTTTCCTTATTAAGTGAAGTATACACGTAATCATTAGCTATAAAACGTTTTACCATATTTTCTTTGCACGAGCCTTTTGTTAAATATATGGTCATAACTAGAAGGTCCCTAAACTAAATGTCACATCTAAGGGAAACCCGTAAAATTTCATTAGTTTATTTATTCAATACAACAAAAAGTACAGTAATGAATTGATAAAACATACGTATTGCATGTAAGTTTAAAAATGGATATACGATCTTCCTTTTACCAAATAGCAGCGATAGTAAAACTATTCAAAAAAATCATGAAAAGCGTAAGGTATATACAAATCTCTGTAATCATTTTCAAAAAAGGTTAAAGTATGATCGATGGAATTCTATCAATTTGTTGTCTTAACGAATCAAAAAGAGATAGAGGAGGAAAGTAATCGGCTCGTTTGACAAGACTGTTCTTCACCAATTGCTAATTAGAATACAAATTACATTCCAGGCTGTCTCTGGTTTAGTTTAAATGAGCTTTGTGCCATTATTGCTTCGATTCATGAAGTTCTTGGCAGACCTTTTTAACATAAGTGATTTTTACAATTAATATTATTTTCCTTATTTATCTAGGCTTAAATCAGTTTACCTTAAAAAAGTGGCTACGGTACTTTTTTTACTAATAAGGGAATAAGGTAGCTTTTGATTTGACTAGGACGTCAACAGCATTGGTGTCCAGAGCAAATTCAACTACATTTACTGGTCGTTTTAATTGTGCCCAAAAACTATAACGGTAATGGTAGGGTAAACACTGTAAATATATACCTAAATAATAACGTAATATGTTTATTATTTGTTTACTTAAAGAGATTAGTTCTTTTGGTTTGGAAGTAATAATATGCCAAGTTATATCTTACCAAGATAAAAAGCAGTCTTGTGCTATATATAAAGAGTAAGTTTAAGGTCGGTTCTGTTCAATCTACTATTATGCATTTCTTCAAAAGACTTCTTGAAAACTGATTAAGCTATATACAAGATCTTTAAGCTCTTTTCGATAAATGGAAGAGAAATCAAATGTTGATGAAACATAATTAAAAGCCCTAATGAAGTTTATCTTGGTCTTTGTTATCATTTTTTGTTTACTAATTAAGTAAATCTCCCTGAATTCTAGGGTCTAATTAGGAGCCTGTTTATATTCCTTTTAAAAAGATGCCTTAGAGTTAAGTGTGATGTTCATTTTATTTATAGTTTTGTTTTATTGCAAAAACAATTCATTATTAAAATAGTTTTTGGTAAAAAATTGCATATAATTTAACATCAAATTAATTATACCCATGTCCATCGGGGCCAAAATTGCCAGTCAATTGTCCTGCTAAGTATTATCTATTACTTTTGGTAACTACCAGTCATTATTTCTTTTCACGCAAGGGATACTTCTTAGAACTCAGCTGTATCGTAACGGGCTATTTTCGTAGAGACTGATGAAAGACACTTTTATAGACATCAGTCATTTGGTTTCGACCTAACTAATCATATGTCAATAAGCTATGCGATAATGCTAATGAGCCAAATAACTTCGCCTCTAAAGTTTTTCTTTAGGCCACATCAGGGAACTCTGCAACCAGAAGGTTTTACTTTTCCAAACACATTTGTGTTGCTTAAACTGAATAATGAATACAAAACACGGTTTAAAACAGCTATTTAATGTGGCTCTAGTAGTCAAGCAGCTCATTTTTTCAGAGAAAAATGTATTATACACTAAAAATAAATATATACAAATATATAAAAATAAATAGAACTTTTAAAAAATAATAACGAAATGTAAACAGAAAAAATAACTGCAAGAATTTTCAGCGACACGTCATATTCAAGCGTGAAATGGAAATAGAGTAAAAATGATGGAGATGGTTGATACCATTTTGTAAAGATTAGGCAAATAGTTGTCAATAAATGTTTGCTTATTTAATAGGATGAAAATCAAGTTTGCCCCCTTACATGAGACTAGTGGATACGCGCTGCTCAGCAGCTGTCAAGTAAAGAAATAATTGTACATGAAAACATTTGCTTTAGCTGTTTCTTTTTTTATATTTGTGCCCTTGATCAAAATTGGACGAAACATTAATATTTTAGTGTTTATTATATTCATATATATTAAAGCTTTACCTACAATTCATGTATCTTACATATATTTGTATTTAGTATAAATTTTCTTCATAAATTAGGAAAATTGTACATACAGTTGAAAATTGTAGCCAAAATGAAATCACTGCCAAATACACCAATCTGGTAAAATATTGTACTCTTATCGCGAGAGTTTGGTTCGACTGAGGAAGCGGAAACTCGTCGAACTCCTTATAAATCTCACGGACAGACTGACATATTGCTACTTCAACGATAATAGGTTCAATACAAACGTTACATTTGTTACATTACATCTTCGAACTGCTGATCTATCTTTGACCTGGAAATTTTATAATTTAAGATAATATGTTTTATTGTAAGAAATTATTGGACATTTTATTTGAATTTTTTATTGATGTCATTTTATGGATATTTGATTTCTATATATATTTTTTCTCTCTTATTTTTTAAATTTTTTATTTATTTACAATCGTCACATTACATCAGTGAGTTGACAGGTGACTTGTCCAATTTTCATATCTATACACCTAAACTTAAAGCTAAAACACATACAAATAAAATACACTGATACTTAATCGGTAAAATATTCATCTAATGAGTAGTATGCCTTCTCCAATAACCAAGTCTTTAGTATTTTCTTGAATTTTGACAGAGAGTCAATGTCTTTTATAGAGGAAGGTAATCTGTTGAATATCTTTGGGGCCATATACTGTGGTGACAAGTGATACAATTTAAGCCTGTGTTTTGATGGTTTTATTGAATGTTTATACCTGGTGTCATGATCATGGGTATGCTGGCGCTCCATGAATCCATCAAAGTCACTTTTTACCATGACAGCGAGTTGATAAATGTATGAGCTATAAAGAGTAAGAATGTTAAATTGGACAACAAATTCTTTACAGTGAGCAATTTTAGAGACTTTGGCAACCACCCTTAAGGCTCTTTTTTGCAGAAGAAAGATTTTTTTTGCACGGTTGGCAGATCCCCAAACTATTAAACCATAATTCATGATTGAAGAAAAATAAGCGTGATAGGTCATGATAAGTGTTTCAAAGTTGGCAGTATCTCTAATTACCCGGAGTACAAATATAGCTGATACTAATCTTTTAGAAACATGTTCGATTTGTGATTGCCATTTAAGATTTGAATCAATCTTTATTCCAAGGTAGTCTACTGAATTTTTAGAGAAAATGGTAGTCGAGTTACATTTTATTGAAATATCTTTATGTAAATTGGAGGGAGAAAATTGTATTAACTGTGTCTTTGATACATTCATGGACAGCCCATTAACAGCAAACCAATCCTCAAGCAACTGAAGGTTCAAACAAACTTTAAATCAAAATGGAATAAAGCTCCATATGGAGTCCCTCAAGGGTCCATTTTAGGCCCATGCTTATTCATTATATATGTTAACGATGTCCACAAAATTACCAATTTTGTGGACATCGTTAACATATATAATGAATAAGCATGGGCCTAAAATGGACCCTTGAGGGACTCCATATGGAGCTTTATTCCATTTTGATTTAAAGTTTGTTTGAAATTTATTTATGATAATTCTTTGCTGCCGATTTTTCAAATATGATTTGATCCATTTGAGATCATTGTTTTTTATCCCGTGTCTGTCTAATTTTTCGATGAGTATGTCATGGTTGACACAGTCGAAAGCCTTGGATAGATCACACAGCACCCCAACTGTCTGTTGTGCTCCATCCAAGGCTGCAGCGATATCGTCAATCATGGTTGATATTGCTTTTTGAGTGCTAAGTTTTGATCTGATACCAAATTGTAATGGATTTAAAAAGTTATTGTCTTCTAAATATTGAATAAGTTGAATATTTACGATTTTTTCAAAGATTTTGGAAAAGGAAGGTAATAAAGCTACTGGGCGATAATCTGAGGGATTGTTTATGTCTCCCTTCTTAAACAAAGGTTTTACTTCAGAAAACTTGAGTTTCTCTGGAAAAATACCCTGCACCAATGACTGGTTTATCAGTTTGCAAATAGGATTTATGATTTTTGTTAGAGTTCTTTTTATTACAAAGAGGGGGATTTCGTCCCATCCACTAGACTTTGTATTACTAAGAGACTTAATGACCTCTCCGACCTCTTTAACAGAGACACTCTTGAATTTAAATGGTTCCAGATCTTCACTGAGATCACTGTTATTTTTAATTTCATCCATAAAACTAACAGCTTTGCATTTGTCAGCTGAGTGGTTAGTAGAATGAGCAGCATTAACAAAAAAACGGTTAAATTGGTTTGCTACTGAAATGATACCGTTTTTATCTGTTATAATTTCTTATCTCTACAGGGGTTTCAGAGGATTGTGTTTTGAGACCGAGCTCATGTTTCACCACAGCCCATGAAGCTTTTGTTCTATTTATTGATTTTTTAATAAAATTATCATTTGCTTTACGTTTTGCTAAAAAAACAACTTTCTTAAAAATGTTTTTATAATTTTTATAATAAGCTAAAAACTCTGGATTCCTATTCCATTTAGACTCTTTATGTAAAATCTTTTTCCTCTCAGCTGAAAGTTTAATTCCTTGAGTGACCATTTTTTCTTGTTGAAAAAGTTACTGTTTACTGATTTTGCTGTTTTTGGAAAGGATTTGTGAAATAATTTGAGGAAAACAGAAAGAAAACTGTTATAGTTATCGTCAACTGAAGAGCTGTCACTGGAACCCCAATCTGCATCATGCAAAGCTGTTTCAAAATTTAAATAGTTATTTTCAGTGAACTTGCGTGTTAATTTTTTGTTATTTATATTTTTTATTGAAGAAGACAGGGGTACTATCTCAAAAGATAAAAGTAAAAGTTGATGGTCAGACACTCCAATATCTAAAACAGTTTGGCTTAATTTTTTTACTTTAACATTAGAAATTATATTATCTATACAGGTTCTTTACACTTTTGTTATTCTGGTTGGAATAAAAACATTAGGAGTGAACCCGAAACATTCACATATTTCTAAGAAATTAGAAGTACTTATCTTCTGTTTGAGCAAGTCAATATTTGTATCAGAAGAAATGAAAATATTTCATTATTATTTTCAGATTATTCTTGATCTCTTTGGCCCTAATTTGTAAACGTTTAAAATAAATCAGGAAAAATGCTTTGCAAACGGCTGCATTACAAATAAATTATTAGTAATAAACAAATCAATAATTGTCAAATTTAAAAAGGTAGGTCAGGAATATATGCTATGTTGGAGTATTTACGTAATTATTCTAAGAATCAAATATTTCTGTTGCTTATGATATAAATTAATGATAAAACTTCCAAGAAAGTCTTAAATCCAAACTTAGTGGAGCCAAATTAAAACCTTGCTAATGAAGTTTATCTTTCTTTCGGTTTCCATTGACCAGTTAAAGTCTTTAGCGTTCTTGCACAGCTCAATAACTTTCAAAGATACCATAATTACTTCACATATTACTTAAGCTTTCACAAGATTATTCTTGATCAACTTTCTAGTTATTTCCAGCAAAATCATATTTCATTTTCGACACCTTTTAGGAAATGGAACAGGTTTCTTGTAACTTTACAAGTAGGTGAGTAAAAAATTTGTCGTGCGTGGAAAAAATCTTAGAAAGTTGGAAATCGTCTTAATCTTTCCTTTTTACATCTAAGTAAACTATTTTGAAGTTTGATCCATGTTTCCTAGTCTGCTTTCGACTTGGGACCACCAAAAAATCAGAGTTTTGGGCCATAGTTTATTCTTCTGTAAATAAGTAAAAAAAACCGTTCATTCTACATAAAAGGTAAAAATACAAGAATTGTGGAGGACGAAATTCTGCATTAAATTTATTGAGTACCTTCTGATAAATAAACTTTATGGTAAGTTGAATAAAATGTTTTATCAAATTTTTCTTTTAGGGAAGAAGCTCTGACACCAGCTGTGCAGGTGTCTCAGGGTAAAACCTAAGCCAGCGACTATGATAGCTTTTCGTTTTGGGGCCTTCAGATGCCAAAAACACCAATCGCTCGAATTATTATAAATATATATATCTATAAATATATTATATATACATATATATGTGTCTATAAATATATTATATATATACATGTGTATATATATATACAGGGTGAGTCAGACCACCCGTCCACCTAATGTAGCGGGAGAACGGTTTGTCATAGAAACGTCAAATAAAATTATTCCCCACTAATTTGCACATGAAGAATTCATTAAAAATATTTTCATCGCGATTCATGTACAGGGTGTTCCAGAAATGAAGCTCATGGGTTCGAATCTCAAAATTTTCTTAAGTAAACCTACAGCAAATATGATATCATTTTAAAGGTCTTGTTAAAAGGAACATTTTGGTGAAAACAGAACTAAATTATCTCAAGCCGTTTCAAAATGGCGGCCATTTTTGTGAAAATTTTCGTTATTTACGGAACCCCTTGTATTTTTCAAACCACTCAACATTTTTCAGTTCTGATTCAAAATTCTTAATCCTTGGTAACTCAGCTTTACTATGATATGTCACATGACAATATTTAAAAAAAAATTTAATTTTGAAAAAAAATTATTTTTTGAATATGTTGGCAGCCCTAAAAATAAAAAAAATCAAATAGCAACATATACCAAAAAGCATATAATTTTAAAGGTCTTCAAAATTTCTACAACTTTGTAATTTACACAAGTATTATAACTTTTTTAGTTTTTTAGTTATGGTCAAAAAACTCCACTTTCCCATATGAAGTGCATGTTATTTATGCAGTTCATAATAACCAAAGGGTACCCACAGACCGTTTGCTATGGACGTGCAATTAACATGCACTTCATATGGGAAAATGGAGTTTTTTGACCATAACTAAAAAACTAAAAAAGTTATAATACTTGTGTAAATTACAAAGTTGTAGGAATTTTGAAGACCTTTAAAATTATATGCTTTTTGGTATATGTTGCTATTTGATTTTTTTTATTTTCAAGGCTGCCAACATTTTCAAAAAAAAATTTTTTTTTCAAAATTCAAAATGTTTTTAAATATTGTCATGTGACATATCATAGTAAAGCTGAGTTACCAAGGATTAAGAATTTTGAATCAGAACTGAAAAATGTTGAGTGGTTTGAAAAATACAGGGGTTTCTGTAAATACCGAAATTTTTCACAAAAATGGCCGCCATTTTGAAACGGCTTGAGATAATTTAGTTCTGTTTTCACCAAAATGTTTCTTTTAAGAAGACGTTTAAAATGATATAATATTTGCTATAGGTTTACTTATGAAAATTTTGAGATTCGAACCCATGACCTTCATTTCTGGAACACCCTGTACATGAATTGCGATGAAAATATTTTTAATGAATTCTCCATATGCAAATTAGTGGGGAATAATTTTATTTGACGTTTCTATCTCAAACCGTTCTCCCGCTACAATAGGTGGACGGGTGGTCTGACTCACCCTGTATATACATATGTCTATGTGTTAGCTCAATAACTCTCGTACAAATGGTCCAATCTTAATGAAATTTGGCACAGAGTTATAAAGTAGTTATTATTTGGACGGGTTAAAAAACAAGCCCCATCGGACCATCGGAGGGGGGGGTGTTAGGGTAATAAATCCCTAAAAATGTTTTTTTCATGTAGAAAAATTTAAATAAACGGTTTTTGGCTTACATCATTAGATTCAGCTCAAAAAACAATATTTTTTCAACTTAGTTTACATTGAAAAATAAACATCTTTTCAATGTATATGAAATATTATTTTTTGACATTATTTAACAATGTTCTTTAAGGATAAACAAATGTAAATACATCAATATATATGTTTCTAAAAATGTAACCACCACAACGTTATCGAAATATGTCAAAAAATCCCTTTTTTATTATTTAAAAACATTGTTGACATACATTTTAATTTTTTTATATTATATTAATATACCCCAAAAAATTTATGGTCAATTTGATTAATGTCTAAAAATATTTGGAAATATTTGTGCGCTGATAGGGTAACAATCCTATTAAAGTCAATGTCTTTTTCAACCGAAGGATTTTGTAATATTTTTTGAATGAACCTTTCATAATACCATATCGCCATTATCGATTGTTGCACGTCCTTTAGGATGCCGAAAATGATTATTTGTTTGAGTCTCCCGAGTCATCATAGCTAATGCATTATTTATATTTCTCATAAGCGCTATCTGGGGTTAGTTAAAAACTCAACTACTTAGATTATATTGTTTCAAGTATATTACAAATGGTTTGGTCTTTAAAAAAGTTGTAAAACCAAAGTAATGTATTTCGTGAATCTTATAAATTGGTTTGGATAGAGCTAACGGTACTTAATCGTATATAATACAACTTAATTGGAGATATACATGATAAATATTTTTTAATGTAATAACAAATTTTGCACGATTGACTGAAAGAGTATTTTATTGAATATTAAGCACCTAGATTCAGCGACTGTATTAAGCTACTCACTTACTAGCGTATTCATTACTGAAACGTTGTCACTGTTCTTCAAAATATTTTTAATTAACTGAATAATTCACAGGGTTTTCCACTCAATCAAAATCGATTGTAAAAAAATTATAATTGGTTATTTATAATTCAGATATGTATTTGTAATGATGGTGTTAACAATTAATTGGCTCGAAAGCCACCCTATCAAAAAATTACCGGAACGATTTTTAACATCATTTGGTGTTATTGGTGCTATCTGGTGATATTGTACATACTATACAAAATAAAGTGTTTAAATTGATACGTGAAAATCTAATTTTAATTTTATTATATCAACAACAGGACTTTTTAAGCTGTCAGGGATTTTACAGAGTTAAATTCTTATCCTCGTCATCCTCACAACAGAGGAAACTACAGAAACATAAAATGAAAGTCTTTGAAGCTACTACGCCAGAGACATAGGAGATTTCTCTTTGAATCAAAAATGACTTTAACCACTGTGCTGTTTCTTACAACCATTTATAATAACACATTCCTTAGAAATTAAGCAAAGTTTTACAGGAAATGTAAAAAATTGTGGAACTCATTTTTTTTATAATTTTAAAGAAAAGACAGAAGGATTTGGAGAGTGAATAAAAGTGGGTTTTATTTCTTGAAACATTTAAAAGCTGTTTAATGGCATGACCCTCGTTGCTGTCGTAGAATTATTGCTAAAAAAAAACCTTTTGTAGGGTGACGAAAAAGTTAACCCTACGCCTACGGGCTCTTGATATCTTTTGGGAATTTCTTTTTATATATTATTTGCTTTATCTCACTTCGCGACATTAGCTCAAAGCAGTTAACCCCTAATTACTAGTGATAAATTAAACGGTTTAAATAAAGATTAGTAGAGATATGTTATAAATTAGCCAATTAATAATATGCCACTAATTTCAGTATCAATTACTGAGCTGTAAATAAAAAGCGCTTAAAATATACTTCTGCAGGACAAGGACCTATATTTATATATATATATATATAGGTGAAACTGGTAATCGCCTTTTAAAAATGTCATTCTCAATCTAATTTGGGTCTATTAATTGCTAACCTGGATTATCGTAGAATATTTCAAATAAATCAACATTTAAAGCCACATTGCCTTAAAAATAAGGTTTCCCTCGAGAATTTCTTATTGATGAAAATTTTTATTTCCTTACCTTGTTGATTGTTATTATACGTGAACCTTTTATATTGAATATTGAGGTGGATATCAATCAATAATACTGAAAAAAATCAGCTATGCTGGTGTTTTTTATATAATGGCGAAGTACCAATATTAAAATATTTATGCTAAAGATTAGTTTTAAATACAGCAGAGTTTTAGTTTGTTTAAATCTAAATGATGTTGTTATGATAAAAAATAATATTGAAAGTTTAATTTACATATTATATAATTTTTTTTATTTCTAGTGATTAAGTTACTAAGATTAGTTTTGGTTAAAAATCATTCTTCCCAAGGCCTATGGTGCACATTCCTAAAGTAAACGAAGTACTGTACTCAAACGCCAAAATTCAAAATTACTTTTGCAGGATTTTACAGCAAATAACATTAAAATTATTTTACTTATTTTTTACCAAAGTAACTATTAAAATATTTTAAATACATTAAATATTCTATGTAACAGAATATACCTAACAATAAAAACCTCATCTAAGTTGTTCCACAAATTATCTTTGCGAAATAATATTTCCGTAAGATCATAAAAATAAAAATTTTTTAAATCTGATTAAACAAAATATTTACTTTCATTATGCAGTATATAATTCACTCTAGGTAAACGAAAGAAGCTGTCATTAATCTGGCATAAGTCATTGATTGGGAACCCCCAAGAGAGCACTAGGAAATAAATGGAAACACTTTTAGTGAGTTGTTAAAGTAATCTGTAAACCTTCAATGGATTTCTCTTTCTGGTAATTTCAATTATAATTGGCTTTTAATATGTCAGCTAACAATGAAATTTAAAATAATGGGAAATTCTTTTTATCCTTTTGACATTTGCAGTTAATACTGTTTTTTAATTTGTTGCAAATATTACACGTCTCTGAAAGTAAAATATATTGTTTAGCATTCAGGTCCTCTAATTTCCATTTACCGTTATTTCTTCAGCCCGTCCTTAATATTTTATTAGTGATAAAATTAGAAGAATATTAATTTAAATTTGTAAATTATCTCAAAAATAACTTACTCTGCAAAAGAAATTTGGCTGCAATATATACATTTTAATATTTTCTTAAAAATTCATATTTACTAAATACGTTAAACAGTTTATTCTCTGTTTACTTGGAAAATAACAGTGAACTCCTACGATTCTTTGTGTTGATTTAACGCCTTAACGTTATTTGTTTGATCGTTAGGCCAAACTGATTAATGTATAATTGATGTGTCCAATTGTAATGTTATGTGCGTTTTAGTATATATTTTTTAGCTGTTTTAAACCTCTACTGATGAACGATAATGTTTTGTGTTGCACTTCATGATTAGCTCTTACGTCATTTTTCGAGATATATAATTTAAGCCCCAAAATTGTAGTCACTTTTTTAAGCAAAAGACCTTATACACTCACCAAATACATAAAAAACCATTTCATATTAAAAAAAGCCTCAATAAACAGTTTGAATTCTTTGTTGTCTCAAATTGTTGTACAAAGTAACAACAAGTTAATTGTTGATATTTGTTGTATGATTGTTGTAATTTGTTAGAAGTATAGTAAAGTATGGAATTTGTTTTCCAAGTCTTTACGTATTATATTTCTTAATAAACATTATTAATTACAAAGTTGTATAAACAATTTCAAATTGCTTTACTACTGATTGAGTGACGTGAGTGAAGGGAAAAATGTTTTAATGCGCAGGTTCGAATCCGCGATCGTCGGTCTTATCATGGATTTAAATTTCTTGTCCTCAAAATGCTTATTAATTTTCTATCTTATAGAAAAATCCCTCTGATTCTATGTAAATTTGGGAAAAAGTGTAACACAAATATTCTGTGAACACAAACCGTGCAGAGGTGACAAAACGGTAATGTCCAAAGGGAGCGCTCTGCTTTGTTGCATTTTCTGGGTGTAACAACAAAGGGTGACTTTTAAACAGAGTTCTGGCGCTAACTCTACAATAGGTTGAAAAACATTCAAATCCCTTTTAAAAAGGCAATTATTTCTGGAACTATCACAAGAAGAAACGTGTATTCTCTTATTTCTATTCAAAACTACTAAGAAAGTAACTACTACTAGGACCTAAGAAGGAAAGTAGTTATAGCAGTACTAAGAAAGTGTGGTTTTTTGGTGATAGTCGCCGGATTCCCATATATTTTTCTTAAACGAATACTGCTGTATTTTACTCTAATAAACAATAATTAATTTTACAATTTCCACAAAATATTATTTTTTAAACAAATGGATAAAACAATGATTTTAAAACTCATTACAGAATCAACTTTAATCCAAGCCATAACTTTAGTACTTAAAATACTATTATTGTTCAAAAAACAGGGTTTTTGAAGAAGACTCTGAATTCAATGAGCTATATTGTTTTTGGAATATTCAAATCCACAAATCATTTGTTTTGTGAATGCATACATATTATTAACGGTTTTAAATATAATTTAGCTTTCAGAAAATTTACAGGTTTTAAGTTGTTTTTTTTTTTTAACGCAGAAACAATGTGAACCCAAGAGAACATGAAAATAATCGTAAATCATTCTTTTTATGTTTCCCAAAGTGGTCGTTTCCATTCAAGCATTGTTTCCTCAGTTTATATATTGTTTTGAATGTGTCTTTTATGTAGCTAAAATGTGTTAGGACATGGCTTGCCAAATAACAACCCTTTTATTTGTGAATGATTGCTTAGAATCATATTATTTTCCATTACACGTAACATTGTTTGTTTTAAAATACATTTATTTACTAAAATCATTAGCAAAATATTTTAAATCAATTTTAAATGAGTTTTACTTTTATTTCAACTGACTGGTAATAATATTCTCTATTTGTACTTCAATATAATTTTAGTGGAAATGCTGTCATTAATGAAAGATTTATTATATGTTATATTGACTTGCCCATTCCAAAACCATCCCGATTAAAACTGCCGTATGTTCGAATAACTTTGAAACCTCGTTTTGAATAAAGCTAATTATTTCTTATTTCATCGTCTATATCGGTAAGTTATCACAAGTGAGGAATCTGCAGAAGTACTATAATTCGGCATCTTATCTAATGTTTGATGACAAATATAATATTGTACCATAAATATATAATAGCTGTATATATATTTTTTTTTTGATCAGATTTAGTTTTATTTAAAATTTATAAATACCTCCTCTTTGTTTCGATTCAGAGGTTAAACAATGTTTTTAACATACTATAAAATATAATAATTTTATTATTATATCGTTAATGTCATAATACTATCATATCGTATTTTCTGAAAAAACATTTAAAGAGCCTACATACAAAGGTAAATAAATATAAACATAAATAAAACACTGATGCTGGTTAGAAATTTTTTTAATCAACCTTAGATATATAGTTCAATTGAACTACTTCACTACTTATTATTTATCAAATTGCAATAATTTTGCAATATTATATTATAGTCATATATAACTACAATTATATAATATATTCAGTATAAAATCCAAAAAAACTTGTTATCTGTGTGATCATTAGTACTACATGTACAAGAATATACACAAGGAGATTTAAGGTATGGATGGCTAATCCTCGATATCTCTTTTATTCCAAATTTAAATTTTCATCTAGAGTTTTCCAGTAGTGAACTTCAATCTCACTTTTTAGATTTTAAAATAGGACTATTTAAATATGTAATTTGTAAATTATAAAACCAATGTATACATGTTTCCTTGTGAAAGAAATCACACATTCATTTCAATTTGATCATTAGCATATTCGATTTTATTCGATTAAAAGTAGACAATTGCTTTCTAAAAATACTATCAGTATGTTATGAAAGTATGATATATACTTCAACATATTATATTACAATACTACAGTCACTTACATAGCTTAAAGATATTTAATTGAAAGTGCAGGAATCTGAGGTTGTATTTGACCCCAAATTCACTGTAGGTTCTTTTTGTAACAACGAATACAGACATTTTGAATTGAATTGAATTGAAAGGGTTGAATGATATGTAAACATGTTGATCGCATTACAACTTTTTTCAGAGTTCAACATTATTAAACTTCATTTCGCTTTCATCCATATTAAGTAAAAAATTATAAATTGACGTCAAATCGATAAATGTTTTCTTTCGCAAAAATTATGATCATATCAATAATAATAATATTTTAAGAGTAATTTTCTGTTTTCTTCAACACTGGAGAACCAAGTTCATATTTATCATACATTTTAAATTATGCACAAGTAATATAAATTTAATTTTGTGACCAACACACTCATATTCTAGCTTTATAAGTACTTTGCCTCAATTACTGAAATTTTACCTCATAGTTTCTTTTCTCTTTTTTAATAATTTGTATAATTGGCTGCAAACGCCATGGCTTTGGGAACAAAACTACAAAAGCAATCCTTGACACTAAAATAATGTCATTTTGCGTGGATTTTTAAAACGTCTTCATCATTTGCAGAAATTTCGACAGGTAATTGTGATTAGTTCAGCTCTCCCACACTGATCAAATAACTTCTTTTTTCATTAACGCCATCGTGTCAATGACTTCCATTCCTTTTTCACTGAAAATGTTTACCAAAACAAAATATTTCTCGACTTTATTTTGTAAATACCCCCGTTGCAGCAGACCTGCATACTCAGCGAATTTCAAGTGCAAAACAACATATTTTAATCCAATACAGCAAGATTCGACATGTTTTGGTAAGCTCCATAAGAATAACATGGGGAATGAGTATGCAGGTTTGCTGCTACAGGTATATTAAAACTGGCTGGTTTCAATTCAATATTTAGTAGAGCTGAACTAGAAGAAGCTATTTACCAAGTTTTATCAAGATATGTTGACAAATAAGCGAGATATAGAATTTTACTTATTTCCCATAAGGTTAACATTGGGACAACGTACTGTGTTTACCACCTTCAATATCTCGACAACCAATGGACATAGAGCAATGATTCAAATCACTAAATTGTTTGTTTTTTCGAGCTGAATTCAATGGTGCCAACAAAAATTGATAAAATGTCGATAAAATTTATTTTTCTATGTAAAAAACTCAAAAAACACATTTTTAAGGGGGTTTATCCCCCTTTACCCCCCCCTTCCAATGGTCCGATCGGGCTGGTTTACGTACTCGTCCGAATAATGACTACTTTACACGTCTGTGCCAAATTTCATTCCAATCAGACCATTTTTGCGAGCGCTATCGTGCTCACAGACACACATATATATATATAAAATTTTGAACGAATAGTGTTTTTGGCTTCTGGGGGCCCCAAAACGAAAAGTTATAGTGGTCCCGGGCTTACATCTTACCATGAGACCTACGGTAATAGCTTCTTCCCTATAGGGGAAATTCGCTAAAATAATATCTTCTAAGTGTACCATTTTATTTTAAATAATTTAACAACAAAATAAATTATAAAAATTCATATTCGGATAAACAAAATAATGTTCAAAAACCCTAGATTATCTCAACGGAGAATCTAAAATGCCATTGTAAACATGTAACACTATGTGCGTTGTTAACGTGGGTTGCAATAAAACTGTTGGTGACAAATCAGTAATAGAAATATTGTTTTCGCTTCGTTTTATGCCTTTCTATTTGGTATTGAAGTTTTATTGGATTCAAAGCAATATCCAACGTAATTAATAGGATATTCGATATTTGGAGATAGGAAAATTTACGAGACCAAGTTTAGTTCCACAAGGTAACACAGCTCTTGTATATGTAAAAGCTACCTATGTATGCAAAGTAGGGCTTGGTTTGAGTGTTGATGAAGTTCTAAGTGCCTCTAAGCAATTAAATACCTAACACAAAGGTATTGAACCGCCTTAGATCTTCTTAGATCGTCTAAGTTTGTATAATGCTTAAGAAATAGCTCCTACAGCATTACTGGCTCTCTATAAGAAGAGCAAACATTTTCAAATACAGCAATAATTTGATGTTTTCATCAATTTATTTCACTGTCCCTGCATTTCTGCTCGAATTTCTCATTTCCAAAGTGAGTTTACGGGGTTTTTTCGTGTTGATATAAAACGTTTTGCCGACGTTATGGATATGTTAAAATGTCTATATTCATGGCGACTATGAATAACTATGGCTAAAGCTCAATTCTTCACTTTAGCTTCATTGAGCTCTCGTTGTTTGGTTGTGATAAGAAAGTCGTCGCCCTGAATATGGATATTGGAAGATATTAAAAAGGATGGAAAACAACAAATTCGATATTGACACGGCAAAAGCCATACCATAAACCCTCTTCGTGAATTCATCCTAGGACCTTGGAAGCCTCAACAGCAATACTTTTACATTGCTGCGTTTCAAGAAATCGATTTTATCTTTCCTGTTTTTGTTATTGATACGGCATTTTCTTTTTCTTTCACAATTTGGATTTTTCAATGTGTCATCGAAGTCCTCCGAAATTTAGCTTTGCCTGCATGTCATTCTTTAGTTCAAACAGTGGGTTTGATCTGTGCACTGCCTTTCTGTAAAAGTTGTTCATAATGGATTATTTCTAATGTTCTTAGCGTTTGTTTATACATCAGTACAAGTAAGTATTTTATAAATGTTTTGGGTTTTGTTAGTTTTTCCATATTTTTAAAAAATATAAATAATTGAATTGTTATTCTTTTTGACAAACACTGTTTTTACTTGCAACTAACCGCTGCTGTTTATCCGAACTGGTGCACGAAATTACCATATTGATTGTACTTTTGTTTGTAAAATGGGTTACAATTGAGATAATTAGGTTAAAAAGTCCAATGATATTTTTAGATGACCGAATTGCGTTTTATGGGTTTAACAAAACATTTGCTATCTCTCAAGATCTCCCATTGCGTGAAAGAAAACAAACAATACAGGTCGATTGGACTTGATATACGATATCAATGATCTATTTAAAGTACTTAAGTTTTCTGTGATAATTTCTACAACAAAGTGAAGTAAATACTACTTTCACGTCTTAATTTAGGTTTAAAGATCAATGCATGTTCATGGTCACAAAACTACAACTACAGAAAAAAAGCTATAAAAATAATTTTATTTAGCTATTAATTGTAGACTTACACAACGTTTAAATTAGGCGGCGTCCAACAGCAGTAATGTTGATAATGTAATCTCGGAGGTTTGTTCATCTCAAATACAAATGTATATGAATTAACATTTTGCTACTTTAAACGGCAAAAAGTGATTTTGAAATGGCAATACATGAACGTATAATAGAAAATATGTATTATTAAAAAACCCGCTGTCCTATTTCATATCCTGGCGTCAACAATACAGTCCCATGAGGGAGGCGGAATAAAATATATTCTTACAATGCTTCCCAAAATGGCCGTGTTCATTTCATAATGTTTCGTATTGCCGGATATAGTTTCCAAATGTACTATACAATTCAAATAAATTATTTCTCAGGAGAAACATACATCTAAATAGATTTTTTAATGTCTTTACACACATAATTTGCACTTTTTTAAAACTCAAAGTATTGAACTGATGATTGATTCCCACATACACCATAGAAAAAAAACTCTAAACAAATTAAACACTGCACAAAGCAGGTTTTTTCATTACATATTTGGTCAAAGAAAACGTTAAACTAAATTTAAAAGTATTAATATAGGTTTGTCAGTTCAGTTTTATTTGAGCAAGAACTGTAATAAAATATTTTCTTTTGAAAAACCTGTTGGTAACTGATAAAAAAGGTTAAACCTCAAAGTGAAAACACTAATGTAATTTATATACTGTGTCAAAGACCTATCTACCACTTGCCTCACTCGTGATTTTTCCTCTGAGGTTGTGATAAGGAGTGGCCCTTTAGAAACAGATCAAAGAGACTTCAGTTGGTGAAATCACCATTTGAAATAACATACAGTTTGTTCTCGGCCGTATCCAAAGTTTTTTATTAAATTTCGTATACACTTTTGATATTTGGTTGCCACTTAGAGACACTTACACTTTTGGAGATTAAAAGTTATTTATAACACTTTAAAAGCAACGCATTAAGTTAAGCGATTTTGTTATTTTATAAAATAACAAAAAAAATTATGATTTTATAATTTGTTTTCGCCCTTTTACTGTAAAAAACCATTAGAACGCACGTTATTATTAATTACGCGCTTTGGGCCGAGGCCATAAAAACCTTAAAAGCCTTCTTGGTAAATCAAAGATGTGGACTTGCTTGGGAACCAAGCATTATTTTACATTGATTTGCTATACATATAAATATCATATAAAATGCCCACTGCACGGGTCTATATGATACGGTAGGTAACCTCGAGCATTTGATATTCTTCCTTGAAACAAAGATTGCATTGTAATGTTGTTTATTTAACCTATTGGTTGGATGGATGCAACATATTTTGCTATCATATATCAATATTGTAGAATGTTTGTTCAAACTTGGAATATACAATATTCAAAGTAGTTTCTGGATGCTTCCCAGTTCACAGAACAATCATATTCCCTTAGAGAGGGGACGGTGCCCAAAACTTAAACACGTTATTTCACTTTTAGAAATATTTTACGTTTATTATTGCAAGAGAGATTCATGATATTTCATGTGATGCTTTTAAACTTTTATGTCGTGAACTAATACCTTTAAAAGCTTCTTAGTTTTTGGACCCACGAGACAAAAACTTATTTGTAATTGATCAATCTTTTGATTTCATTTTTAAAATATCATTAAATATCATCATAATGGGAACTAAAAAATCGTTTAAATACTAAATTATTTTAAATTATTAATTAAATGTCTATTTAATTTAGCACACAGTATTTTAAAACTATTTGGGTTGAATTATTTTTCACGGCTAGACGGTCAGCTAGGATTCAATCGTGGAGCAAGAGTAAATGAAAAATATATTTTAAAGACCATTTTCTAGAACGGAAAACGGGGTTAATGTCATGTAGCGCTTTTATGTTTAAGTGTATTTTTTCTTTTTTAATTGTTGACGAGAGGACTGGAACATCTCAACAGCCTTTGCAAAAGTGGACAGCGCCATTCACCTAAATGTGCGTATATTTCTTAACAATGTGGTATTGTCCGTTAAGCCAAGGTTTTGTCAGCATTGTGCATGAATTAAAATACTAAAAATACCATTAAAATGTTCGATCCCAACAATGTTAACCAGCTTAGATAACCCTAACCCGAAATATAAGTAGCACAACTGACACAATAAATTCAGGAGATCTCTATAAATTAGACTACATGAGGTCTCTATGATGACGAACACTGAAAATTGTACACTTACAAAGAATTTTCACGTTATACTTTACATAAATTTTTGATGTATGTTCAACCTTCGTTCAACACATAGGTAGTGAAACTGCACTATTTGGATTAGTGGTGTAGGAAAAAGTAATAAAATTTTAATGCTGAGCTCTAAAGTAGTGTATGAGAGTGACATAATTGCTGATAACGGGACTGTTGATACCACGTTAAATACTTACCACGTTAGAGCAATACTTATGGCATTACCATGACGTCAACTGAATACATCATTAGTAGTGAGTATATGTAATTTATTATTGATTGTCGTTTTACAGAAGCTATAAGCGAATGTCGTTTACCTTATAAAGGTATCTTTAATTATGATCATCTGATAGTTTTTCAATGATATACTTTGTAAAAGACATTCCGAAAACGTTATTAGTGACCCTTGGTCATGAATTAAATACAAGTTTGCAAAAAAAACTAAGCATACATAAATAGTTTCAGAGTTAAGTTATTTTATCTTTTTTATGACAAACAAAAATTATTCATGACACAACACTCTTTTCAGATATTTTAAGAGTTTAATTCACTTATTTAAACGTTTAAACAAACATTCAAACATTTAATTTTTATGAAAAACCCCGGGGAACTGAAAACGAGGTTAATGTTATTGTTACGTCATTGTATTTCAGTTAGTGTATTTTTTTAATTTTATTCTGTTACTTTAAAAATATCCAACGTATACACCATTGGTATTAATGAGGTATACGAATTCCGTTTCCTTTCCAGTCGAGCTAGAATCTTGATTTTGCACTTTTTTTACTTTTTTTTACTTGATAGGAATTTTACTCGCAGATATATAGTTTAAATTAAATATTTTAATTAGTTAACCTTTTAATGAAATCTTTAAATTTTGGCACTTCCGTGCAACCCACCAATCACGTTTTTATTTTATCTCATTAAAGTAGTTCACGCCTCAAAATAGGACTGAACGATCTTAAGCACAAGTTAAGCAGCTTACGAAACTGAAGAATATTATGATCTGTTTATATTTCAAATAATAATTATACTTTTAAGATATCGCTGCTTTCATTTTTAATAGCAGGCCTGGGAAACATACAGAAAATCACCGTAATGCTCGATCAATTACAATGAATCAACTCATATTCCATTATAATATTCGGAATAACTTTGGCTTATTTTCACACGACTTTGCCTAGTAGTTAGAAAAATAAATAATATATTTCATGTGCTTTTATTTTGAATAATGCGTTCAAGCATTTGAATTTGTGTATTTAATTTTTCGAAAATAAAGAAAAAAATCTCCTTGATATTCGGATTCCAGCTTCCGAAATGCCATAAAGCCCTTTTATACCAATCAATGAAAACTTTGTACAGAAAACAAATTTATTTCCTTGGAAATTCACTATTGAAACAATTATGAAACTGAAATATTCAAGTAAGATATACAATATAACTTTTGGGAAGTAAAATTTTGACAATGTATTTTTATGTACCCAACAAACCATGAAGAAAGTTTGGCGCTACAATAATTAAACTAAAGTGTTTGGGTACCTTTGGACCGAAAAATTATTTTTCTTATATCTCTTACACCAGGAAACTATTCAACACACAATATAAGAAAATAATTAAATAAATAGATGTGTGTGTGCATAAATGTGTAGGCAGTTGTGGTAATGGACATTGATTGTTTTAAATAGCTCCTAAATATTCCATTAAGTGCTAAATAGCTTTTACTAAAAATACAAAAATTTCAATAAATATTTATTTTTCATTTAAAGGTGTTTGAACATAAAATCCACAATTTAAGGCTGCTGCACTTTGATATCACAAGGAAAAAACAAAAAATAACAAGATTCGAAAACATCTGAACGGAATATTTAAAGTAATTTTGAAGCTAATCATCCTATATGTACATCTTACAATAATTATACATTCTAAGTCTCATAACAATTACTTTGACCACAATTTTATTTTTAGTTTCATTAAATATTTTCAGATGACTATACAGCAAGGCATTTTGGAAATTTATATGCAATGGACAAGCATCAAAATTATACTCCTTTTGGAAAAGTAAACTATGTGAAATCAAACCGATCATCGAGGCATAAAGAATTGATTCAAGTCAGTAACAACAATATGCTACTGTGTTACAACAAATAAATTTTTACAGTCATAGAATCTGTGTGTACAAAAATTGCTGATGGATTTTCAGAGCTTCTATACGTCTTGTGTACTGTTCGAGTAACTCCAGTTGTGCACTTAGCTGATCATTTAACACCTAATGGTTCCAACACGGTATATGGCAAGAGACCAATACTTCGGAAGTGTTATGTTACGAAGATTGTGGTTTAAACCTTCAGGCAGAATTAATAGAAATGATATATTCTAAATGTGAAAACTATCGTCTGAGGAAGTATGTTCAATTTTTATGATGCAACTCTTGTTTCAATGAGTAGTAACATAGAGTTAAAAGGCAAATCAACATTATACCTATCCTTGCCAGTAATAGGATTTAAATGGAGATTAGTTTGAGTTTGAGCATCAATAAAAGTATAAAAACTTGCTACAGTCATAAACACCTGTTAAAAATACCATGCACTTATTAATATTTTGAAATACTTAGCTTATCGAGGACAATCCGTTTTCAAAAGAGCCTCACGTATTGATGGTTTCCTTCACAGTTACCCCCTAAAAATAAATAGGAGCAGTAACCAAAATTAATATAAGGGGAACTGTGAGAATTTCATGTGTAATCTCATTCGTAAAATCGTAATTACTGGCCATTTTTATCCAATATGCCCATGCTTACCAAAGATAGGATATTTTTTATTTTTGTTCTGGTCACTCGGTTGAACATAAAAACGCATGTGTCACCCTCCTAGGTTATCGACAACATAATCCGACATTTCGGGATATGGAATCAGATCCCGTTCTCAGGTGGGCAAGAACCTGCAACATTACAATATTAGTAACTAATGACGTAACAGGTAGACAAAACTTTAAAAGCAAAGAACTGCAAAAGCAGTCAAAGTATTAAATTTTGGGGTGGTATCTTTGAAGATACTTTGAAGGGGTTGGATAAATCCTACCTTAAGAAATCAACGAAAAGTTACTGCAGTTCAATAAGAGTTACATTTCAAAATCCAGACAGTCCTGTCCAGTCCGGAATCGATTTTTTGTGTTGATCCATAAGGATTGGTGATGAGCCCTCCCATATTATCGGTTTGTAAAATTCCAGAAAGCAACCTGTTTATTTTCAATAATGAATCAAAAACGCTACCAAAAATAAAAACATCAATAACTAAGTAAAATCGATCAACATCAGTCAAATCGGTTTGATGATCAAAATTAATGGAGCTACTCATTTTTGCAGTTTAAAGTAATTTAAATTGAATCTAGTCAAACTCTATATTTTTAAATAAAAACATATAAATCAAATAAATGTCCAAATTATCAGCCACCCCAACCATCTCAATCGACGACACATAAATCTACTGTGTTGATGTACGTGATGACTATTTTTAACCTGACAAAATCTCAAACAGCTCAAGAATGTATACTACTACTCCTCCAGTCACACATCTCCTTCTGAACCATTCTGTGGGGGCTGTAGAAGGAAGTCTAAATAATTTTTGTCTGCCAGAAAAATGTTCTCATGAGCATGTTTAGGCTTCCCCACAATGCTCAATGCAAGGATCAATGCATGAAGTTAGGTTTGCTCAAAGTTCCATCTTCGTACATTTTTTTAAGTTGTCACTTACCTGAAATATGTCAAACTGCAAACTATATCACAGTACAGTCCACAGTTATAATACACATGTTTGAAAGAATACAAAAAACATTTGGCTTAAAAGACAAGAAAGCATTTATAAATTATTTAAAAGTGATTTTTTGTAATTCCTTGTGCAGTAACTTTTACAACAACTTCTTTAGGTTGAGTGATTTTTTTTCTAACGTTGTTACCCAAACCCACGTTTATCCTCTTCTTAGTCGGACTCTATTCACCTGCACTGAGGGTTGGCCACATTTTGACGACGACAACTGGACTACAGGGCGATTATCAAAGTATCCGAGTAAAAGCTGAAGAAAAACCAAATGTTACATATAAAACTAAGGTTGGCTGAAATATTCGTAATGTGCTCTAGTTGCGGTCAAAAGAGGATATTAAAGTATTTTCTCTAAAAAGTATGAGATATCATAGATTATTAAATTCTAATTGGCGGCTGTTGTATGTTTTTAAAGCGTATAATTAGTAAAACTCTGTATCGTATGAATATAAAATATTTTATATTTTTTCTATTATTAATATCCCTTAACTGATACAAAATTAAATTTACTTAAATATATACAAATGTGTTAATACCAAATTTACTACTTTGTGACGAATACGAAACCCCTCTGTTGGCTGTTAAATAAGGAGTCCCGTAAACGTCCACATTGGGAACGTAGCTCCAACAAATAAGAGACTTGTTTGCTGAGATTAAACAGCATTTATCATCAAACTAAACAAAGTTCTCAAAACAAATTAAATTACTTTACAAAATAAGATTTTAAAGCAAATAAAACTCCAAAAACAATAAACAAGAATTATTATTACTTTTATTATTATTAAAAATATTAAATTGCATTCAAATATAACTCAAAGGAAGATAACTGAGCAGCCTGGAATTTGTATGAATTTAAAGACCTACACTTTAAATTGTAAAGAACTGAAAAACTAAGATTACTTACGTGGGCCCTGGCCTAATGGGCCACGAGCCCTCCAACACATCCAAAACTCCCTCCTAAGCAAAAGATCCCCAACCCCTTGTTACCTAACCTACTTAAAGCCTGAGCTGTCAGTCAGTCAGCATATTAAGAGTCTGTTTAATATCAATTCCAGTCTACTCACACAACATGCTCAAATACTTCCTCTTTCCAAAGGTCAAACCACCCAACCATCACAGCACACGAGTATCATCAAACAGCACTACTCGAATCTTGCAGCTCTGCACAGATAACAGACGTTATTTTAAGGATCTCTAGGTATTGGCTGTAAAAATTCGAAATTTTAGGGGAATAGGGAGGTGGGATGCTGCAAACAATATTTATTGTTTTTACCAAACATCTTCGCCTCCATCACCTTTATCATTTATCAGATTTTTTATGTGATTAAGAACCATTGAGTGGAAACAGGTTTTAATAAAGTTTTTCCTTTTACATTCATTGTATTTTCTCTTTCAATTTACGTTTTATTTTTCAAAACGTAATAATAAATTCAGGTGTTGTTAAAATCCCACTAAATTCCCTGCCATCAGTCATTTATTATATGCAGGTTTTACATCCCGGCTTATGCAATATTTCCCTTGAATCAAATTGGCTGACAACATAGCAACGTTTGCATTGTGCGATCAAAGTGCTATGTTTATTTCGCTTTCAAAATTAGAGTAAAAAATCTGGTTTTATGACTCAATAACAAACCAGTCAAGAACTTAAGTATTTTTACACCTAAATTGCAAAACATGGGTTGGCAGCTGGTAGCCAATTCATAACATTCTCCCATTTTGAGGGCAACGAGAAAATCTTGAAATAAACTTCGCTATCTCATTTCAAAGCAAGGGTAGAACCATCAGCTGCAACCTTACGCTGCTGGAGGGTAGTTTTGTTTGAGCAATACAAATTTACAATCCAGATATATGTTTATACATTTTCAGTCCATTAGTTTCTTCAATTGCATATTGCTTGAGGCTTGATATAATTATCAAATAAGAAATAAAAACAGGACTCACGCATCACGCTAAAATAACGGAACGTATTTCAATTTTAGGACTTCATTTGCCTACTTTAGATCCAACCTTGACATTTTGGGGTTTAAGCCTTCATAATAATTTCACATTTTTCGTTCATGAATCGGTTATTTTTAGTACTATACTGTGGGAGAGGATTTACAAGTTTTGTATTTTTATTGCTTTTATAAAATACTAGCAGAACCCGTGGCTTCGCTTACGAGAGAAATTCAACATACAGTACAACCTTCAATAATATATTTTTGTTTTTCTATTTATTCTTCTTGTTGTAAACTGTATTTCTTTAAACATGCCAAATGTTCTTTCAGAGAAAGAAAAAAAAACAGAGAAATAGTTTTAGGAATTCGCTTAGTGCGCAGGTCTGCTACGACGGGGGTATTATATTTCTGCCTAAAGGACCTGTCCGTACTAAAAATGCGTCCATATCCAGCGCCCCACCGACAAAGCTCCAAAGGGTGTTGCTGCCCTGAGTAGGCTCATGGCTGATAACGGCGGTGATCCCTCTTGCAAGTGCCATTTGCTTGTGCCACATAGTCGATCTTGCTATGAGGTGGAGGGCATTGCACTTACGCACGATAGAAGCGAATTTACCGAGACTGGCTAACCCGAGTCAAACTCCGAGAATCATTTATGGTCGTTTCAGCCTACCGCACGATATATGAGCTTGCCCTGGTCATGGGGCACGACATGAGGAGCGGCACCCTTGGCTTTTTCAGCGGCGCGTTGAATCTGCTTGCATATATAGTATAGAGTGGGGTATATTATGTACCCCCGTCGTGGAAGACCTGCATATTAGAACTGTTTTTTGCTTCAAGAAGGTATATGTGTAAGTAGAACCAAGAAATTGTATTCACTGTCGAAAATAATATTCTTAAGTTTTTAGGGTCTACCTTGGACAAAAAAAAATACAATACCACTTCAGAAATTTAAAAAATGCTATCTCACGTTTTAAAGGTCTATGTTGTTTGAAATATTGGTAGATAAAATTAATAGTTAACAGAGGCATACTCCAACTCTTTAAATAACAACTGTTATAAAAAAACCTTCAAGTATCTCTAGTCAGTGATTTATTTTATGTTATATTCCTGACAGTTGGTTAAAAATTCTACAACATTTCTTGTTTTTTAAATATTTTTTACATGTTCTTCAATCTGTGAAAAATGAGTCCAACTAAAACTAATTTCAAACAAAGATCACTTTTCCAAGTAAACATGTCATTTCCTTACAATTATGTAAACAATATCTTTGCTTAAGGTTGATAAGGGATCGCTTTTGGGCCTGAACCCATTTAAGTTAGGGCTAAATGGATGGATTATAAACCTTTTTGGGAAATTTTACATGTATATATCAAGTTTCATGGCAAAAGATTCAACAGTTTTCGAGACCATAAACTATACACAAACCAACATCATCTTATATATATATATGTATATATATATATATATATATATATATATATATATATAAATAGTAAAAGAAAAAGATTTAAACACTTTACAATCGGGGTTTCTATTACCCTAATTAAGTACAAAATCCCAAATTTTCCCCCAAGAGTGGAGTAAGAGGTGTTCCGTTTTTATCTTTTTTTGCCTAACGACCTAAAGATCATAGAAAGGAATGTTCCTACCAAATTTGATGAAATCGTCAAAAATGGTGAACTCTTGAGAGTGCCGATACATACAAACACACACACACACACACACACACAGCTTACTCTTACATAGGAAATTCACTAATTACCCGGGTAAGTGCTAGCTTGTGCATTGATGGAAGCATGAAGCAAGTTACGCTCTTTAATGCTGAATATATATCCTTTTCCTGCTGGTTCTAGGTAGACCAATTTTTTTTATTTTACTGACAAATAAATACAAATATTATCTTTAAACAAAAACAAGACAATTATTCACAAAAGAATCTACCAGAACTGAGTTTAATCTTTTTCTGGAAAAACTCATAGTGCTGTTTCATAAAGTTTTATTTCTATTCTGTTTCCAATATAACGATATTTTACTAGTGAATAAAAGTTTCCAAAAGGTAATTTCAGGATTGATTTTAGACATATGGTATTTGGAATGGGTTCAGGTTAAAACAAAAAGAAAAATGTATGAGGTTCAAACATGAGTGTCTATTTTCTTATCTTGGCATCCAATCATGGGATATGTTTCTGCTAAACAGAAAACATGATAAAGTAATTTGTCAAAAATAAATAATATTTATATTAGCTGCTCATTAAATTTTGAAACTCAGCAGAGAGTAGGTGGCAAAACGCTAATTTTCAACGGGACCGTTCTGCTTTGTTCTCTTTGCTGGGCTTTGAAACAAAGGGTGATTTTAAACAGCGCTCTCTCGCTTTCTTAACAATAGAATCTAAAAACAACGGCGTTTTGCTCAAATAACGAGAATATTTCGTGTGTTTTCACAGAAACTTCAACCATACCATTTAGTGCTGTAAAAACTATTATTCTATTGAACAAACATTTACTTTGTTTCCTTTGCGAGTTACGAGATATTGTGCATTTGCCATTTGTTGCTAACATCGAACAAGATGAAATAAAATTGAACATTACCTGTCATACATGAATTTAAACCTTGTTAACAATAAAACACAATATTGGATAAATGACACATCAAAACACATTTTTAAATATCCACATAAAATATAATTGAAAACGTTATATTTATTCAACAAAATAAGTCTAAAGAATGATATTCTGCATTAACATAGGAAACTCATTTAAGGTGAAAGCTTTTTGTTCTATCATCCGGAGATTTAACTTATCAATTCTACATAATAAATAATACACATGCAGTATTTTCAGTTATGAAAAGGAAAAGCCAGTTATATCAAGTTCAAAGTCAGTTATTGTTTTTCCTTAATATGCTTTGGCAACTCTAAATTATTACAGCTACTGTCTTGAAAACTTATCCTAGACAGAGGGGCGTATCAATACAGGAGCTGAAAATGGTAAAGCATGCACTTTTTGGTGTAGTTAGTTTTATATTTGATTCCGTTTGTAACTTAGGCGAACATAAAACGCTGATTGTCACCCTGTTAGATAATAGACAACAAGGGGGAAAAACGCTAGAAAGCTAGATATATGAAAAAGATGGTTAAAACTAGAAAGGTGAAAGTTAAATCAATACACGTAAGCTTAATAAACGTAAGCCTTATAACAAAAAAAGGTCATTAGCAAAAATACTATATATTTTATATCTTACCAACAAAAGCATGTTTTATTAAGATTTACCTAAATTTTTAATTTTTTTCTTAAAAAACCAAGTATTAAAACCATTTTACGATATCTTTCAACTGAAACGACAAAAATTTAAGTATGCGTTTTTGGATGATTTAACTTCCACCTTTCTATCTTTAATCGTTATTGAGTTATGAATAGCTAAAAAAAACAGATAAGCTTATCAGTGGTTCTCCCCTCCCCCATGTTACACTTATGCTACTAATCAGTGATGGCAAATGTCCGCAAGAAACTGATTCTGAACATCCCCCTTTATCTTTATTAAAGGTTCTCTTTTCATCTGATCCATGAATGTAAATTTTCAGTTTAGGGGTAACTATGCCCAAGTATACTTAAATTACTTTATGGCGGTAGAGATTAAATTATTGTTTAGTATGAACTTTTAATGAGTATCATTTTATTCTATTTTAGGGACTAAATTTAACTTATAAGTAATCTTACTCCACTTCTGATCGCTTTATTGAACAGCAACGTAAAATAATGTATCATAATTTATATCATACTATAGTCATCTTCATACTATAGTTTTAAAACTTTCACCTGTACTCACTGCGACACATCAAGGAAATGCAATTAATATAACTTCAAAGCACAACATCCGAACTAATGGTTCAACCTATAACCTCTCTGTCACCCAGACTGCCTTGTGGCTTGCCGAGCCAAAATATATGTGTACGTTAAGATTCTTGCTGATTTGGGCAGAAACAAAAAAGTTAATTTTCCTCTCGGCCAAAGCATACAAAAATGTTAAACAGGTTTTAGTTCATGGTATAGCAATAAAACATTTTAGTTAAAAGGGTAAAGATTAAAATTCACTTTTCATTCGAGTTTTAACTTGAAGACCCGAACGTAATTCATCCATCGCAGGTTTACCGATAGCTTCAACAGCTCACTAAAAGAGTTTCCATTTATCGCAAAGTGCCCTCTTAGGAGTCCCAAATGAGTTTTAATGTCGACCTAGAGGCAAACTCTTTTCAAACCTCTTTATCGAAAGAGTAAAGCCAATTTTTATTTTTATTATAGTTGTTATTTTATTTACAGGGACAAAATTAAAATTTGAACTAATTTTATATTTATATTTTGGTGATACGTTACGAATTTTATATTGTTTTAATTTTTACGATTTACATTGAATTGTTACTTTTTTTCTTTTAGTTCAACTTCAAGGTGATATACAAACCATAATTTATAAAATTTACTGAGAGAAAATTCATATAAATTGGCAAACAACCAGAAATATTTTAATGACATTTAGTAATATTAAAGATGGTTGATATATACCAGATTTTTTTTATTGAAACTAAATATATAGGGTCTTTTATATGTTTATTTCCAGTGGTTTTTGGTTCAAAGTTGGAAATTTTACAATGCCTTGTTAACGTAGTTGTATTGAAATATGATTCTTTTGTTTAGAACCCAACTTTAAGGTGATATACGATTGATAATTTGTAAATTTGATGAAAAGTTTATATAAAAGAGACAACAACCAACAATATTTTAAAGTCATTAAGTAATATTACAGACAGTTATTATATATGACTAGGGGGCCCATGCGCAAATTGCACATTTTAATATTTTGTTTGTTTTTAAAAAACTCACCTACAATTCAAAAAAATAATTTTATTTTAAACTTACAATCATTAAGTTAAAATAATCCTTTCGTGAAAATTAAATATTAAATTTATTATGAAGCTTAACTGTGAAAACACACAGACATTGTCCATCGCTCCAGCACTCTGTATCTGAATATGACTGTCTTCTGGAAATAATCTCTTACAACAACAGGATACATCAAGTGTTTTTCACGTTTTCTTGCTCCAACATAATCCATAAGTCGCTGGAAGTATGTAGGTGGTACAATGTCACTCTGCTGTTCAGTTTTTGACTCTTAGAAGTTATATGTTCTTACCAAAAGTTACCCATGTTTTCCCTAATCATACTAATCTCGTTTGCTTGTTTTTCTCTTGGGCTTCTTCTTTTTTCTGTTTCTGGGTTCAAAACTCGTCTCTAGATTAAACGAATAATGCAATTCCCTTTTCCCGTTCTAAGGTTTCTACGTGGGTAAAAAACATTTTAAACATTAAAAAACTTATTATCATGTAAAAATAAAACAATACAAATAATTGTAGAAGTAAATTTCGATAAATAAATTTAATAATTAACAATATTTTTACATTTGTAGATTTTGTAATAATATTTGTAACACATATTTCTACAAATATTGTAGTTACAATATTTGTAATAATATTTGTGGATTTTTCGTCTCTTTTTTACAGTTAGTTGCTTATTTTTGTTTATAACTGTCACTGGTCAAAAATTCGTCTGAAGATAATCAGCTGTTAAACTACAATTCCGATTTAGCAAGTTGGTCAGCCTAGACCGTTGAAATATGTTAGAAAGTTGGTCAGCTCCATAAATAAATCAAAGGCTCGGGGGTCACCGTAAAATAAATGCCCTTTTTAATTATCTGTCGCCGGTGCGCTAGATCATAAGCTTTAAAATGACACCTCAATCGTAAAAATCGGTTAAGTAGGACAGGTGAAAATGGGATGTAAAAGAGAAAACCCTTATTTTATTACGTATATAGATTTTCAACAAATCAAAACGAAAAATATAGGGCCTTGAATATATGTTTATTTTCAGCGTTTTTTCTCTACGTTAGCAAGCTCACAACGCCTGACCAAAATCAACATAAAATTGAACAAAAAAAAATGTTACGACCCGTGTGGAGAAAGTCGATTTTATACTCAGCGAGTTTCAAATAGTATACGAAGAAGGGGATCGTTTTAACAGGCAAAAACATCCATCTATGATATGCATCGTAAACAGAAACAATTTTATCAATATATATCTATAAGTAGGATTTATTAAGCAATTGATTTAAAGTTTACAATCATTTTGTGAAATAGGTTTCTATGTAGTTCTAAACATACAAACTTTCGACTTTATTTATTGTACATTACACAATTTCAATAATTTTGAAATACAAATAAATGGATTAGACATTTGAATTGGAGTGACATTGATAAATAGATGGAAAATGCAGAACATCAAAGTTAGCACAGGCTGGTAAGCCTAAACTACAGACTCCCTAAACAGTTCTCAGCCTGTAAACTTAGTTTCTTGTTACTAACTGAAGTGATCAAATCTATCTACCTTAGTAATTTACGTAACAGACCTCAATTGTTATGTTGGTCCAATTGTAAACATAACCTTTTACTTATTACCTATTTCTTTGTAACAGTCCCTCGAAAATTTAATAAGACTATTTAAAGACAAACAAAACTTCCTACTTCAAAATTCTAATAACTGCTTATAAAACGTACTACCTAACCCCCCCCCCCTTGCCTGGTTATAGTTTTTCATAGTTATACAAGATATAATTACGTAAAATTATGGTTTTGATATTAGGAATTATTTCATTGTGACACTGTGCCAGTAAATTCATTATTATTAATACTTGTTTAAAACATAGCATCTAGGGGAAAGCTAACTACTTGGATAATCATTTAAATTGCACTAAAATACTGTACTCCTTCCCAATACGTAATCTTATTTTAAGTTATCGGTCATTTAAAGAAGTATACCAATTTCCTACAATATGCTGTATAAAATATACAATACATTGTACAATTTTTTCTTTCTTTTATCAATTTCCAATGTAAAATGTTAATACTGACCATTAGTGAGTATAAATGTCTCTAACTTTTATGAGCGAATTGATGAAACTAACTTTTCACCACGCCTAAAGACAAAGTGAATGAATATATTGGATATAAATTACAAATTTGAATTCTGGAACAAGTGACAAATGTATACACAAGCTCAGGAGAGAACGGTGCAAATCAGAGAAAGGTTTTTGTTTCAAAGGCTAACTGGAATTCCGGAGTTCGTTGTATGAGCTAAAGCTTTTTATTTACATACAGGCAACTTAATATTTATTGATGCTGAAAGGAGGCAAAGTGACATGAAATATGAGTCATGATTGATGTAAGATTAACTTTTGATTCACTCTTGTTGGTAATATGTCTTCAATATCATGGTGTCATTACTAAATGTCTGTACTTCTGTAATCCAGTTCATATAAATACAATCGTAAGTTCTTTAAAATAATTACCAAGTTTAATTACAAGAATTCTCATTCCATAGATTTAGTATTCGTCATTTTATCGATTCAGAGCTTAATTAAAAATTACTAGACTAACCCCGTGCAGCGCAAAGCGCCGCAAAAAAAATTAAAATTCATACTATTACTTTTCACTATAAAGACACTGGCATAATATAATATCTAAAAAATTAAACAAATTTGATTTAATTTGTTCTGTAATTAGAAACACAATTCTACATTTTTAATCACCACTGAACTTCTTAAATGAAATAAATTACAACATGAACCAAGGAAGTTAGCAGGCGCGAACCCAGGGAGGGGGGCTCAAGCTTCTCCCAAATTCGGAAAAATATGCAAAAAATGGGAAAACACTATCTTCTTTAAGTGTGGCAGGAAAATCTCTCAATTGTGTAGTCTTCAGTAGATTTTTTGATTATTTCTTAGAGATTCTGTGATTTCACGGCCATCAAAACTTTTATCACCGTCGGTCATTCTCTGCATATGACTATTGTTCACTGTACCGGTTTTCCAGCCTAAGTTTTCCAATAGCTAACTTTTTATTTTATGTGTGACATTAAACCTCTTATAGAGAAAGCTATTATTTTTTGCTCCTTTTACCTGTGTATTTCAATTTTTGAAATTCCATGTAACTATCCAATATGGCGGAAAAAATAAAATTTTCTTATGGTACCATGTATTTTATGGTGTTTTTAAAATTCTACACAGAAAAAATGTTTGTTAACACTTAAATCCTCATAACTTCTTGACCTTAATTTTTACAGACATACGGGTGGTGTCATTTTGTTTTTCATCTTAAGCACTAAAACCCATGAAATTTTTATCAAAATCGTGTCAGCCGTTTTTGGAAAATGTGGAGTTTTGTAGTTTCTTATGAGTTCTCATGGGGTAAATACTCTTAAAAATCAAAAATTCAAAAAATGAAAAGAACACCTGGAGATATTATCGTTTCATACCTACATGCCGAATTTCATGAAAATCGGGCCATTGGTGTCATCTCTAGCTCTGTTTACATACATCCACACTCTCATACTCACACGCACACGCACACACACACACGGATGGACAGACACCACTCTGAAAACCACTTTTTTATTCAGGGAGCATTAAAACAAATATATCCACAAACAACTCAAATTCAAAAATGTTGACAAAAATACTTTCTCCATATACTATGGTAAAGGGGAAGAAAGTAAAATGAGAGGAAAATTAAAAAAAAATTTAAATACCTACATAAAATCATAAAAATAAGGGGTTTCCTCATAAGAAGTTTACTGTCAGACATGAAATGAAAAAGTTAGCTTGGTAAACTTAAGGCTGGACATTCGGTATTTATAAACAATGGTATAAAACACCTAGTAGGCCTAGTTAAGTTAAAATATGTTATTTGTCATATTCTTTGAAACACAATTTTACACATTCAGTTACCACTAACCTACTTAATAAAGTAAAAATAACAACATAAACAAACCGTGTTATGACAGTAAAACATGTGCTTTAAAACAAAGCTTTATAATCAGATGATCTGTGCTGTTATACTCAGTTGATCAGTAAAAACAATACGAATGAACAGAAAATATTTTATATTCCATTTCTAAAATATAAAATGAAGGAATATTTTACTTTTCAGGCAAATGGCCATATATAAATTTAATTACCTTTCATTTAACACAACCTGCATGTAATTCGTTCCGATAGAACTCCAGATCAACTTAAAATAGGCTAAAAACTTTACCCCATGCTATTGTCTGAAGTGATTTTAACTTCCGTTTTTGAAAAATTTAGTGGAGTGACATCTGAAACCGAAGCAAAATGGGCAAATATAGATACAATTACCTTTTATTTGGTACCAGCCGTGTGCAAATCGGTCCAATAGTATGATCAGGCTCGCTGCCAAATGTTTAATTTTTCCCTATGTTAAATCTCCATAAGGAAAGTTTATTTTCTTTTGAACCTGGTTAACACATTTTTTTTCAAATGTACCATTCATTGTAGGTCTCAAAATGACATTTAATATGAGTGTGCACCATTAAAACCGACCTTTTACGATTTGCCATTGTGATAAACATTTAGACCATCAACGTTATTGAAATCAGCTGTTTCACATAATTAAGTAGTTATGATAGTTAGCAATTTATCAAAAAAATTATTTTTCATTAACACCTATAAAAAATAATATTCCAATAATATAAAACTGTTTTTTTTATTTAAAGGATACTACATGATAATGCATACATTTTTATGTACTGACCATGATAAACCAAATGCTTCTCGAGCGTTTGCTCTTTACCTGTCGTTAGACAAAATACCTCGTGTCTTCACAATCAGCTGAATGAATGACTCAAATTATATCATTGCAAAGGTTTGGAAATGTAGATTTTTTTAATTTAAAAAAGTAAGATAACGTAAAAGTATATAAAACCTGCAAATATAGAGAAGTTGAGCTTTTATTTGGTACAAACTGCATGAAAATAGGTCCACTGGAAGTCTCAGACGTACTGTCTAAAGGATTGGAAAAGTTCATTTTTCCCCCATGTTAAATCTCCATAAGGAAAGTTTATTTTTAATTTTTTACCCATTTAAATTCAATATTTTCAAAATTCAAATAAAACCTGCACATATAGGGCCGATAATCTTTGTTTTGGTACAACCCGCGTGTAAATCGGTCCAGTAGTACGGCCAGGCTCGCTGTCATAAGCTTCAAATTTCTTCCCCATGTTAAATCTCCATAAGAAATGTTTATTTTCCATTGATTACCGAGTTAACATAAATATTTTCAAAATTAAAATAAAACCTGCACATATAGGGCCGATAACCTTTGTCTCGGTACAAACCGCGTGGAAATCGGTCCAGTAGTACGGCCAGGCTCGCTGTCATAAGCTTCAAATTTCTTCCCCATGTTAAATCTCCATAAGAAAAGTTTATTTTCCATTTTTGGCCCAGTTAACATAAACATTTTCAAAATTCAAATAAAACCTGCACATATAGGGCCGATAACCTTTGTTTTGGTACAACCCGCATGTAAATCGGTCCAGTAGAACGGCCAGGCTCGCTGTCATAAGCTTCAAATTTCTTCCCCTATGTTAAATCTCCATAAGAAAAGTTTATTTTCCATTTTTGAACCAGTTAACATAAGTATTTTCAAAATTCAAATAAAACCTGCTCATGTAGGGCCGATAACCTTCGTTTTGGTACAACCCGCATGTAAATCGGTTCAGTAGAACGGCCAGGCTCGCTGTCATGAGCTTTACAAAAGTTTTTTAATATATAAGATGTCAGTGTAGTATATATAATTAGACTAAAGAGCAAAGTTTTACACCTCGGCTCAGTGTAAGCACAGCTTCACATAATACACACAACTATGTTTATTTCCGTAGGCAATTTTCCCTGTCGAAGAGTAATTTATAACGAGGTGTAAAGTGGTTACAAATTCATACAACGTGTGCAGTGATGTGTATCGAACCAAACAGTTTTCATTGCTTGATGATCAGGGGACTAATTGAACTGGATGTCATGGCTCGGTGTAGTGTAAGTGCAGTACCGTATAATGTACGCAGTAATGTGAATTGGCCAAGCAGATGTCCCTGTGACTGATGATCATGAGACTAATTGATCTGATGTCATGGCACGGTATAGCGTAAATGTAACACCACATAATGCACGCAGTAATGTGTATTGAGCCAAGCAAATGCCAATGTGACTGATGATGGAGGACTAATTGAGGAAGACGTCACAATATAGCAGCCAGTAATTGTCATGTGGTTTGACAGTTGTTTTAAAGATTTTGCCTTAGATTGTAATATCTACAAGAATTTTAACAGCTAAAAAAACGAAAATACCTTATGGGATTATATTTTGCTTGACATAGAACAACGATCAATAAAACTAGTTTGGCGATCGTCGAATGCAAGATATTGCAAGATATTTTTATTGCAATAAACTTCATGAAGTCATTGGTCTTAAAACTGTTTCAGTACGTTATAAGGTAATAAAGGGATTATAAATAATGCCGTGTAGTTCAAGTGTTCCTATTAACTTTTTATTTATTTTATGCAAACGTTAGTAAAACATGTACAGTAAATGCATATGAAATTGTTTGGAACTAAAATACGAAAAACTACTCAGTTTCATCTATTACTAAAATTTAAATAGACCCTCTTTTTGATTTAATGAAAACAAATAAAAACTATACTGAAAACGTCTTCTAGCAGATGTTTGCATTTCAAACACTATAATCACCTTGAGTTAATATTCCTAATAATTAGTATATTCCCTAAATAGGTAATACATTTTTCTACACATTATCAAATTAGTTTATCGCAATTTCATGTTTGGTCGTTTTAGATTAACGAGGAAACTCATAATGGGATATTAAACATATCACAAGTTGAAACTACATCTTTAACGTCCATGTGTAAAATCTTTTACAAAAAGAGGATTTTGAATGTGATCTGTGTTTGCAAATTTACTTGCATATCATATCCAACATCAGCCAAAAGCGCGGAAATGATGTATTGCCCAAATATTGTCCGTTCGACACGTTGTTTAACAAGGCTGTTGTTCATTCACCTCGTTCAGTTTTAAAGATAAAAGTCTCACAGTTATTATGTCCTTAAATGGATGTTTCAAATTTTTTATCGATTGTTGAGGATTTTATTTGTTTCCTAGGAGATATCATAGTATACTAATAGCTGCTCTATCTATCAGACCTGGTTAATACATAATTAATTGTATGTTTACACATAAACGTTTTTAATCTGTTGAAAGTAAGCTGATTCAGGCTTACCTTCTGTTACTTTGAGCAAAGAGTGCCAATTTAGAATGTAAAACCTGTGTTGTACATAGTTAAAGAATTTAAAAATGAGTGCAGTGTAATCATATTTAATACCAGGACCCTTGTTCAAACATTGAAAGATCAGTAATTTAACTCCTCCATTCAACTCATTTTATTATAAATAAGTTGTAGAATAAGTGCAATTCATATACTGATATTTTATTTAAAGACAGCTACTTTTCTGATAAAAATATGTTTTGTAAGTACCAATCTTACAATTAGTATGTTTCTAAACTGGCAAGCAACGCATATTCGGCGCACTGTCTGACATCGTGTTAGCGCCCATTATCTGACATGTAGCGTCAGAAGTTGCATACAGGTCTTAGTTGTTTGAGCAGGCATATACAGCTAAAGAGTCGAAGAAGTGAGAAAGTCATTTGTCAATGTGGGAAGAGTCTAAGAGTTGAGTATATAAGCTGAGGATGAATCAGCAGCTGTGTCGTTCTTGTCTCACCGGGATCACACTGCACCCCTGGAATATTGGGAACGTAAAAACTTGGTCCATTAGTTTTTATGATTTTTTAATAATTTTCAATCTCTTATTATTGCAAATTTTAAGGTATGTAGAAAAAAATAACATAGACGGTGTGAACTGGTATTTTTTATGAATTGTATCCTAATTGTAATATTTTTTCATCAACCAACAATTTTGACTTTTCATTTTTAATTTTCTTTTGACAAATAAAAGTAAAATGAAATTTTTTATATAAAGAAAGGAATATGACTAACTATATTCCTTTAGACATAGAGAGACTGGATGCAAGTCTCTCTTGGGACAGTTTAAACTAAAATCATGCGGTCATGTAAGTTCTCCTTAGTGTGGAAACAAAGAGATTATCTTTTTATTTTACTTCAACTATTTTTCTCAAGCCCTAAATTCCAAGAGAAGCAATTTAATTATGAAAAAAAATCAAGAGAAAATAATTGTTATTGGATTTTGTTTTTTATGATAATAGAATACCACAAACCGCTACAGAGAACCGTGATTGATGCATGGTATTGTGTGTTAAACATCTCACAGACACTTAGTGCTTGATTAAACACTTGACTCGGTCTTTCATTGCGTACCTTATGAATTTACGGTCATATTCCGTACTTGGCTTGTAAATTATGTTGGAGGACATTACTACTGAACATTGTTTATGTGAATACTAAATTAGAATTTAGTTAAAACACTGATTTACAGAATTTAGTGGAAACATTAATACTAAAATATGTTGGAAGAATGTTAATCTTATCCATTTGGCAACTTAATATAGGACTATTGAAAAAAACTTCTTATATTGCCGGACTAATCTTGAGAAAAACGCAATGTCATGTTTCTTTTTCATCGGTTGTTTTCCAATTAGATGTGATGAGGTAATAATAATCTTTATTGCTTTTCTGACAATACATATATTCCATAAGCGTGCGTCAATAGGATAACATTAATACTATAAAATATTAACAAAGTAAAATTATTATGTAACAGCCAGGTCACAAAAAGCTTTTTCCCGAAAAACCACGTAACCTTGTAACTCAAACCGGTGGTCCCCCCATTGCGTGGTTCATGAACTCGTCCACCGAGTAGAACACGTTCGACACTAAAAAGCGTCATAATTTTGATTTGAATTTAGGTTCACTGTTTTCGAATCTAATGTCCTCCGGGATCTTGTTTAATATGGAAACACCCGCCAGTGAGGGAAGGCGCTCCATGGCCTGTTCTGTTCTGAATACATTCCTAGATCTTATGTTATAATCGTGAATTTCTCTTCCCTGAGTCTGGTTGGTTTTGAATTTGCAGAAAAGAGCAAGTTCTAGGATGTAAAGCTCAGCCAGTGTTAACAACCCTAATTCCCCGAAGGCATTACGGCATGACTCTCTAAATTTGAGTTTTGCTATAATTCTAATGGCTTTTTTTAAGGACAAAAACACGGTTAAAGTTTTTCTGCGAGCATCCACCTCACAAAGCAATACCATAGGAGAGATGGCATTGAATTAAACCGTGGTAAGCCATAAGCAATAACTCGGTGGAACAGTGTTGCGACAGCCTTCTTAGCAGATACATTGCCGAAGAGACTTTCTTGCAGACACTGTCCACATGATCAGACCACGTCAGCCCGTCATCAACGAGCGTTCCGAGGAATTCGGTGACGCCAACTTCTTCGATAACAACGTCATCTATCATGGCAGTCGGTCTACATATATTTAGAGCGGTGCTGCCTTCAAATATCATGCAGTTGGATTTTGAGGGATGTACTTTGAGATTTTTACCCTCAAAGTATTGATACAAGAATTGATTTCTTCAAATGAGATCAGTTCAATTTCATCGATTTTCTCTGAACTGAAACAGAGAGTCGTATCATCCGCGTATTGGAAAATGTGTCCTAACGAAAAGACATAATTTAAATCGGTCACATACACCAAGAATAAGAGGGGTCCGAGAATCGATCCCTGAGGGACTCCATATCTCAATGAGGCTGTATGTGAACTCACTCCATTCACATGGACCAGCTGTGACCTTCCAGAGAGGTATGACTTCAACCACTGGTGTGGTATGCCACGAACTCCACAGTACCACAGCCGGTCAAGGAGTATATTGTGTTCAACACAATCAAAAGCTTTGGACAAGTCAAGAAAGACACTTGTTGAAAAAAAAATTTAATAAAAATTGTAACTTTTGACGTTTGCAATGCAATTTATATTTGTCAACTGCAATAAAATGATTATTATTATTATTATTATTATTATTATTATTATTATTACTTAATGTCATGTTGCGCTTATCCATGTCATGTCACTGACAATCATTTTCACTAAGCGGATGATTGCATCAACAGTTGACTTACCTTTTCGGAAACCAAACTGTTCTTGTGACAATATATTGAAATTTTCAAAAATATTTAGCATCCTGCGCATAAATAATTTTCCAAATACCTTACTAAGCACCGGCAGGAGATAGGCCTGTAGTTGCTTGGTTTTTGTGTATCCCCTTTTTTGAAAATGGGAATCACTTTAGCAACCTTCAAAGAATTTGGAAAGATGCCTGTTTTGAAGGAAAGATTGATTGATTGAGTGAGGGGACCCACGATGCTATTGTGGCATTTTTTTCGGTAGCCATGTAGATAAGCCGTTCACGTCAGCTGACCTCTTTGCCCGGAGGTCACTTATCGCCTTTGTAGGTACTTACTAACCGCGCAAATTTTTGATATGGTCTTATTGAAAGAAAGGGGTGGTGACATATAAAACTCTGAATATCCTTTATGCGCTAAAATAATTTATTTTCCCAACATTGTCATTTTTATGAGTTGTTATTAATAACTGTCCAAACACAGGGTTTTTACTATTAGCCATTTTTCGATAGCTACCATCACTATTTCATATCCTATTGACACATAAGTGTTATTTGAATCCATTTTCGAGCGTTAAACGATCGTTATTTTATTTCGAGCGTTAAACGAGCGTTAGCCTCCTGCATTATTAAGAAAAACATTATTGAGCAAATTAGTGTGCTACCGTATCTCGTCAGTCACCTACGTAGGAATCAATCGATTTATTATAAAATCCCGTCCCCGAGATTTATGAAATATACTCCGCAGTTGTTTGTTAATTTGTTTCGTTACTCTGTATAAACAAGGCAGAGACTTGTGTTTATACGGCTTTCGTTTATCATGCGATTTGGCTCTAATTGAATACAAACAACCTCACTGTCTTACCGTCTATTTACTGTACCTGTACATTTAAGCAAATAGAGTAGTGTACTTGAACGTTTATTGACATAAGTAACATTGGATACTGCTGGAAACAATTTATTGAGCAACACTCACGTTTATCCTTCGGTCAATATGCTATACTCTTCTATGTGCTATGTTATCTTGCTTGATTGTTTGCACTATTATCTCAAAACCGGCTCCGAGAATTTCCTTTGAAGTCTAGAAAAAGTAATGTACATAATTTAAGAACTTTCTTTTCCTCCTAACTGGATTTTGCTTGGATTTTATTGACTTGTTGATCGCAAACAAACACAAAGGTGTCACTCAGATTTTCTCCTTTCAATAAATGAATAAGTACTGTTTTCAATTATCTCATGAAATAATTTCCCTTTGCTTGTTGGGCACGTGAAAATTTCGTTTGAATGAAATGGGTGAGTTGCTAGTTGCAGGTCAGTTGCTTCTGCTGTTTGTGAGTAGTTTCAGAGATTGCAATATAAATGATTTTTCTCGTTCAGGAGTTTTGGCTATGCGACAAATTGTGCTGGAAGTTATAAAAACATATTATAAATATGACTAATATATGGTATAATTTCACTGTGTATTTTTCACATATAGATTGATGATTGAAATTACTATAAGAGGGTTCTAGTCCAAGATATTATTTACCTAAAAATTAATACCTATAGTTACGTTATTTTATTTCAACTATGCAAAATGTTAGTGGGTTTTTAAATTTAAAATTATTTAATGGATCAAATGCCTTAAATCATGGTAGGTGCTGGAGGATCTTTTAACCAAAACTAAATTTGAATAGTACTTTGCATAAGCAAAACTTAAAACATGAATACATGAAGCAGCACTAAATATTGGTAACATAATAAATCTACGTCAACTTCAAATCCTGGGTAACACAAAAACAGGTACTGCAGGGTAGAGTTTCCTTCGGGATTTAAAGTCAATTGTTGAACCTATTCGGTAAAATAACTGAAAAAGTAAAAATTCAAAAATATAGAATCGTGTTTCCTTGAAATGAAAGTGAGTTAAATTAGCTGATAATAAGTTATGTTTTATTATAATCCATAAAAATCATTAAATTGAAATTACTAACAAAAATAATAAAATCATTAAATAAATAATAAATACACCACATAGTCTGGCCACAAGTTTTTATTTATTCCAATAAAAATTTAGGAACAGCGTTAATATATTCTTAGGATTCGTCAAGCTAAAGTAATTTATTATACAGCTTTGAATCTTTTGGTGAAAAAAATGAAAATGTATTATTATATATGTTTATTACTTTGTAAATAAAATTTTGTTATTATAAGAATATACATTTATCCATAGGAAGTTTAAGCTATCTCATTGGAAAAAGTAAAATTTTAAAAGTAGTACAGATTAAATATGTTTAACTTTATTTTCAATGTAGCATCATCCTTCTGACTCAAACGCACTTAATGCCAAAAACACAATTGTATATTTATCCATCAACAAGTTGATTGACACCATTTAGATCAACAAGATAAATCCAACATTTCAAAAGTGCCTTGAAGCGCTCCAACTTCCGTGCTGACAAGCAAGTCTGAGCAGCCAAGCTAACTTGGCTGTATTTCGCCACCCGAGGGATATGACACCAGCGGCAATGTTCTTCTTCTATACTCAGATTCGGAGAATTCAGCTGTACTGGGTAGCTGAGTTCCTTTTGAGATTTACAAGGGTTTTCAATCCCGGGATTCGGGAACCCGGAAATCTGGTCACTTTTGAGTATCTGATAATCCAGGGAATAGGGTCTCTTACGTCTCTAGAGTCTGTGTCATAATTTTCACGTGATTTGAATGTTTACAGTACTACTGGAAAAGTCGTCTTCACAAACAGATAAACATTGTTTTAGGTAATTAATATTTGGAAATTAATAATAGACTGTAAAGTTTGTTACAGGTTATTTTTAAATTCCCCTTAGACTATTATTTACCTTTCACAAAAAATAATTTGTTAAAATCAAAATTCAATTTAACAACGACAACTTATTCCTACTACCTAGATACTTCCTGTATGGCTCTGTACTTCCGTGGCAGGCAGTTCCCACGAATCGAGGTAACCCACAGGCCATGGCCTCACAGAAACTTTGTTTTGATATTTTTTTATCTTACTGAGTTTGAATCTTTATAACTATCTGATCACCAAACTTTTCAGTTGCTATCGACCTTTCGTTTATCGAACATCTGTGCGAGTCGGGAACGTTTTTTGTTGTGCGTAGTGAGTACCGTTAATTCGTTATTTTAATAATAAACATCCGTGATCCGTGTATTATTTGTGAATGGTGAACTATTATTGGTGACCGAATTTTTTTCGTGGCTCAAAATAAAGATTGTGACAATGCATCTCTTTGACATTATTTTATTACATTAAAGGACGGTAAACTGCACAATATAAGATTTGTAATTATATTTTAAAAACATTGAGCGGCTCAAACACGTTTACAGTTCAAAACATTGGGACGGTTCGTAGATAGTTGCAGCCTTCGAGACAATAGTCTAAAATACGTCAAGTTACCCAGATTTAACGTGTTTGTAACAAAACATCATTGCTATTCTTGAATCTTTATAAATTTTATTGGCCTTGCCATCACACAGCAAGTTACTCTAGATATACAGATAGAGTCGATCCCGAAATCCCGTGATGCAAACTATATCTCACGCCTCACGAACATAGACCTCAGACGCCTCTCTTACAGACAGGGCAGACTTATCATGTAATGCTTCCTTAATGTATTCCTGATAACTAGTGTTACAACGGAAATAAGGTAAATGTGCCTAAACCTGACATGACATGTAAAGCTGATACTTTAAGTTTATTTAATTGAAAATTATTTCACGATCCTTAGGTTGCTCACTTTTCTTCATAAGGTCATGCTGAACAGTTTTGTAGTTGTCTAGCAACCTGTTGCTGTTAGTTTTCTTTGGGAGGGAAATCTTTGCCTGGGAATATCTAAGCCCTTCCTGAATATACTTTCAGCTTGATCAAAACGTTCAAACGTTGAAGAGGTAACGTCATTTTTCATAAGGTCTTAGCTATGTATTCCCCCCCCCAGAAATGTAAGTCTTAGCTATGTACTTTTGTTTTTACCCCTTAGAATGTAATTAGTCCTCACATTATCACTTTTACAGTTCAAATCGCCAACATAATACAATAAAAGCATGAAGATTAAGATAATACAAATAAATGCCTATAGATATATCGAATATTACATAAAATTGCTAATATAACCTGTAAACGTGTAGAGACCTTGTCTTGGACAGTTGCTTTTCAGAATAGGAGTGTTACGGCGGCGACGAGGTCGGTAACGAGATACAAGTTCACCAACCACGTGACAACTTCGGTGTTAACTGGCGTCGATTGTTGTCATGTAAATTCGGGGGATGAGATTCCGTACGGGTTCAATTTTACCTGCTGTGTTGAAGCTCGGCTTTCGATCATGCTCTTTTATGAAAACGATCTGGTGAATTTCTGTTCGACTCTGACCTAACTAAATGAAATGTACACAGAGCGTTTACAGTGTTTGCAGATACACAACTTATATTACGAGTGTATGTAGCTGATTGAATCAACTAAACGTTACTGGACACATTAGATACATTAATTGAAATGACGACCTACCCAGGTAGGTATTTTAAGAAAAGTATGAATGAGTTTTTATATTACCTCAAATTATCTCAAAACACAAGATTGGACTTTCGGTTTATATGAGTTTGCAATTAGCCTACTTTGTTTAAGCTTACAGTTATCTTTGTTTACGAGTTCGTGAAAAGTTGTACGAAATTCTCTGCGATGCTGACCTAAGAACAATCGAGCATATCTTAAACATTTATGTAATTCAAACTTAATACTTCTAAGGCAATGACTTGCTCTACCACAGTAATTCCCTAGAATTGCCACTACGTGGTGGCCTGGAAGTTCAGACGTGGACGTTTGATCCTAGCCGCCATCGACTCCTATCTATCACGAGCGGTCAACTCTAGCTTACCTCTATTGCTGCTATAGTACCTCGTTTTTAGCGAATTTCCTTAAAGGAATAAGCTATTACGGTAGTACTCATGGACTATGCAAGACCTATGCCCGAGACCATGTTAACTTTTAATTTTGGGGTCCCCAGAAGCAAAAAAACACCATTCGTTCGAATTTATATATATATCTATACATATATACATCTTTTTATGTATATCTATTTTTTATATATTACCACATGTAAAGTGGTAATCACTCGGACGAGTTCGTAAACCAGCCCGATCGGACCACCGGAAGGGGGGGTAAAGGGGGATAAACCCCCCCAAAAATGGGTTTTTTGAGTTTTTCACATAGAAAAATAAAATTTATCACCATTGAATTCAGCTCAAAAAATCAAACAATTTAGTATATTGAGTCACTGCTCTATGTCCATTGGTTACTGAGATATTGAAAGTGGTAAACACAGTACGTTGTCTCAATGTTCACCTTATGGGAAATGAGTGAAATTCTGTATCTCGCTTATTTCTCAACATATCTTGATAAAACTTGGTAAATGGCTTCTTCTAGTTCAGATCTACTAAATATTGAATTAAAACCAACCAGATTTATATACCTGTAGCAGCAAACCTGCATACTCGGTTATTCGGTTACTCCATGTTATTCTTATGGAGCTTACAAAAAACATGTCAAATCTCGCTATGTTGGATTAAAATATGTTGTTTTGCATTTGAAATTCGCTGAGTATGCAGGTCTGCTGCAACGGGGGTATTCTTATATTTCACGCAAGCTAGAGACGGTTACTCAAGGTTTATTTTAATTGAATTACAGAATATAATCAGAAGATATTAGTTTTCCCTGCTAATTATTAACCAAGTTACCCACTTCTATTCATATAACTTGCAGGCTAATTTTCGCCTGATGAATCCCTTGTATAAGAGTACAATTTTGTATTTTTCCCTTATCTGGTAAGCTAAACTAAATAAATGTCTATGTAATGTCCCTCGTAAGCCTATATAATATCTATAAAGATAAGTTGAATGTGTATTTCTAAATAATTTCCATATCTCTCAAAGCTAGTGCAAAAGCGCTTAAAAAACCTATAAGTTTTACATAAAGTGATTTTTACCTATGTTATTCTATACTATAGACTACATTCAAGCATTGTATCATGTAAACAAGTTCAACGCTCAAGACCGATTCTTTCAAATCGGATCTGTGTTTACTGATCTGTATTATCGACGACAAAGAGCTTTGTTGATGTTTAACTTTCCGTTTGGTTGAACCTCAAAGAGGATCCTGAATCAAGAATGTTAAAACGTTTAGTGCTAAATCAACATCAAATACCTTCAGTGCTGCGATGGTTAGTATTACTCGTATAGTTTAAAAACTAGCCAAAAATAAGTTTTGCTCTGTAGGCTAAAAATGTGATGAAAGTGATTATTTAAAATGCATAAATTTGTGAATTAGTGGATCGTAAAATATTAAACAGCCAGATACGTAGCACAACTATTTCAGGATACTTACTCAAAATTAAATTTTAAAATTTGAGTCTAGTAGTATAATCTCCCCCAAAAAAATATGAAATACTGAAACAAAATATTTAGCTAGAAAAAACACGAAAATCTTGTTTTGAATATTTATTTTTTATGAGCATATAACTTAGACCGCCATATGTAAGAAATTCTACTAAAAACCGAACATAGTTTGAAATTTTTTAATAAATTTCCTAAAAAAGCAAATACATACTTTTTGAAGCAAACATTTTCTGTTTCGAAACCCATTTAAACTACTTTTTTAATTCAAAAAGTTACACTGTTCCTCATAAAATAAGGGTTTAAGTTTTGACTGACAGTACAAACCAAAAGTCTACTCCCTCTGCAAGTTAGTACAACAACAAAAATGTTTATGGTATTCATAGCCTATCTATAAATAATTCGACAAACGAATCCAAAATTAGAACACACAGAAAGAGCTTATGCAGGGGTGCTGAAAAGTCCCGGAACGGATAAATATTTTTCGAACCGAATTATTTTGAGAAATAAAACTTGGCAAATTCAATCCTACGTAAAAAACTACTTTTATAGGTATTTAGTGACTCTCGGACCCCATTGAGGGGCGGCCCAAAAGGAGTCGCTACAAAATCTTAAATGTAAGCTTAGCCCGATATGCACATAATTTTAAAGGGCTAATTAAGTAGAGTTCAATGCCGCAAACCGCATTCAAAAGGTTGATTCGTTAAAAAATGGAGGCTGTTCAAAGATCCGAAAGAAAGTACATAGTGTTAGCCTGAATATCGTTAAAAATGTGTTTATAAACCTTGCCTGTAAAATAAATACTCCGGAATTGAATTTCAGACCTAAAAAACCTTTTTTAAGGGTGCCAAATAGTAAATTACCTCCAATGGGGGACGGCCCACAAGGAGTCGGTAAAAAATCTTGAATGTAAGCATAGGTTAATATGCACATCATTTTTAATTGCTAATCAAGCAGTTCCATTCTACAAACCGCATTTTAATGAAATTTTACCTTGATCATGTTTGTTTGCCTGTTAACCCTAGGCCAACGTAGGATTCTATGAAGTGTGCAGAGATTTATTCAATTGCTAATTTAAACATTTCAATAGAAGTTTTATTTGTTTTTAAATTTATTTTCCAGCAATAAAATACTTTGAATATATGTTTCTTTTTATTCCTGATTTTTTGTTACAAAATGGCGGGTGTATAAAAACAAACATAAGCATTTTTGTTGAAAACATGAATTACCCGCCATTTTGTGACCAATAATTCTTTTGAAATGCGGTTTGGAGCATTGAACTCGGCATGAGTAGCCCTTTAAAATTATGTGCATATCGACCTATGCTTACATTTAAGACTTTTTACCGACTCCGTGTGGGCCGTCCCCCATTGGAGGTAATGTCCTATTCGGCAGCCTTAAAAAAAGGTTTTTAGGTCTGACATTCAATTCCGGAGTTTTTATTCTCCAGACATGGTCTGTGAACAAATTTTAAACGATATTCAGGCTAACACCATCCTTAGGATCTTTGATCAGACGCCATTTTGTGACGAATCGGCCTTTTGTAGTGCGGTTTGCGGCAATGAACTCTACTTAATTAGCCCTTTAAAATTATGTACTTATCGACCTATACTTATATTTAAGATTTTGTACCTACTTCTTATGGGCCGTCCCCCACAGGGGGCCGAAAGTCACTAAATACCTCATAAAGTATTTTTTTTACACAGGAGTGAATGTTCCAAGTTTGATTTCTCAAAACAATTCGATTAAAAATATATTTAGCAGTTCCGGAACTTTTCAGCACCCCTGTATAAGTATAGCATAAATATAAGTATAGCATAAATAATGCTTATTTTAAACTTATTGTTATTTTATTCTAACTATTAAATATTTTTTTCCAAACAAAAGTCGCTTGGTTTCCCTCAACATGTTATGTCTTAAGGTTTAAGAGCAGAAAGCGTCACCATGCAAATAAACCACATGCGGCAACGTAAGACAAAGTTCTGACAATCTCTTGTGATGAGTTTTAACAAAATTTTACTTTGATCATGTTTGTTTGCCTGTTAACCCTAGGCCAACGTAGGATTCTATGAAGTGTGCAGAGATTTATTCAATTGCTAATTTAAACATTTCAATAGAAGTTTTATTTGTTTTTAAATTTATTTTCCAGCAATAAAATACTTTGAATATATGTTTCTTTTTATTCCTGATTCTAATTAAATTTCAATATTTGTTACTGAATGCAGGCTTACACTTTGATATATATTAATCAATTTTATATTATTTTTATACTATATCTAAAAAATATTCTCAGCACATCCTCAACATACAATGAGTAACGGTCGTCACAAATAGGACAAACCATGCAATTGATTTGGAAATTAAATGCTTCCAAAACTTTGAAAAATGAACTACAAAACCCTCTTATTGTAAAATTAGTTTTATTCTAACGGAAGTTAATTCAATGATTTTTGCCAAATTACGTATATTTAAAGTTTATTGTCATCATCATCGTCGTCGTCGTCGTCGTCCTCGAAGTCCTTGTCATCATCGTTATCATCATCATCATCATCATCATCATCTTCATCATCATCATCATCATCCATTAAACTTTAATTAATCGGCACAATACCCTTGAATTAACTTTACCCTGCGAATACTTTCCTTTTACACTTCACGGTATCGTGTATTAGCCTTGATTTTAATCAACTAAACTAAAGGATTCAATTATTTCTTTGGAACAGGTTAAAAATTGTTGAGGTCAAGAAATAATTGGTTTATCAACAACAAACCCGGAGAATCGTAATGCAATTGTAGCTTCCGAACTTAAATCCATTCATTTGCATGACAACTTTGAGCTCATTTAGATTCCATCTGCAGCTGGGGCATAGTCCCCTGAACGTTTTAGTCACATTGGTTAAGTCTCTTCAATAGATTCATCACCATTATTATGACACTATTATGTTAATGTTCATTATAGGGTTAATTTTTTAAGTAAAAGAAAAACGTATTATCTATTTTAAAGTGGGCATGGTACAAAGAGGTCATGAACAAAGCTTATTGAAAAGTAATTAAAATAATTATAACATAGTAATATATATGAAAGTGTTATTTAAAAGGATAAAGGAAGTTTTGTGTGAAAAAGGAAGGAAGATTCTGCTTGTTGTCAATTATAAAGCAGCAAACGTTCATTGTAAAACCAATGTTCCCCTGAAATTAAGGCGTGCACAGAGAAGAATCAGAGGTCGCTTTTAAATGGGTATTCTGTTGCACCCAAGTACTATTTAGAGTTAAATCCAGTTACGGTTACAGTTAACTTACTACTTACTAATAACATCGAGATACTAGTTACAGTTAAATTAAATTAGGAGAGGGTAGCAACGGTGCTGTTCTCTTGCGGCACTAAGTCCTCGACACACGCTGGGCAGCGCTCGACACACTCTGAGCGCAACATTAGAAGATACAATTTTGATTGTACCTCTGTTTGATTCTCCTCTGTGGGTGTGGTTAGTTAGTTTGAAATAAAACATTAATGAGGCACGGAAGTGGGTAGAGTTTATGACCTTTTAAGCAGTGTTATTGAAAACAAATAGCTGATTCCAGTCGTCAGGATTGTTTGGTATCCATAATAGTAACTGACCCCACCTAAGAACCCAACACGTGACCTCAAAATTACCCAACACAGACGAGTACTGTGTTTGTGGTTTGTGTTTTGATGTCAAAAGTTAAAAAATCATCACAACCATCATGAATTATTTTAATTTTCCTGGGAAATAGGTTTTGAAGTAATTTTAAGCAAAATATACGTAGTGTATAGTAAACAATAATATTTAATAGTGTAGGTTTCAAGTTAATCAAACTGCCAAAGTAAGTGTGAAGAGAACGTTTACCTGATTATTAATTAGGAACACAATAGTAAAGCGGAAGTCTGGTTTGATAGAAATGTTTCTCGTCTTACTGAGGGCAACAATTTTCCTGAGAAAGACATTTTACATGTGTCTTGTACTTTATCTAAATCTTACGCTTGGCCCTCTTAATACACAAATAATTTAATAATATTAATAACCTCAGCCAAATAAAATTATGCAAATTAAAACTAAAATAGTACAATTTTCACAAATTCTGTCAATTTGTTAATAATCTTGAAACAAGCTCATAAAAACTTATTAATAACTTTAAGATATACAGATATCTTAAAGTTCTTTTGCATAGTTGATAACACATTATCCAATGAATTAGATAAATAAAAACTACTGAGACCTGTTGAAAATCCAAATCAAGGCATTCCTTGGCACACAGTAATACTGTACAATATTTTCATTGTAAAATATTGTAACCTATATAAAAAGAATCTCTTGTAAGAGCTTTTTAGTTTACATGAAAAGTCCCGCTCATTCCGTAGGTGGCATTTAATTTATTTTTTTTAATTTAACGTTTAATAAAACTCCATCTGAAGCTCAGCCCTTTGATGCGATGTTTTTCGCATGATGTTTTAACATTCTTTTTGAGAGGGCACTTTTAAAACATGCCAAGTATAAGTCCTAAACCAACTAAACGCCTCGTTTTTATTGTTTTTTAAAACACTTAACATCTGTATGATTCATGTTTTATTTGTGATGATTGAAACAGTCGAAAGTATATACAATTTTCAAAACCTAATGGACGAGTGTTTGATAAAACCTTTGGATGATTGTTATTTTTCTCTTTATTTTGAAATCTAGGTGTTAGAATAGTGATCCATGATCTCGTAATTAGAAAGCTGTTAATAATACCTAACTTAAATTAAGTGTTATATAGTTAGATTTTTTCCATATAAAAAGATTGGTGTTTTTACATATATATAAATAACTTAACCAATGCATCATGCATCAATGCATTTTATATCTTTTCTAAATATAAAAAAACAAAGTATATGAAAAAACAAAGTTGCAAGTAAAGTAAATTAGTTTTATTCAGTTAACTGCAGTAACCAATACAGGTAACATACATAATAGGTATCTATCTAACATCAATTTTGTTAATAGATTTTTATTACATGTATTTCTCCTCAAGGTACATGTTATGTTAGGCCTGAACCACTTAAATGATTGAATTAAAAATTAATTTCTCAACATTCAATTAATAGTTTTTCTTTTATTGCTAATTAAAAATATTTCCTTAAACGTGTTGCTTGTTATATACCACATGCATGAAATATGAAACTAAAAACTTTATTCATTTTCGAAGAATCTTTCTTTTCTTACTTCTCTGTTCCCTTCAGAGTCGAAGAATACAATAAATATAATTTTGTCTCGCAAATAAGTTAGTATCAATTTACAAATCAATATTTTCTACCCGTGGGGAAACAAACATATTGAAATTAATTTCAATGTTTTTTTATAACTGAAAGTATGTTTATTTATTTATTTATATGTTCATTTATTTATTTCATTTTAAATGCTACAAAACAGAATAAATTCCAATTATATTGTAGCATATTAGATCACAAATATTAGTAAACATGCTGAAGAAAACTATAATAGAGAAGAATGTCTTCTTGACACAACACACTGATACCGTACTGTTTTCAATAAATATGTTGCGTTAAAATGAATGATCATCGAAATATCACGGTTGATTTAAATGAAAACTGCATGTACCTACAAAAACTACGTTAAATTGACCCCAGGTACCGGAACGCAAATATCTGTTATTGATTATTCACCATCAAAAATAATTTAATTTTCGCACAACCTGATCATGGTCCCGCTATAGGTGATCACAAAAAATTTAAACTGATGGTTGTCCAATTAATTATTGTTTTAAGTTAAATTATCTTTCAGCAAAATATCCTCCTTCCAAATCAAATACCAAAATCAATAACAGTTAAGAGTATCACAGTCAATTGTATCAGGATATTTAGGTGAGCTCTCTTCGCCATCATCCCCTCCGGCTGGTAGTAACAGTCCTTTGAATCTTGGCTAAAAACTGGCTATTCTGTGGCAGTTGTTTCCACTGGATATGTAATTGAAATATATGTGAGGAAGTATCTTAGTTTAGTTTTAATTTAAACCTTTTCCAACCCGTTCTAAAACTATTTATCTTAAAAGTGCATGTTTTAGACAGACCATCTCGTAATAAATAGAAGACAAATAGGTCTTAAGCTAATTGTGTTTATCCGAATAGTCATGGAGTGTGAGAAAATACATTAAATTTACGAACCTCCTGTGTAGTGAAGAATTTTATAGCAGTTTCTCACACTGACTGTGAATTTTTGTCTGTATGGGCCAAAACCCACAGATAAAAATATACACTCTTGAATGGACAGTGAACGTCTGCTTATAAAAAGTTTTATATTTATTATTTATATGACTTTTCTAAGGAATAGTTTTTTATTGAGTGTTAGTTTATATAAATATGTGTTTCCATCAATTTTCGTTTACCTTAAACTCTTTAAGCTCATCAGTTATTGTTAAATTAATTCCCAATTTAATTAACTCATAACAAACTTTAATTTTGTGCTCAAAGTCAATGGCTCAAATATCTGAGAAGCCGTTCCCAATGTATTTGTGATCGGGAGATCGATGCTATTGAATAAAGCTTTTTCTATGTCCCAAAGAAAACCTGGAATGTAATTTGTATTTTAATTAGCGATTGGTGATACCCAATCTTTTTAAGTGAGGCGTTCACGTCTTTGTAATATTTTCTTATTAGTAATTAAATATTTATAGTACAATCTTAAACGCAACGTTTTATATAATTTCATGTAATGTTTGTTTTTTGTCTAGATTTCCAGGCAAAAATTGTATTACATATTTACACAATTTCGATTAAAAAATGATAAAATTTGTTGATTCGTTATCTCCTTTTTATATTTACTTCAAATGACGATCTAAACGATTGATTAGGGCTTCTTTTCGGATGTCTAACACATTAAAATTCTAAAAATTTGGTTTCAGTTTCGAGTTATAGCTGCCAAGATGGCCGCCATTAGGTAAAACTCCAAGATGGCCGCGATCGGCAAATCTGCACAATCGTCTTTTACCGCCGTGCACTTCTATTCACCAATTACTTTCAAGTTAGACCCGCCGTTTGCAGATATTAAGTGTAATGGCTCATCAACGACGGCATAAGCGGATATTTCTGTCACATTGATATTAAAATTGCATTATTAATTGATAGTTGTTACATTAAAAGGGGAAAACTGGATGTAAATTTAATTGATCTCATTTTTGATTGTTGATGATTTGAATGCTAATCAACACAAATGTTCACTTACCATTTATGCTTGTTAGTGGTAGTTTTTGTGTATGTAATTTGCAATTCTTTCTAAACTATGCATGTAATGATACACTGAACTAATTCTATATTTTATTTATTTATTGTTTGTGAATATACCACTACTGAGTGTTAGATCTTGGTATAGATTGTATTAGCTTGTTCCACTGAAGAATTTTTCCCAATGAATTGCACGAAGCATGAAGATATCTTGAAGCTGTACCAAAAATACTGGACTTTATTTATTTTATGTGTATTTCTCTTGTTGCTGCATATTTGTAAATTGGCGTATGCCGTGCATGAAAATAAACAAATAAACAAATAAAAACTAACTTTTCATTTTGCCCACCTGCAGAGTTGCGCAGGGGAAAATCCAATCCTGGATATCAATAATTGGTAAATTCAAAATAAAAAGGGTATCTTTTAAACGTTTCCGCTACATTTGCGTTGTATTCACGACAACTATTATTTATTTGTAACAATTCTACACAGAGCCATTAAAAAAATGTTTACTACTATATCAATTAATTGTATGACTGAGACACATTAGTGAAATTATGGAATTAGAATGATTAACGCAGTCCTCCCATGTCTGTAAATGCCATACTTCTACTTTATAACGCAACTGTCCTCCTTGAATAACTTCCTATCTTGGTAGCAACCTACTCATAAGAAAGAATATACATAAATTATTGTTTTATTATCTTCTTTTTAAACTTACAATAAACTAAGTTTTAATGTGAAATAGCTGTTTTACTATCGTCCTTACTTACTTCCGAGTTACTATAAGATGAGTAAGTTTTTATTTCCATTTTAAGCACCATATAGAAACCTATGCTCCAAAATTGAAATAAAATTATATTTGTAGTATTGAAATGTTTTAGGTATCAGAAAACTCCCTAATTAGATGTTTTGGAGGGGGGGGGGAGTTCGAATACTCTATAAACCTTGTCTCCCTAACTGTAACGTGAAAAGCTTCCTATTTAAAAAAATTCAATTTCCTAAAGTGGGCCTTAGCGGCCATCTTGGAACCTATGCCTTGAAACTCATAGTAAAATTAAGTTTTGAGTATTACAATGTGTTAGGTATCCGAAAAAATCCCTAATTAGATAGACGTTTTGATCATGGTTCTAAGCCAATGAACAAGGGAAATATAGAAATACTATTTATTTTTCTCTTTATTTTGAAACCTAGGTGTTAAAATAGTGATCCATGATCTCGTAATTAGAAAGCTGTTAATAATACCCAACTTAAATTAAGTGTTGTTTAGTTAGATTTTTTCCATATAAAAAGATTGTTGTTTTTACATATATATAAATAACTTAACCAATGCAAGATATTTTCTAAATATAAATACCCCCGTTGCAGCAGACCTGCATACTCAGCGAATTTCAAATGTAAAACAACATATTTCAATCCAACATAGCGAGATCTGTCATGTTTTGGTAAGCTCCATAAGAATAACATGGGAATGAGTATGCAAGTTTGCTGCTACAGGTATATTAAAACTGGGTGGTTTTAATTCAATACTTAGAGATGTGAACTAGAAGAAGCTATTTACCAAGTTTTATCAAGATATGTTGAGAAATAATGAGATATACAATTTTCCTTATTTCCCATAAGGTTAACATTGGAACAACGAATTCAATGGTGCCAACAAAAATTCGATAAATTTTATTTTTCTTAGTAAAAAACTCAAAAAACCTATTTTTGGGGGGGTTTATCCCTCTTAACCCCCCCTTCCGGTGGTCCGATCGGGCTGGTTTACGAACTCGTCCGAGTGACTACCACTTTACTCGTTTGTACCAATTTTCATAAGGATTGGACCATTTTTACGGCCGCTATCGTGCTAACAGACACATACATATATAGATATATGTATATAGGTATATAGATATGTATATATATCTAAAAATTCGAACAAATGGTGTTTTTTGCTTCTGGTGGCGGCCCCAAAATGAAAAGTTATCATGGTCTCGGGCTTAGCTCTTACTATGAGACCTACGGTAATAGCTTCTTACCTATAGGGGAAATTCGCTAAAACAGAATTTTGGCAGCCATCTTGGATTCCACACTTCCGGTCCAAAATCCGGCTTGGCAACAGGCAGATTCGTACTCAGGGGGGTCGATATACTCAAAAACAATTTTTCCTAACTGTTATATGATTTGCTTCTTGCATTATTTTTAAATCCAAATGTGCCTAGACTACAATCTTTGTCAGCAAAACAAATCCAAAAATCACAAAATAATCCAGGCGACCCCATAAGTGAGTACGTGAATGGGCCTTGAGAACTGAATTGCAAAATCATTAACAAATTATAGCCTTATATAAGTAAAAAAAATAGTATAGTCTACAGTTGATACATTGCACACAAATATATCTTTGCGTGAACTTATATGCCAAAAAGGCCCTCTTATTAGTTCTTAAAATATAGAGATTTAACTGAAAATCACAAAAACATTTCATCTATTTAATGGTTTTTGGTCTGTTAAAAAATAATCTTTGAATTTGTTAGGATCCCACTCTATTCAGCTTTAATATCATTAAATAAAAAATACTAATAAGTGATGGATAATATTCGCAAAAATCAAAATCAAAATATAAAATCACCATCACCAAAAATGATTCTCAAACAAAGTACTTAAGTAAATTTGAATGCAATTGTCTTAATCCGAATAGTCATGGAGTGTAAGAAAATACTTTACATTTACGAACCTTCTGTGAAGTGAAGAATTTTATAGCAGTTTTTCACACTGACTGTGACTGCTATAAATTTACAGGATAGAGGATTTACAGGATAAATTTTAGAATGAAACATATGTGTTTCATCCATCAACCAATATTTCAATTCCTTATCACTGCAAACCAATCCATTCATTGGGCTATTAATACTGACTAGAGGTCGCCAGTGGTCGAAAATTCGACCAATTTTCAAATGAAGAAATAGGGATAGCTAATTTTGAAAATGATCTATGCAGACACCAATACGTAGTTTATAAATACGTTTCATATGGGACCCATTTTCCATGTAAACACACTATATAACCAAACGGGAACCGAAAGCAAAAGATAAAGAGTAATTCTTTTATCCCTTTTTTTACCTCACCTCTCACGTATATGTATGACATAGTTTAAATTCTAGATTATAAATTATTATTTTAATAAGATTCCATCACGTTTATTTTTAGGACTGAACCGAGTATTGCTTCAGATAAAAGTAAAAATTAGTCATCCAATCAGTTTATCCCGTACCCCTTCCACAGTTCTCTCACTTTCTCCCTCCTTTCATTCCATAGTTCCCTTACTCTCTACTTCCCTTCCTTTCTACCTTCTTCCCTCTTCTCTCCTTATCTCTTTCAATCTCTTCTCACCACCTCCGCTACCTCCTTTCCTACCCTTCTCACTTTTCCCCTCTCCCCTCCGCCTCTATTACCATCACTAAAATGTGATATTTTACCCATTCTCCACCAATAAAAATCACAATTTGAATGTAATGTACAATCGTACACCAGTTGCACGTCAGTTAGTACTTTAGACGGTAGAGACTCAACTTAATGTACTGTTTTTCTTTTTATCAGCAAATTTTAATTTCTTCATCTTATTTAAGCAAGAAATTTTTATTTGAATGTGACATCTTCAATCTTCTCCACATAGTCCTGATTTCAATCAAATACTGTAGTTGATCATGTCGTGCATACTTAAATGGTAATGGTAAGAATTGACCTTTTGTTTTTTAATGTTTTGTTTTCATATTTTATCAGATGACATTAAAAGCAACGTATATTTTTATCCGCTTTTTGCACTCATAAGTAATTATACATCTTATCTTTACTCTACGAAAAGGCTTGTGATATTAGTTGTTCATGATACTAACTTTTTTACATTTTATTGTTATTATATCACCATCATGGCAACTCATAAAGCCAACGTTAATTTTTTTATTTTAACTTCAATTTCCTACATGTCTAAAAGACTAATATAAAATTCAATGAGATCCTGCACATCTACAGGAAAATACAATTATATCGGTGTGCTTAGATTTTCGCTACGTTGCCCAAAGGCTGAGAAAAAGGGGGCACAAAAATCTCATGGAAAAAATGCTTGTCCATTAATATAAAGAAGATTAAAAATTCGATGTATTGAAGTTTGGTGTTGTTGGAATGTACATGAGACTTCACGTGAACATATGCCATAAATGAAATTTAAATATAGTCTTTGGTTTAGTAATATTATTATTAATTTTAGTAATTCCTTTAACTTGCGGACTCTCAGCCTTATACAGCATACAGAATTACAGAATTACTCTTATAAAAGGTAAACTGTTCTCTCCATCTTCACAATGTAACTTCTTGTTCTGTGATTGCTCAAGTTTAAACTAATGTTGACGGTTGAGTTGTGTAAACTTTATCCATTTTCTTAGTTGAACCGCACTGTATTGTGTAAAACTATAATAATCACTTCCTGATAATTTGTGTACTTAAACATTTTATAACGTCAGGACTCAACCGACAAAATTTATTAGTTAAGGTAGAATAATTGTTTCTAGGACAAAGTTTGACTAATTCATTCGATTATTAGACAACAACGGTTGCTCTCCTCACTGGTTGATTTGGGAATAACCAATAATTGGTTAAAAAGGGACTTTTGGGTATTCGCTCAGATTTCAGCTTTGGTTCCGCCTTATCAGTACACAAAGTATAACTTTAAACTCTCCTAATGTATTGAGTTATAGTGCACTGAATTAATTGTTTTCACTTTTTACTTTTTTGGCTCATATAAAGCTTGAGATCTATTTTCTAGTTTACATAAAAAAAAAGAATTTTAAGGAATTTAAACTTAACGTCAACTCAAACGTAATTCTAAACTTTTAATAACACTTCATAAGGCCGAGTTTTTTTTTGACAAATCTATTCGGTCAGTTTATACTCATTGTGTTCATTTTTTTCATTTTATCATATTTGAAATAATCCGCATCAAAACAGGAAAAGATTACAAATAATATGACTATTTAGTTCAATAAAATTTCTATTATTATCGTCCCTATTTATCGCATAATATAAAGTAATTAAAAATTGCTCAGTTGTTTTATATTGATTATTTAGACCTCTCATTATTAGTTTCTAATATATTCTAAATTGAGCGTACAGAGCCGAGCTTAGTCTCTCTCAGTGATCCTTTGCTAACAAATGATACTGATTATTAAAGAATGATTTTTTTGCATGTTTTAATTCATACTTTGTATTTATTTCACTCTGCATGTTTAAAATTATTTATTATATAGGTTTTTATTTAATTATTTATGCATGTTGAATTCATACTTTGTTCTTATTCCTCTCAGCATGTTTAAAATTATGTATATGTATATTAATGGACCTCTAAATGTCGTTTGCATTGTTTGTACAGTTTCAATCGTCGGATTGTCTGTAAAGTTAGTGTGAAATTATTTATTCAGACGCATGACCTAAGTCAGAGGTGATAAAATTTCCCGTTTATATATTTGTTTTTTTTCAGTAGCATGAAATGCATAAATTAAAATCACTATATAATTTATATATGTATATATATATTTTTTTCTTTTCCAGGTTACCAACTTTTTATTGATATTTTTGAATATTTAAATGTGAATTTAAAAATATTGTAACTTGATGTAGCCCATGGGGCTAAAGTCAATAAAGAATATGAAACGAAATAGTTTCTAATATGTTAGGGACAAGTACATTTACTGGTAATCCTGTATTATACTGTAGACAAAGCTGTTCAAAATCAGTCAGGATGAGCTCGTGTACGTAAGTACTTCATGATGTTCCTAGCTTCCCTTCTCCCCGTGGACAGACCGCCGTGGGCAGTTCCCCAGTTGTAGGGGTGGGTCGCCTCTCCGGCAAACAGAACCTCCTGTAAATTATACATGAGTTGACAATTTGATGGGGTACAATTAATTTAGAATTAGTTTATAATTAGTTTCCTAGTGATCGGGCGGATGGCTTGGCGACACGTAAAAAGGACAAACATGTTATAAATCCGTTAACAAGAATTTTCAAATATAGTTTTCAGTATAAGTTTATGATTCGTTTGGGCAAATGACATTTACCGATTCAACACGTAACGACTAATTTTTAAATGCCAAAAAACCACAGCATAACATTTTTAACTACATCTTTGGAAAATTTATCTTCAAAAATACACATTCTATTAAAATATTTTTTTGAAAAAGGGTCTTTACAACCAGGCTACAACGATGTTTAGGGTCGGTTTGTTCGAATTATTTTACATAACATCATTGTATTTGTTTAACTGATTACATGCTTTTGAAGAATGTGTTTTTCTGATAAAATATGACTAAATGACTTGCTATATTCATATAAAACTTAAATCAAACAGTATAAGTAAATGTATCGCATTTAGTGTTAAAACCTGTGAATCATTTAGGAACATGGGTTGAGGAACATGACTTACAGGCTTGTCACCATTATACAGAGGTTCAGAGAGGTGTCTCCTAGTGATGTTGTGACGGTCGCTCTCAGGTGTGTGGAAGGAGTAAGCCCCAAGCGTGTAGGGGTTGCTGGCCCAGTTGGTCCTGTAACACGACTCAGACCATGATACTGAGGTTCAATCATGTGACCAATAGAAACGCCAATAACCAATAACATACAACATTACGGTTGTACGTGCTGTTGTAGCCAATAACATACAATTTAAACAATTATCTATCTAAAAAAAATTGGAGCAGTTTAAACTCTACACTTCTGAAATCTTATATGATCTTTACTCCGAAGATAAAAATAAAATAGAGCTCTCTCAGACGGCAGACTTCAATTTGACCCCTTTTAGCTTTATAAAAGTCTCACCTCGAAAATCCCCTAGATTATTATTTTTCCCTCCACCACCGTTTACTCTGATTTCCCCCTGACTAGATCATTTTTATTACAAACAAAAATTAGCGATGTTTTACTGACCTTAAAATTCCTAAAGGTTTGGGTATGTTGTACTGTTTGCCCACTAAAGTATTGAGCAACTCCATCAGCCCATCAGTGACATCGTTTTCCGACAACTGCTCCATGATGCGGCAAGAGCTCCCGGAGAACCAGGCACACAACATGCGCTCATGCTGCATCACCGGCAAAAACCCGGTCATGTCCCTGGTCCAATAACCCTGTCACGTAATACAGGCTGAGTATTCTAGTCTACAGATTATTTTTTTTATCTGTCAAGAGTTTTAACAATCAATGATACTCTGACATGGTTGCGCCTAGATTAAATGTAACCAGATACTATCTTTGAGATGGCACTAGCTAAAATGTAATGATTGAGTGTAATAATTTCAATTCCACTCTATTTTATATCTTAGAAACCTAGACACCGTGGGCTTGTTTTCGTGTTGGAATCGTAAGGCACACAAATACCAAACAGTTTTAGGAGAATTTGTTTGTTTTCGCCTCAAATTATACTGTTCTCTGCTCCGGACAAAGAAATATATTTCTACGGGCACCAAAAATTGGAAAATTTGTACTTTTTAAGGTGTAAGGTGTATACGATCGTCAATAAAGTTTGAAACGGACAGTTGATAGAAAATGTTAAAATGTCAGACCAGTACAACTTAGTGCTTCGGCTGAAGTGCCTCAGGACTGCTTTAGAAGTAAACGGTTTCTACACATCACGATGTGACACAAAAGTTTAGCCTTTATAAAATTTGGCTATCACTCAATTACTTTTGTTTCAGTTTCAACTCTAACCTTTATGTTCATGTTCAACTCTAGGTCTTTGAGTAATTCAAGAGCCCTGCTCGACTATCATAGCCGATCATTCAAATGCACACGGTGTTCATACTTAAACACAGTTCAGAAACTTACTTCGAGATAACTTTTACTGTGAACAATATTTTTACTTATTATTACTTGTTATTCTTTTTATTTTTTTGTACATGGGCTCTTTGACCTATTGACAATTATCATTAAAGTAGTGTCTTCAATTATAAGTTTTGAATTAATTGAGATCTTACGTGTGTTGAGTTTTCTTTGAAGTTTTTGTACTGCATGTTTGTAAACAGAGGAACAATGACGTTGACGTCTTCAGGCCACCAACGAGTTGGGAATAGTATGAACACCTTTCCCACACAGCCTATGCCCAACGTCTGTAAAATAGGCCATTTAGTAAGATTATTTCATCATTAAAGCAATGAATTATAACGTTTCACCTAAAAATTTAGTAATCAAAAGAAAATAAGAAAGGGAAAATCTGAGAAAAATCAGCTTTGACATTTTATTCTTTAAGACAAGCAAGAAAATTATATCCAGCCTAAACTTAAACCAAACGCTTGAAAATATCATCCCTGTTGTTTTGAGGACAAAATGTAATACCCTTTGTGATTAACGCCTATTACAGACATATATTCGAGTTATCTCCTATTTCATTAACGTTATTGGATAGTCGGAATGATGTGAAGCTTAATTAATTCGTGTAATTACATATATTATTGATAAGAGGAAATCTGCACATGTCTACGATGCGTTTATAAAATAAAAGGGGAAAATTCCCGAACTTATTTTTATTTTCTTCACCATGTATTTTTTCTCAACTCTCCCGCTTGAAACGAAAGCCAAATGTTAATTAGGGATTTCTTTTGCCATTTAAATTTTGCTGATTGGAGCCAATTTTTTGGCGAATATAAAAAAAAATAGAAAGACTAAAGGTGATTGAAAAACTATTATATAGACCTAACTGAATCAATAAGTATCTAAAAAATCAAATTCGTTAAAATGTAAAGCGGATATGTAATTTTCAAGCCCCCAACTTCTATTAATTCCAGATTGCATGTAGAACCGGTAAAAAGTTTAGAGAGGAACGAAGCCTATTAACAGATAAGGCGTAAAGATCTAAAAAATTGCTGAGAAGCATATCTTACACATTCTGATAGCTCACCTGTATAGCGTAGGTCTTTTTCTGTGGCAGTGGGGAGTCGAACATGTCTGCCGCGTGTTTCTTCAGCACGCCCAGTGACACTGTGATGACGACGTGCTCTGTAGCTGGGGATAGCTGAGCTGTCGTATCGTACATAGCCTGGTAGCTCACCTGTATAGCGTCGGTCTTGTTCTGTGGCAGTGGAGGGTCGAACATGTCTGCCACGTGTTTCTTCAGCACACCCCGTGACACTGTGATGACGACGTGCTCTGTAGCTGGGGATAGCTGAGCTGTCGCTATCGTACATAGCCTGGTAGCTCACCTGTATAGCGTCAGTCTTGTTCTGTGGCAGTGGAGGGTCGAACATGTCTACCGCGTGTTTCTTCAGCACACCCCGTGACACTGTGATGACGACGTGCTCTGTAGCTGGGGATAGCTGAGCTGTCGCTATCGTACATAGCCTGGTAGCTCACCTGTATAGCGTCGGTCTTGTTCTGTGGCAGTGGAGGGTTGAACATGTCTGCCGCGTGTTTCTTCAGCACGCCCAGAGACACTGTGATGACGACGTGCTCTGCCCTGTAGCTGCTGCCGTCTTTGCACCTGACCATCACCTCGCCATCCACACGGTCCACCTTCTGCACTTCCTTCTTGAACAGGATCTTCTCCATTACCGGCAACTCCTCGGAGGGGTTAGTAAACTTTTTCTGTTGAAAAAATTATAAAACTTTCAAAAGCTTGAAAAAAATAAATATAGATGTTTTGGTGGTTGAGGGCTTCTTTTAGAAAATTAATGATTAAAACGACAAAGTTTGGTTGAATGTGCTGAATGAAAACATCTTGTCTAACCTTAATGACAATCCAGCCATGAATTATGTGGGTATATCATAATCATTGCCCTTCTTTATAAATCATAATCAATTGAGAGATTGCTTAAAAAGCTGTGAAAATTAAGCCTAGTGCAAGAGACAAGATGCAAGATCCTTATTGACCCTTTAAACATCACTTTTGTAATTTGAAAAATCAAATACAGAAAAAATAATATTTTTTCAGTCTTTACATTCAATTAATCACTAATCATTATCGGTACATATTGTCGAAGTTCGAACCTATCTCTTTAAGTCTTGTATTAGTGAATTAATTTTTCCTCAATGTTTGAAATATATAATAGTTAGTTCTCGTCCATAAAAATGGCAAAACAAGCAGAACTATGACAACTATCGACCAGTTTCTATAATACTTGTATTCGGGAAACTATTGGAATACGCAGTCAATAAACAAATTGTAGATTTCCTCGAAAGAATTTTTTACTTTCTAATGGTCAGTATGGATTCAGGCCCAAACGCAACACTCAAAATGCCATTGTTGATTTGGTTGGTGAATATTTTTTCACTTTGGTTCATTTCAGCTTTGGTTGGTAAGCTTAGTGTACTATGTAAATTTCATGACATGTTGAAGGCCTTTGACACCATATCAAACAGCTTATTTATAAAGAAACTTAGATTTTATGGTTTTGATAACAGTGTAGTAAGTTTTTTACAATCTCTCTGGCCGATATCAGTCTGTTCATTTGAATGGCATAGCCTCTGATTTTTTAAGGTTCGAATCAGGCGTCCCGCAAGGCTCCGTTCTAGGGCCTATACTTTTTATACTGTTTGTTGATGACTTACCCTCCAATATTAAAAAGCAACTTGGTCACCCCTACATGTTTGCAGAAGACTTAGCGATTAAGATTTCTAGCCAGGATAATGAGGCCCTAAGCCAAGAATGGGTTCTGACTGATGGTATTGTTGAAGAATGGTGTGCAGCAAACTATTTATGCTTTAAAAAAAGTAAAATCAGTTCTCTAGATTGTAGTTTTGATGTAATCAAACCTGTACAGGAACCAGTCAAATTTCTTGGAGTAATGCTTGAATCTAATTAAAAAATGGCACTCACATATTGATCGTGTCTGTAAAAAGATTGCTCGAAGTACTTTTATGTTAAGGAAACTCAAACATTTATGTTAGCCACGATGTATTAAAAACTGTCTATTTTTCTGACATACAAAGTTATCTGCAGTATGGGACCAGTAGGGGAATGATAGTAACATTAAAAGTGTTTTGATAGTACAAAAAAGGCGGTTGGATTGATATTTAGTGCAAATCAAAGAATTTCATGTAAACCTATTTTTAAGGACCTTTCTGTGTTAACTGTTTCATCTTTAGATTTTGGAATGTCTAATGTATGTTAAAAATAATTTAAGTACTTTTCCAATCAATAGCTATAAGCATAGCTATAATACCAGATTTAGTGCAGTTTTAAATATCAATTATATTAATTATACTATGATTCAAAATAGCTTTGTTGTTGTCAGTGTTAAACTCTGTAATACACTGCCAAATAAAATCAGAGAGTTAGACAGCTTAGCCTTTAAAAAAATTGTTAAGGCTCTATTACTTGAGTTATTTGTATGTAGCGTTAGAGAGTTTTTAGATGTGGTCGAAACCCATCAGTTTTAATATAATTCAATGTTATTGTTTGTATATAGTTATAGTATTTCTAACATTTATTACTGAATTTATAGTCTGTTGTTTAGTCATCCCTGTGAGTTGTTAAGGTGTGCAATTTCTATTGTGTCAATTATTCCAGTATATTTTTTAGTTATGACATTGAAATGCTATTGTATAATTATCTGTAACTAGTGGCTTGAAGGGGCTAAAAGTACCTAATGAGCGAAAATTCAAACAATCCTTATTTATTATAGTACAAAATACCTTCATAGCAACCTGAATAGCTATACCTTATAGATATCTAGCCTACCACATGGTTTTCAATCAAGTTTCAGCATCACATGTTTTATGTAAACAAAGCAGACGTTTTTAGATCCCAATGCTTTTTAAAAGGCAGATATTTTACGTTATTTCTCGTTTTCTGGTGAATTTCAAGCAATTTCTTTATTTTTCCCGCCATCACGGGATAGGGACCTTTAATCTGAGTCCTCTCCCATCTTTCTACGATTTGCCAGACGCCCAAAATTTTGACGCAAAGAATCGGCTTACGAAATTAAATATATGATATAATGTTAGTGATACCATGACGATGCTATGCAATGCACAAATTTTTACGGCAATAAAGATATTGATTTTTATTTTAAATTTATTTTTCCTGGCCTATTAGTTAGGTTAACTGGTACAGTTACAATACAATTAATTGATTTTTTTACATACGCCCGCTTGAAATTAAACATGAAACAGAAAACCATTTATAAAATCAAGAGACAATATTAACTATGAATTATACGCATCTCATAATATAATTCAATTATTAATTGAATAATAATTAATAATTGAAATTCGTAATTGAAATTGTTTCGTTGTTTTGTGTTTCGTTTGATACTATTACTAACGATTTTGTACCAATTAGATATCAACATTGGAGTCATCATTAACTCTTTTAAAATTGATTAGCCAACAATCACTTTTATATTCAATGAATTCAGAGCTCCTGGTCCGCACTAGAACATAGGCGCTATAATTAGTGACACCATCATCATATCATCCCGCGGAAAATGATATGACTAGAACGAGAGCTGTTCAAAGAAGTTTGATTACATTGCTTGCCGATAAGGCTAGAACTGGATTATTTTGAAATGTTATCCAGCTTTTTTATTATTTTTGCTTTTTTGAACAAAAAACACAGTAGTTATATTATGCCTGTAATGTTTGCATATTTAATAGTAAGGTCGTTTGTGAAGCCGCTTTAACCTACTCGTGTGCTGTATATTAACACTATCAATACTTAAAAATAACCTGCGTTCCTTGTAAAAAAAGTTTAATAATTTATTATTATTGTGTGTTTGATAAATGTTTTGAATCGTTGTTTTTTATATTGAAAATCCCTGTTCGTTCTAGTTTAATGTTTAAATTTTCCTCTATTTAGTACAAGCTACTACAATGGTTTTTTTCTTTCATTACCACTTTTCAGAATAACTCTTAATGTACTAAATACTCAAAATCCAGGATAAAAAACGTTAAAACAGCTTTGCTAACCGACAAAATTTCGAAGATAGTTTTGTAGCCGCGGGTCTTCCACTTCCACGACTGGTCTCCGGGGTTTTCCTTGTATGCCTTTTCCCCCCAGACTCCGAGCTGCTCCAGGCCGTCAGCAGCACTGTACACATTTTCCTTGCTAGTTGCAAGTCGGATGATAGCCTCTCCAAGTTCCGGGTCCACTTTATTCGCAGCCATAACCTCCTTCACTCTTCAGAACAGATAATTTAATGAGTAAACTACAATGTTGCACCTGAAAGGATTATTAATTAGGACTAGGGCGATTCTATTTTTAGCTTAACCGTCCCTGTATATGACACCAGGTACTACCTGGGGTAGAAGAAGCCAGCGACAGATCCATCAGAACTGTTATAGTCGGTGTAGAGGATATCACGGGCCTGCTCCAAAAGATCGTAAATTTCAGTGTTGTTGTACTGGAAACCCGTAACGTCAGCGTAGATATGTTTCTCAGCTGTGATCAGGGGCATGTAAGAAGCCAGGAGTTCGAGGGGGCTGACCATTTGGAACACAATATTGTCTTCCTCCCCATGGACGAACTCGGCACCCTTGTCCACCAGGACTCCACCTACAAAAGTGTAAAAGAATTTAAAGTGATTATTAAAAGTCCAGTCTGGTTGAAATCCGATCTTACGACGACCTTTTAGGCTATTGGAAAACATAATATTATTTACTTATAGCCCAATAACAAATGGTATCTATTTCCAGGGTCAAAATTATTTAACTTTCTTCAGAAAGATTTAGATACTTATTTTCTGTACAAATGGTACAACACTGTAGTACTGCTAGTGAGTATAAAAAAAGTATTTTATATGTTATTCCTAGTGAAAAATCCTCAATGCTGCTTGCCATGATTATACGCATAACAACAAGAAAAACATATTCGCTAACTATTTGAAACTTCACTCCTGGATATGCTAAAAGTTTTCGTGTGAATATATTTCACTTATAAGTCGTGTTAATATATTTACAATATAAAATTATATACAGGGTGTTCACAAAATGTGGGGCAATAATTTACATAGTGATTCCTTAGGTGAAAATAAGCAAAAAAGTTTATATAAACATAGGTCCGAAAGTGCTTCATTTTCCGTATGTGTGTTTATGATTTGTACATATTTAATCATATCTCACGAACCACTTAACGTATAAACTTCAAACTTGGTATATGAATAACGACTATTAAGAACTATTTTCGTAAGAAGTACCGAATTTCTACTCTGTACCATTTCAAAATGGCTACTGTTTTTTGTTTTCAAAGCTAAATATCTTAAAAACCGTAAATTTTAGCAAAATTATACAAGAGACAAAAAAGTTGCTAAATTTAATATAATTAAGGAAGATATTAAGATTATAACAATAGGATAACTAATAATGGAGAAATTTTACATTTTCCGAGTAAAAACATGCAATTTTCAGACAGAATGTTCTAAGGAACCATGTTTTTATGCAGAAAAGTTAAAATTTCTCCGTTATTAGTACTCCGATTATCATAATCTTAATGTCAGCATTAATTGAATTACATTTCGCATCTTGTATGTCTCCTGTATAATTTTTCTAAAATTTACGGTTTTTAAGATATTTAGCTTTGAAAACAAAAATGGTCGCCATTTTGAAATGGTAGAAAGTAGAAATTTGATACTTCTTACGAAAATAGTTCTTAATAGTCGTTGTCCATAACCAAGTTTGAAGTTTATACGTTTAGTGGTTCGTGAGATATGATTAAATATGTAAAAATCATCAACAGACACACAGACGGAAAATGAAGCACTTTAGGACCTATGTTTATATAAACTTTTTTTGCTTATTTTCACCCAAGGAATCACTATGTAAATTATCGCCCCAAATTTTTTGAACACCCTGTATACTTACAATTAATTTTTAAAGATATATAAAACAAGATCATAACAGTTTTTTTTGCATTCCTATTCATAAAATTTGTATTATTACTAATAAAAACATTATATTAGATCAAAGAACATTGGCTACTTACATTATATTACTATTGCTACATCATAATGACGGTGGATTCGATTAATTTTTGCATTATTACGACTTTCATTAAAAAACTAAAAATAAAAACATTTGACAGATACAGCCCTGCGTGTCGCGATGACTTACCAAACTCCACGGTGTGTATCCTGCCGCCGACCCTGTCCGAGGCCTCCAGTACCACCAGGTCGGTCAAGTTGTTGGACAGGAGGGTGGTGGCCGCGGCAAACCCCGCCACCCCCGCCCCCACTATCACCACCTTGTGTCTCTCCCTGCAGGGCGAAAAGTATTTCGTCAAACTTAAACTATATAGTTTATTCAATATTCTTATAAATAATTTGGGAAACATATTTATTAAATAGATTCAATACTATAGGTTAGATAGTAACCCTTTTAAGTTACAAACTCACGCAAGTTAAATTCGTTTTATTCCCAAGTTAACAAGGAAAATATTTAAGTTTTTAAAGGCTACGAATATTACAATAGAGATTTCAATAGGGTAGATGGTAACCCTCACGTTACGAACTCTCGCTAGTGAAATTCGTTTTGGTTAAGAGAGAAAGGGCTTAAGTTTTTATAGTCTACGTATATTATAATAGAGATATTTTTTTGTTTTTTGTAATCCTTGGTGTAAGTGCTGACTATAACAAGGGTGGATTGTGATATTATGTGACAGCTAGTGGCTAGAAGGAACTGAAACCCCTTATGGAAAAATTAAAATCCATTATGTGGTACAAATTACCTTTATAGTATACTAGCTTTTAGGTGTTAATATTTAGCACATGATGAATAAAGTATCAACACTACATGTTTTATGTGAACAAATCAGACGTTTTAGATACCGATGCTTTTTAAATGGCAGATAGTTTACGCTATTTCTCATTTTATAGTAATATTCAAGAAATTTTTGTAATTTCTCTCGAGTCCCTGTCATTAAGACCTTCAATTTGAGCCCTCTCCCAGGATCCTGTGTCTTTCCGTACGCCCATAATTTAGGCGCTAATATTTCCTTAAAGTAATTATATACATAGGTAGATGTAGGAAAACATAAAATTATGCAGTATATGTTTGTACTTTATTTATCAAAGCTAGAATAATAATAATATTAATAGTATATTTCACTACTAGTCACGAAAGTAGCCCATTTCGAAATGGTACTTTTGTGACGAGTTGTGGATAGTACTTTTCATCACAATGCAAATAAGTGACCAAACTTATAAGAAATAATCAAACATTTCATAATTTAGTCATTTTTCTATAAGTAAACACAATACGGCTGAACTGTCTATTTTAGTTTATAAAGTCAGCTGGTTGAACTGTCAAATTAAGTAATTCGTTTGTTTGGGTACGGCAAAATTTTGTTTTGGTACGGGAATGAAATGTTTGGGTACCGAAAAAGCAGCTGATCATTACTTGTTTTGACTTAAGGAAATCAAGAGTTTTCGTATATCTCAGCTGTACGGTAACGGGCAATTTTCGTATACAGAGTGATGAAAAATTACTTTCCTAAGGATTTATGTAGGATTCTCAAGTTATCTTTTATACATACAACTAAATTTAAATTTTTGGAATTTTTTTTGTTATTTAGCTCCGTTTTACTGAAGCAATTAGGAGTTTATTATTTTTTCACGCTTCGAATTTGTTATGAAACTATTTGTTACATGAATAACAATAAAATGCAATATTTATACAATACAATACATTATTTGATACAATATTTGTGGCGGCTATACTTATTAACACCCTTATCAATTTCACATTCCTTTAGAATTTAACGTGGATACCAGCAATATTTCAAAAAGAAAGTGATAACCTCATGTTGTTCATGACAAAAAAATTTTAAACTTGTACAAGCCTGTTAATTTTATTTAAAATTTCTAGAAAATATGTTTTTCTTGAGATTGGTTTCAAGATATATATAATTTATAATAGGCGATAAACATTCATTATTGTAGCTAAAAATTACATTGGTTAACTTGAAAATTAAACGTGTACTTAAATGGGCCAAAAGATTTCTCAAGTTGAAAACAAAGTATGATATTGTTCAAGTGTAACAAAAACGTGCGGCAGTTACGATTAATTAGGCTATTCACCGATTTATATATAATTAAATTCTGTTTTAAAATATGGGATTGATCATAAGTCTCTTGACAAATTTTATATGCTGCATCTTAAGAAAGTAGAAAATGGGAAAGGTTACTCAAGAGATTGCTATTTTAGCGATACACGAAGACTTACTTGTGAATCCACAATTGGCCAAACTTGTTAATACTTACTCCTGCTGGTATTTAGAATCCGTGGACAAATCTGCAGTAGTTAAAGAAAGCAAACATGCCAGAAACACGGCAGATGTTAGCATCTTGGCAGTTACAGTACAAACTGACTGGGAATTATCAATGATTTTTCCCTAACTTTGCGACCTCTATTATCAATTTGAAACCTTGAACTTGATTATCTCAAAATAAACAAACTTTGTGATTGGAAGAGTTCAATTTAATTAACTATTTATTATTAATGAGAATTTAATTTAATTTAATCCAAAGACAATTAATTAACCCTTTTTAGTTAAATTGTTTACTAATGTATGTTATTAGTTGTATTATGACTTTGCAAGTGAGAAATGAAAATTATTTGGGAAATGATTGGGAATGTCTGCATATTAATATGACAATGGCCATAATTGTAAATTTACATATTTATCCACAAAAACATTATACCATTATTTATTATGGTAAATGAATGGTATATTCTGTTAGTTTTAATACTGTTCGCCGAAAACTAATACTGTAACTAATCGGCGTACAGTATTAGTTTTCGACGCCGATTGGGTTCTTAAAGGTTTTGTTTCCATTCTTTTTTTATGTAACAGATGCTACATAAAACGTTTGATACTCTTTAGTTTTCTTAGTATTATTAATATGATATTTGCATAATGCAGAAAACAATAACCACGAAAAGTCCAGATTCTATGTTTGAGTTAACACTAAGCAATTTGATCACGATAGTAAGTAAGTGTTATTGTATCTAATGTAAAATTAGTTTACCTTAAAATAGTAGTTGTGAATATCATAAAGGTTTAAATGCTAAAAAATAAATAAAACGTCGATTACTATTCTGAATACATTTAAGGTGATGGGATTATTTTTCCTTTACTTGAGATACCGATACTTGCGTATTTAAAGATGAATGAGAATGAAGTATGATGACTGAGATGATTTGTAGCTTTGTTACTGGATAAGGCCAGCTTATATGGTTAACCTTACCATGAGGCTTATATGATTGTCTTTTCCTTATATGGTTAACAAGGTAATATCATACCAATTGATTCATTGATACTGAAAGTAGAGGCATAAATGAATAAATACCAGAAAACAGTTTGAAACACTCTAGTGATTCCGATAGCCAAATCTTTTTGGTAGCGGATGCCATTAACGCAGCACCCCCTGATTTTTGGTGGGTTTTTGGTAGTACAGGGGAAAATGTTTTCTAACTTAACTTTATCATGTATATTTTAAGATAATGAAACTTCAGCAACATAAGTGACTAGCGTAATCAGAACGACAATGTTGGAAGAAATCGAATGGAGTTTACACATACATCTCTTACTAACCTTTCCTAATGGTTAGGAAACTAACCATTAACTAACCATGGTTTCCCAATAGTTTATTGAAACTAATAACCACGGTTTGTTTTGCAGCATTTCAAATCAATGTGACATGCATCAATTTGTATTTTAAATTATATATTTTTCTATAATTTTACGAAGTAGCCACTCCTTATTCACTCATTTTGCCCTTCTTCCACGTTTCGGCGGGGCGCGAGCTGGTGTATTCTCTGCGGCGCGGCCAGCGGTGCTTTGCTGTTACCGCCCTTCATGACTGATTGGCATGAAGTTAAATAATAGCAGCCGGTAAATGCCATATGATCCGACAACCATTATAAAATTGTTTGTTTAGATCGTTACACTTATCATAACACCAGTTGTATGACTTAAAAAGAATAAGTTAGGAGAATTACATTTTACTTGACGTATACAAACGACAATAAAGATAAATTTAACAATGCGTGTTCGGAAATGCATTCGACCTAAAAAATTGGTTTCAAGTATCAAATAGAAATGACTTTATTTAAGTTTTTACATTAAAATAAGGACTCCTTCTACTGGAAAAGGATAGTTTTAGAAGGATTCCCAGATTTTAATGAAAATTTTACTGAGAGCATTCCAAAAGAATATTGGTGTTTCATGCTTTCGCATGAAATTACATAAAATTATGTATTCCCTATCTACGTAGCTCAAAGAATTGTTACACATCATCATCTGTAGTTTATTACAGTTTCATGTTGGGACGTCCTAAAGTAATTTGCGAGGAAACTTGAATGAAATATTCAAAATTGTTATGTCACGAGTTATAACAACACCTTTGTGGTACATGTATAAAGGCTCTTTTCACAAGGCGTATTCTGAATACGAATTGTGTCTGGATATTTACTTGTACATTATATCCAACTTCAGCCAAAAGCGCCACACGTTAGGTGGAAATGATGTATTGCCCAAATATTGTGCGGTTCTACACTTTGTTTTACACGACCCTTGTTTTATCCACTGCGTTCAATTTTAAAAACAACAGCCTCATAGTTATTACTTTTAATGGATGTCTAACATATTTTTTATTGTTTACATTTTGTTTCTTGAGTATAAGGCATTATAGTATTTTAATCATTTTTTTTTCTTCTTAGCAGGCCTGGTTATATTAGTCTGTGATTTATCTGTTGAAAGCAAGCTAATTTAGGCTTACGATCTGTTAATTTTAGCAAAAAGATTTATTAATATCTATAGTCTAAAAGATAAAAACTTGTGTTTTACGTAGTTAAGTAAATTGAGAATGGGTATATTTATTACATATTTTATACCTGGTACCTTGTGCTAGCTTTTAGAAACAGTAATTTAACTTCGTCAAACTCAGTTTCTTAGGAAGAAGAGTTAGCATCAGTACAACACTACTAACAATAATGTTGGTTTTTAAACAAACTTGCTTTTGTACGAAAATGTATTGAAAAATTCGCCAATCAATTGAAGATTTTCGCTATCCAATCAGAGATTTATGGCTTCGGAACGTAAGCATTACCTTACGACTTCTGCAATCTGATCCTAGAGCGTTCTTGATGTATGGTATTGAGTGTTAAACAGCTCTCAGGCACTCAGTGCTTGATTAAACACATGACTTGGTCTTCGATTGCGTTCCTGATAGATTTACAATGATCTAACAGATAATATTCCGTATTCTGTCACCTGAACCTTGTGGTAGGATGTTCCCAGTTGATACTGATAATGTGGAACTAAATCTGCATTGTTTTGAACAATTCTTTACATATTTCAAAAGCCTGTAAATACATCTTAGTTGCCTGATAAATTTAAAAAAAAACAAAAAAAAAACCAGTCTGTTGCTTTTTGATGGGTGTTTTTGTACTCAGCTGATTTTGATCAATGTATGAATGATTAATGATCCTGGTAAAGAAATCAGCTGGTCTTTGCCAGTAAAAGCTTTCATAATCATCTATTCTACACACGTCATTCAATAGTATATGTACCATTATGCGCAAGTAGAAGTGGTCCAGTACCGGTCGGTAATAATTCAATCGTTATTTGGATCTTAAATCTGACAAGTTAATTGACCAATAATTATATATCAACATATTAAGTAAGGGAGTGCTTCATTTTCTTAGCTTATGATCCAGAAAATGTGTAAGAAGGAACCTTATCTTTGACTTAATGCTTATTAATATTCTTTTAACAGTTATGCATGACATGAGAGCTGAAATGATCATTGGTTAAATGAAATTATGACTTTCATTTCAAACATTAACATTTTAAACCCTAGCCCCAATTACGCTTGTTCCTAGTGTTGGTTATTTTTTAAATTGCATAATAGATAAGATATAAAAAATCTATGAACCGATCCGTTGTCACATTCAAAATATTTATGTACCATCTTTAATCAAGCAGAAGTTTAATATGCAACCCAACTATTTTTGGATTTGAAATCCGAATCATTTTATAAGAACTGTAAAATAAAGCTAATCATCATAAATTATTTATCTCCATAGGTATTGCTGGCCTAATTTTTATACATCCTTTTCGTTTTATGTTTGTGAAACGTTACTTATCCCACATTAACAAAAAAATTCATTTATCCAAGTGAGAAATTTTTATCTTCTACACATCATATTCAGGGCTTAAATAAAAAACATGATTTATTATAATGGCAAATTTAACGTTATTTAAATTTCAACTATTCTCTTCAAGATAGCTTTGATTATCTCTGATGGAAATTTTTGTTACAAATAAGTGATGACGAATGGCAGTGAAAAATAAAATTTGACACTTTTAGTTAACTTTTACGAAACGACAACTGTTTGTCTCAAGAAAACTGCAATATATGAGGTGAGGCATAGTTTTGTATATCCCTCTTAACTTTTGAACCTGCTCCCTTTGACTAATTCAAAGCCATTGGCGCTACATTAAGAGAACAAGAGTCGATACATCATTACAGCATGAAAGTCTGCACATTTTTTTCACAGGCTCAACTTAATCTCCACCCCAAACGGGGTATTTTGTAGGCAGCCTCAGACCTTCAAATGTAAATCCCTATCCAGTGAACCACTTATTTTATATAGCTTGTCAATGTAAATACAATAGCAGTGCCCCGAGATAGATATCATGCCCCTTGCAGAAATGGCAGGCATTTAACAACTTGAAATTAGTAAATGAGCATAATTTGACCCATTCCAAATTCTTAACGTCTCCATTAGGATCTGAGATGTCATACATCGGTATATAAATACAAGCGATCATGTAATATTGGCGTCAGGTTTGCACCAATGTGTTTTCCTGACGATCTCACCAAAATTAGAGTCACTCATTAGCGACCTCTGAAAATTTGGGGCTACCCACAAAATTCAACTTTTCAAAATCCAAAATGGCGGCAAGTTTAGATTTTCAAACTAAAATTATTTTAAAAGGGTGAATTTTACAAAAGATTGACAAGAACAACTTTTATATATCAGCTATATAACAACTTTTTAACTATCTGTACTCAGATCGGTTCATAAATAAAAAAGTTATTCTCACTTGTATGGTTAATCACAACCATTACTACTGGTGACAAATGGTAAAACAGTTTTGTTTTGCTAATTTGTAACAATTCAATCACAACTTAAACTTGCCGCCATTTTGAAATTTGGAAAGTTAACACTTTGAAAAAATTCCACTTATGTACATTGATACTTAGAACCCATATACCGAGTTTCAAAGCTCTATCTTAAATATACTCGAAACAACTTATTATTTTATTTTAAACACATACAGACAGACAGCCACCTACGCATTTTTTAGAAAATAGTATATTTCATTACAAGTGACGAAAGTGACCGTTTTCGCGCGAGCTCAAGGATTACGACCGAGCCGTCAGGCGAGGTCGTAATTTGAGCGAGTAACGAAAAGCCACTTTAGACCCGTGTTATGAACTATATTTTTCGTCATACTGCGTAAAATATTGAGCTAACGACTTAAAAAAACAAAGGTTTTAAAGACGATAGAAGTCGATAGAGTTGTTTCCATTTTATTCTTGCATTTTAAAATCAGCCGATTATCTGTCAATTGTTTTGATGTTATGTCAGCTGATTATAACGATTGATATATCGAAAGCTGTGTACTATCGATTGCAACAATGAATATTTTACATTCATACATACATATCCTCTTCTTCATAGGCCGTCATCACTGAGGCACTGAAGGCTTCATAGTGTCCCAATAGGTTAGGATCACTGATCTTCTTAGGCTAGGTGAGTTAGCTTTGGCAAAAAGTTAGTAGGCTACGAGGTTTTTTTGGGATTTTGTGGTCAGGCATTGTTAGTTGGGGACAGAGAGGCCTCTAGATTGTAAAAACATTTGGCTTTAAGGTATTTTTTTACTTCCTGTTTGAATTTATCTATTCTGTTTATGTTTTTTAAATTTGTTGGAAGAGCCTGAATAAGTTTTTTGCCGCTATATTTAGGTTGATGCTCAAATTTACTTAACCTGTGTTGTTGAGAAAAAACCCTATTGTTTCTGGTGTTGTAATTATGCGTTGAAATTTGAATGTGGAGGTTTTGTTGTTTAATGTAGACGACAGCCTCAAAAATATAAAGACTAGGGACTGTCAAAATTCCCAAGTTGGTGAATGCCTCCCTGCAACCTGTACGAGGAGGCAGTCTTAACAGGGCTCTAATTGATTTTTTTTGCCAGGTGAAAATTTTGGTCAAGTTCGTCTTAACTGCCCTCCACAGGATTACAGAGTAGGCAATATGTGTCTCAATGAGGCTGAAATAAACTGACCTGAGGAGAGGGATGTTACCTATCTTATTTAATATTCTTATTACAAAAATTCCCTTAGCTAATTTTGATTCCAAAGATTTTATATTATACTTAATGTTTACGTTTTCCTTAGCTTTAAATCTACTGTTTCGTATCATGATTCAGACTTACCCCTAACATCGTTATCGCTCAGCTTATCTTCTCACTGAGGCAAAATTAAATATTTATTCAGCCTCTTGACCCGTGTAATGAACTATATTTTAGCGAATTTCCCCTATAGGGAAGAGGCTATTACCGTAGGTCTCATGGTAAGACCTAAGCCCGAGACCATGATAACTTTTCGTTTTGGGGCCCCCAGAAGCAAAAAACACCATTCGTTCAAATTTCTAGATATATATATATATATCTATATATATATCTATATATATATGTGTCTGTAAGCACGATAGCGCTCGCAAAAATGGTCCAATCGGAATGAAATTTGGCACAGGCGTGTAAAGTAGTAATTATTCGGATGAGTTCGTGAACCAGCCCGATCGGACCATCGGAAGGGGGGGTAAAGGGGGATAAACCCCCTCAAAAATAGGTTTTTTGAGTTTTTTACATAGAAAAATAAAATTTATCGAATTTTTGTTGGCACCATTGAATTCAGCTCAAAAAAACAAACAATTTAGTATTTTGAATCACTGCTCTATGTCCATTGGTTACCGAGATATTGAAAGTGGTAAACACAGTACGTTGTCCCAATGTTAACCTTATGGGAAATAAGTAAAATTCTATATCTTGGTTATTTCTCAACATATCTTGATAAAACTTGGTAAATAGCTTCTTCTAGTTCAGATCTAGTAATTATTGAATCAAAACCATCCAGTTTTAATATACCTGTAGCAGCAGACCTGCATACTCATTCCCCATGTTATCCTTATGGAGCTAACCAAAACATGTCAAATCTCAATATGTTGGATTGAAATACGTTGTTTTGCATTTGAAATTCGCTGAGTATGCAGGTCTGCTGCAACGGGGGTATTTCATTATATCGCTCAATTCAACACGCTAACTACTTAAGAAAACCAATCTATTACCTTAAAAGACATCTCCCAAAGATGTTTCCATCTTGTTCTTGCTATTTAAAACAATCAGCTGATTGTCTGTTTCATTTTGTGTTAGGTTAGATTGACAACAATGAACAACTATCGATGAATCGAACGCATTTAATAATCGGTTGCTGGAATGAGCGAGTTGCACCAGTTGATTAAACCGACAACCATGCAAAAATTAAACGCAATTGGAATAATAATCGATAACCACTTTCGATACGATCGTCAACTTTCCATTGACATACACGTAGTTGCATCTGTCCTACATTGTAATAACGAACAGCTGATGCCCTCAACATCAGTTGACTTTTTCCCTCCCTAGGGTGGGAAACGGCAAATTTCGCCACGCAACGCATCTATTGAAAACAGTCGTTTTCGCAACAGTATGACGAAATCGTAGATTACGTTACTAGGCCGAGAAGTACTGTTTTGCCGGACGAGCATGAGGGATTTTCATGCGAGTACGACAAAACTTCCCGGCCGTGTAACGTACGATATTTTTCATCATACTACGCAAAAAAACATACTTACAATCATAACGTAGTCCTTGCATAAACATACGTTTCTCAAACCTTCAAAACTAACCTATAACAAACAGAACAAACATTTGCTACGGATGCAGTGCTGCCACTACATTCCTCTAAAAACAAACCAATAAACCACCAACAAACAAGCATTAAACGTCGGTTTGCTGCAAATCAGCTGATTGTTTACTTCCGTTCTTTCCGAACTAGGCCGGATAAGACTTTATCCGCGACTTTATCTATAGACTTTATCTATTGCTGCGATATGTCACCTCTAGCTTGCTAGTGACTATTGCCGCGATATGTCACCTCTAGCTTGCCTAGTGACTATTGCCGCTATGTCACCTCTAGCTTGCTAGTGACTATTGCTGCGATATGTCACCTCTAGCTTGCTAGTGACTATTTCCGCGATATGTCACCTCTAGCTTGCCTAGTGACTATTGCCGCTATGTTACCTCTAGCTTGCCTAGTGACTATTGCTGCGATATGTCACCTCTAGCTTGCCTAGTGACTATTGCCGCTATTTCACCTCTAGCTTGCCTAGTGATTATTGCCGCTATGTCACCTCTAGCTTGCCTAGTGATTATTGCCGCTATGTCACCTCTAGCTTGCCTAGTGATTATTGCCGCTATGTTACCTCTAGTTTGCCCAGTGATTATTGCCGCTATGTCACCTCTAGCTTGCTAGTGACTATTGCCGTGATATGTCACCTATAGCTTGCTAGTGGCTATTGCCGCGATATGTCACCTCTAGCTTGCCTAGTGATTATTGCCGCTATGTCACCTCTAGTTTGCCTAGTGACTATTGCCGCTATGTTACCTCGACTTCCTTTGACTACCGCTCAAGCCAACTGGCTCTGGCCCATTGCTAAGAGCAGTTGAGGTTGTTCTAAAGAAAATATTCGAATTATAATATTTATTTAAAATACTCAACAAATTATTAAGCGACCCCCTGTTCATATAGTTTGCACCCTAGATTTTTAGTCTAATAAATTAATTAGATTACAAATGAATAGTACTAGAGTACTAGATCATATTATTTACTTTGATATAATCCTCTATCTCATATGTTAAGCAAAATTAAACAATTTTTTGTGTATCTGTCTGCATTGATAATTATAATTTTGTAAGTGTTGTGTAAATCTGAACAATTTCCATACTTTCTTTTGGCAAGTGTAAAACCTTGTAAACCTGTAGAATTGAAATAAAGTTTTTATGTCGATTTATTCTATATTCAAGCATAATGTAAACAAGTTGATCGCTCAAGATCGTTTCTTTCAATTGGGATCCATGTTTACTGATCTGTATTATCGACAACAAAGAGCTTAGTTGATTTTTAACTTTCCGTTTGGTTAAACCTCAAAGAGGATTCTGTATCAAGAGTTTTAAAATATTTAGTGCTAAAACAACATCAAATACTTTCAGAGCTGCGTTGGGTAACGTTACTGTTTCAAATTATATAATTTCGCAAAACCAAAATCACACGGTGTCCCACAACATGTGTCAGGCTTGCAGGTTTGCAAGTTCCTTAACAAGTTTGCAACTTTAGTGTTTAAGAGCAGAAATCGTCACTATGTGAGGAAACCACATGCGACAACGTGTGAGCAAAGTTATGACAATCTCTTGTGGGGATTTTTAATTAAATTTAACTTTGATAATGTTTATTGTCGATGTCTTCTAACCCCAGACCAACGTGTACTCTCTTAAATGGAATGGTATGACACTTATTCATTTTTTTCAATTGAAGATTTGAAGTGAAGCTTTTTATTACTTGTTAAATAATTAGCCAGCCTTAAACGTAGTGGAAGGCCCCGATACTTCCTCCATTCTTTGAGATATCAGAATGAAAACATACTTTTTTAGAGAAAACATTTTGTGAAATGAAGTATTGCACATATAAAGTTTTGAGAAGTGTTTTAACTGGTTTTAAACTTTTTTTATTGATTTTGTTGTAATAGCTTTGTTTTATTGTAATAATATATTAACAAATTGGAGAGGATTTAAGTAAATTAAATAATTTAAAAATCAATCAAATTACAAGGTGTGAGTGTGATTTGTTTTAAGTAAATTTAAATAGTGAATAATATGCAAGACACAGTATGTACAGTACTTTTATGTGGAGTATACTACAGAAATGAAATAAACTTCATCGTTTCTATATATTGAAAAACCAGTCAAATCTTCTATACTCGAGGTATTTCATATAAAGTTTAATGTTAATTTAACTTAATTAGCAGCGTATAATAAAGAAGAAACCACTGTAATGTGAGAGGGGTGATGATGTAGGTTATGTTAGGTTCATATCATCGATCGTTATGTCCGTATCACTAATACTTTCACTTTCGTAGTCATTATCATTATTGTTAATAACTATAAAACATTGAGTTATACTGTCTATCAAACCCCTATTTTGCGTGTAGTTGTCTTCTCCCTTAATGACATATGTACCAACCAATTTCCATTTTCTGACTTTTATGGAGTTAAACTTCTCTTCTGCCAATTTTCTAACGCATTGCACGGTAACTTTTGGCAGGTTTCTCTCAATATAATACTTCACATTTGCCCAGATTACCTCAGTTGGATTGAGGTCAGGGTGGTAAAGGCGTGACTGACCTGCTTCAGCAAGAATTACATCTGTTATAGGTAAAGTTCAATTACGTGGCTCGTCCACCCAAAAACTTAATGTTAATTTCAACACTGGGCTTGGGCCACGTCATTTGACACAGATTATACAAAAGTAACAAAGCGTGGTTTATGTTGTTTTGTAATGTCATGAAGCTCGAGTTTAGTTGGCTTGTTGAATGTAGAATACCTCGCTCTGATAACTATGTAGTCATGTTGGCATTTAATGATGAATAATTAGGAGCTGGGTATGCTTGCAGCTGCCGATAAGGAGCGTTATCTATCACACTATTTGACACTATTTGGACACTATTTGGACACTATTTGGGGGTTAAGTCGACTTTTTCTTTGAACCTAGTAAGTAGTTTGGTTTGCTTATATCCTAGGGGTATTCATATTTTTCCCCTCCAGACTAATCAATCAATCCGGTTACTCTACTGTCATTCCAAGATTTTTCTGAAGGCGAGGAGCTATGAAAGTATACGTTTCATCCATTTATATCATTAGGCGCTTTTCTTCACGACTCTGTTTCATCTTATGCAAGTACTTAATTCGACAGTATCTTTTATCATATTTTTCAATCAAAACTGTACGGTTTGTTTGATTCTTCTTCCACTGAAATACTAGACTTCGGATTAATCAGTTTCCTTAAAATCCTTAGGGTGTGTCCTTAGGGTGCGTTTCACCTTCAGACACACTCGCTAAGCTACTCCGAGTAATCGGCTGCACGCTCTGCCGACGTTCACGGCTCCACTGGAACAACCTGGATTTGTCGTACTGCCTCCTCAGATGTGGGTGGTCGCCCGGAATATGGCCCTTTGCACAAACACCCAGTATCTACAAACTGTGGACAATGCCGGTGTATCCAACATTGTGATGATGTAAAATGCCTTAATTTTGTATAAAATAAAACTTTATTTTATTTAAGAAATTTATTGAACATTGCTCTTAAAATGTAAACATTAGAATCTTTTGTTTTTGTTTTTACATATGACAGTTCACTTCTTTTAATAAACATGTGAATTGGAATTGACAGTTACTTAGGAGACAGGACAGTTACTTAGGAGACAGAACATGCCGCCCACCTTGAAAGTATCACTTTCAAAAGAACAACAACAAAAATAACATAAAAAAGCTAGTTTACAATTACGTGTTGGAAACTGTCTTTGTTCAGTTCATTGTTCAATTGGCAATACACATAAACGATTCACAGCTCGTTTGAACGTGCCTGTTGAGGAGCGCACTGTCGCCACTCTAATTTTTCCATCAAGTCCAGGATGAATATCTTCAACAATAGCAGTCATCCATTTTAGAGGTGGCAGATTATCATCTTTGATGATGACTATTTGACCTGGTTGAATATTATTGGTTGAAGTAATCCACTTTTGTCTTTGCTGCAACTGAGAGAGGTATTCTCTGGACCAACGGCGCCAGAAGTGTTGCATGAGTTGTTGTAATCGTTGCCATTGTGATAAACGATTTTCTTGCTTATACGTTAAGTCTGGATCTGGTAAATTTGTAAGTGCTTGTCCAGTCAAAAAATGACCTGGTGTTAAAGGAAGGGGATCATTTGGATCGTATGAAAGAGGTGTAAGGGGCCTTGAGTTTAGACATGCTTCTATCATTGTAAGTACTGTGTACATATCTTCAAATGTAAGATTGGCGTTTCCTACAACCCTCCTCAGATGCTGCTTTACGGACTTGACTCCAGACTCCCAAAGTCCGCCAAAGTGAGGGGAATTTGGTGGTGAGAAGTGCCATTTGAGACCTTGACATGATGTAGCATTTATGACTCGTTCCTGATGATCATCACTTTTAAGAAGGGAGTAAAGTTCCTTTATTTCGTTACTTGCCCCTACAAAGTTAGTTGCATTGTCTGAGTATATGTGACTACATAACCCTCTTCTTGATGTAAACCACTTGAAAGCTGCCAAAAAACCGTCAGTAGTCAAGTCGGATACCAATTCCAAATGAATAGCCTTTGTGCTAAAGCAAACAAAGACTGCAATGTAACCTTTAAGCAGAGAAAACTTTCGAAGACGACTTGAACGTAAATATATCGGTCCGCAGTAATCAACTCCTGTGATCTCAAACGGTCGTGATGAATTTGTTCGATGTGCAGGTAAGTTTCCCATTTCAGGTTGTATGCACTTTGGGTTTGCTTTGAAACAAGGTATGCATTTATGAATGATTTTCCTTATGGTGCTCTTAGCATTTATCGGCCAATACTGTTGTCTGATGATGGACAGAAGCGTTTGAGGACCCACGTGTAGATTGCGGACATGTTCATTTTCTATTATTAAATGCGTCAAACAGGACTTAGCTGGCAGAACAATTTGGTGTTTTTGACTTTGGCATATATTTGCGTTGTTTAACCTGCCACCGACCCGAATGATTCCTTCATTATCCTTGAATGGGTGAAGCGATGCTAATATGCTTTTCTTACGAATGTGTCGTGAGTTTGATAATGATTGACTTTCTTCAGGAAAGTAGCGTTTCTGTTCACTTTTTATCAAACGTTTTAGGCTATTGTTTACTTCATCGGGTGTTAGAGGTTCCGTAATCTTCGAATTTGGTGATTTACAATTTCTTAAAAACCTCAGACAATATGCCGTGACACGAATCAGTTTTTGTAACTTTGAATATTTCTTTAATAAAATGTCAATATCTGTTAATTCTTCATTTACTTGAACTGAGGCGCCAGAGACTGTAGATTTTCTTCTTTCTGGAATATCGGTTGAAGATGTTATGCAATAACTCGGCCAGTTGCAAGGTTCTTGGGATAACCATTGTGGTCCTGAGTTCCAAAGATCAGATCTTATAATTTCTTCAACTGTTATGCCTCGAGAGACAAGATCTGCGGGATTGTCTTCACTTCGTACGTGTTTCCAATCTTTACAATCACTTAGCTCCTGAATCTTCGCGACACGATTAGCAATAAATGTTTTCCAGCATGCTGCTTCTGAATCTAACCAAGCTAAAACAATTGTAGAATCTGTCCAATACGTAATCTTGTCAATCTGTTTATTCATGAGAGTGGTTTTGACATGTGACATTAATTCGCACAGGAGAAGTGCACCGCATAGTTCAAGTCTTGGGAGTGACAATGTTTTCAATGGAGCTACTCTGGATTTTGAACAGAGAAGAGTAGTTTTAGTAGTTCCATTGCTAATTTGGTGTCTTAAATAAATTGCTGCCCCATATGCCTTTTCAGACGCATCTGAAAAACCATGAAGTTCAAAAGTCCCTTTGAAATGATCGGGTTGATCAATTGTTACACATCTTGAAACATTGAAATTGCTTAGCAAAGTTAAATCTTGTTTAAACTGCAACCATCTATGATTCAATTGCTCTGGGAGTACATCATCCCATTTAATATCATGTTTCCACAAATCTTGCATAAATATTTTAGCATTTATTATTATCGGTGAAATAATTCCTAATGGATCAAACAGTTTTGTTATGTCTGAAAGTACAGTTCGCTTTGTTACACCTGTTGACGATTTATTATCTGTTGATAACACGTATTTGTACTTTATTTTATCAGATTCTGCATCCCAAAATACTCCTAAGGTCTTTATCGTGGCATCACTGGAATTTGGAAGTTTGTGTATTTTCCTTTCCACCATGTCATCTGGGAGCTCTACTAGCAGTTGGTTATTGTTGCTATTAAACTTTCTCAGATTGAAACCACCAGATTTCAATATACCAACCAGTTGATCTCTTAAAACTCTTGCTTCTTCAATGTTATCTGTTCCGGTCAATACGTCATCAACATAAAAGTCTTTCATTATGGCATTTGCTGCTTGCGGATACTTCGATTTTTCATCTTGAGCTAGTTGTTGTAGAGTTTTGATTGCTAAATAAGGTGCACTTGCTGTTCCGTACGTCACTGTATTGAGTCTGTAAGTGAGAACAGGTTTTGTGGTGTCTTCTCTCCAGAGGATTCGTAGCATGTCTCGCTGACTTGGATGAATCCATATTTGACGATACATCTTTTCTATGTCTGCTGTTAAAACATAAGTATGAACCCTGAATCGTAATAAAATTGAAAATATGTCATCTTGAAGAGCTGGACCAATCATTAATGTGTCATTTCGAGATATGCCTGTTGAAGTCTTTGCTGAAGCATCGAAAACAACCCTTAGTTTTGTTGTTGAACTTGACTCTTTGATAACTGGATGATGTGGTAAATAATACACAGGATTGTCACTGTCTGAATCATTTATTTCAATTTTTTCCATGTGTCCAAGTTCTTCGTATTCCTGCATAAATGACTTGTATTGTTGATACATTTCATTGTTTTGTTTGAAACGTTTTTCAACTTGGTGAAATCGTTTGGCTGCTAATTCTTTAGAATTGCCTAAAGAGCTTGGATCTTGTTTTAGAGGCATTTTGACAGTGTAACGTCCATCATTACCTCTCTGAACTGAGTTCTTATACATTTCTTCACAAAGTTTGTTTTCTGCTGTCATTATTGCCTTTCTTATTGGTTCTTCCTCAATTTTCCAAAATGCCTGAATATTCTTATCAAGTCTTTCCAGTGTGGTTAGATAGCAAGAAGTTCCAGCAGATGTCTTTTGAATTTCCACTTTACCTCCGACTATCCAGCCTAGTTTTGTGTTTTGAAATACTGGTGTGTTGTGATTTGTTATCCTTCCATCTTCCAGAAGATCGAAGAAAAACTCTTGTCCCAGCAAAATATCTACCTCATTTGGCTTGCTGAAGGTAGGATCTGCCAGAATGATATTTTCGGGCATTTTCCATTGAGTTGTGTTGATTGCCTGTGTTGGAAGTAATCCTGTTATTTTAGGGAGTACCAAAAATGTTGCCTTGGCTCCATAATCAGAGTTCCTTGACTGAAATGATGCTTGTACCTTTTTCGTAGTTTTGGTTGTTCCTTCATTGATTCCTGTTACTAGTACATTTGAATATTCTTTCTTTAGTTTTAACTTTTGACAGAGATTCTCTGTCATGAAGTTAGATTGGCTTCCATTGTCTAGGAATGCTCTGCATGTGTATTTGATGCCATTTGGGCTTATAATATCCACCAATGCTGTAGATAATAAAACTTCTCCACCTTTAAATTCTGTACTTAAACTCGTCGTGGTTGTGCTTGAAGGTAATGTGACATTCTTACTTTCTTGCCTACTATCAAATGCAGATGTTTTCTTTGATTGTAACGATTTAAGCCTAGGGTCTGATGGAGTATAATGAAGTGCAGTATTGTGTTTTTTATTACAATGCCTACAACCCCTAGAATTACAATGTTCTACGCGATGTCCTGGTTTCAAACAATTAAAACAAAGCTTTGCGGCTGAAAGTTTGTTTAAACGTTCTTCATGAGACGCTTTAATAAGTTCAGTACATTGATACACAGGGTGTTTTCCATCGCATATGTGACATGTGGATTCTTTGACAGAGACGTATGTTTTTGTGTTTGATTTATGGGCATGAACCGAGTGTTTGTGTTGTTGAAATGACATTGAATTAGTGTTGACCCTGCTGTGATTGACATTTTCTAATATTTGACACCTCTTTTGTAGAAAATCTGTTAGTTCTTTTAATGTAGGGAGTTCATTTGGTTTTGTTGACAATTCCCAATCCTTATTTGTGGATGTGTCAAGTTTAGAAGTAATAAGGTGAACTATGAACGGATCATTTTCAGTTACCTGTACATGTAATCCTTCTAATGCCCTGACATGAGTTAGTGTACAATTTATTAATTGTCTTAAGCTTGTTGGGTTGTCCCTTTGCACATGAGGAAGTTCGAAAAGTGATTTGACATGTTGTTGTACAATAAGCTTAGTGTTGTGAAATTGCTCCTTAAGTAAGCTTAAAGCTACATTGTAGTTAGAGGCTATTAGCTCTACATTCTTAATAACGTTTGCTGCATCACCTGTAAGTGTTGCCTTTAGATAATGTAACTTTTGAACGTCATTTAAACTTTCATTTTTGTCAATTAAGGCTGAAAATGAATCAAAAAAAGGCATCCATTCGTCATATTTCCCGGAAAAGCTTGGCAGATTAATTGTTGGTAATCGAACTGGAATGGATGAGTCTGAGAGCTGTGCACTATTATTTGAATTAGAAATAATATTAGTTACAACTTCCCTTTGTGGTGATGAACAAGTGTGTTGTTCGATAAATTCATTTATTTCTGCACAAAGCTCAAAAAATTGTTGCTCAAACTCCTCCCTTTCAGATTCATGATCCATTTCACAATCAATATCTTCAATATTAGATTGTACATGATCAAATTCTACCAAACATCCTTCTATATTCTTTAGTCTAAGTTGTAGTTCTTTCACATTTTGATTTCCTACACATTTTTCAAAGAAGTTTTTACATCTTGTTATCTTAGATTTAATTTTACCTCTTTGCTTTACCAACTGTTGTAATTCATTGTCCTTTGACATTGTTTTTATTGTTTAGTATAACTTTAAAGAAATATGCAATTGAATAATTATGATTAAATACCTTTTACTTTAGGTCGTGTTATAATCGCTGCTCGAAGGACCATTAATGGACAATGCCGGTGTATCCAACATTGTGATGATGTAAAATGCCTTAATTTTGTATAAAATAAAACTTTATTTTATTTAAGAAATTTATTGAACACTAGCAGAACCCGTGGCTTCGCTCACGATAAAAATTATCGTCTAACCTTGATATGAAGAATCTAGAGGTCTGAATAGAAAATATTTATATCAAGGAATATGTCATGGAGAGATATGTTTGTTTAATGGCGGAATGTAGGATAAAATGTATATACCACAGTAGGATGTAGGATACCACAGTAGACAGTGAAGGTTTTCTTTTCACCGTTATAGCTCGAAAACGGCCGTACCGATTTTAACACCAAATGTGTCGATTTTAAGGTACTTCTTTGTATATTTACCAATATGTTCCTGGATTGCCTAGTAGGGCATCAATTAAGTACAGTAAAGGGCTGAATGTTCGAAACAGTTATGGTGCTATCCGTGGGCAGTATTTCAAACTCGATTCACTTAGTTTTTAACTTAAAATATAGGCGGGAAGTAATAATTTAAGATCAACTACTGATTGCAGCATTTATTTTCCCGTGAAAAGCCGGGACACCGTCGAATTAGATGAAAAAGGTATTTGCCAAATTATTGTAACTGACATGATTGTAATTAAAAACATAAAGGCCGGCCTAAGGAAATAACTATAGCTCCCGCTGCCTAAAAAGATGGTACCATATAATGAGCTTATGATTAAACGTATAAGGTACGAAACTTAACCAAATGTAACTTTTATATAGTACGAATAACCTAATAAAATCATCAAAACAACCATAAAACCATGATAAAAGGAATCAAATTATAAATCAGCTAAACAACGTATCCGTTTGTGAAGCTAATATGCTTGATTTAATAAAATTTGAAATTTAAACAAAACATCATCCATTACGTTAACATGGGGCATTTTCAAAGCTTCAGCTCCACCAAAAACCTCTAAAAACCTCGAATTAAAAAAATCCGTTCTTGGTGAATGCCAACACTCTGTAAGGAACGTCCATGCAAATTTTCAAGGTTCTAGGTTGAGTCGTTTTGGCTGTACAATGATAGGTCGATAGTTCAGTGGTATTTGACAAAAATATAGTAGAAAAGATAGTATAAATATAACTTACAATCAGGGATTTGTATAATAATTTATAAATTTTTACATAAATAGATCAAACAATCATATCATTTCAGCACATTCTGTTTGTGACTGAAAAATCAGTGTCCTTTTCTTCTTACCGGGATTTAGTCTCAAGACTCAGCCACAAAAGGCAGTATGCTCTTCACGTTTAAATCTGCGTACGTCGAATTATACGAAACACCAAATCATCGGACAGGCATAGATGTAATAAAAAATCATTAGGAACGCCTCCAGGAAAAACGATAACTCCCGCTACCGAAATATAGATGGTGCACCTTAACTCTTTTATATAGTACATAATTATGTCCTTGAAACAAATCAACAAAAATCAATGAAGCCATGATCAAAGAAATCAATTTATTACCATCTGTATCAACGTATACATTTCCGAAGCTAACTACCAGCTGATAGTTTTAAGAACATTAAAAATGTAAACAAAAATCGTCCAACATACTTTTAAATGGGAAAATTTGAAAACTTTGGCCTCACCGAAAACCCCTTTATACTACGAATTTTGTAAAATCCGTTCTTAGCGGATGCCTAGGCCCTAAGAGGAACATCCATGCAAAGTTTCAAGGTTCTAGGTCAAGTAGTTTGGGCTCTACGATGTTTCCACTGAGTGGTATTTGACAAATATATAGTAGACTAGCAGAACCCGTGGCTTCGCTCACGATAAAAATTAAAGTCTAACCTTGAGTTGAAGAATCTAGAGGACTGAATAGAAAATATTTATATCAAGGAATATGTCATGTAGAGATATGTTTGTTTTATGGCGGAATGTAGGATAAAATATAGATACCACAGAAGGATGTAGGATACCACAGTAGATAGTGAAGGTTTTCTTTTCACCGTTATAACTCGAAAAAGGCCGAACCGATTTTAACACCAAATGTGTCGATTTTAAGGTACTTCTTTGTAGATTTACCATTACGTCCCTGGATTGCCTAGTAGGGCATCAATTAAGTACAGTAAAGGGCTGAATGTTCGAAACAGTTATGGTGCTATCCGTGGGCAGTATTTCAAACTCGATTCACTTAGTTTTTAACTTAAAATATGGACAGGTAGGAATAATTTAAGATCAACCACTGATTGCAGCATTTATTTTTCCGTGAAAAGCCGGGACACCGTCGAATTAGATGAAAAAGGAATTTGCTAAATTATTGTAACTGGCATGATTGTAATTAAAAACATGAAGGACGGCATAAGGAAATAACTATAGCTCCCGCTGCCTAAGAAGATGGTACCACATAATGAGCTTATGATTGAACGTATAAGGTACGAAGCTAAACCAAATGTAACTTTTATATAGTACGAATAACCTAACAAAATCATCAAAACAACCATAAAATCATAATAAAAGGAATCAAATTATAAATCAGCTGTAACAATGTATCCGTTTGTGAAGCTAATATGCTTGATTGAGTAAAATTGGAAATTTAAACAAAAGATCATCCATTACATTAACATGGGGCATTTTCAAACCTTCAGCTCCACGAAAAACCTCTAAAACCCTCAAATTAAAAAAATCCGTTCTTGGTGAATGTCAACACTCTGTAAGGAACGTCCATGCAAATTTTCATGGTTCTAGGTTAAGTAGTTTTGGCTGTACAATGATAGGTCAGTGGTATTTGACAAAAATATAATAGAAAAGGTAGTATAAATATAACTTACAATCAGGGATTTGTATAATTTATAAATTTTTACATAAGTAGGTCAAAGGATCATATTATTTCAGCACATTCTATTTGTGTCTGAAAAACCACTGTTCAGACACAAACAGAAACGCGCGAACAGCGCGATGTTCTGTTCTCTCTCTCTTTCCATCTTACCGGGATTTAGTCTCAAGACTCAGCCACAAAAGGCAGTATGCTCTTCACGTTTAAAACTGCGTAACTCCCGCTACCGAAATATAGATGGTGCCACTTAACTAATTAATGGTGGATTTTATCTAAACTAAATGTAACCTTTATATAGTACATAATTATGTCCTTGAAACAAATAAAAAAAACCAATGAAGCCATGATCAAAGAAATCAAATTTATTATCATCTGTATACCAACGTACACATTTCCGAAGCAAACTACCAGCTGATTGTTTTATGAACATTAAAAATGTAAACAAAAATCGTCCAAAATACTTTTAAATGGGAAAATTTGAAAACTTCGGCCTCGCGAAAAACCCCTTTACACTACGAATTTAGTAAAATCCGTTCTTAGCGGATGCCTACGCCCTAAGAGGAACATCAATGCAAAGTTTCAAGGTTCTAGGTCAAGTAGTTTGGGCTGTACGATGTTTCCACTGAATGGTATTTGACAAATATATAGTAGATTGCTCTTAAAATGTAAACATTAGAATCTTTTGTTTTTGTTTTTACATATGACAGTTCACTTCTTTTAATAAACATGTGAATTGGAATTGACAGTTACTTAGGAGACAGGACAGTTACTTAGGAGACAGAACAAACTGTTCATGCCAAAAACGAATGTTCTTGAAGATCTTTTAGTGGATAAATTGTATTTATCCTATCGAAAGTGATATTTGCTTGCAAAAGTCTCAAAGCAAATAACGTTTGATTTTATTAATCTCAGATTATAAATCCTTAATAAGAAATAATTATTCATTGGTATACTAGATTCGTGTAAGGTTGAAACCTGAAAGAAGCACGACTACCTTTTTAACTGGTGGTTTTTTAACTGGGTGGGCCAATTCTTGGGGCCCACGCCGTCCATAAGACCTTCAATGATAAGACTAATGTTAATTTTAGCATTGGGCTTATGGACGGCGTGGGCCCCATGAATTGGCGCCAGGTATACCATTAACAATCTGGATAGGAATACAGAAAAAGTGCCGTCAATTTATAAAGGAAACCTAGGTCGAAGCGAAATGAATTCTTTACACTGTGGGATTATAACTCAGCTATGCATCTGATTGTAGGTAGGATAGCCTACGAAAATCTTTGACATTTTTATGCAATGTAATTACGTACACCATATATTTTAACTAAATAAAGATGTAAATAATTGTTTGATTGTTATTTAACATCCACCAACCTTAAAGCAGTCGTTAGGATTGTCAAGTATTAACTAAAACTGTTCTCTTTACACTACTTTGTTCTTTTCTTCAAATGGAGACCTAGCTACCGGGGTAGGTATTCAAGCCAAGTATGAATGAAACATGAGTGTAGAATGATTGTGAGTGTATGGTGATATTTTAGTCTGTTACCATCGACGTATAGATCGATGAATGTTTGTTTTGTACATCGATGTCTGTTACTGGCTGAGGCCGACATGTTACAGATGGACTGCTAATTATTAGCCCAAAAGTCAATGTCAACTAAGGCACCTAAAGTTTAACGTGGGAACCGAAACTCAACTTCGCCATTCCATTACAAACTGTTTGGTCTAATTTTGTAGATGATCTTATGTATGAATGTACTTTTCACTAGTTCGTTCGTTAATCCCTGCCAGGAAATATCACATCTACATGCCATCGTGTATAACTAACTATCCAATGCTCAACTTTTAAAACCATTGATATATACTCTTACAATGTATATAGATACTCTGTGCCAACTGGTATTAATGCAGGGTTTAGCGCGTTTGAAGGATAATATTAATAGGACACAATTGTGGGTTGGTTTTGTGATTTGTGAAGGTTTGTTTTCTCACCCCCACCCCTCCCTTTTAGATCCAATATGTTTTGTGTTTATGTGGCTCGAAACTAGAATAATATTACGTCCGACATGAATGATTTTTTATAGTATTTTTGGAGAATCAATAAATTTTTTAAGGTATTATACCTAAAGGTTACATATTATTAATTGAGTAAACAATTTTATAATAATGTAAGTACAAACATGCCCAACTACCAATTAAAATGCAAAGACATTTCCTCAACATTTACCTAATTACTAATTAGTTAGACAAAAGTAAAGCGAAGATCTTGTTTGATAGGAATGTTTCGTCGATCGTTAATTAAAATACAAATTAAATTCCAGCCTTTTTCTGACACACTTAAAGGCAGCTTTATCCATTACTTTCTTATGAACTTTTAGGACAGGTACAGAAAACTCATTTTCCCTGATCTGCCACGTTTAGTCACGTTTTACTCATTTTAATGAGAGATTAAATGAATACTTTCCCTGGCGTAAGACAAAGTAAACCAATAAGTATAACACTGAAATAAATAATTCAAAAATCCAGCGCCTTCAGAATATTATAAAAGTTGCATTGGATCAGAGGGGATAACAGCTGTTTTTTTGCAGGCAGGAAACAACGAAAACCCCAGAACAGCTGATGTTTTATGACAATCAAGGTTTTTATGTTATGTCAGTCCAGTACCACAGTATCAAACTGTGTGTATTAAAATCTTGTTTGTAATATCAACTGAATCATTTTGTTGACGTAGGAGGAACGCTTTATGCGCAAACTCAAATAAAATAATGTGGGGCTCCGTCTCGGAAATCATTATTAAATAACAACAGGGACACACGCACTTAAATTTTAAGTGCGTGTGTCCCTTTGCTTCACGGATAATGGGCAACCGTGTTTCGAAACATCTCTTTGGCTCCACGGGTCAGTAGCCAGATTTCAGAACCGCCCGAAACTTATCTTTTGATCCACGAGAGAGAGGCCTGCGCTTCCTCTTCTCAAAATTCTCTCTTTCGCTCATCTCCAAGTTCTTACTTTAATGCTGCCATTCAAACGCAGTATAACAATTTTGTTGCTGAAACAAAACTATATTATTGAAAGAATTATAAACTACACTGTCTAGGTTAGGTTAGGTAACATTTTTTCAACAATCAGTAATCTTTCACTATACTCCCTTGGTAAAAAAACTATCGACCGTGTTAAATTAAATAATGCCATTTAAAACAAAAGTAGAATAAACAAATTAACAAAGTCAGTCAATAATTCGAAAACAATCTTATAAATATTTGGAGAATATTATTTCATATAGGGCTTCATCAAAAGGTTCCTTTCCTCGGTACTGGATTTCCTTTAGTCACTTCTATCAGAATATGAGTTGTGAAGTTATGAGTTGTGAAGTACTCATAAGCGTTTGTAAAAACTTTGAAGAAAATAATTATATATTTTATAACTTTATTTAGCTAAAACTCATTGTGATTTTAAAGTATTTTATTCTCTAGATTATTTTTAATCTTCACTTTTATAACTTTAAAAATCAATTGAGTGAACAATTTATGTATTCAACTAATGAATCAATAGTTAAATAATAAATAATCCTGTAATCCCATTTATAATCAATCTAATAACGTTTTCAGATAAGTACGTTTTATTCAGCTTATTTGATGGATCGTGTTCATTTACGATATTTTAGAATTCAGCGTCAAAGTGAATAATGAGCAAGAGATCTCAACTGAAATGGCGTAATTAAATTAGTCCAGCCTCTAACTGTTATTGGCTCTCGTACTGATCTTCCAGCAAAGACGTTCTGATCACGGTTCTACATACATTGACACAATGATGTAAATTGCCACCACTTATACCGTACAAGGATATTATAATTTTAAAATGATTTGAATCCATTCTAATGTAGTTATGCAATTTTCGGCAATCCTAGAACAAAGCTTATTTTAATCAAAATATCATTCCATAGAATTGCATTGAATATATTAGCTTGTCGGTCTTCCTAAGATTTGGTTCCCGGTTATTAGTACATGATCATACTTTGAATAAAGAATATTGATATAAAATGTCCACGGATAGTACAAATAAAAAAAAAATAAAAAACAAGGTATCGTTTGTTATGTTATGATATCATTCTGTAATTGATATCAAGAAAAAAGCACATGTTAAAAAATAATTTATAGTCTCTGGATTAACAGTACTCATATAACTTTATTTAGCTAAAACTCATTGTGATTTTAAAGTATTTTATTCTCTAGATTATTTTTAATCTTCACTTTTATAACTTTAAAAATCAATTGAGTGAACAATTTATGTATTCAACTAATGAATCAATAGTTAAATAATAAATAATCCTGTAATCCCATTTATAATCAATCTAATAACGTTTTCAGATAAGTACGTTTTATTCAGCTTATTTGATGGATCGTGTTCATTTACGATATTTTAGAATTCAGCGTCAAAGTGAATAATGAGCAAGAGATCTCAACTGAAATGGCGTAATTAAATTAGTCCAGCCTCTAACTGTTATTGGCTCTCGTATTGATCTTCCAGCAAAGACGTTCTGATCACGGTTCTACATACTTTGACACAATGATGTAAATTGCCACCACTTATACCGTACAAGGATATTATAATTTTAAAATGGTTTGAATCCATTCTAATGTAGTTATGCAATTTTTGGCAATCCTAGAACAAAGCTTATTTTAATCAAAATATCATTCCATAGAATTGCATTGAATATATTAGCTTGTCGGTCTTCCTAAGATTTGGTTCCCGGTACATGATCATACTTTGAATAAAGAATATTGATATAAAATGTCCACGGGTAGTACAAATAAAAAAAATCAAAAACAAGGTATCGTTTGTTATGTTATGATATCATTCTGTAATTGATATCAAGAAAAAAGTACATGTTAAAAAATAATTTATAGTCTCTGGATTAACAGTACTCAACAAAAGTTTCGGTTATCCCGTGGTAGGAGTTTAATTTCTTTTCTATTTCTACGTTTAATGCAATTCCACCTGAAACTCGATCCATTTGATTCTTGATTATGAGATTGCATTTTTAGATCATAACTTACAAAGGATAAAAGATAAATACAACGAACTGCATTGTTTTCATCATATTTTTAACACTTAGAATTAGCTCATATTTTTAACTTTTATTTGAGATGTTTGAAAGAGAGCAAAATTAATATTTTAAAACCTAATCAAGGCCACACTACACCTAATGCATGTTCAATACAACTTTGGATTAGTCCCAGTCAATAATAGTTCTCACTCTTTTAATACTATACAAATGGAAAATAGTAAAAAAAATACCAAACTTTTATTGGAAGCATTTTTGTAAAATGTTATTCCAAAACAAATATAGTTAGAAAATCTAGATAAAGAAAAACTTAACCAACGTTCTATAATTAATAAAAAAATGGTGGCTGAATTAAATACAACATAATGTAATACAACATGTAATAATAAACAGAAACAATTACAATACCGATTATAAATATCATGAACGATTTTAATCTCCAATTGAAGTCATTTAACACCCTGAAAGTATTTTTTTAGTCCACAACAACGAATGACCACTAAAGATAAATAATTTTGTCATTAAATATAATATTTCACCTTAATGTACATGTGATGTCAGGCCTTCGCCGGGTAAATATAGTTATCACAAAATGATCAATTAAGCATACAAATAAATAGGATAGTTTAGGTTATGAATTTAAATATAGTTCCTGGAGCGTGTTGCTTGATACATACAACACACAAAGACAAAAAACTGTACAAGTTTCCGATTGAACAATCTCTTCATTCTAACTTCACTTATCTCTTGAAGCGTCCAAAAAATATTATAGCAATAAAAATTGTTAACAATAGTATCTACTTACTGGTAAGAAAAGTATATGGTGTAAATTTATGAATCAAAATGTTCAACCAATGGTGAAGTAAACATATCGAAACTAATTTTCTGTAAAACTGAATCGATTTTGAACCTGAACGTAATAAAACTAAGAAAAAGTAAATCTGATAATGAGAACACAAACTCAGTTTAATTCACTCCAGAAGATTTGTATACAAGTTGTACGCAAATACCAATAAGTGATTATTCACTGTCAAAAATCATTATACATCGCAAAACTGAATCATGGTCCTTCATTTTACACACTTCCATGACGCTTTACAAGTATTTTGTATCACAAAAAGTGTATATAGTGTATATAGTGGATGCGTCCACTATTAAAATTGAATTATCTCTCAGCAAAATATACTACCTCGAAATGTAATACTAAAACCAATAATAGTCAGAGTCTACGGCAATTGTATCGCAATATAGTATATTCAGTTGAAATATCTTACCCATTAATCACTTTGACGTTTCATAAGTCTTCTGTAACTTAGTTTAAAAACTATCCATTAGGAATTCAATCATGTTTATTACTGGATATTATTATCTGTAGATAAGTAAAAAGTAACACGATTTTAACTAAAAGAACTTATATATATATATATATATATATATATATATATATATATATATATATAGTGATAAGTACGAGTCAATAAGTCTACATTTCATCAAAAATCCGGCAATAAGTCTACGTCTCGCGTAGACTTATTGCCGTAGACTTATGGCCGGTTTTTCAGATAAATTCTTGTCAATAAGTCTACACGGGTTCACGTAGACTTATTGCCGTTGGCAATAAGTCTACACGAACCCGCGTATATAACTGCATTCCTGCCAACAACATAAAATAAAAATCACAATGCCGTCTGTGATGATTTTGTAATGATTTAATTACCCTTTAATTTAATTGCCTTTTAATTTTAATGTTCGACCACTGTTAGTATTTTGGAAAGAAATTTAACTATAAATTTGTACCATATTTTAAATAGACATCTTGAAATAATATTGGCAGTTTATAGTATGACAGAATTTACCATCTGTGACATGTGGTACTGAAGCAATATGCAGTTAAGTGCAATATGTAATGGGGTATATATAATTTTTAATCCTATAAAAGTAACATAATATACAAAGTAATCGCACGGGTAAGCAGTTATAACCCGATTCAAATCATAAGGCCCAGTCTGTCCGTAAGACTAATGTTAATTTTAGCATTGGGCTTACGGGCGGTGTGGGCCTTAAGTTTTGAAACCAACTATATCTCTTTCATCCACCCGCTCTCACCCGAGACCAGAGAGTGTGCTTTATTTTCCCGCCTTCCGCCCAAGCTCGTAAACGTCGCGACGAACGGTGCTATACGGTCCCGCCATCCGAGACAAACAATCAATCTTTAATTCATTCGCTTGAACACTGTTGATTTCACTACAGCAGACTCTCAATGGTCAGGGAAATATGGACTCCCCTAGTAGCCTTTGATGGCCAGACGTCCCTTTTTTTTTATAGACGTGCGCCGTTGTCCCAGTGAACTTTCTCGGGTGCGATTGGTCCAGTTTTTGTGTTTTTTTTACCAAAATAAATATTAATTTTTATTTTTATTAATCTTTAATACATTAGCTTTGAACATTTTGAATCAATCGTAGTTTTTAAACATCCAAGTCAGGGCCGTAACAACCACCGGGGCAACCGGGGCACCGCCCTGGGGCCCCCAAGTGAAGGGGGCTCCGAAGGGCCGGCGGCCGAGGGAGCATAAAACCAGACCCGACCCCGACCTCCACCGTCCGTAATATTTCCGGAAAACGTAATATTTCCGTAATATTTCTTAGTTTACATCAGTGAAAAGTGACTAGTTTAAACTGCTTTGAGACCGGATTTTTTCCTACAACTGTTTTATTTGGCCATGTTGACTTAATAATGTAATAAATGTTTTAGAACCAAAGGTCACATAAACTGTGGTATAAGGGATTAGAAGTCTTGGCTAGGTATCCAATGATTTGGGGTTATAATTTATGAACTAAACCTGAATGATTCAATTTCATTTCAGTGTCATTCTTATGATTCAATTTGTGCCCGGAAAATTTCTCAGCTTGTAAATCCAAACAATAAAAAGATTTTTAAAATATTGTATGGTTTTATTGTATTTTACCCTCTTATTCCGAAGGCGAAGAGCACACCGGGGACCCCTTCTTCTTTCCGACCCCTGTGTATGCTCGACACGGCCGGGAAAGTGCTTGAGAAGCTCCTGCGCGTCAGGCTGACCGAGGCCATCGTCTCTGCGGGGGACTTGTCCCCTCAGCAGTACGGCTTCAGATCCGGTCGCTCTACCATCGACGCTATCCAGGAGGTAGTTGAGGCAGTGCGGAGGGCGGAGGACCACAACCACTGGTCGCGCCGCGTGGTCCTTCTCGTCACGCTCGACGTGAAGAACGCTTTTAACTCCGCCAGGTGGAGCGATATGCTGTGGGCGCTTGAGCATACGTTCCAAGTTCCCTCCTACCTCCTGCGTATGCTGGAAGCGTATTTGTCAGACCGCGTTCTGTTGTACGACACGACCGAAGGTCAGCGGCGCATTCCCATCACTTCCGGGGCTGCGCAGGGGTCCATTCTCGGACCAGATCTCTGGAACGTGTCTTACGACAGCTTGCTGAGGCTAGACATGCCCGATGAGACCCGCCTCGTTGGCTATGCTGACGATGTCGCTGCCTTGATCGCTGCGAGGAACGTCGAGCAGGCAAAACTGAGGCTCAGCGTAGTGATGGCCAAGGTCAACGAGTGGATGCGAGATCACGGCTTGTCCCTGGCTATCAGTAAGACGGAGATCGTCGTCCTCACGAAAAAGAGGATTAACACCGTGTTCCCGGTGCAGATAGGTGACGTCACACTCGAGACTAAGCCTGCTGCAAAGTACCTGGGAGTCATGGTCGACAGCAGACTGTCTTTCGGCGAGCAGATCCAGCGCGCCGCCGACAAAGCCGCTAAGGGTGTCGCTGCCCTTGGTAGGCTTATGCCCAATGTCGGCGGTCCTCGTTCCTGCAAGCGCCGTCTGCTCATGACTGCCGTCCAGTCAGTCTTGCTGTACGGGGCGGAGGTATGGGCTCACGCACTCGAGAAGCGAGTCTACCGAGACCGGCTTGCCCGAGTCCAGCGCCGAGGAGCTCTGCGGGTCGCTTCGGCCTACCGCACAGTCTCCGAGCCTGCTGTGATGGTGATCGCTGGAGTCATCCCCGTCCTCTTTCTCGCGAGGGAGAGGCAGGCGATTTACCGGAGGAGGCCTGAAGTGGGCCGGGAAACAGCTGCCAGGGAAGAGCGCGATCGCAGCTTCGACTCCTGGCAGCGCGACTGGGAAGCCGAGCCGAGGGGACGTTGGACCTTCCAGCTCATACCTTCCGTCCGACCATGGGTGGAGCGGCAGCACGGCGAGGTCGATTACTACGTGACCCAGTTTCTTTCTGGACACGGGTACTTCCGAGCCTATCTGCACCGGATGGGCAAAGTCGCCAGCCCGGACTGTCTGTATTGCCCCGGCATCCCAGATACGTCCGAGCACACCTTCTTTCAGTGCGACCGTTGGCACGTCCGCCGAGCCTCGCTTTCATCTGAGATCGGCGTGATCGTCAGCCCAAACAACATCGTTGGAGCTATGCTCCAGGGAGAGGGCAACTGGAACTGTGTCAAGCACTACGTCCAGGCCATTCTTCGGGCGAAAAAGGTCGACCTCGATCGGCCTTAATCCTCAGCATTTCCCCACGGAGGTTGCCCTAGCGGCGTAATATCAAAGGCCTAGCCCGAAGTAATGTGTGAAACAGTTCCAGGCTAGTGTCCTCGGTGCCGAGGGAGGTGGTTTAGTCGGTAGTTCACGGGACATCGAGCTCGTGGGAGTCCGACACTACTGAGGGGACAACGAGCCCCTCAGTGTGCGTAAACGCATTCCACCTCCTACCCAAAAAAAAAAAAAAAAAAAAAAATTGTATTTTACCCTCAGTTAAGTCCCCAAACAATATATTCTTTATTTATTATTCGTAAATCAAGTTTATTATGAAAAACTAAGTACTTATGGCCTGTGAAAAATTGTAGAGGAAATTAAAAATCATGTTAAGTTTCACGCACGCACATGCTTGACTAAGATATGGGGGCCCCGCCAGCCAGTCTTGCCCCAGGGCCCGCTATAAGTTAATGCGTTACGACCCTGATCTAAGTTAAAGTTTTCTGCGATGCAAACCAACAATTGAAAAAGTCAACTTAATTCAAACCCCATTTGGTCAATTTGACATCGAAGTATCTGCAATTTTTCTCAGTTAGTCGGCAAAATCTGGGGTTTCTCGTCAGGATCTCGCAATTTCTCGCTTCACGTACAGTTCATAGGTTCCACATATAGTCATGGGCCTATCATTTCTGAACATAACTCTATATCTGTATTCCTCGTACCCTTATTGATTCTCTTATTTAGCTTTGCTGGGTATTATTCAGTTTTACCACTTCATCCCATTCCTACATTAAAAATCAATGTCTATCTGTTTATGCACTTATTTTAATACTCTATACAATCTTTGTGTTACATACTAAAATACTCTTGGCGGAAGGCTGAGTTTGAAGCAGCTGTGAATTACTTTCCTTATGTTTAGTGATTTGTTTAGTTGCTATTACAACATCATGACAGCCCATGAGGCAAAATGTTAAAATTTAAAACTTCGAAATTGCTTTTTCACGTAATTATATTTTAATTGGTTAGGGGACCCGTATAGAAAACGTATTTGAGCTATGAATAAGTTATTTTTCAGCATAAGAAGAAGGAAATCCTAGGAGCCGATTTAGAGTTAAAATTTTGATTACAGTAAAGCAAACAGTAATGCAAACATAGTTTATATAAAAGTATAGGATTAATTTAAAGTAAAATGGCAGTCAGTGCAAAATTTGTCTCGAGTTGTTTTGGAACTTGTTTAAATCTTCCAATATCAAATAAAAAATACTTTACCAGGTTGAACGGTAAAGCAAAGAAGTGCATGCAAGTTTCAACGGTATATCGGTTGAATTTACTTTTGTAAAGTGTCTAAAAACCCACAAAAAGATCCTATTTTTCAAACATGTTTCAGGGGAGCATGAACATGTTTCATGTTTCATGTTGGGGGAGGGGCATGTTTTGCGGGGGTGGGCCGTACCCCTTCTCTGCCCACGCCCACCGGAATTAAGCTTCCCGTTTTAATTGTTTGAAGTTCTAGTTTCCTTAGGTATTATCGCTGTACTCATTTCTCTTACTCTAAATGGCGCGCAGCAGTGTTGTCACCCAGGACCGTTATCACCGCAGAAAGCGCGCCAAATCCAAGGCTACGAGGAGCGACACACGGGTTGCGTTGAAGCCAATGCAGGGCTGGCCAGCCGGCCACGGTGCGGCGGCAATGGCGGGAAACAGCCCGCTTACTAATTAACACATACCTCAATTATTAAACTGACCATATAAATCTGAGTGTTTTTGCTAATTAATTTTAGTTAAAGACTCTTAATTCGGTTTCATTACAAAAAAATCCGTTAAACACAATTACTAGGCTGTTAAAGGAAGCACGAAGCAGGAGTTTTAATTGGTAATTGGAATTTTTCATTTTTTCTCTTAATATTATCAACTCAAATATGGCTTACGAGGTATTAAACGGTCGAGAATTTAAAGGGACACAAATGTCTCATCTTTTATTATTTTAATTCTATTCCGACAGCCATAAGGATAATTAATGTGAGCGTAGTTTTCCTACGTTTAGTTCCTTAACTTGTGAATTTATTAAACGTAACATAAAAGTGATTAAAAGTTCAAAAATACAATGATGAATGTGAATCATGCATTTATTTTGACATCCAATTTGTATTTTATTTTAGCCAACAACTAGATTTTAGTGAACTCGTTTAAGAAAAATCGAAAAAATATAAATATGATTATTGTTACAAATATTCTAACTGAATATGGTAAAACTTAGTATTGATAATTCGAGTATCTCTTACGAAACAAAGATAAAACGTTTATTTTGATAAAAACTTAATATTTTGTCCATTGTGCATGTTATTTAAGTGATCATCGACCTATATGGCTATTCTAACTTTGACCCTCTGTAATAAATAATAAAATTTTGTATTTATAAGAATGAATTACACCATTTGTTAGAAAATTTAATTTTCTTTCAAAAAGCCATCGGTGAACATCATGGGTTTCTAAGTTGGGCGGCAATTTTTTATCGAATTTGTTCGCGTCGCTTATTCCCCATTAGTTCAGGAGCTGAGAGGGGTTGAGCAATAAGCATGCATGAAAGGGCGACGCAATATTTTTGTCGATTGTAGTAATATTGACAGAAGTGATGAAAATGACGTATGTCACCTATTTATCAGTTGTCGATATCGGGGGGGGGGAGGGGCACACATGGCGGGGGGCGCTATGCGTTAAAACGCAGATATCCCTAAAATTTTGAATGATAGAACATTGGTTATGTATTTAATTACAATAATGAGGCAAACAATAATGATCATTAGGAACGAGGTCGAATGATCATTATTGTTCACTTTGATGACTAAAATCATATCATGAATATGATCACTATCTTCATTTAAGGAGCGAGAGTCATAGTTTTTATCGTGAGCATAGCCACGGGCAACTAACTGCTAGTAATATAATAATCCAGGCATCCAGGCACACCTAATATTGAATGAAATGAAATAATCTAAACAAAATATTCATACCTGCTTCCTCATATAAGTATTTTAGAAAAAAACAAATAAACAAAAGTTGTCCACTGATCACAGTTAATTACAACAAGCGGAAACGATTAGTTTTGACCAGATATGTATATTTGTAGGCATCGGTGACCCTGAATTGATTTATCTAAAATTGTACGTTGTCTTGACGTTAGCCCTGCACAGGCCATGCACGGGAGCACGGCTGGCTTGACAAATAGCGAAAATAAGGATACGGTAGGTAGCCGAATCGTTTCGATTGACCGACGAATTTGAAGTAGGAAAGAATGTTTAATATCACGAATCTGGGTTCGTTTGGAAGAAAATAAGCTAACTTAAAATGTATACCGATTAAATATTTATAATAACGTTTAAGATATCCGTATTAAATAATAAAAAAAAACATTCAACAATCAAATCGCCAAATTGTTCTGGTCATAGTTTTTTAATATGTATTTCTTCCTCCTTGCCCTCAGATATTGAAAAATTGGTTAGTGCGCATAGCAAGATGTCATGGTAACCGTAATTGAAGGTTCTATTCTGCGTTCTGAATACAGAACCAGAACCACAGTCTGTCTTGAACGCGACAACAAGGGGGCTGCCGTGTGAAGAAAGACAAGTCGATAGCAATAGTTTTGCGAATCTGAGAAAATACGCAAACATTTCAGTAAACGTACTGTATCTTTTAATATATTTAACTGATATTGTTGTACCCACCAGGCATGCCATGTCGGACCAGACGCGAGGAATCGTGTGCTTGCCATCTTAATTAAGTCATGCCTTTTTTCAGGCATTCTCCCCACTTCGTACGACTTCGCAGCCCCTTCTCCTCCCCATAAGAATTGTGTTTAGGGAGTGTTTAAAAGGCAACTTTCAAACATAGCAAGTTTAATTTACAAATGATTTTAATTTCTAAAAGTGTAAAGGAAAAAATTCACCACCGTTAAAACTAAAAAATAACCTCAAAAGCTGCCGCCCTTTAAAAATTTGCCGCTCTGGGCTGCAGCCCCTAAAGCCCCCCCCCCAATCCACTACTGCCTCCTCCCCCCTGTTGGCGACTACCTGGGAAATAGGCGACATGCATGTTTTATATACCCAGAGTCAATGTTACAAAGACAATCAAAAATATTTGGTCAAACTTATTACGACATCCACAATGTAATTATAGTTCGTTAAAAAGAAACAGTCTAAATATATACATAATTTTATAACAACTCGTTTATTATAGTGCGTGTGGTTAGCGTAAAAACCTTGCACTTTTTGATACAGCTTAGCCACTTGGTATGTGTATAGAAGATACCTGTAGAAGTATTTTTGTCCGAAGATCCAACCGTGACGTGTAGAACACCCCCATATCAGCCATTACATTCATAAATTGCTCTATACCTCCGGTAACAGTATTCCGATCTTGATAAACCTTTTTTAGAGATAATTTTAAAATGAAACTTTTTTGCATTTAACATTTTTCTCTAAAGTTAATAGTTTTCATTGTATATTTGAAAAACGAAATTTTCCATTTAATTCCATGGGAAAGTCTTAATTCCTCAATAAAATGCGTTTTGAAGGGCTCAACAAGGCTATGGCTAAATTTAGAATATTCTCTAGGTTGAAAACTTATACGCACAGAAATGTTATTCCAATAGGTCAACTATTATCAGAATAATGGCTTCAAAAAAATATACGCACAGGCTATTTTCCGAGTTAGCCTAGTTTTTTCGGTATTTTATGGAGTAAAAAAACTATTATTGAGGTGAAACCTGAATAAAAATTAAGGAAAATAACTAAACGACCGAGAAAAATCTATCATGGTAGTATAATTCTAGTTTCTCGTTCATTTTGAAGGTCCAATTGGTGAAAATGCACGCTATCCACACGTACTATTATTCTAGATAAGACCGCGGATTCAATCACCCTTATTGTTGGCTGTATTGTTGTGATTAAAATAACGTTTTAATTGATGTTCTATCTTTCTCGTTTTTTATCCACGCTGAAAGGGAGGTTAAAAATAGCTCTTACCCGCACCGAAATGCGGGCCCTCTACGCCGCTCGCCCAAGAGAGCAAAGCGACGAGCAGGGGTCTCCACAGGGCCGGATTTACGATTTTGCCGCCCATGGGCCCAAAGCATTTCGCCGCCCCTCCTCCCAACGTGAAGATTTTCCAGAACTCACCATGCGTAATTCGGAGGGGGGGGGCACTTGCTCCGCCCAATAATTTGGGATTACAATTTATCAGCTAAACCTGAATATTGTTTTACATTTAAAAGACAATAATATTTGTGATTATGTATATGTCTGCTGATGCCAGTTGGCGAAAGGCCTCTCAGAATAAAATTATACAAATATTGTGGTGTTTTCCAAAGTTAAAATTCGTTAACAAGACTGAAAAATGTATTTAATTTGTGGCCAAAAAAATCTCATGGTCGCATTGCCGCGGTCTAAAGTTCTCTCGATTGTTTCGCCGCGATCATCTCTCTGCCAGTTCGGGGCTACTAAAGCTTCATTATCGCCTTCTTTTTATTTCGGCCGTTTCATATTCTCTCGGTTAGCTTCTTCCTTTTAAGAAAACTTCACTAAAAGTCGGGAAAAAGTAATGAATTTTAACATTTGGTCGGGAATTTCGATATTTGAGTTAGAACGAAACGAAATATAGCCGTTTTCATCGTTGGTATCGTCATCGCGCCTGGCAAATCTCTCGATCTAATCACAACAAACTAATATGTCGGTAATATTGTGGCCGGAAATCAGTCGTTTATATCGCAACTGGAAAATCTCTCGGTAGTTTTGCGGCCGGAAAATTGCCTGCTTGTATCGCCGCCGACAGATCTCTTGGTCGCATTGCGGTTGACTTGTCACTCGCTTTTTTCGCGATCGTCGCAAATATTGGTCATGTCGTGGCCGAAAAATCGGTCGTTTTACAGCGATTGGCACGCATGTATCTTGGTCATTTTGTGGCAGACAATCTGTCGCTCTTTTGAAGGAGCTATAGGCATCATGACTGATTTCACTGATAGTGATTTTTTTTAAATAGTCGGGAGATGTAAGAAAAAAGTCGGAAAAAAATATATGTGAAATCTGGTAAACAACCTGCTTGGGTTTTGCGGCAACTGGCAAATTTACAGGTCATATTACGGAAAACAGCTCATGTTTATGCTGTATCGTGGCCTGCGAACATGGGTTGTTAGAAAAAAACTCTTAGTTGTATAGTGACCGTAAATCGGTCGGTTCTATAGCGGTCGTCAAACCAGTCAGTTGTATTGCATGCAAAAAATCTCGATCGTGTTTTAAGACAAATACCTCAAATGTTTGCAGCCGACGAATCTTTAGTAGTATTACAAAACAAATCTTTAGAATTTTTAGCGATCGGCGAAATTCCTACGGTCATTTCGTGGCAATAAACGGTTGTATCGCAGCCGGTAATCTCGGTTGTATCATAGTGGGCGTAATAATTAAATCTGTTGGTGGTACTGTATCGCAACCACGTTAAACTCTCAAGTGAAACTGTTGGTAAAACTCGGACATTTCGCGGCCGTCATTTCACATATAATTTTTACAAAAATAACAAACATATTGCCCTCCTCGGCCCTCCTTATGATCCGATTCCACCATTACCCCGAATAAACTCAGCTCCAGGGCCCAGGCCAATAAAATAAGCTTTCGCACCTTTTAGTACATCGACTGCCGCCCTTCCGCGCCAGTGACGCACTACGCAAAATAATGGTGTGTTTTGATTTTTTTAAAATTACCCCTCTCTGGACTTTTTATAGTTAATATTAGTTTATAAATCTGATAGAAAACAAAAAAAAACATAAAACTTTCTACATTATTTTAGCAAATTTTTAACTGGCCTTCAAAATTTGCCGCCCCTAGAAAGTTGCCGCCCTGGGCCCAGCCTCTGACACTCAGCATCAGTGTAGAGGCCCCGCCTCGAGGCTCGAGGCGGCTTGGAGCGTAGAGAGTTGTCTGTACGTCTCCTTGGGCATACCTGCTAAAAAAAACCCTTGCGTGCTGTCACCACATCATTGCGATCGACCCGAGCGTCTCCTCATTGTGACATCGCAATGCGTGGCCTCTGTCCCTTTCAGGACTCCGCGCTGCTGTCCCTTTCGGGGCTCCTCAGTTGGTGTTCAGCCGTTCTTCTGCTGTCCTCAGTTCTGGGGTCAATCGAGACAACCGTCTGTCCTCTTCTGGCACAGGACGGACATGACAAAGTCAGCCACTGCGTTCCAGCTGACGCTACCCTGCAGCATCTTCCCCACGATGTTGCACGGGGTCAGATGACCACCGACCGAGTCGGCGAGGAAAGTCCGTTCTTCGTCAAAGCGACGGCACACGAAGAAAGTGTGATGCACGTCGTCTCCGTCGTGTCCGCAGTACTTGCACCTGGCCGAGTCGACCTTGCCCATTCGGTGGAGGTACAGACGGAAGTAGCCATGACCTGTCAGGAACTGGGTGAGGTAAAAAGTTCACCTCCCCGTGGTCGCGGCAAACCCACGGCTCCAGGTTCCGATGAGTCGCCATGTCCACCTTCCGGTCGTGTCTTCGTCCCATCGACGCTGCCAGGCGGCCATTGTTTGGCCACGGGCCAGCTCGGCAGCCTCTTCCCGATCCACCTCGGGAGCACGCCCTCAGATGGTCTTCTTCTGTTGTGCCAGCAGGTCGATTGGGATGACTCCCGCAATGACCAGCACCGCCGCCTGCGAGACCGTGCGGTACGAGGACGCGACCCTGAGCGCGCCGCGTCTCTGCACCGCCAGCATGCGAGTCTGGTATTTCTTCATCTTTGTCGCAACTTCCCAGATCTCCGCTCTGTAGAGCATGATGGCCTGTGCCGTCGACAGCAACAGCCTCCGTTTCCCCTGACTCGGTCCTCCGATGTTGGCCATCAGTCTTCCGAGGCAGGACGTCACTTCGGCCGCCTTCTCAAACACGCTTCTGATGTGGTGAGCTTATTGTCCAGCAAAACCCCCAGGCACCTGGCCTATCTTTCTCGTTAAGATATCTGCGCTTTAAGGCATAACGACCCTCGCCATGTTTGCCCTCCCCTCCCCCCCATGTTATCGACCGCCTGGGAGATAGGCGACATACGTCATTTTCGTCACCTCGGTCCATATTACAATAATCAACACAAATATTGCGTCTCTCTTTTAGACTAAATCGCCCATGCCACCTTTCGGCTCGGCGTCCCGTCTGGGTGGAGGGGAGCGACTGGCTTGATTGAGTCTTAATTGCGAACAATCCAGATCGCGAACCAGGGTAAAATCGTCCAGACTGCGAACACCTCAGATATTTCGAGGACTACCATAACATGAGTCGTCCAGACTACGAACACATATTTTAAATATGTAAAATCACTGCCGTTGAACAGGAGAGGCGGGCGGATGACGCGGGCGGGCATCTGCGCCAATTGACCTGAGACACGTAGTCGGGTATTCCTGAACTGCGCTAACTATTCCAAGTAGCCACCAGATACGTCACTAAACTGCACGAAGTGGCGGCCCTCTTTGACCGTAGAATTCTTAGGAGTGAGCATTTAAGGGGATCCGCCACCTTTAAATGGTAATTTTTTAATTTTTTTACATTTTTTGAAAATTTTATTTTTTTGTTCTGCATATTTTTCTGAGTATGTGGGTGAAATTTAAAGAGAAACCGACCATTTTTTCATTAAATAATATTAAAAAATAAAATTTGTTACAAATCGCTTTTAAGCGTAAGTGAGTACCTACCAAAACATATTAGCCTACTTTAAAGCCCGTTTTCCGCAAGTTCTGTTTTTCCGTGTTTCTTATTACATATGTTTGAATATCTTTTAAAGTATTATAGATAAGCCACTCAAATTTTTACCACTTGTTCCTTGTTATATTACTGAGATATTTGGTCATAAGAAATTGTATAGCTCATAAAATAAAATAATTATGAATTTTTTGAATTTTTGTAAAATAAAAAAATTTACTTTTGAAATATAATTGCTTATAACTTTTTTTCTGAAATGGTATTTAATTCTAATGACCAAAAAGTTTCTAGGTATTATAAGGATCAAAATAAATCAATAATCATTACAATTGATCAAAAAATAAAAAAGTTATTCAAAGTTTAGCAATGTACCTAAAAACGCTAAAATAAAACGCTAAAAAAATTATATAAAAAAACTGAAAGGTTAAAAATTAAATTTAAAACCTCAAAAGCTCATTAAATAAAGGTCCTAAATATAAAACCTGCAAAAAATTCTCTAACTTACAAAATAAAAAAATTACCATTTAAAGGTGGCGGATCCCCTTAAAAATTTGCCAAAGCCAAAGCCCAAGTCATGTGTAGAGAATGCATTCATTATTGATTCTATGTTTTCTAAAAATGGAGAAAGTACTCAACAGCTATAATTTTAACTGAGGTGGTGTATTTAAGTTTTTGAATAAATTATTAAAATGTACAGATCATATTAATAAACATAGAATGTACCTTTTTGGGGATTAGGAAAATATCATGACATCAAGACGACGACAAAATTTCATATTCTTTAAATGCATTCAAGAAAAAAACAGAGCAATGTGGGGTTTTTATAAAGTACTCTCGTAGTTTTTCACAATAAATTACTCTGAATAGAACGGAAGAAATAAATTAACTATAAACCGTATTTTAAAATTAAATCCCGTTGCTGAGAAATAAATAACACAGTAATCATCTATCTTCTTCTATCTTCTATCTATCTTCTATTCTATTAAAAGGGGGATTTTGTACAGAGCAAATCGACCCCTAGAAATTAATTTTTCTACACTTATTTGGTATCAAATTAAAGCTATTGCTCTCTAGATGTTCCTTTTGTGGGTTTGGAAAACATCCCATGAAAAGCCTTCACACAGGAGGCTTTTGAAATTTCAGCGAAAGTGCTACTATCTGTGATAGAACCTGTGAACTTTTTGAAATTCACATTTGTTCGTAACAAAACAGATGATCAAGATTAGAAATAGTTCCAGAGATATGCCACAGAATGCAGGGCAAGCAAATGTCATTATGATTTTGATTTCTTAAAATACTGAAGTTTTGTTAAGACAACAGATAATAAGGAAGAGTATTTGCTATATTGAAACTAAGACCAACGGTCTGTAATCATCTTAATTTACTGTATTTCTTTTCTTAAAAAGGAAACTTAAAAAGGAAATTAAGTAAATAGGAGGTGCTCTGGAGATGGGATTTTATAACAAACTATTGACAGTGAAGACACATTGATACATGCTTCAACAAATTGATGCATGTTTCAACGTTTTGAGCTTTAAAATATCAATATTAGTTTAATGATAACCTAAAAAATTCAACTTTTAAAACACATTATAAATTTAAAACCTGTATTTTGTAATAATATACTTGGAATGGGAGGATATTGAAGTGTTAACGGCTAGCCTACCTATTTTACTCGATTTTGAAATGTACCAATAACAATATGCCTAAATTAATGAAGGCTTTTCATAGAAAGCTATGTTATTTGCTTAGGTAAATATTTGAAAAATATGTATTTAATTTAAGATGCGAAACAAAAAGCGGGTCTGTTTGAAAATTTAATTCTATGGCCGTTATGTGTGTTGAATAATTTGTTTTAACGGCGATTGGCTATTTAATAAATGTTATTTAGAGTATAGTTCATCAGTAAATCAGTTAATTTCCCATCTTCTTACCGATAGTTGTTAAGACCTTACAAAGATGAATGCAAGAAACTTACGCGTAGACGTTGTGTATAATTAACTCTAAAACAGAGACATGAAGATGCGCCAAGCAATGAAAATCCATATAAACTAACCCCCATTCAATGTGGAATGAATGCTGACGCACTGTCGAAATATCAAAATGTAGAACGTACGTGGACACTTTTAAAGCCGACGAAATAAATGAAATTCTCAAATTCCATGAGGAATTTCTTACCCAAATTGAAGTTTCGAGTATAAAGTAATAAGTTATTTTTAAAATCTTTCCCGATGAGAAGTTTAATTACTGCCAATTTTATTCCAGTGCTATGACATAAAAAAAATTAGTAGGAAACTAAAAAAATCTGAAAAAGTCACACAGCTCATCATTGGAAGGCATTTTACGCTGCAAAACTCCATACATAATCGACATGAAACTAAAGCCTATTTTACCAAGACGTTATCATAAGTCACGTAGGCTGCTAGTTATCATTATTAACGAAATGATGCATTTATCAATAAATTTTAATGTTTCGTACATTTTGTTTTTGTGGTGTCATGATTTCGGTAAAGAAGTAAATCATATATTATTTGGAGGTTCCCTGAAAGAAAATGTTAGTCTTCCAAATGATTTTCTATGAACTCATGGTAATACGACTACAATTAAAATGTAAATAGGACCTATGAAGGTACTGCAATAAAAATCCAGCAATTCAAAAACACACTTAAATTGCTGGCGTGGAAGCCAGGTGTTTTGCCGTACTTTGGTATACGCCCGTGGTATGATGACACGTAATCAAGAACATTCTTTCTGCCGGCAACTGGGTCGCCGGATTTGTACCCCCCGGATTTGTACCCCCCAGAAAAAACGCTACGACATTTTGACGTCACAGGAGGGGGGGTATAATTCCGGCCGCGAACTTTTAGGACGGATAAATTATTATGTATTTTAATCATCTGACATTTCACGGTTGGCAGAACAGTTGCATAACTGATATGAATCCAATTAAACCTGGCTCCTTAAGTCCTAACCCGGATTTGTACCCCCGTGATCAAATTCTTAAGTCCGACTTCGGAATCGTACCCCCTGGATTTGTACCCCCCGTGGCCAAATCCTCAACCCTCCCCTGTGCTCAAATCCATTTTGACCGACCATGGAAATATACCGGAAATATACAATATTCATTGTTGTTGTTGACTTTTTTAAATAGTTCTCGTAAATCAACGGCTGTTCGTTAAATTATTATACATAATATTAGTGTTATTCGTTTTTTTATGTTCGTTCGTTATTAGTGTGTAATTATTACCCTTTAATTAGGCTAGAAAATCTGTCAATAGTACCTGATAAACGTATTTGATAAAATATTGTTTTGAATATCTAAATTTCATTATATATGTTTCACGTTTATGGACTCGTATTCCGTTGGACATGGCCATGGGGGTTACAGATCGGGGGGGGGGGTACAATTCCGGGGTTGGACTTAAGAATTTGACCACGGGGGTATACAAATTCGCGGGGTACAAATCCGGAGGCTAAAAATCCGGGGGTTACAAATCCGAGGCAGGACTTGAGGTTTGGCAACGGAGGGTTATTCATTTGAATTGATAGTGGAAATATTTTTTGGGAGTGACGTGTCTATCCGAAATCTGATTCAAATTATTAATACCTCTAATGAAAATAAATTAATTATTAGGCGTGTAACAAGAAACCAACTTTGGATCATGTTTAGAAATTTATACACAGGTTTATGATTATATTTGAAATTTTTAATCAAATTTTTTTATAATCTTAGAAAGAGAAAATCATTTTTAAATATTCGAATCAAAATGATCAATTGCTGAAACGAACAAAAAAAATATAGCAAGTATTTAAGACGGGAACCAAAGTTTTAATATATTTATGATCTGTGATGTTAATCTTTTTAAATGAAATAAGTTTTGTAAAAAAATAATTTTTGTAGGATGGAGCTAAAAAACTATATTTTACTCGTCAGATTTATTATATCGATAGTTTTAATTTAAGCTGTTAAATTACTGTGTGTTTGGGATGTTTAGAATGTGTGGTTAGGATGGAAACAAACTGCATGCAGCAATTCAAACGAGGGATATATACAAAAATATTACAATATTTTATTTTCAAAGACTATGAGAAATTTGGAGCTGAGTTTTTATGTTTGTATATCTCTAAAACGTAATCTTTTTTTAACGGATTGCGCCATTATAAACAGCGTTAAAATAAAGTTATAATATTGATGTCACAAAACTACCTCTAAATGTAAAATTATCTTATATTGCGGCTTCAAGATGGCGGTTAAAATTATTACCTGGTCAAAATGTTTTTCGGATACAAAAATTAATGAACTTTTTTAATTACATTCCCCTCCCTAAACTCAAACCCCCATAAAATGTAATTTTCGTTTGCCAATCACTAGGGTCTCTTTTGATTATTTAAAAATTTCCCTGATATAAAAAAATCTTCAAAAACCTCACGATTGGTCCATTTTTCCCTTTTCGCTTATTTTGTTTGTCAAATAAATTTCAGATGAACATTTTATAAAGCCCCTTGCAATAATCATGAGGGACTCTTAAAGAGAATCTTGGTGGCTTATTTTTTTTCATAAGGACGTATTAACTTTTCCAGGAATTAGTCCTTTGTTCGCGATTAATAAACATTAGCTTGTAATTTATTTCAAAAGGGGGAGGTTGAAAATTACGGTTTATAGGCATTATAATTAAGTGTGAGTAAATTAATTTAATTTAATCACTTTAAGTTTTAATTTAGTAGCCGTTTTATAATTTTATGTGGTGCGTGACATCCCTAATATGACAGCTAAAACCTCTTTTTTTACCCTCCGCGCTGGAAGAGATCACTCCTCATTTCACGGTTGTAACTCTTTAAACTCTTTAATTTTTCTTTTTTATGATAGGAAATACTGGGAATTAAAATGATAACGGACTGGCCTTAGTTTCAATAGAGTAGATTCTCTTCCTTACGGTCAGAATACATTTTTTACGTCTGTAAACGTCAAAATTGACCTGTGAATTTTATTAAAACAACGTAAATAAGCCACAGGTCGAATTGTAAGAGAGAATAAAACGGTAATAAAAGACAAAATACAGTTTTCATTCCCTTCAATACTGTTAATGCATTTTGTCTTACACTGTGGTATGCGGAGTTCTAATTCAAAAAATGGAGGAGCTGCCAGGCGACTAGACAGGATTTCTTATTTTAAATTATCATTAGCAGCCTGCGTCATGTTGTGACTCAAAGAACAACGTAATTTAATTGGCTTTAGCATCATGTTGGTTATTTATGGTTTCTTAACGTCTTTCAATGAGGAAGTGTGCCTATTGTGAAATGCAATAACCAAGAATTTCATCATTCTACGCAAGGAAACGGAATAAAGGTTAATTTTTTTGGTGTACTTTTCGAAATAATTAAACATCTTTCTAAATCAAAGTTTATATTGTAAATCTGTACATTTATACGCAAGCGGTTTTCTTTTCACAGTCCAACCGCAATAACGGCTGGGCGGATTTCAACGTATGAGGTGTCAAATTAAAGGGATTTTTATTAAGATTTGTCAACAAGTCTCAGAATTTAAAAAAGGGGCGTTACTAAAGTACAGTAAAGGGCTGAAGCTTAGAAACAGTGGCGCTATTCATCGGCATTTGAGCAAGCTCAGTTCACTTTGTTTACAAACTGAACATATGGTCAAGCTCTGAAATAGCTCTACAGGTAAACCACAGATTGCAGCACTTACAATTATTTTTTTGAAATGAAAAGTTTTTTTTGTTTTTCCAGCTGCTTTGGCTTTCAACAAAAAGATTTATTGTGTAGTTTAGGTTATGTTATGAAGTGTTTTTAAAGGGCTTAAACGTTGCAGTTCCCAGTTTTACAATTTAGTTTACGATATCCCAATACATTTCAGCATAGTGTTTTTTGAAGTTTTATTAACTTAAGCCAACTTATTTTTTTTATATGGTGCGGTAATGCCAATTAGAAGAGGGCGAACATTGACCGATGGGAGGGAACACGATCGCAACCGCCTAGAATCACCCTCTCGATGTAACATTTCATGCTCCTTCCAACCTCAAACCAATAAGCTTACAATGTTTTCATCGCGCTGGGTTGCATTTCAAGAAGTAAAAGACTGGTAGAGATAATGCGTCATTTACGCGTTGTAGCCACAAAGACAACCTAAAAAGACAGCCGTTCCCTATAATTCCTGATTTTGTGATAACTATCAATATTGCTCGATTTCGAGCTACGTGTTATCTAGTAATGTTGAATAGTCATCAACACATTACCGTAACTCTCGCCCTTGAGCACTTTTCGCACTTTTCGCCCTTTCGAAATGTATGTTTTCGCATTTTTCCAGTCGAATGGGCTCATTTTTAGACTTAAAATATGTATAGTTTAGCCCCTATACGCAAAAAGTCGGAAAATCAAAAATATTCTTATTTTTGGTTGATTTCAGTACCTGATAACACAGTACCATCTCAAAATATGTAAAAAATACGCTAAATAATTTTGGTTCAGTGATATTTTGCCGTAACTCTCGCCCTTGAGCACTTTTCAGGCACTTACGTGTTCAAGACCGTTGTGGGATGGAAATAAGGAACGCCCCCATATCAATTAATCAATTTATGTGTCGAAATGTATGTTTTCGCATTTTTCCAGTCGAATGGGCTCAATTTTAGACTTAAAATATGTATAGTTTAGCCCCTATACGCAAAAAGTCGGAAAAACAAAAGATATTCGTATTTTTAGTTAATGTTAATGCCAGATAACACAGTACTATCTCAAAATATGTAAAAAAATACACTGAATAATTTTGGTCCAGTGACGTTTTACTGTAACTCAAGCCCTTGAGCACTTTTCAGGCACTTACGTGTTCAAGACCGTCGTGGGATGGAAATAAGGAACGCCCCCATAGCAATTAATCAATTTATGTGTCGAAATGTATGTTTTCGCATTTTTCCAGTCGAATGGGCTCATTTTTAGACTTAAAATATGTATAGTTTAGCTCCTATACGCAAAAAGTCGGAAAAACAAAAGATATTCTTATTTTTAGTTAATTTCAGTGCCTGATAACACAGTACCATATCAAAATATGTAAAAAAATACACTGAATAATTTTGGTCCAGTGACGTTTTACTGTAACTCAAGCCCTTGAGCACTTTTTGGGCACTTACGTGTTGTACACCGTCGTGGGCTGGAAATAAGGTTCGCCTGATAGAAATTAATCAATTTATGTGTCGAAATGTATGTTTTGGCATTTTTCCAGTCGAATGGGTTAATTTTTAGACTTAAAATATGTATAGTTTAGCTCCTATACGCAAAAAGTCGGAAAAACTAAAGATTAGTTAATTTTGATGCCAGATAACACAGTACCATCTTAAAATATGTAAAAAAATACGCTGAATAATTTTGGTCCAGTGACATTTTACCGTAACTCTCTTCCTTGAGCACTTTTCAGGCACCTACGTGTTCAAGACCGTTGTGGGATGGAAATAAGGAACGCCCCCATAGCAATTAATCAATTTATGTGTCGAAATGTATGTTTTCGCATTTTTCCAGTCGAATGGGTTAATTTTTAGACTTAAAATATGTATAGTTTAGCTCCTATACGCAAAAAGTCGGAAAAACTAAAGATTAGTTAATTTTGATGCCAGATAACACAGTACCATCTTAAAATATGTAAAAACATACGCTGAATAATTTTGGTCCAGTGACATTTTACCGTAACTCTCTTCCTTGAGCACTTTTCAGGCACCTACGTGTTCAAGACCGTTGTGGGATGGAAATAAGGAACGCCCCCATAGCAATTAATCAATTTATGTGTCGAAATGTATGTTTTGGCATTTTTCCAGTCGAATGGGCTCATTTTTAGACTTAAAATATGTATAGTTTAGCTCCTATACGCAAAAAGTCGGAAAAACAAAAGATATTCTTATTTTTAGTTAATTTCAGTGCCTGATAACACAGTACCATCTCAAAATATGTAAAACAATACACTGAATAATTTTGGTCCAGTGACGTTTTACTGTAACTCAAGCCCTTGAGCACTTTTTGGGCACTTACGTGTTGTAGACCGTCGTGGGCTGGAAATAAGGTTCGCCTGATAGAAATTAATCAATTTATGTGTCGAAATGTATGTTTTGGCATTTTTCCAGTCGAATGGGCTCATTTTTAGACTTAAAATATGTATAGTTTAGCCCCTATACGCAAAAAGTCGGAAAAACAAAAGATATTCGTATTTTTGGTTAATTTCAGTGCCTGATAACACAGTACCATCTCAAAATATGTAAAAAAAATACGCTGAATAATTTTGGTTCAGTGATATTTTGCCGTAACTCTCGCCCATGAGCACTTTTCAGGCACTTACGTGTTCAAGACCGTCGTGGGATGGAAATAAGGAACGCCCCCATAGCAATTAATCAATTTATGTGTCGAAATGTATGTTTTCGCATTTTTCCAGTCGAATGGGTTAATTTTTAGACTTAAAATATGTATAGTTTAGTTCCTATACGCAAAAAGTCGGAAAAACTAAAGATTAGTTAATTTTGATGCCAGATAACACAGTACCATCTTAAAATATGTAAAAACATACGCTGAATAATTTTGGTCCAGTGACATTTTACCGTAACTCTCTTCCTTGAGCACTTTTCAGGCACCTACGTGTTCAAGACCGTTGTGGGATGGAAATAAGGAACGCCCCCATAGCAATTAATCAATTTATGTGTCGAAATGTATGTTTTCGCATTTTTCCAGTCGAACGGGCTCATTTTTAGACTTAAAATATGTATAGTTTAGCTCCTATACGCAAAAAGTCGGAAAAACAAAAGATATTCTTATTTTTAGTTAATTTCAGTGCCTGATAACACAGTACCATCTCAAAATATGTAAAAAAATACACTGAATAATTTTGGTCCAGTGACGTTTTACTGTAACTCAAGCCCTTGAGCACTTTTTGGGCACTTACGTGTTGTAGACCGTCGTGGGCTGGAAATAAGGTTCGCCTGATAGAAATTAATCAATTTATGTGTCGAAATGTATGTTTTGGCATTTTTCCAGTCGAATGGGCTCATTTTTAGACTTAAAATATGTATAGTTTAGCCCCTATACGCAAAAAGTCGGAAAAACAAAAGATATTCGTATTTTTAGTTAATGTTAATGCCAGATAACACAGTACTATCTTAAAATATGTAAAAAAATACACTGAATAATTTTGGTCCAGTGACATTTTACCGTAACTCTCTTCCTTGAGCACTTTTCAGGCACTTACGTGTTCAAGACCGTCGTGGGATGGAAATAAGGAACGCCCCCATAGCAATTAATCAATTTATGTGTCGAAATGTATGTTTTCGGAATTTTCCAGTCGAATGGGTTCATTTTTAGACTTAAAATATGTATAGTTTAGCTCCTATACGCAAAAAGTCGGAAAAACAAAAGATATTCTTATTTTTAGTTAATTTCAGTGCCTGATAACACAGTACCATCTCAAAATATGTAAAAAAATACACTGAATAATTTTGGTCCAGTGACGTTTTACTGTAACTCAAGCCCTTGAGCACTTTTTGGGCACTTACGTGTTGTACACCGTCGTGGGCTGGAAATAAGGTTCGCCTGATAGAAATTAATCAATTTATGTGTCGAAATGTATGTTTTGGCATATTTCCAGTCGAATGGACCAATATCCAGAATTAAAATATGTATAGTTTAGTTCCTATACGAAAAAAGTCGGAAAAACTAAAGATTAGTTAATTTTGATGCCAGATAACACAGTACCATCTTAAAATATGTAAAAAAATACGCTGAATAACTTTGGTCCAGTGACGTTTTACTGTAACTCAAGCCCTTGAGCAGTTTTCAGGCACTTACGTGTGTTAGACTGTTGTGGGATGGAAATAAGGATCGCCTCATCTGTGTTATTTAAAGAATTTCTGGGATTTTGTCCAGACCAAATCGACCCCTAGGAATTAGTTTTCAACGCATATCTGGTATCAAAATAATGTTATTACCCTCTAGATTTGCCTTTTGCGGATTTGGAAAATATCGCATGAAAAGCCTCCATACACGAGGCTTTTGAAATTTCAGCGAAGGTGCTACTATCTGGGTTAGAACCTGCGAACTCTTTCCAATTCACATTTGTTTATAACAAAACAGATGATCAAGATTAGAAATAGTTCTAGAGATATGCCATGGAATGCAGGGCAAGTAAATGTCCTTATGATTTGTATTTACTAAAACATAGAACTTTTTTTAAAGACAACAGAAGATTAGGAAGAGTGTTTGCTATATTGAAACTAAGACCAACAGTCTGTAATCAACTGAATTTACCGTATTTCTTTTCTTAAAAAGGAATCATTCTTTAATCATTCTTAATAAGACAGGTACCTCATGGAGGACGTCACCCTGAATATGAGTGAAGGATGAGTGTGATGATCGTGATGATAGTGGCGCGATCTTGTAGCCTTGTTACTTAATTAGGAACATAAGTAAATAGGAGGTGCTCGGAGATGAGATTTTATAACTAACTATTGACAGTGAAGACACATTGATACATGTTTCAACACATTGATGTATGTTTCTACGTTTTGAGCCTTAAAATATCAATATTTGTTGAACGTTAACCTAAAAAATTCAAGTTTTAAAACACATTACAAATTTAAAACCTTTATTAATTAAATGTACTTAGAATCCGGGGTTATTGAAGTGTTAACAGTAGCCTACCTATTTTAATCGATTTTGGCTGGCAAGAATTGGTTGGAAGGCAAGAACGACAATACAGACCGAATTACTTAAAAATGATTCTATTATGACTGGAAAACTATCCAGTAACTAGATGATTTAGCCATAAAACGTATACAACCTATAGGAAAAAGTTTTTTTCAGTTGTGGGCAGATAACGGAATTTTACCGTTAAGTGTTATCCTAAAAAACCAATTATTAGCCGAAAATGTTGGGTCAAATTAAAACGTTCGAATATCTATCGTGAAATTATATTTTTAAACAATGATTTATAACGTAAATAATGAAAAATGTTAAGCAAATCTTTTTGGTGATACAATTCAGCCAATATCATTCTTATTTAATCCCCAACATTTGAAGCAGTAAATAATGCAATTTAAAACACCGAACGAAGAATAACAGAAATCCTAGACAACATATCGCCGTGAGAACATAAGTCAGGTGAGGACTTGCCGATCTCGCCACGATTAAAGCTCGAGTAAACCAAACCTTGGGTTCAAGTAACATTACTATCTGTTTTTATAATTAAAATCAGCTGACTCTGGGGATAGATTTTTCTGGGTAGCGATGATGATAGATTGCAGGCCACGGTTATATTACTTAAAATGACTATTACGGTAGCCATTGTCTACCATGGGCGGGGTTAACGGACGGGCGGGCGGGAGTAGAGGACGTGCCTGCTTTGTCTCAAGTAAAGGATGAGCAGAAGGCGGGAATATTATTTTCTCTCTTACCGGGCGGATAGATTGTATTCTCGAAAGTAAACGATTCTACATCAAACGGTTCAAATGCCTTACTGTTCACCTGGTAGGTAGTATGGTAAGATGGTAAAGAGCTACAGTAATTTTTACGTGGACGTAGGAATCTATAAAAAGGATTTTACTAAAAATTTTAAATAATTGTCTCAATCCACTATATTTATATTTTATTCTTTAAATGTTTTACTGCAAATTTATACGCCGAATACAGGGAAAATTACTATGAAATATGTTATTATTCACAATTAATAGGTCCCTAACTATTTTGTAGCATGATTGCCTGATCTTTATAAGCAACCTGTTCGCAGCCCCGGATCCAGCCGACAAACAATAATAGTCCGGCTGACGAACTATGAAAATTGCAAAAACGTTTGAATGTTAAAAATGGACTTCGGAATAAGTACAAGTTTAATTTGTCAAATATAATGTTTCAATAGCATTAAATTGGAACGTAAAGTATGAAATCCACGAAGAATCAAAAGTAATAAAAAAGGTGATGTTATTTATAAGTAATTTAAATAAAAAAAATTTTATAAGAGGTATTTTTTACAAATAACGCCTAAACGGGACATAAAGGCGTTCCGACAGAGTTCGTCGGGACAACAGGACACGTACCTAAATTAATTTCTTGATAATCATTCAATCACGTACTTAAAGTCATCCCGTTGAAAACGGAACGCCTGGTCATCATAAGTAAGTTACACAAGTGCTACAGAAGGTTTTTCAAGAGCAATAGTGGTTTAAAACCTCAGTTGGCAACACCGCCGTGAGGTAGACTTACTGACGGATTTTTAAATTCATGTAGACTTATTGCCAAAATGATTTTAAATACTATATATGCAGCGAAAAACTAAAAAGTTGTCCATAACTCTACGTAGACTTACTGCCGTCTTTTTGTCAGACGTAGACTTACTGACTTATATTCCACTATATATATATATATATATATATACTTTTATAATATACTTAGTTATATACTTACTTATAAAAGTATACATACTTACATATATACTTTTATAAGTAACCACACCTATTTCACTCAAACCATAAAAAGTTATTAATTATAACCCAAAGAGGTCTTGCCTGTAAATGTGTTGATCTGTAAAGCAATGGAGTTGAAATAAACACTAGCAAGATTTACGAGAATCCTGTGCACTAGGAGGAGAATGTTGTAGTTAAATGTTGTTGTAGGGGTGTAAGCCAATAATTGAAAAATATAGACTCCTAAATGGAAATTGAAAGGCTGTTTCAGTGTTTATATTAAACGGGTTCAACTACAATAGTAACATAAGGCTTTGTAAAAAAATGTTATTTCTTAGTATTAGATAAAAGAAATAAATTATTTCTTAATACTATAAAATCAAAGAAGTATTTGTTTTCCTCAATATGGATTTCACTAATTTTATGAACTTTATTTTTGTGTCCAAATATCCGAGAAGCCGTTCACAAAATTGTTTTCGATCGAGAACTGAAGCTATTGGACAAAGCTGTTTTCTGCGTCCCAGAGAAATCTGGAATGTAATTTGTAATTTAATTAGCGATTGAAATGTGATCTTGTCAATCTAGAAGTTCACTCCTTCTTTTATAATACTTTCTGATTTGTAATTAAACATTTATATAACATCTTTACACGCCATGTTGAATAGACATATTTTGTATTATTGAATTATTTACCAAAATTTCCAAGCCGAATGTTACGAAGTTTTATTTTATTTCATAATTGTTTAATTATTTCATTTATCACAATAAAGGACTACTTATTGAAATAGTAAGGAACTTAGTACTTTTACAGGAAATATATTTCAACATGTTAAGTTTCAGATCTTGAAAATGCCCAAAAAAGGCGAAACATAATGCTCAGTAAAAATATTTTTAAAAACGGCATTCAGGTCTGCGATTCAAAGGTGATAGCAAGGGAAGGATTGCTAGCAAAACGTTTTACGAACATTGTGCACCGATTCGCCCCAAGTTAAATCCTTGGTTAGTTTAAATCATTAGTTTAAAACTAAGGCTAATAACTCCGTCATCTAAGAAACTCCTTCAAGGCCATGTTTGGATTCACAACCTTCAATCTAAAATCTACAATAGTCGTCCAATTTTTATAAAAAACTTGGAAATTTTATTTTTGTGCATTCTTGTCTTGTATTTAATTAACTAAAAATAACATTTGTGTTTTTTTTTCAGTTTTAATGTAAGAAAGGAATATTTAGGGGGTTTTTACTTAGAAACTTAAGTTTAACCATAAAACCGTGGATTTTTTTAAGGTAGGCTACAACACTTACGAACAATTTGATATAGTCAACTATAGTTTACGATGTGTTTTCTTTTTTGATTTGCTAAAAAATATTTAGAATTTTTGGGTGATTTTTAAAAATTGGTCAAAAAAAAAATCAAAAACAAGCAAATTAAAGTATTTTTGCAGACGTTTTTTCACAAAAACATTCCTGAAGAAATTCAGAGTTTTCTTCTTCGGGTCATATAATATAAGCTTAGCCTCTGTGTTAGAAATGGTGGCCAAAAACTGGGTTTTACTAAGGTAAATAACAACTTCTTAATTGTTTATTTATAAGGAAAATTTAAATATAAAAGCAGTTTATGTTATAATTAAGAATTTATTTACTTTAATTTTGACATAAGAAAAGACCGCCAAATTGGAAGACTCTTTTGATACCCATAATTTTTGATGATAGTGTCACACTGAAATATTTCAAGCACAAAAATAAAAATTTTGAAATTTAAGAGCCTTTGTTTCCCTTTTTTTGATTCGATAATTACTGAATTATCATTTTCGGCAACTATATTTAAACATAGCGGCTGCTGACTCAATAGGACTTTTTTATGTTTTCCAGCAAAAAAAGCGCACATAATTGTTATTTATATATATTTTTTTAAAGATTTTTAAAATATTTCATTTTTGAAATAAGATTGAAAAATTCCAACTTTTGAATTAAACCCTTAAATTCATATTTTATTGTTTGAATTAGGTGTATAAATACCTAATGTTATGTTATTTTTATTCATTCATGATTTTATAACTAAACTTAAAGAGCTATATCTTTAGTCTAACTTAACAGAATCCCTTTTTGCATTAAAATTGTAAAAAAATGAAAATGATATAACATTGTATTTTGTCTTTGTTGTCACAGAAAGGAGACCTATACAATTTACCAAATTTAACTCACCAGACCCAAAATATGAAACTTACATTTTGACTCGGGACATTTTGGTGAATACTATTTGCAAAGACAGTTTTGATTGCTTTATTTTTCTAATGTAACTTATTTTGACTGTACAGTACTATCATTAAATACACTATAGACAGCAGGATGGGTTTGACAGTAATAGGGTGAAGGTTTAGAGGTAATAGACAGGAGCAACTCATATTCAAGGGGTTGTTGACCAGTCTTGGCTACAGTGATCCACCCGACCACATCAATATGTACGTAAATGGACTTTGTCAACTGATTTGCAAACTTAGTGAACTTAACTAGCTTAATTGAGATTAAATTAAATTAATATTAAATTGAAATTGAATTACTTAACTTATTTTAAATGCCGAATTTTAAGTAAACGTTACTCAAGGCATTCAACCTATATAGGTTTATAGCTTACAACAATATTTGTTTTTGTAAAAAAAAAGTATTTTTTGGGATCCCTCTATATTTACCTTTAATATTATTAAATAGAAATTAACGTTTTTTTAAAAAAAAATACGCTTGTTGCCATTTATGAGTTTAATTGAATGGATATCGTTTGCACTTAATTCCTAAGTACTTGAGTCAATTTTAATGCATTATATATATATACATTCATTAATTTATTAAAAGAGTACCCTTTTATCGAAATTATAATTATAACAAAACAGTAGCCCTATCACAATAATAGTTTTAATTATATATAAATAAGTTTAATTGATTATTTTTATCAAATCAAATTACCTTGGCTATTCATCAACCAAGATTTAATAAATTACCACAGCAAATTAATCAATCCATTTATGAATCTCTTAATACCTATTAAAAAATTCGACTTGCTGTATGTTAAATTACAAGTCAATGAGGCTTTACGTAAACATATGTGAAAACTAAATCGTAAATGCAATCTTTTGTTATATCAATACATTAATGGGCAAGCACGATTTTTCTGATCCTTTTTCTCAGCTCATGGGCATCATAGGGAAAATATAAACAAACTGTTAATAGAGTACTTTCACGTGGATGTGCACAGTCCCATTACAATTTAATATTTTGGGGGGGAAAAGTAACATGGGCTTTATGGGTTGCTATGTTGGTAACGGAATAACAACGAAATAGAAGCATGTACAGTCACATGATTTACTAGAGCAATGAAGGAATATTACACGCAAATGTTTTCTAGTTGAATTTCGGCCAGTAGGCGATCTCTAGTTTTGCATGCTCTCAACATAATGAAGCAGTCAGAATAACAGAATTAGTCTTATAAAAGGTGAACTGTTCTCTCCATCTTCACAATGTAACTTCTTGTTCTGTGATTGCTGAAGTTTAAACTAATGTTGACGATTAAGTTGTGTAAACTTTATCCATTTCCTTAGGTTGAACCGCACAGAATTGCGTAAAACCATAATGAGTTCCTCGTAAATTATATAACAACAACATCAATCAACCATCGAAATTTACGAGCCAGTGTGAAAATTGTGTCTAAATTTTGTTTACCAATTTATTCTAATGTAAGAAAAATAATGTTGATTTATCTTTTAATTAATAGTTTTAATCAAATAAAATTACCTTATCCAATCATTGTTTTTCATTTCGTTCCTTAGAACTTCATACCAGGTTTAAATATTATTTTAACAATATGACAACCATTAACAATAGTTACTTTGACATTTTATCGAATCAATTGACTTGCCACAAGAAACAGTTTTATTAGTCAACCAGATTGTCATAGTAGTCGATATAGCAATCGATGTGGGCCTATATATACGGCATGATAATGGCAGCAGCTAATTCTAAAGAATTTAGAGATCTAAAATGGTGAAAATAATCGTCACCTTAATACTGTTTGCAGTATAATATATAGTATGTAATTTACTTCAAAAGTGACTTTTGGATCTTTGCTCTGTTCCCAGATTTGGTACCGCCTTACGCCGTCAAGGTGTAGCCATGGTAATCCTCTGACATAATGAGAATACTTCCTCTCTCATAATGTGACACTTTATACAACTCTTGTGATGGAATTCAACTATAAGTAGTTTTTCTTTTACATATTTGCTTTATCGAAATCATATGTGTCTGAAGTCAGCTGAAACCTTTACTCTCATGGGTTATGAGATAATACCTAGGGGCAATATTTATCGCACAAGTATCACTATAGCTAGAAGATCGCCTCATAACATTTATATATTGGGATAGCAATAGACCAATAGTTCAATTTCAAATTTTAAAAAAAGTCAAAACATTTTGAAGGATTAAATCGTTGTGCAAACTGAAACGTCAGTCTAAAGTTTCAATAAAACTTCATCAGCTGAGTATTTCTATTACGAAAATCTCTTTGTTCTAACTACTTGTCATCTTAATTTGTCATCTTAATTTGTCATTTTAATTTTCTTTATGTTTTAATTAGTTTAATGAGGTGTTTATCATTATTTTCGCAATTTATTGTTTTTATAGATCAATATTAAAAATGTTTCGATCATAAAATGTGTAAAAATTAAAGTTTTGTATCTCTTACTATTACTTATTTATTTTATATTTCAGGCACAATTAAATAGATTAACTGGTAGGGCTTACATATTTTATCATTAAATTGTATCGAAGGCTAAACAAAATTAATCAGGATGAGCACGTGTGCGTAAGTATTTCACGATGTTCATAGCTTCCCTTATCCCCGTGCTCAGCCCGCCGTGCACAGTGCTCCAATAGTGTGGGTGGGTCGCCTCCCCCGCAAATAGAATCAGCTGTAAATTATACATAATGTTATTGAATAGACTGATGAATTATAACTTGAACTAGTAAAATTAAAAATTAATTAATTAAAAGTTTTATCACATCCGGACGGACAGCTAAGGAATTGCAGTAAAGCAATACAATCAGGGTTTTTGTTATTACATATTATTTGTTCTTATTGATAAGCTATTGTATTTGTATTAGTAAAACCTTAAATTTAAGGATGACATAAGAAGTACAGTCAGACTATAAGACTTTAAAACTACAGTTCTAATATAGTTTTCAATTAATGTGTATGAAACTACTGAGCAAATTAATCTTCCGATCAAGGGATGACAATTTAAATACAAACAAAGTGAATTTCGAATATTAACTGTCTTTTAAGAAAGGAATGTTAACATCTGGGTTACAAAGATGTTTTCATCACACTACGGCGTAATCACGTCTTTTACAAACGTCATTTGGTGGCCGAAACCAGCTCTTTTCCTCAAGGGGGACGAAAACTTTCGGCCCTAGGGCCGTAAGCCAGCCGATCGTTTATTTGCTTGAAACAACGTGAAAGCATCACATAGTTAGTTATACTGCATTCAATAGTTCCCAAAGACAGGATAGTTGCGATCATATGATTTTCATAGCTATGTTTGTTAAACAATTACAAAGAATTTGCATCGTCGCTCATAACCTCAAAGTTTTTCAAGTGTGCCAAATAAATAATCAGATTTTTAATCTTATATGAGGTATATTACATTGTGTAGTGTGGTGAAAAGTAGCGTTCGCAACTCGACCGAAAGGGTTTTGCAGCTCTCGATCGTTTCAATTTCAAATTCTCGACTTCGTCTCAAATTTGAAACACGGTATCGAGCCTGCAAAACCTCATTTTCAGCCCTTGTTGCGAAATATACTATTAAGGTCAGAATGATACAATTATTTCTACCATAAGAATTGTGATCAGTGTTATTCTTTAATCGGTTACATAGTTTTAAACAATTTATTTGTTTGTTAAGATATGAATGAATCGTGTGTATATTTCTTATTTCAACGTTTAAGCTTATGAGAGTCATTGAAAAAATCGTATTTAACTTTGAAGCCAAATGATGATTTAAGAATATGACTGGTTTATAAATATGACTCACAGGCTTGTCACCATGACACAGAGGTTCAGAGAGGTGACTCCTTGTGACGTTGCGGTGGTCACTCTCCGTTGTTGGGAAGGAGTAAGCCCCAAGCGTGTAGGGGTTGCTAGCCCAGTTGGTCCTGTAACACGGCTCACAAGCTTGTCACCATGACACAGAGGTTCAAAGAGGTGACTGAACCTCTGAACTTGTGATGTTGAGGTGTTCACTCTCTGTTGTGTGGTAGGAGAAAGCCCCAGGCGTGTAGGGGTTGCTGGCCCAATTGGTCCTGTAACACGGCTCACAGGCTTGTGATAATGATTCAGAGGTTCCGAGAGGCGACCCCTACTGATGTTGCGGCGTTCGCTTTCTATTGTATAATAGGAGTAAGCCCCAAGCGTGTAGGGGTTCCTGGCCCAGTTACTCCTGTAACATGACTCACACACAAGCTTGTCACCATGATACAGAGTTTCAGAGAGGTTGTTCCTTGAGATGTTGTGACGGTCACTCTCCGTTGTTGGGTAGGAGTAAGCCCCAAGCGTGTAGGGATTGATGGCCCAGTTATTCTTGTAACATGACTCACACACAAGCTTGTCACCATTATAGAGAGTTTCAGAGAGGTTGTTCCTTGAGATGTTGTGACGGTCACTCTCCGTTGTTGGGTAGGAGTAAGCCCCAAGCGTGTAGGGGTTACTGGCCCATTTAGTCCTGTAACATGACACAGGTTTTTCCCTATAAAACAGAGGTTCATAGGCTCACAGATGTACCAATAGTAACGTGTAACAAGTATAATACAATTTATCTTATTTAACTGTTTAAAAACAACAGGGAGCAGCTTAAACTCTACACTACTGATTCTGTAAAATATATACTCCAAAGATATAAATAAGACTAGAGCTCTTTCTTCGACCGCACACTTCCATTTGACCCCTTTCAGCTTTACCAAACAGTCACTCCTCCAAAATCCCTTAGGTTGTCAGTCTTCCCTCCCTTAACGTTGACTCTGACTATACGCCTTTGACTAGATCGTTTTTATTCAAAATAAGAATCAACTGTGCTTCCCTTACCTCAATATCCCCAAAGGTTTGGGTATGTTGTACTGTTTGCCCACTAAAGTATTGAGCAACTCCATCAGCCCATCAATAACATCGTTTTCCGGCAACTGTTCCATGATGCGACAAGATCTCCCGGAGAACCAGGCACACAACATGCGCTCATGTTGCATCACCGGCAAAAACCCGGTCATGTCCCTGGTCCAATAACCCTGTCACATAATACAGGATGAGTATTTCAGTCCCTAGAGTCATTGAACTATTTTTCAAATCGATCATTACTTTTAACAATCAATGGGTGCGTTCAGCCGCAGTCACCGGTGGCTAACCGGTTACCATAGTCACTAATAGGCAAATCCACCGCATCTTGACAATCAACAATGTCCGGTTACTTACCGAATCCATAGTAAACACAACATCGGTGGATGCACAACAATGGTCGGTAGGTGGTACGTCCACCGCTACCGTTCACTTAATATAGGTTAGTATATTACCCACCGGTGGAATGCGGCTGAACGCGCCCAATGATACACTGAAATGGTTAGTGTTATCAGCTGTTAACATATCAGGCTAGTACAACTTCGCGCATCAGCTGGACTGCCTTCATTACCACGGATCTCACTCCACTCCAACTTCTTCAGTTGTAAGCGGTTCCCAAATCTCAAGATATAACTCTCAAACTTAAGTTAGTTTTAATTTTTTATCTAGAAAAATTTGTCTACTACCTTAACTTGATAGTTTTGTAACTTTATCTTTTAAGATACCTACTACCTCATACCTAATAACCCAATACCTAAAACCTAATAAATTACTGGACCTTGGAGTAATTTAGAAGCTCTTCTCCACAATCTCGAGTTATAAATTTTCGTATCTAAAAACACCTCTCAACGTTACTTCGAGACAACATAAGTGGGCGGTATCCATGTATTATTATTTTTACTAACTTTATCATGGTTTATTTTGCTGATTGAAACCTATTACTCCATAAGTTGCCTACATTTATAAATTGTTAATTAAGTTCTTACGTGCTTTGAGTTCTTCTTGAAGTCCACGTATTGCTTGTTTGTGTATAGAGGAACGATAACGTTGATATCTGCGGGCCACCAACGATTTGGGAATAGTATGAATACTTTTCCAACACTGCCTATGCCCAACGTCTGCAAAGTATGTCATTTTAGTGATGAGTTTCCTTTTTTATTTTACCACTGAATTTTAGAACGCATCAATTACCATTCTTTTAATCAAAAGAAAATACGTAAGCAATTTTATTGAATAGAATAGTAGAAATTTACTAATTTAAAATAGGTAGGAAAATGATTTGTGTAATAAACTTCCACCAAACCTTTGTTAAATACTGTCAATGTTTTGAGTATTCATATTTCAATCTGTTAAAATCCCATTACAGACTTAAATATTGGATGCCTCTACTTTTGCTTTAACGTTATTGGATAATCGGAATGACGGGAGGTTTAATTAAAAGGTGTATATTACGTGGATTATTGTTGCGAGGAAACCTGCGCATAACTCTAATGCGTTTGGCAAATGAAAGGAGGGGATTTTCAAACGTTTTTCAAATCCTCCCTATTTGTATTTCCTTAACCCTCCTACAAAGAGACAAAAATACAGATTTTCATTATTCCGATTTTGCGAACCAAATTTGATTGACAAATATTTAAAAGGTTACATAAGTAAATATGTAACAGATGAAACAGTTTCGTAGCCTAGTCGACATGCATTAAAAATTTATATTCTTTAAATTGTAAAGCTATACCTTTCAATACTCTTCTACTTTTGATGATATGAGACAAACTATTCCTATCCATAGATTTGCACTAAAGTTCTTTTGAATAGCTGAAGATAACTGAGATGTACATCGTGCATACATACTCGGATAGCTCACCTGTAAAGCGTCAGTCTTGTTCTGTGGCAGTGGAGGGTCGAACATGTCTACCGCGTGTTTCTTCAGCACGCCCAGTGACACTGTGATGACGACGTGCTCTGTAGCTGAGGATAGCTGAGCTGTCGCTATCGTACATAGCCTGGTAGCTCACCTGTATAGCGTCGGTCTTGTTCTGTGGCAGTGGGGGGTCGAAAATGTCTGCCGCGTGTTTCTTCAGCACGCCCAGTGACACTGTGATGACGACGTGCTCTGTAGCTGAGGGTAGCTGAGCTGTCACCATCGTACATAGCCTGGTAGCTCACCTGTATAGCGTCAGTCTTGTTCTTTGGCAGTGGAGGGTCGAACATGTCTGCCGCGTGTTTCTTCAGCACGCCCAGTGACACTGTGATGACGACGTGCTCTGTAGCTGAGGATAGCTGAGCTGTCGCTATCGTACATAGCCTGGTAGCTCACCTGTATAGCGTCAGTCTTGTTCTTTGGCAGTGGAGGGTCGAACATGTCTGCCGCGTGTTTCTACAGCACGCCCAGAGACACTGTGATGACGACGTGCTCTGTAGCTGAGGATAGCTGAGCTGTCGTATCGTACATAGCCTGGTAGCTCACCTGTATAGCGTCGGTCTTGTTCTGTGGCAGTGGGGGGTCGAAAATGTCTGCCGCGTGTTTCTTCAGCACGCCCAGAGACATTGTGATGACGACGTGCTCTGTAGCTGAGGATAGCTGAGCTGTCGTATCGTACATAGCCTGGTAGCTCACCTGTATAGCGTCGGTCTTGTTCTGTGGCAGTGGGGAGTCGAACATGTCTGCCGCGTGTTTCTTCAGCACGCCCAGAGACACTGTGATGACGACGTGCTCTGTAGCTGAGGATAGCTGAGCTGTCGTATCGTACATAGCCTGGTAGCTCACCTGTATAGCGTCGGTCTTGTTCTGTGGCAGTGGGGAGTCGAACATGTCTGCCGCGTGTTTCTTCAGCACGCCCAGAGACACTGTGATGACGACGTGCTCTGTAGCTGAGGATAGCTGAGCTGTCGTATCGTACATAGCCTGGTAGCTCACCTGTATAGCGTCGGTCTTGTTTTGTGGCAATGGAGGGTCGAACATGTCTGCCGCGTGTTTCTTCAGCACGCCCAGTGACACTGTGATGACGACGTGCTCTGTAGCTGAGGATAGCTGAGCTGTCGTATCGTACATAGCCTGGTAGCTCACCTGTATAGCGTCGGTCTTGTTTTGTGGCAGTGGAGGGTCGAACATGTCTGCCGCGTGTTTCTTCAGCACGCCCAGTGACACTGTGATGACGACGTGCTCTGTAGCTGAGGATAGCTGAGCTGTCGCTATCGTACATAGCCTGGTAGCTCACCTGTATAGCGTCAGTCTTGTTCTGTGGCAGTGGGGGGTCGAAAATGTCTGCCGCGTGTTTCTACAGCACGCCCAGAGACACTGTGATTACGACGTGCTCTGTAGCTGAGGATAGCTGAGCTGTCGTATCGTACATAGCCTGGTAGCTCACCTGTATAGCGTCGGTCTTGTTCTGTGGCAGTGGGGGGTCGAAAATGTCTGCCGCGTGTTTCTTCAGCACGCCCAGAGACATTGTGATGACGACGTGCTCTGTAGCTGAGGATAGCTGAGCTGTCGTATCGTACATAGCCTGGTAGCTCACCTGTATAGCGTCGGTCTTGTTCTGTGGCAGTGGGGAGTCGAACATGTCTGCCGCGTGTTTCTTCAGCACGCCCAGAGACACTGTGATGACGACGTGCTCTGTAGCTGAGGATAGCTGAGCTGTCGTATCGTACATAGCCTGGTAGCTCACCTGTATAGCGTCGGTCTTGTTTTGTGGCAGTGGAGGGTCGAACATGTCTGCCGCGTGTTTCTTCAGCACGCCCAGAGACATTGTGATGACGACGTGCTCTGTAGCTGAGGATAGCTGAGCTGTCGTATCGTACATAGCCTGGTAGCTCACCTGTATAGCGTCGGTCTTGTTTTGTGGCAGTGGAGGGTCGAACATGTCTGCCGCGTGTTTCTTCAGCACGCCCAGAGACACTGTGATGACGACGTGCTCTGTAGCTGAGGATAGCTGAGCTGTCGTATCGTACATAGCCTGGTAGCTCACCTGTATAGCGTCGGTCTTGTTCTGTGGCAGTGGGGAGTCGAACATGTCTGCCGCGTGTTTCTTCAGCACGCCCAGAGACATTGTGATGACGACGTGCTCTGTAGCTGAGGATAGCTGAGCTGTCGTATCGTACATAGCCTGGTAGCTCACCTGTATAGCGTCGGTCTTGTTCTGTGGCAGTGGGGAGTCGAACATGTCTGCCGCGTGTTTCTTCAGCACGCCCAGAGACACTGTGATGACGACGTGCTCTGTAGCTGAGGATAGCTGAGCTGTCGTATCGTACATAGCCTGGTAGCTCACCTGTATAGCGTCGGTCTTGTTCTGTGGCAGTGGGGGGTCGAAAATGTCTGCCGCGTGTTTCTTCAGCACGCCCAGAGACATTGTGATGACGACGTGCTCTGTAGCTGAGGATAGCTGAGCTGTCGTATCGTACATAGCCTGGTAGCTCACCTGTATAGCGTCGGTCTTGTTCTGTGGCAGTGGGGAGTCGAACATGTCTGCCGCGTGTTTCTTCAGCACGCCCAGAGACACTGTGATGACGACGTGCTCTGTAGCTGAGGATAGCTGAGCTGTCGTATCGTACATAGCCTGGTAGCTCACCTGTATAGCGTCGGTCTTGTTCTGTGGCAGTGGGGAGTCGAACATGTCTGCCGCGTGTTTCTTCAGCACGCCCAGAGACACTGTGATGACGACGTGCTCTGTAGCTGAGGATAGCTGAGCTGTCGTATCGTACATAGCCTGGTAGCTCACCTGTATAGCGTCGGTCTTGTTTTGTGGCAATGGAGGGTCGAACATGTCTGCCGCGTGTTTCTTCAGCACGCCCAGTGACACTGTGATGACGACGTGCTCTGTAGCTGAGGATAGCTGAGCTGTCGTATCGTACATAGCCTGGTAGCTCACCTGTATAGCGTCGGTCTTGTTTTGTGGCAGTGGAGGGTCGAACATGTCTGCCGCGTGTTTCTTCAGCACGCCCAGTGACACTGTGATGACGACGTGCTCTGTAGCTGAGGATAGCTGAGCTGTCGCTATCGTACATAGCCTGGTAGCTCACCTGTATAGCGTCAGTCTTGTTCTGTCGCAGTGGGGGGTCGAAAATGTCTGCCGCGTGTTTCTACAGCACGCCCAGAGACACTGTGATTACGACGTGCTCTGTAGCTGAGGATAGCTGAGCTGTCGTATCGTACATAGCCTGGTAGCTCACCTGTATAGCGTCGGTCTTGTTCTGTGGCAGTGGGGGGTCGAAAATGTCTGCCGCGTGTTTCTTCAGCACGCCCAGAGACATTGTGATGACGACGTGCTCTGTAGCTGAGGATAGCTGAGCTGTCGTATCGTACATAGCCTGGTAGCTCACCTGTATAGCGTCGGTCTTGTTCTGTGGCAGTGGGGAGTCGAACATGTCTGCCGCGTGTTTCTTCAGCACGCCCAGAGACACTGTGATGACGACGTGCTCTGTAGCTGAGGATAGCTGAGCTGTCGTATCGTACATAGCCTGGTAGCTCACCTGTATAGCGTCGGTCTTGTTCTGTGGCAGTGGGGGGTCGAAAATGTCTGCCGCGTGTTTCTTCAGCACGCCCAGAGACATTGTGATGACGACGTGCTCTGTAGCTGAGGATAGCTGAGCTGTCGTATCGTACATAGCCTGGTAGCTCACCTGTATAGCGTCGGTCTTGTTCTGTGGCAGTGGGGGGTCGAAAATGTCTGCCGCGTGTTTCTTCAGCACGCCCAGAGACACTGTGATGACGACGTGCTCTGTAGCTGAGGATAGCTGAGCTGTCGTATCGTACATAGCCTGGTAGCTCACCTGTATAGCGTCGGTCTTGTTTTGTGGCAGTGGAGGGTCGAAAATGTCTGCCGCGTGTTTCTTCAGCACGCCCAGAGACATTGTGATGACGACGTGCTCTGTAGCTGAGGATAGCTGAGCTGTCGTATCGTACATAGCCTGGTAGCTCACCTGTATAGCGTCGGTCTTGTTTTGTGGCAGTGGAGGGTCGAACATGTCTGCCGCGTGTTTCTTCAGCACGCCCAGAGACACTGTGATGACGACGTGCTCTGCCCTGTAGCTGCTGCCGTCTTTGCACCTGACCACCACTTCGCCATCCACACGGTCCACCCTCTGCACTTCCTTGTTGAAAAGGATCTTCTCCATTACCGGCACCTCCTCGGAGGGGTTTGGAAACTTTTTCTGTTAAGAAGTTTATCTCACTTTAAAATGGTCGGGAGGCTTGTAGTAGCTGTTACCGTAGGCATCAGGTAGGATTTCGTTACGGACCACAATTTTATTATTTTTTTATCCATTTCCAATAATGTAAATGTTGTCTGTAATGCTAAAGATGTATAATTAAGTTTCTTGTAGGAAAACGATTTATCAGTATAAATGATGTACTCTCGCAATTGTTTTGATGATCTCAGATATTTACTTTTAAATCATTATAATTAATTTTAATCACTGCAAAAAGGAATCTCTCCTCTGCTATACAGTTTAAATTGGGACATTTTATTTTAGCTACATTCATTTTTCATATGTTATGCTAACCTTTTTTGAATTTTACTTCTTTATAAATGTAATTGAATTATTACTTACTTGGTTTTAGCTCGTCTAATACAATATATCAAATATAAACCCTTTGATTACTTGTAAAACTTGAAAACACACCTTTTTAGAATACAATTTATTTTATATAAAGAATATGTTCTAAATTATTAATAAACTTCTATGTGGTGTAGGTTTGTATTGGCCATAGATATCATAATGGAGTTATATTTCCAAGTAATCTGTGGCATAAGCTTTAAGTGCATACTATAATTAGGTGGTTTATAATATGTATAATTAAGTAATAATGTAGCAAAATACTTACGTATATAATATAAACAAATACTTTACAACTGTTAGCTAAAATATGTTTTTTTTATGATGCTCAAGCTTTGTTTTGTATTTAAAACTTTTAAAGCTAAATTGTTACTTCTTTGTTTGTTATTTGTTTGTTCAGAAAAATTATTCATAATAATTTAAACCCTCTAAACTATCCATGAAAATGATACAAGGATTGCAAATTATCCATAAATACCTCTTGATAAGCCAAGTGTTCCCACTTATTTTCATTGATACATTTGTGGTTTAATATAGGTATAATCAATCTCAATATTATTTCAAGGAAGGAAAATGTTTTTATATTTGGATTAGGATTTTTGCGGACATTTGCCATCACTGATTAGTAAAAAACAAGTTTCAAGACGTTTCGGGATCTGGAATCTGAGCTCCAGTCTCAGCTCAGCTCTGATTGGGTGTGGACGTGCTCTCTCCTGCCTGGTGATTCTTGATACTTGTGATTCCTGTGTTATTTTGTGTATTGTTTTTCTTTTCAGCTTATTGTTTTCGTGACTGCTTTTACAATTCTCTGTTTTAGCTGTGTTTTTCTCCAGGTTTTCCTGGCTATGTGTTACTAATCTTGTTATGTTCTAGGTTTTCTTCCACCTGAAGACGGGATCAGATTCCAGATCCCGAAACGTCGTGAAACTTGTTTTTTACTAATCAGTAATGGCAAATGTCCGCAAAAATCCTAATCCAAAAATAAAATCACCAACACCAACAATGAATTCCAAACAAAGAAGGAAAATGTTTAGTAGAATATGTATCGCTTATAACATTCCAGCAATAAATTTTGTGGTAATTGCAAAACCATTGTCTCTTTATATTATTAGTAAGATATTGAGAGTGTAATTACAAAGTAAAGAATTTGAGCCGGGCACGTTCTGGGTCGCCGGTGCCATGATTGACAACACCCCCATGTAATTTTTTAGACTTACTGCGTTACTGGACAGGACTCATGCAAAAAATATCTATCTGGAACGAAAGCTGTTGAAATATGTCGATTGTATTCCTTATCGATACGCTTAGAGCTTAATTACTTTTGAAAGACAACTCGTTTTTTTTACTTAGCTTTCCCAGAAGAAAGAAAAATGGTTGTATTTATATGCCTGTTGTTACAATAAATTTGAGCTCCTGGTATTAAAAGCTAAATTAAAATTTGAATCTGTTTTTATATACTTCCTCCTTGCTTTCTTAATAATTTCCTACTTTCTAATTTCCTTCAATAAGTAAAAGCAAATAATGTTCAGGGGTTTTCTTGAATAGGCTACTACTACACCACTTTTAGAATAACTCTCAATCTTCTCAACATATAAAAATGCAGGTAAAATAAATCAAAACGTCTTTACTAACAGACAGTATCTCGAAAAGAGTCTTGTATCCGCCAGACTTCCACTTCCATTTCAAGTCTCCGGGGTTATCCTTGTACTCCTGCTCCCCCCGGGCGCCGGTCTGCTCCAGGCTGTCGGCCGCGCTGTGGACGGTCGCCTGGGTGGCCACCAGTCGGATAACAGCCTCACCGAGTTCCGGGTCGACTTTATTCGCAGCCATTACCTCCTTCGCCCTTGAGAACAGATAGCTAATGATAAATCTTAAAGTTTTATGTGAAGTCAATTTTAATTCTTTAGCTTAGGATTTTTTGAATTTCTATGGCTTGCTTAACCTCCATGTCTGTGGCACAGGCACACACCTGGGGTAGAAGAAGCTAGCGACGGATCCATCAGAGCTGTCATGGTCGCTGTCACGGGCGCGGGCGTCGGCGAGAATATCACGGAGCTGCTCCAAAAGGTCGTAAACTTGAGTGTTGTTGTACCGGGCACCCGTGATGTCGGCGTAGATATGTTTCTCAGCTGTGGTCAGCAGAGGCTTGTAAGAAACTAGGAGATCGTGGGGGCTGACCATTTGAAACACGATGTTGTCTTCCTCCCCATGGACGAACTCGGCGCCCTTGTCCACCGGGACTCCGCCTACAACACAAATATTTGATTATAAACAGTATGAAAGGGATTACTATTAGCCCAGTCTGGTTAAAATCCAATCTAACGACAACCTTTTGGGCTTTTAGACAATAAAGACAAATGGTACCTGCGTCCAAGGGAACCCATTCGACATTTTATCAGTAAAATACTATGTGACCGAGTAAATTTCCGTGTGATAATATATTATAATTTTATCTCAAGACACTGTTCTTTGTATTAAAGGGGATCATACGTTATATTATGGTTTATCATAACAATAAATATTTTTAGAATAGTCCAACAAAAATGTTGATGTTTTTCCTGTTTTGCGTCTGTATGATTGTCTGTATTCCCTGTTTTCATAAATAAATTAAATTTTTATAAGTGAATTAAGGTAGATAATACAACATTGTTAAGGTATATCGTACTGCTGGATACCAATCACTGTGAACGTGACAGGAAATTACATTAATACAGCTTTCATTATAAAACCTTATAGATAGAAACATTTGACAGATACAGCCCAGTTTGTCGCGATGCCTTACCAAACTCCACGGTGTGTATCCTGCCGCCGACCCTGTCCGAGGCCTCCAGTACCACCAGGTCGGTCAAGTTGTTGGACAGGAGGGTGATGGCAGCAGCGAATCCCGCCACCCCCGCCCCCACTATCACCACCTTGTGTCTCTCCCTGCAGGGCGAAAAGCATTTGGTCCAACTTAAACTTTACATTTTGTTTATTCTTGTAAGCAATTTATGGGAAACACATTTATTCCCCAGAATAAGAGAAAAAACGTTTCAACTTCTCATTTCAACTTGGGGTTCAATCACTATAAGGGTGTAATCAAACGCTTACAAATTCATAGCACACAGATATAATATATGAATTAAACTATTCAGTTCAAATGGTAATTTGTTAACAATAAAAATTGCGCGTGCAATCAAAGTATAATTTAATTAAAATTAAAATTTCAGCGGGCGAAGCCACGGTTATCTGCTAAGATATACAAATAGCATGTTACATAAAACATTGTACCAAAATAATTACACAAGCTTAAAGTTAAGGAAATCAACTCATTTTAATTCATGACTGTCAGCAAAACTCTAATTTAAATTTAAAATTTCTCTGGAGCTTATTTTGATAATTATTTTAAAAACCTTTTAATTATCTACTTTTTCACGAGGAAATGTTCTTGAGCATAGACGTGCAAGAACGGTATAATACATATTTTGTAGGTTTATTATACTTTTAAAAGTAGATACTATCATTTATTGGAATCAATTTTTAGAGTTAAACGTAAATTACTCCTTTCTATAACATAATTCTTCTGAATTCAATATGATTTAAATTAAGTCATAATTTTAAAACCCCGTAAAAGACCCAAAAATAGTTAAGGATCCTGTTTGAATTACTTGTGGGAATTTTATTTATTACAAGAGTTTCCGTATTATTTGATGTAGTATGTAAACTGAACTTTTCCTGACGGCAAAAGTTTAGTTTTGACCAACGAAATGAAAATATTATTTTTAAAATATTTGTTTTTAGCTGTACTAGGCAAAACTTTTATTATTTTACAAAAGTCAAATAGAAACATATAAACCGAAAGACGTACCCAAATTCGTGGGAGGTTAAACTGTGTCACTACTGCACATTATTATATTAACTGAAAAATGAGAACTGAAGATGGCGGAAGCTGCTCATATACTTCAGGACAAGATTCTGGATCTTTCCGCCAAACCTGGGATTCTATTGGCTGCCTATTGGGCCTTGCCTTGCTATTACAACAGATCAGCTTGCGTCTACACGACTTAACAGCTTCCCTGACATAACGAGTTTACTAAATGTGCAAAATATGAAATATGGAACAAAGTAGAGTCATAAACGAGTTATTACCAGCAAATGAACATTGTAAACCACTGGTGTTGCATCAGCCAAATATCTTTGGTAGCCGATGTCACTTATGTGCTGTCACGTCTGCAAGATTGCAAAGTGGCCGCCACGGCGCGGCGTGGCATAACGCATGGTTTATATCGGGCCGCATATTTATATAATCCGGCAGATGAGTGTTGCATTTTTGTTGACAAAGACCAGCTGATTGCTGCCTGAATTATTATACTATAATATAATTAATACAATTATGACGCGCCAGAAAGAGGGAAATTTATATACTTATCATCAATGACAGGCCAGACGGAAACACACGAGTAATACCGAAATACCCGAAAATTCCTGTCTTAATATCACCATCTAGCGGACAATCAATGAACTTTTAGGGCAAGATATAAACAACAACAAACCAAATGATTCATCCAATAGGAAACGATGTTGTGACAAAAAAAAAATGTTCCAGCCAATGATATACTTAGCAGGATCTTGCGAGTTTTACTCGTTGGTTTTAGTGAATTTCCTTAAAGGAATAAGCTATTACGGTAGTACACATGGCAAGACCTAAGTCCGAGACCACGTTAACTTTTCATTTTGGGGTCCCCAGAAGCAAAAAAACAATTCGTTCGAATTTATATATATATTTATATATATATATATGTCTGTTAACACGATAGCGGCCGTAAATATGGTCCGATCTTGACGAAATTTGGTACAGACGTGTAAAGTGGTAATCCCTCGGACGAGTTCGTGAACCAGCCCAATCGGACCACCTGAAGGGGGGGTAAAGGGGGATAAAACCCCCAAAAATGGGTTTTTTTTAGTTTTTCACATAGAAAAATAAAATTTATCAAATTTCTGTTGGCACCATTAAATTCAGCTCAAAAAAACAAATAATTTAGTATTTTGAATCACTGCTCTATGTCCATTGGTTACCGAGATATTGAAAGTGGTAAACACAGTACGTTGTCTCAATTAACCTTATGGGAAATAAATAAAATTCTATATTTCGCTTATTTCACAACATATCTTGATAAAACTTGGTAAATGGCTTCTTCTAGTTCAGATCTACTAAATATTGAATTAAAACCAACCAGTTTAAACATACCTGTAGCAGCAAACCTGCATACTCATTCCCCATGTTAATCTTTGGAGCTTACAAAACATGTCAAATCTCGCTGTTGGATTAAAATATGTTGTTTTGCATTTGAAATCGCTGAGTATGCAGGTCTGCTGCAACGGGGGTATTTGTTTGTTTCGAGGGACATACCTGGCACTGGCGAACGATAAGTGAAATTACCCTCCCTCTCGTGCTTCATAGTTGTATTAATTCTACTATAATTAAGAGCTTAGTGATCAATGACAGCTCAGTCCAGTCTCGAGCCTTCGTTAAGTTTTCTCAGGTTCTTGCTTAGGATCGATCCGGTGGCCTTCGATTCACGAGGTGAGCACATCACTTCTGCGCTCCTTAGCCACCACAGACGTCGGCTTGCTGCCGACCGACGCATTACCTAAAGCCGAAAAAATGTGCTTTGCTCTTTAATCAACCTGTTTTAAACCGATAAATTCATTGAAAGCGAAAAATAATATTGATGGACTAAAATAAATAATGAGGAACATTATTTTTTTAATTTAAAATGTTTTATCTCATCGGTTTTAACCAACGTAAGACCAAATAAAATACTACCTACAACTTAAAAAAACATAAAGTTTTTAAACTCTATAATAGTTATTTGTGCATCTAAGGACTAAAGTGCAACTTTTTCTCTGCCAAAGAAACTGTTGTCGCCCGATTACGGAGCCGAGGGCGACAATTTTCCCGAGGGAGAAAAAGAACTTTAGATCCATGATGCACCCAAAATTTTTCCTCCACCTACACCATTAACAATAATTGTGACAATATAACGTTACCTTCATATGATCTTTTTCACCTTTAAACTAGGCTAGATTATAATCGCATATAAATATATAACATAAGGTACTTTAGCAATTTAAACAACCATTTAATCACACTTTCACACTATTTTTAACATTTTTTCCCTAGAGTATTAATTTTAAAAAATACCTCTCAAAATCTTTAGGTAAGAAACAATCAAGTTCATAAAACGTTCGGCCGTTCGTCATATTGGTGACGACAAGCTCTAAATCAGGTGTTTTTATATTCAGTGTTGCCAACTTAATTCATGCAAAAAAATTATTACCTGGGTACTAAATACATACAGTTTTGTTTTCTTAAGTTGAAATACTGAAGTTCTTGAATTAATTTTAGAGTAAGCAAATGAAAATCAACATTGTTGCCATATTTTCTCACTGTCCATCGCGGCGTTGCCGGATTTCTCCCCAGTATTACTTATGAGATTACTTTTAGTCCCATGGGAGAAAAAGTAGATACTTTTAGTCCCGGGGAGAAAAACTAAGAAAGTAAATCCCATTGAATATAAACTAGTTCTTTAGTATTCTATTCCAGGGACTAAAAGACGACTTTAGATAGTAGGTGGAGGAAAAAATAAATTTATTATATTTTTGTCTCACTATATTTATTTTCCAATATATTTATGTTCCAATTATTTGATTTGATTTCATTAAAATCTGATTTTTCACGAATTATCATTTGATTTACCGTGTCTTTCATTTATCCTTGAACATAAAAAACGAAGATTTTAAAATAAGCACATAATTAATGTAAATAAACACCCAAGAATTACTTATTTAAAAAAAGCATATTATTCCGATGTACAGGGCTTGATACCAAATCATTATTTGACCGTAGAAAGGATAGTAGACATGTTAAATGAAAATGGCAATGAACTTTAAATGGACCATTAACCAAATATACGGCCATTTAGAATGGCTCTATCGAGGGCGGTTGCGTTCGTGACCTACCAGTTTTCGCCTGCCCGTATATTTATATGGCTATCGACGCAGTTAACTAATAATGACCAGAATTTTTTCAAACTTGTTATCCTTTATCTCGTATTGACTCGTTATATTGTTAGTTGTGGTTTCTTGATCGTGTTTGTTTTGGATAGCTTTCTGCAAATACGATTTTCATTTAAAAGAATCGTATTGGCACATGTTTATTGGTAGCCAAATATATTTCATAGCAGCATAAAGGAAGAAGGCAGTAAATTTCATTGGTTGGTAGAAATATTTGTCTATACACAATTTCATGACGAAACCTCACTGAGTTTTATAGCTTTAGGCAGGCTATAACCAATGAATACAAACCCTCTATGAGATTAGACCAAGAGCTAGGACACATTTTATTTACCCGAGTTTACCATGATCTTTGTTATGTTCTTAAGTAAACCCATAATCTTGAGACTCCAAAAAGGCAATTCTTAAGGTTGGTGAGTGGTGGGTGTCCGAGTAATGACGTCATCAATATGGCTGCCGCGCAAAAGTGTAACACTTTACAAAAACGAACGTAACTTTGCAACAGAGTAACGTAGAGCAATGATCTTTTTTTAAATTGTTGGTAATAAAATTGCCTTTATTTTATGTTATTTCAATATATATCGTAAGTCTAATGGTTTTCCTGATATTTAACCTAAACTTTACTTTTTGTGAATTTTTAGTATAAAAGTAAATGTTTAAGGCCCAAAAACTCCTTAACCGTGAAGAAATACACAAAATATATAAGAATAAAAAAGGTAGATAATGTTATAAGGATTTTGAAAATACCATTTATGTGGGCTTTTGATGGTGGTTTGTACGATAAATGTGTTAATGTTTAACATTAAACAATTTATTTTGCCCTGCAACTTCTGTATACATTGTGCAGTAAAATTAAATGATAAAATAGGTGGAGGTAGAAATAATTGAAACAAAAATTATTGTTGTTGTAAATGGTAGGTAATATGCTCCTAATCGGCATACATCCGTAATGTCGCGGGAAACCCCTCAAAATCACGTTTAAAAATGGCGGCTTTTCCCGCCATAAAAAAATCTTGAAAATAGTCTGTCGACTGCATTTTTTGTCAATTCTTTTCAAGATATTGACTTTGGACTACCACCAAATATTGTTGGGTGATTGGTTCTTAATTTTGACAGGGTACTCATTTTTGGCCGCCATCTTGGATCCGCCATATTGGATATAAATTATTTTTTTCTCATCTAAAGATGGTGTTGTGACACATCATTATAGACTAGATTTTTACCCTGAACTCAATCCTGAAATCTGTTTTAAAAAATCTCGATTCATTAAAAAGGTGTGCTAAAAAACGGCACATAATATACAACCCTATACAAAAATCAGCCCTATGCATTTCTTATGGACATTCCGTGCTTTGAATATTATTTTTGATTATTTATCTCATATCTTCAGTTCTAAATAATATATGCCGCATGTATTAGTCTTAAAATACTCAGTGATTTGACGGCTTTCATGTGAGTTATTGATCAATAAAATCGGACAAGTGTTGGACGAGCTATATAAGGCTTAAAGCAACTAGACGATTAATATTTTCAAAATTGGTTTTTTGTTGAAGATTTTTAGTGCAGGTTATAAATGGGTCACAACATTCGTTTTGGTCTCAAATTATTCAGTAAATTATAGGCTTTCATATAAGGTATCACTATCACTCATTAAAATCGGACTTACTTAATTTGAGTTATGAACCTTCATTCCTAATAAAATCTGTTTACTTTCTTAAACTGAAAATAATTAATGACTCATACAAAATAGAAATCTAACAGAGACTCATGAAGGTCTTAGGTCTTAATTAACTCAGTATATTATTGGCTTTCATTTAAGCTTTTATTTATTTAAATCGGTTTAGATTGACGTGAGGTATGGACCTCCAACTAATCTAAAAATTCAATTTTCAAAAATTTCATAATTATTTAAAGTTATATATATCCCCAGCCCCAACCATGGACCTGCAGGTCAGAATGGTTTTAAGACAACTGGTGACCTATCAGCTTTTATTTAAGCTATAAATAATGAAAATCAGATAAAATTAAGATAAAGTATAAATCTTAAACCAAAAATAAATTTTGAAAAAAAATTTTCAAGCTGCTTTTTGCCTTATAGCTCATCCAACATTTGTCCAATTTTAATGATCAGTAACTCACATTAAAGCTGTTAAATCACTGAGTATTTTACGACCAAAACATGCAGCATATATTATTTAGAACTGGAGATAACTCAAATTAAGTAAGTCCGATTGTAATGAGTGATATCTTATATGAAAGCCTATAATTTACTGAATAATTTGAGACCAGAACGAATGTTGTGACCCATTTAGAACCTGCACTAAAAATCTTCAACAAAAAACCAATTTTGAAAATATTAATCGTCTAGTTGCTTTAAGCCTTATATAGCTCGTCCAACACTTGTCCGATTTTATTGATCAATAACTCACATGAAAGCCGTCAAATCACTGAGTATTTTAAGACTAATACATGCGGCATATATTATTTAGAACTGGAGATATGAGATAAATAATCAAAAATAATATTCAAAGCACGGAATGTCCATAAGAAATGCATAGGGCCGATTTTTTTATACGGTTGTATATTATGTGCCGTTTTTTGAGCACACCTTTTTAATGAATCGAGATTTTTAAAAACAGATTTCAGTATTGAGTTCAGGGTAAAAATCTAGTCTATAATGATGTGTCACAACACCATCTTTAGATGAGAAAAAAATAATTTATATCCAATATGGCGGATCCAAGATGGCGGTCAAAAATGAGTACCCTGTCAAAATTAAGAACCAATCACCCAACAACAGTTGGTGGTAGTCCAAAGTCAATATCTTGAAAAAAATTGACAAAAAATGCAGTCGACAGACTATTTTCAAGATTTTTTTATGGCGGGAAAAGCCGCCATTTTTTAACGTGATTTTGAGGGGTTTCCCGCGACATTACGGATGTATGCCGATTAGGAGCATATTACCTACCATTTACAACAACAATAATTTTTGTTTCAATTATTTCTACCTCCACCTATTTTATCATTTAATTTTACTGCACAATGTATACAGAAGTTGCAGGGCAAAATAAATTTGTTTAATGTTAAACATTAACACATTTATCGTACAAACCACCATCAAAAGCCCACATAAATGGTATTTTCAAAATCCTTATAGCATTATCTACCTTTTTTATTCTTATATATTTTGTGTATTTCTTCACGGTTAAGGAGTTATTGGGCCTTAAACATTTACTTTTATACTAAAAATTCACAAAAAGTAAAGTTTAGGTTAAATATCAGGAAAACCGTTAGACTTACGATATATATTGAAATGACATAAAATAAAGGCAATTTTATTACCAACAATTTAAAAAAAAGATCATTGCTCTAGGTTACTCTGTTGCAAAGTTACGTTCGTTTTTGTAAAGTGTTACACTTTTGCGCGGCAGCCATATTGATGACGTCATTACTCGGACACCCACCACTCACCACCCTTAAGAATTGCAATTCTGAAAACTATATGTTATGACTAACCCTAAATTAACAACAAATTTGATGGTAAGTTTGGGGTAAATAAAAGTGGTCTATCTCTTGGTCTAGATGGGTTCTTCTTTGAGACATTATGAAAGCATATACTTCAAATCAAACTAATTTGATCATACTTCCTTCCTTTCATAAAATTCCAAACCAAGTTAATATTAATTTTAATTTGCAATTAAGGTAAGTGAAATAAAATTAATATCCTTTCGAATTTTTCCTTATTCCTTTCACTAAGATAATTAATTGGGGGATTTACTGTTTTTTTTTTATTATTGTGTAGGTAATAATAACATAACTAGGTCAGTACTTAGTGAGAAAACTCACTTTACACTTCCATTATTCTGATTTTAAATAGAACCAAATTTCCAGATATAGGTAGTTTTATAGCTATATTTGGCAACCGTGTTTTAGCTCCATAACTTTATGTTAATCCAAAACAAATACTTTCTCTGAATGGTATTCGATATAATTGGTGCATTAATGTCGTTGAATTGTAATGCATGATTAAGAGGAATTATTTTCATTATTCGGTCATTTAGACCGAATAGGAGTTCACAAGTCCCAAAAGGTCTATTTGTATTTTATAAATCAGTTAACTTTTTACTAACATACTTACGTAGTGCATTATTGACTTATTAAATCAAGAGCAACAGTATTAAACAGAACCCAGTCGAATAGGCAATGGGTTTTAATGGGCAATCAATAAAATAAACGATTGGCCGAACGGCTCCTTTAGGGGGAGTAGGAATCATGACTTCATGCGTGGTCATTAGTCCTTCAAGTATTAAAAGTTTTAGTATTTTGAAGAGCTTTATCGAGTCACAAATTATTCAAACTATGAAAAACGTATATTTTTTCGGATTATTTATATTAACGAGTAGTTTTTATTCAAGTACACCTTCGTCTATTAGTATTTTACACTAACTTTTATCACAGCTTAAAACATATATTAAACCATGATTTCCTGGAATCAGTCATACAAACCCGGACGACAATCAATGTCATTTCATTGAATGCCCCGAGCTGTATAAATTCAAGTTTCGGACCGATTCAATAAAAGCGTATCAATTACAGCACGTGTATCCATTAATCACCTTCAATCCATAAACGTTGTCAACGCGCAACTCCATTGATGGAATGACAGGAATGGATTTGACTGACTATCGAGGTCCACTATGTCACATGGGGTATTTAATAAAACCAAAATTGAATTTATCCTCATAAAAATCTAAATACACTTTTTGTTACAGTTTTAGTAATTTCGATTTTTTTAAAACAACGGGTTGAATGTTTTAATTACATCTACGTTAAGGTATACGAAGATTTGTCTTCCCTGTATTAACATTAGCAAAGGCCAAAAGGTCAAAGAGATAAAAATACCAATAATCCCTTGAAAAGGAAGACTGAAGGTTTCTCTCGGTTTGTCACAAGCTTGACTAAGCGGTACATTACATAAAGACGTATGAATTAATTTTCTCCAAAATTTTAATTTTTTCAGCAAAGTTTATAAAGGGATAAAGACTTTTTCATCATATTGGCTACAGGTTTTCCAATCTATGTAGGCACTGTTTCCAAAGAAACTTCTATTATTTTATTGTTTATGATAGTTATAATCTTTATGTATAATGTCTTGTCTCCGTACTTGTTTTTTTAATAAACGTATTTTAATTTCAATGTGTATCTTTTCTACATTTATGGCAGCTGAAAGCATGAGTTTCCATCGTGTTCTTTTAGTTTGTTTTAAATAATTAAGTCTTTTCTAATTTGTTATACAGTAGTACTGAAAACTGAAAAAGTATAACAAAGTTTCCGATTAAAGAATTTGGAACATTAAATTCAAATTTAAACACTAACGAGGACCTTTATAATTTGTCTAGGTTATCACACTTTTTAGTGTCATCAAATTCAATAATTTGGTAGTATTAATTACTATTTCGTTATCAATCAATAATTTATTTTGTGTACGTAGTAATTATACTAATAACAATCTAAGGAGAATGAGTAGGCTTGCAACCCACTAGTTACTTGGTTTAATGATGTTCATTAATGAAATGCTGTATACGCTTACATATAGTAATCAATTATCATGAAATATTTATTTTTGGGAGTTTAAACAATTATTTTTGTTATGCAGATTTAAGTAACGTTATCATTAAATACCTAGTAATTACATGATACTGTATTATTATATGTGTGTGTTTTAAAATTAAACTAGTTTTGCTCAATTAAGACTTTTGTGTTGTTCTACGAACTAAATATACATTTTAAATTATATAATAGATTTGCAACAATGATTTTAAAAAGAGGTGAAAATAATGTAGTTTTTTAAATAAGTTAGAAGAGCTTGGTGAAAATAAATTGCATTGCTTTTCCAAGTTCGTCTGGAATTAATTTGCACTGTAATTGGCAGTTAGCAAAAAGCTGTCTTTATAAACGAAACGTTCCCTTTCTCTTTTTTCACTATCCATTTATTTGATTCAATCTGATAGCATTAAATTACTTAACGATGTAATTTTCTTATGAAATATATTTACCACCAAAATATTTATGAAGATAAATATTTTGTTGGTCCTCTTGATTTAAAACTAATTATTTTTTCTTAAAACTATTTATTAATAGCCCGAGTAGATATTTAAAGTAATTCACACGAACTTCTAACAAATATGATTGGTGGTTACTTCCCCGTTATATATACAAGACAATAATTAACTAGGTAACGTCAACAAGCAAATAGCTTTTATTCAAACTAGTGGACTCACACTATTCGATAGCAGTTAGGTAAACAAATGACTGTGAATAACACAAATGCATCAGCTGTTAAGCCCTTTTCAGCGGATTTCCTTAAAGGAATAAGATATTACCGTAGGTCTCATGGTAAGACTTAAGCCCGAGACCATGTTAACTTTTCATTTTGGTGACCCCAGAAGCAAAAAACACTATTCGCTCGAATTTATATATGCTTGTTAACACGTAGCGGCCGTAGACATATGGTCCGATCTTAATGCAATTTGGTACAGACGTGTAAAGTGGTAATCACCCGGACGAGTGTGTAAGCCAGCAAAATCGGACCACCGGAAGGGGGATGAAGGGGAGTAAACCCCCAAAAATGGGTTTTTTGAATTTTTTACATAGAAAAATAAAATAATCCAATTTTTGTTACCACCATTGAACTCAGCGAAAAAAACTGACAATTTAGTATCTTGAATCACTGCTCTATGTCAATTGGTTACCGAGATATTGAAACTGGTATACACAGTACCTTGTCCCAATGTTAACCTTATGGGAAATAAGTAAAATTCTATATCTCGGTTATTTCTCAACATATCTTGATAAAAATTAGTAAATAGCTTTTTCTAGTTCAGATCTACTAAATATTGAATTAAAACCACCCAGTTTTAATATACCTGTAACAGCAAACCTGCATACTCATTCCCCATGTTATTCTTATGAAGCTTACAAAAACATGTCAAATCTCGCTGTGTTGGATTGAAATGTGTTGTTTCGCATTTGAAATTCGCCGAGTGTGCAGGTCTGCTGCAACGGGGGTATTTTATATGTGTTCCCTTTGGGAACCAATAAAAAACTACTATTTTTCCTTATATTTTTCACCAAGACCGGCACATATTCTTCCTTATATTCAAGTATGAGTATGGTCATTGGCCATTCATCAAGAATGGCTAATAAGTGTCAGAACTTGTATAGATATGGAAAATACTATATTTGCAGCAACGTACAATTAATATTTAGTCTGTTGCTGTTGATTAAATTGTTAATTCTAACTGAAACTAGTGAAAATTGATGTCAGCTAACATCAACCTTGAAAAAATAATTTTGAACTTTTTACACTCAACACTAGTTTAGAAGAATATTTTTTTATCAACAAGCATTTAAAACTAGTATTTTATGCGGACTTCTATAGGATGATTCCATAAAAAGTTGAACAGTACTTTTTATGAATACGTTCTTAGAAAGGTTTCTAAAATATTTCTTTGGTTAAGTTTCATTTTAAGATATTCAAAAACATTCAACCAGTAAAAAGTATATATATGTATATTTTAAAACTGTTTATAATAAAGACCACATTAGAATGAGAACTTTCTTCTTGTAAAACATTTTTACTCTCTGGTTTTATAGAGGATTTTGGAGTAATTGTTTGATTGGGCCTTTTTAACCTGACCTTAGATTCCCTTAAAATTTTATTTTCCCGAAAAGTTTGTGTTAATCTTTAGTTATAGTAAAATATTAAGAGGTTATCAAGCAAAATGTACTCTTTAAACAAATCAAATAAAATTAAAAAAAAACTTTTTAACTCAAGGGCTGTATACTATCAATAATATTTTTTATATTAAAAACTAAGTTTTTAACAGACTTGATAAAAAGCCTATTTTATCAATGATTGAACCAATGGACCCAAAAAGGAATCTCGTCTGGAAAGTCACGATCTCAACTGGCCTCAAAGGGACCGTTTCGGCCGATCGTATATTTCACTGATAGCCCATTTAAAACTCGCCGCTTATTCCCAGGCTTCGATATTCTCAAACTACTTATATTCATTATGTCCATGTTCTATTCGAGATTCATAATAATCGCAAATATTTTCAGGCAAGGTACTTATCACTCACTATTCATAAACGCGTACAACTTTTTTAACGATGTATCTAGTGTTTTAATTGGGTAAACGGATTTTTTCATCATCATGCAAATTCAATACTTTTTAACATAAAAAATTTAAAATTATGAATACAAATTTTGTAAGCTTAAATTGTAGGGCTACTTAGATAATTGAATATATTTTTTATCACATAACAGACTAAAACACGTAACCTGTTTGTTAATTAGCCTCACGTACAGGAGCCTTGGACCCATGTGAGATTTTTGTGATTATTTATATTGTGATGCTACTATTTATTTTGCCTGAATAAAGAATTTTTTATCTGACTTTACGTTGACCATTGTTGAATTTAAGGGTTTTAACCCCTAACTTTGGTGTCGATAGCTTCAGCACTGGCCAGGTTCTTAAAACTGTGTTTAATCGATTTGGTGATGGTAAGAAAAAAAATCAGAGAAACAATTTACATATTTTAATTTCATGTAAGTTAGACATGCCGAAAGAATAAACCAAATAAATCATTTTTAGAGGACATACTTTAGAATTCACGTCCGTTCCACTACTTTGAAGCACAGTTGGTGAATTGAAAATTCAAGGTAAAAATCACTGAACCAAAATATAACTACTGACTGGTTGTAGAGCAGTTCAGCGAGCAAAAAATAGCTCTCAGAATGCTACCAGCAATTCGGTAATGTTATCTGATATCAGCCTAAAAGTTATTATCCCCAGAGAATTGAAGCGTAGGGCGATTCAGCGGGCATCATCCCCTCAGAAAGCTCGAAACGGTGGTACATTTATTACTTAAGGAAGGAAATTAAAAGGGATTTTATGCAGCCAAACATTGGCTTGATACTTTTTCAACAGTTAGTTATTTTCTCAGTCACCCTTCTAAGTATAGCTTTCTAGATAGTTATTTCCATCAAAATTAAATGCAGAGCGGTTACGGGACATAAACCCTACAGAATGCTCAAAAGCAATAAACTGAAAGTTGTTCAAAGTGACGGATTATGCCCTCGAGATCTACAGCATTTTATTTTTTGTTTAAAGCCGTGTTATCCCTAAGACATATAGATAGAAAAGGTCCAGATGCTCACTGATTTTAGGAATTTGTTTTATATTGCGATGTTAGGGATAAAGAGTTTTTTTAGTGGCCCTAATCCACTTTAGTAACTAAAGTTTATGTGTAAATTGAAATTATAGTGGTGGTGGTCCATAATACAATTCATTCTTTGTTTGAAATTCATTGTTGGCGATGGTGATTTTATATTTGGATTTGGGTTTTTTCGGACATTTTCCATCACTGATTAGTAAAAAACAAGTTTTACGACGTTTCGGGATCTGGAATCTGATCCCGTCTTCAGGTGGAAAACCCCAATAACATAACAAAATTAGTAACACACCGCCAGGATAACCTGGACAAAAAAACATAGCTAAACAGAGATATGTAAAAGCAGTCACAAAAACAATATACCGAAAAGAAAACAAGAACACAAAATAATACAGAGATCACAAGTATCAAGAATCACCAAACATGAGAGAGCACGTCCACACCCAATCGGAGCTGAGCTAAGACTGTTATTTTTTCTACTAATCAGTGATGGCAAATGTCCGCAAAAATCCAAATAAAAATACAATTCATGGTGCAACATTATGCAAAAACAATAGGCTGGACAGCTAGACAGTGGTGTCATTCTCAACTTGTTGAAGATTAATTGCCAGCTAAAATAACTCATTAGAAAAAGTGTAAAAAAAATGATATGCAAATACTCCGCATGAAAGCCCTCAAAGTTATTTGAATATCATTAAAATATTGTACCTGAATTAAGTATTAGAAATTTGGTTCATTGATTTAAAAACCTCGCAATTTTTTATGTTTTGGATGCATTAGAGCTCTGAGTCATCAAGTTTACAGCCTTGAATTACCCGAATGAATGGAGGTCAAAAATTCTAAATCTTTAAGGATTTTTTTCACTTTTTTATCCTCCAACTTCAATATGGAATAAGATTTTTTTACTTTCAAACCTGAGATGTTGGTGGAAATATTCCTTATAGTGCATTCTGAATAACAAAAGAAGTGGTTGCCAGAGGGGTGGCTGTACGTCTGTGTGGATGTAAACACCAGTGGATAGATTTTCAAACTTATTATCACACTTTGGTGATATCTTATAACAATTGTAATTGAAACTATATAAAAATGAACTATGAACTATGAAATAATACATGGTCTGGAACCAGTGATATATTTTAATTAGTTTCATGCTCATGAATTTACTGTTAAATAATTATTGTTTCTAATAAGGCAGAATAAATGAAAAGAGACCTGACCCATACCCTCCATATCCGCCTATACGGTTCTAACTTACATTGAAATCATGGCTGCTGGTGTTGACCGGGTGACGGACTGCTGGCGACTGAGGCTACGCTGACGCCGCGGCCGCAGGCGGGGATATCCGTTCTGACGTCAAGTTCAAGGTTTAGACGGAAAGCAACTTACTTTACAATCAGCTGCTGTAAAATCAGCTGTGGGGGGATCGCCACACTTGAAACAAATATTGCCGCCTTTGAAACATTTTATAAATCTTAGCATAACTTCTGGCATTTCTCCTAAAAATTTAAAGTCGATAAGGTGATTCCTATCTATAAATCTGGTCCTAAAAGCGATAAAAATAACTATAGACCGATATGTTTATTTAGTGTTCTGAGTAAAGTCCTAGAGAAGTGTATCAGAATCCAACTTCAATCGTACTTGGAGGAGAATTACATGTTGTCAGATTGTCAGTTTGAGTTTAGACTGGGAATAAGTACTTCAGGCACTCTTTTTTTCTTAAGAAACCTTTATTAATTGATTCGGTTAACAACAATGATAAATACCCCCGTTGCAGCAGACCTGCATACTCAGCGAATTTCAAGTGCAAAACAAAATATTTCAATCCTACATAGCGAGATTTGACATGCTTTGGTAAGCTCCATACAAATAACATGGCGAATGAGTATGCAGGTTTGCTGCTAAAGGAATATTAAAACTGGATGGTTTTAATTCATTATGTAGAATAGAAGAAGCTATTTACCAAGTTTTATCAGGATATGTTGAGAAATAACCGAGATATAGAATTTTACTTATTTCCCATAAGGTTAACATTGGGACAACGTACTGTGTTTACCACTTTCAATATCTCGGTAACCAATGAACATAGAGCAGTGATTCAAAGTACTAAATTGTTTGTTTTTTTAGCTGAATTCAATGGTGCCATAAAAAATTTGATTATTTTTATTTTTCTTTATAAAAAACTCAAAAACCCCATTTTTTGGGGATTTATCCCTCCCTACCCCCCTTTCCGATGGTCCGATCTAGCTGGTTTTCGAACTCGTCCGAATAATAACTACTTTACACGTCTGTGCCAAATTTCATTCCAATCGGACCATTTTTGCGAGCGCTATCGTGCTTACAGACACATAGATATATATATCTAGAAATTTGAACGAATAGTGTTTTTGACTTCTGGGAGCACCAAAACGAAAAGTTATAGTGGTCTCGGGCTTAGGTCTTACCATGAGACCTACGGTAATAGCTTCTTCCCTAAAGGGGAAATTCGCTAAAATTTTATTGATCTTGCAAAAGCGTTTGATTCAATTGACAGAAATAGCCTTCTCTAAATTTGGGTGCGCTGGGGTTCGTGAGGTTGAACTGAACTGGTTCAAAAGTTATTTAAGTTCTAGGAGTCGAGTTTTCTCAATTAATAATGTTGTAAGTGAAGAAATGGGCGTCAACTACGGAATTATGCGGGGCAGCACCCTTAAGCCTCGGTTATTTTTTATTTATATAAATAATATTGATAAAACTTCCAATCTCTAGTAATTTCTTTGCAGATGATGCAGCCGTAATTTTTACAGGATGAAATCGAAATGAAGGTTTTAACAGCGCACCGCTGGAATTAATTAAAGATTTTGATAAATTGGTTTCATGAAAATATTTTAAAAATGAATGTGGATAAAACAAAATGTATGCCGATCGCGTTACGCCCAGCGAGTGAGCCGCCCGCAGAGCTCAGAGTGGCTTTGTACTCGTGCAGTGGTGCGGACACGGCAAACTGTTGTTGTCAAGTTATTGAAAGAGTCGAGAGTCGATTATTATAAGTATCTTGTTGACTCAAAATTGAGATGGGAAAATCATGTAAATTTAATTAAATCTAAACTCAGAAAAATTATTTTTGTTTTTTATCAGCTAAGACAAATTTTAGACGAGAAAGAACTTAAAATTATTTATTACGCTTATGTTCAACCCTATTTGCAATATATGGTTAAATTGCTTGGGGAAGTAATTTTCAATCAGTTCTTGAGCCATTAAATGTTATCTAACGATCAAAGCATCATTCAAAAGGACGGCGCGTTTCCCGAATATACAGCTTTATAAAGAGTATTGGCTTTTATCAGTCAGACAGTTATTCTTAAAAAGCTTATTAACGTTTTGTTATAATAATCTAAACCTATTAGTGGCTCCTGTGACTCACACTTACCGTGCCCGTAACGCGGTGGGCGTGGGCCCTCGAGTCGTTAAATCTATAAACCAGACTTAACTCCTTTTACATAGCAAAGTTTTTGTTACGAAAAATACCTCTAGAAATACGGAGCCTACAGGTTCCGCTCAGCGCCTACGAGAGGGTTGTGGTGCCCTGGCTGGCGGAGATAGGCCCGGTTTTGGCTGAGTCGCTTATCGGTCCAGAATATCCTTCATGACCTTGACCTACGTAAATCCACTTTCACGTACTGAAAACCCATGCCTCACGAAGTTCCATAATATTTAAATTAATATTTATTTTCTCCATCGCAATAAATCGTACCTAATTTATGTTACACCTTATCAGGAGCCGGTGGCGGATTTACCACTCGGCCGACCAGGCCGTGGCTTAGGGCCGCGCGGCGATTAGGGGGCCGCGCACGGTCGAGAATGTAGAGGTCGCTGGAATAAGCCACCGAGAGTGGATTAGAGGGGCAGATCGGGCTTGAAAACGTAGTAACTAGAAAAAAGGTCACCACTTTTGCGAGGCTGCAGGGATCTCTGAGGGCCACATACTGATCTAAGCTTGTAGGGCCACGCCGGCCGTAAATCCGCCACTGTCAGCAGCTGATCAAGAAATAAATCTTAATTACAAAATTTTTATAACTATCATTATTTTACTTCTTGTGGTTTTGAATATACATTTTTTGGTTTCTTTGTGTAGTATAAACGCAGCTATGGACTCGAACTCGCCACACGCACAGGTCTTTGACCCATGTGAGGTTTTTGAATTTTTTTTGTTATTATAACGCTGCTTTTATTATTATATCCGCAAATAAATAATTATTAGATTTTTTATTAACAAGGGAAATTTCGACACTTTCATTGGCCAATGAGGCAGAGCTTGGAAAACTGCTTGTAAAGAAAACTTATTTTTTTTATTTTAACCGTATCTTCTTCTTCTTCTATATATATAAAATTCTCGTGTCACAGTGTTTGTCTGCAAACTCCTCCGGAACGACTTCACCGATCGTTATGAAATTTGGTGTGTAAATTCTGTAGGTATGCGATTCGGACGTAAACTATTTCCCGTTTCGAAATTCTTATCCGTTTCAATATGGCGGACGAATTCCGAACACACTGCATATAATACTATATTCTCGGAGTTTGGGCTCTACAGAGCATTTGGATGTCAAGTTAAATCACATGTTTTTATTATTTGTAATTTAATATTTATAAACGAAACAAAGACAGCTGTTATTATATTGCTAAGAAGTTATTATTCAGGTTTTGTAATGTAGTTAGAGGTTCACTAATTTTGAAATGTATGGTTAAGTATTTTAGTTTAATCTGTGTTTTTACAGTGAACAATGCCAGCAAGGCGAAGAGGGTCAAATTTGGGCCGTCGAACGGCTGGAGCTATACAAAGGCGAAATCTAAGAGCCCAAAGGACAGACGTCCAAATTCAACAGGAAAATGAAGTTGCGCGCGTGAACATGTCGCAATTGCGCGCATCACAGTCACAAGATGATCGCGCTGAAAGAAATGAAGAAAGACGACTACAACAAAGACAAGCGCGTCGATACGTAGTTGAAGCACGCAGAGAAAATGACATACGACGACAACAAGTGCATCGAGCTTTTATATCGCATACATTCCGTCATCTAGCATTTGAGTATGAACCCGACGTTAAATATTTTGATCATTCCAAAGTGGCGATTGGTGATATGGACAATGAATGTGCGAATTGTAAGGCGCTTAAATTCAAAAATGAGCCAGCCGGGATGTGTTGCGCCACAGGTAAAGTGCAACTACCAGTAATTGAATCACCACCTGAACCATTGAAAGGTTTACTTAATGGTACGCATCCTGATTCTAACATGTTCCTGAAATCAATTAGAACATTCAATTCATGTTTTCAAATGACATCGTTCGGAGCAACAGAAATAGTTAACAATAATGCTGCAAATGGTCAACAATTTAATACAACGTTCAAAATCAAAGGCCAAATTTACCACAAAGTAGGCTCATTGCTTCCTATGCCAAATGAACCACATAAATTTTTACAAATTTACTTTATGGGTGGCGAGGACACCGAAAGCGCGCTAGCCAATCGCGTGGATGCACGTTTAAAATACAATAACCTTAATTCACAATTTGCAAGACGTATTCTCGGCGAGCTGGACGATTTATTGAATGAGCACAATGAATTGTTGAAATTGTTCAAATCACACATGCACAAATTGCAAAGCGACAATCACGCAATTATCATCAATCCTGATAAAACACCATCTGGAGAGCACATTCGTAGATTCAATGCACCTGTTGTTGACGACGTTGCTGGAATTATGGTTGGCGACCGTACAGCTAAGCGTGAAAGTGTTATTCGCAAAAGAAATAACAATCTTGAGTTCATTGCTGATACACACCGTTCATACGACGCTCTACAATATCCACTAATGTTTTATAAGGGACAAGACGGATATTACATAGATATTAAACAAAAAGATCCCGCTACAGGAGCCGAAACAAACAAGAAAGTTAGCTCGAAGGATTTTTATGCGTATCATCTGATGATTAGACGCGATCATGACAACGTCATTCTACGGTGCCGTGAACTTTGCCAACAATTCATGGTCGACATGTACGTGAAAATAGAAAACGAACGACTACGATACTTACGATTTAATCAAAAGAAGCTGCGTGCTGAAGAATATATTCACTTGAGAGACGCTATTGTGAACAACGCCGACACAGCCGAAATTGGTAACTCCGTCATTCTACCATCAACGTATATAGGAAGTCCACGTCACATGCAAGAATATATCCAGGATGCTATGACTTTCGTCCGCGAATACGGACGATTATGTTTATTTATAACTTTTACATGTAATCCGAAATGGCCTGAGATTACAAATTTATTATTGCTAGGACAAAATGCAATACATCGTCATGACATTACAGCCCGTGTCTTTAAACAAAAGTTAAAGTCTTTAATGAGTTTCATTACAAAGTTACACGTATTCGGCCCTACACGTTGCTGGATGTATTCGGTAGAATGGCAGAAACGAGGATTACCTCATGCCCACATTTTGGTTTGGCTAATCGACAAAATACGTCCTGAAGAAATAGATAGTATAATTTCTGCAGAAATTCCAGATCGGTCAACAGATCAATTACTGTTTGATATTGTGACAACTAACATGATTCATGGCCCATGCGGTGACCTGAATCGTTCTTCGCCTTGCATGGCTGATGGAAAATGTATAAAGAGTTTTCCAAAAAATTTCAATAACGAGACAATTACAAATGTCGACGGATATCCATTATATCGTCGAAGAAATACTGAAAATGGAGGGCAATCATTTTCAAAATATGTGAACAGAGCAGAAATTGACATTGACAATCGTTGGGTGGTCCCATATTCACCTCTGCTGTGTAAAACATACAATGCTCATATTAATGTTGAGTTCTGCAGATCGGTAAAGAGCATAAAATACATTTGCAAGTATGTAAATAAAGGAAGTGATATGGCTGTGTTTAGTATTGAAAATACCAATGCGACTGCTCCTCCAGTAAATAACAATGATGATATAACTCTCTACCAAATTGGCCGGTATATCAGCTCTAATGAAGCTGTTTGGCATATCTTTGATTTCCAAATTCATGAAAGGGATCCAGCAGTCATTCATTTAGCCGTCCATCTTGAAAACGGCCAGCGTGTATTTTTCACAAACGAAACAGCGATCGATCGTGCAATGAATCCACCGAAAACTACTCTCACAGAGTTTTTTCTATTGTGTAATCGTGCTGATGCTATTGGTGCTTTTGCAAGAACACTACTCTATTCAGAAGTACCACACTATTTCACATGGAATCAAACAAAAACATGGATACCCCGCAAGCAAGGCACCCCAGTTGATGGATACCCCGGTTTATTCAAATCAAACACCTTGGGGCGAGTATTTACAGTCAATCCAAGGCAGACTGAGTGTTTTTATTTGCGACTATTGTTGGTTAATGTAACCGGCCCATTATCATTTCAAGATATACGTACAATTAATGGACAACAGTGTGCAACTTATAAAGATGCATGTCTTGCGCTAGGCTTGCTGGAAGATGACAACCAGTGGGACTATATGCTTACGGAAGCAGCATTGAACTGTACAGCAATACAAATTCGGCTACTATTTGCTATAGTGTTGACTACATGTTTCCCAGCCCGAGCTGAAACGTTGTGGGATTATCACAAAGATTCAATGACTGAAGATATATTGCATCGGCATCGTACACGGTACAACGATCTAACAATACAATTCAGTGACGCTATGTACAATGAAGCACTTATTGCTATCGAGGATCTTTGCTTTGTGATTTCCAATTTACCACTCAGCCATTTCGGTATGCATTCGCCAAATCGATGTGCACATGATTTAATGAACAATGAGATGAATCGTGAACTACAATACAATACTAGAGAGATGGAAGCGATTGTTAATCTCAATGTCCCACTACTTAATCAAGAACAAAGAAGCATTTACGACCGTATTATGACAGCAGTTTCGGCAGAACAAGGTGGATTCATTTTTTTGGATGCTCCAGGTGGGACTGGAAAAACATTCTTAATTTCACTAATTCTCTCCAAAGTACGATCAACTAATGGTATTGCATTGGCCGTAGCTTCATCTGGCATTGCAGCTACGTTATTGGATGGAGGCAGAACAGCTCATTCAGCATTTAAGCTGCCATTAAATATTCAAAACAATCCAGACGCAGTGTGCAACATAAAAAAACAATCATCAATGGCCACAGTATTAAAACATTGTAAAATTATTATCTGGGATGAGTGCACTATGGCACATAAACACTCACTTGAGGCGTTAAACAGAACTTTAAAAGACATAAAAAACAACGACAAACTATTTGGAGGCACTCTGTTACTCCTGTCAGGTGATTTCAGACAAACACTTCCCGTAATTCCACGTTCAACATACGCTGATGAGATTAATGCTTGCTTGAAATCATCAACACTGTGGCGTAATGTTGAAATATTACATCTGAAAGTAAATATGCGCGTATTACTGCTTCAAGATCCATCCGCTGAAAACTTCTCAAAACAACTGCTAGATATTGGCAATGGAAAAGTAGATCTACATGAAAATACTCAATTCATTAAATTGCCGGCCAATTTCTGCACCGTCGTTAATTCACAAATTGCTCTAATTGAAAATATATTTCCCAATATACAAACACAATACATGAACCATGAGTGGCTAGCAGAAAGAGCAATTCTGGCATCTAAAAATGTGGACGTTAACGATATGAATTTCAACATACAACAGTTGTTGCCAGGGGATTTGGTGTCATACAAATCTATTGATACTGTTTGCGATGCCAACGAAGCTGTAAATTATCCCTCCGAATTTTTGAACTCATTAGATTTGCCAGGCATGCCACCGCACCTTTTACAACTAAAGGTTGGATCTCCAGTTATTTTGCTTCGTAATTTGAACCCACCAAAGCTGTGTAATGGCACAAGATTAGTTATTAAAACATTAATGAAAAATGATGTCGAAGCCACCATTTTGAATGGCAAGTTCCAAGGGGAAGATGTATTACTGCCACGAATCCCTATTATTCCTACAGATGTGCCAATTGAATTCAAACGGGTTCAATTTCCAATCAAATTGGCATTTTCAATGACAATCAATAAGTCCCAAGGGCAAACATTGTCGGTTTGTGGATTAGATTTGGCCACACCGTGTTTTTCACACGGCCAATTATACGTGGCGTGTTCTCGAGTGGGCAAACCATCCAGTTTGTTTGTTTTTGCTAAAGATGGACTCACTAAAAATATCGTACACTCCATTGCACTAAGAAACTGATAATGTTTATTTTTCATTGTCTTAATTTGTTGTATATATTAAATTTTGATAATTATTTGAATTGCAATTATTATTTGAAAATTATATTTTGATATTTTATTATTTTGCACAGTTCGGCATGATTTAATTTGCTAAATTACCTTTCAATCATAAATCAACATCCCCAAACACTTACTCTATCTTTTTGACTACCAAAATATTCACTACAACTAAATTAACAACGACTAATGTTTAATAAATTCAATACACATACAACATGTTGTTCTTTCCATCGGTCTGTCTTAGGGGAAACCTATAACTTAGGCGATACGAAGTTCGCCGGGTCAGCTAGTAGTTATATAATTATTATCAAGATTATAGTCTGAGATTCAAGAGACTTAAGAAATTTTATTTTTCAAAGTTCTTGTTTGGACTGAGAGGCAGAAATGGTAGTGGTGTTGTTTCATATTCACAATTTAATTAATTAATTTTTGTGTACTGAGATCGAAATTTTCACGAGTAGTTAGTAAGGGTTCCTTATTACTAATATTACTGATTGAGTCCTTGTTAGTATGATGTGTAACGACATTTATTGTTTGCCGTTATAGAACTTTAGATTTTAAAATGGGTTGCAATTGTGAACATAAATAAAGCATTAAATCTTCGACTGAACGATTTTTTGTTTTCGAAAATTTTTAAATCACATCTGCTAATAAACACACTGGATGGATATTCCCGACTTGTAGGATTATATGAAATTAAAAAAACCTAGTCCTCCCCTCTAGTAGGTGGTCTTTTTATCAAACCCCAAAGTTAAATCCTGGTAGTGCAACTGTTAGGTGGTAAGCTTAAGCTAGATTGTAATGGCTACGGCGACCACTTTGCTATCTTACACATCAGTTCCGTAGACGTGATTGGAACAGGAATGGCAATGACCAACAGAAAGATTTGGGTATCATCGAGGGTAAGATCTTATTACTTTTCAGTTACTAATCACTGTAATTTCGGATGTATCTCTTTGTTAGTGCCTTGTAATAGTAATTAGTATAATAACTATGATTTTGTTCCAGACATTACGAAAGGCGTTTTTTGAAGATAATTCCAGGTATACATTTTTGAAAATGTATACTTACAGAGTATAAATCGTAAAAAAATAACATAACTATACTTTTTCAAGGATATCACACTGTAATTTATTTTCAAAAAGTCATAGTTAATTTTCTTAGGTTAGTTTATTTTGTATGATGACAATTTCTACAAATAGTTTGTGTATCATGATTCATTTTTTATTTTGTTTATTTTTACCTCAGTTTGATGAGATTTTCAAGCATTTCAAATCTTAATTGTTTTGAGGGTAGGATGAAGGAACGTTTCACGCATCCAGGTTAACCTGTAATCTTTTTGACTGAAAATTTAATTTTAAAGTTAAATTTAACAACTTATGTACTTTGTTTATTAAATGTAACATATTAGTGAAAGATTTTCAAGATTCGAAATATATTAGACTACTTGGAAGTTAAACATTAAGATTCGTCAAAGTAGGGAACACACTTGGACATTTGGAGGGGAAATTAATCTTAATCATATCATCATTGTGAAATATCCAGCGGGCTAATTGGACAGTTATATTGAATAACATTTTTTTGCAGTTGTTTGATTAACTGATACGAACATATGTCTGTAACCCTAAAACCACATATCATCACCATACAAACCTGACAATGTTTCTAATTTTTTGAAGAAATATTGATGTATTGATAATACTTAGCTGCCAATAAATAATGTAATATTTGTTCAATACTCCTTAGTTGGCTCAGTAATCATTATCGGTACTAGCACCAAGCCAGCGTCACTTGGTGTCTTAAGAATTTTGAAAATAAATATAACGTAAAGTTTCAGGGGTTTTTGTAAATGCATAAAAAATCTAATTACTTTTTATAAACGATTTGTAAATCAATGAATATTTTAATTTATTACCGTAGACGAAGTCTGTATACATTCATATATATTTTTCCTATTATTTAGTTCTTTAGTGTTTAATTATCATACAATGTATTTAGTCCTTAGCTATTTCATTTCCCTGAGTGTAACATCAAAATTGAAGAGAAAATAGAACATAAAAAAGGAAAATATTTTTTTAGCATTCACACGTTATATTATTTAAAAGATTTTTGGTGCAAGGATATTACAACTTTTGAGAGAAAATAATTTAGGGAAAATATTAAACAATCTATTTAAAATGTTTTTTCGAAGAAATATTTGAACTTATAGAGGCTATGTTTGATTACGAATGTTAAGAATTTTTTGGTTTTATGTTCATTGTAAGCCATCCATTTAATAAATAAATGGTTTATAAGATAGTAAATTACCTTGAAAATAAAATATTGACATTATATTTTATGATTTTTTCATCGTGATCATATCTACCAATATTCTCAAACAATACTTGAAAAAAGAGCTTTACTTTTACTAAAGAGACATTACTTTAACTTACATTTATATAAGTACTTTTTGTAAATATTGGAGTCAACTGTCAAAGTTTATTAAAGTTTTGGAAGCTTTTATCCCTGACCTGGAAAGTTTTTTGCGATCACAGAAGTAGAAAACTCACCAAAGCCTATCGTGAATCTTGCAGACAGCTACTTCGACTGAAAAGGTTTTCAATAAACAATAAGTCTTATGTCTTACTCAAAACAAGCAGTGAAACCAGTGTTTATAGCTCCAATAACTCCTTTTTAACATGGTCAGTTAGTTGAATCCAACAAACCTTTATAACATTTAATATTATACTTAAGATTTTAGAATAATATATATAAAGTATCCATATGTTGATTTGGTATATAATATGATCCTGCTAATATAAAAATAACAATAATAGGTGGTGGTTATTCATCACTACCTAGAATTATTTTGTGAATATGGGCCTATTTTATCAATTTGTAATGTGTAAATTGGTTGAAAATAAATTAATGAAAACTACTTATATCTTGAAAACCAATCGAGATATTATAAAACAGATTTCGGCATTGTAATCAGTGAAAAAATCTAGTTTGTAATGATGGGTCACAACACCACTTTTACATTTGAAAAAACTATTTTGGATCCAATAAGGCGGATCAAAGGTGGCGGCAAAAATTGGGCACCCCTCAAAATGAAGTATTAAGTACCCAATAATGTTTGGGGGTGGTATGGAATTGATATTTGAAAAAATAGAGGAAAAAGTTAGAGGGGGGGGGGGGGGACTATTACGGGACACCCGGTATAATCACAAACATACTAAGCTGTAATGACTTTCAAAGTTTGAGAAGGATTTATTATTTCATAGTGGTGCAGGCTGTTGTATATTATAATAAAAGAAAGAATTGTATTTGTATTGGAAGCTTTTCAGTGGGTGTAACCGCAAGTTTGTCTTTGAGATATATGAGATGAAGTAGATTTTCTGCCTTTTCAGTTACACAGCAGTTTCTGGTAAGAGAAAATCTTGCTCTCCTGCAGACCTTTTGGCCTGGGTTACACAACATTTTTATGAATCAATAGTATTTTTGACACTAACCTTGGTTACAAGCTCTACAGTTTAAAAAACTGAACAAAATTAACATCTATGTTTATAATCTTGACCAAGGTATCTTCAAAAGTATAACAGGATGCATTTATCAATGTTAAGAAAGATTATCAAGATTAATTGTATTGCTGTATTCTGTTGCAATTATTCAAAAATATTTCAGATTATCAGTTTTATTTAAAGTCAAATTATAGGATCCTCTACAATGGTCCTGTGGTGATGCCCTGGAAGATATGAAATCGCAACCATCATTTACAGTGTGTTCATTTCTTTGTGCACACCATTGGGATCTCGTAAACTAAAACAGATACAAGAAAGGTTAAACTAGCAAAGAAATGCGTAATAATAAGACAAGTAAAATGGTGGTAAGCAATTAAAAATATTCAACCAAACTCATTCGCTACGCTCAAAAAACATTTTGGCCCTAAAACTAAAATTGCCCATAACTCGCTTAATTTAAGGTACAAGCAGACTGTAAATGGGGTCAAATTTACCAAATTTTACGTAGAATCTAAATATTCAGCCAAAAATGAGATACCATTTGTGGTTTTATGAAAATTATGCTCAAGTCCACAATTTTAAATGCCAACATGTAAAATTTTATTTTTCATTGGAAAGATATTTTTCTCGTGTTTACAAAAATACCACAAACATGATATTTTCCTCTTCAAATGTATTTTAAATCAGAGAAAATATTTTTTTATAATTGATAATGGGTTATAATGAACTGGATTTATTATAAAAATTAAAACTATGTAAACAGCTGATTGACTCAAAACAGCTGATTGGCAGCAAAAAGCTGTTTTACGGACAAATAAGCATCTTCATTTAAATCAACTGATTTATTTGTGAATTATCTTTTAACTGTTAATCAGCAGTTTCTCGTTAATCAGCTGTTCCCATTTCATTTATTGGTACTATGAATCCAATACATCATAATCCATTAAATATATAATTAATGGTATGTTTATGTTAATTAATTATTGTAAATGATGATGGGCTATGATGAACTAGATTCATGAAAATAAAAATAAGGAAAAGGGGATTAGCTGATCAATATTCAACAGCTGACTAGAAAACAGCTGATTATCAATATTGCGATTTACTTTTTTCTGCAAAAAATCAATTTATTTAATGCGCAAAAAATATTAAAACACAATGACAAAATCAAATTGTTTAGTCTTCCAAACCCCCTCCTCCCAAAAAGTGTATGTAATAGTGGAACTGCATTTACCAGCCTAAAATAAATTGTTTTATTTGCTAAAAGATTATGTTATTATTTTTATTGTTGCTACGCTCCTTCGCAATATGGAAAAATGAATCTCACACTATACAAACCTAGCAGAACAATGCATTGACATCTAATCAGTAGTAATGCGTAATATTGATGGTGTGAACTTAATTCTATTCAACTTCCTATTGTTATAGTATGGAAACCAATTGAAGAATACTAATTATATTAAAACATGTTATGTAAAGGTAAATTTTTTTCAAATTCTTAATTTTTTAATTCTATTAATAATTGTTCCTTATTTTACTGATGTAAAGGTACATACCTAGTAGGAGCCTTTTTAATCTGTATTTCTGTGGAAAGTTTGAAGAGAGTTGAGTGATTGTCACTACATTTCGTTTCAATTAAAAGCTGGTTGACTTAATTTATGAAACATGTATGTAATGAATGATACAATAAAAATTGTAAAGTGAAAATATTTGAAAGTCAAATATACTCTGTAAGTCTGTGACGTCATCCTTTTTTGTCACAACTGATTGCCTGATTAAAGGCTGTAGTCTGCTTTCCTGACTTTGAATTACCAAAATAATATTATAATTTAAACAATCATGATTATCTTCAATCGCTCTCCTTCATTTGAATGTCAGTCAGATTTTCTTGCAGCACCAGTGGTGAGTAAAGAAAAATTACGAAGTGTAACATAATTAAATACTAAACTGAATAATTGCCGAATTTAATATATATGGGCCTATCGAATAAAGGCAGTACACATTTTATAATTTTTTTATGCGATCATTTTAAATATTTACTAATTATACTTAGAAAGACTGACAATAGATGTTTCTTGTGTTTTTGATACACAAACATTTTATCAGGGGAAACTTTTTAGAAAAAAAAAAGGTAATTTGGATCAGTCCTGTTAATTTTGTAGACCTTCTAAACTCCCACTATAATCTCCTTTCCATCAGACTTTGATTGCATATTAATTTTTTTTAAATACTTTTCTTATGATCAAGATCTTAATAACAAAATTGTTTTCCTTGATTTTTTTATTTCCATCTTTAAAAACGGTTTTAATGGTCGGCCTCGAGTTAGAGCCATTTTTAAGTCACATGACACCCACATTACCCTTTGACTCTTCCTTTGTAACGAAAGATGATAAAGCTGTCATTGTGCTTCTACCCTTCCTTTCCCTAAAAATCAGGGTTGGCTTTCTAGTTTATTTGTGGGAAAGAGAAAATCTTTGTATACGTACCTCAACAAATAATCAAAATAGATTTATAATAATTAAAGAAGACCATACAATATCTGAAATTTATTGTAATTAACAAATGTTGTACTTAAACGTTGATAAAAAAATAATCGCTTAGGACTTGAATTAATTATTTCAACAGCCTAAGTAAACAGAAAATTTATAAAATCCGCTTGGGTGCTTGGAAAGTGGTGAATCAGAAGTTGATAAAACCAAATTAAAACTCTGGCTAATGAAGTTTGTCTTTCCTTCTAGTTTTATTGCCTGATTAAAATTATGAATAGCTTTTCTCAACTAAAGTTGACCCTGAACATTTGTATGATAAAATGTTTCACCATATCTACATTACTGATGATAACAGATTTTCTTTTCAGTTATTGTTCTTTCAAAAAAATTTTCACAGCTCACTTAGTTTTTGATTATGTATGAAAAATCAAAAGGCTATGTTTCATTACATTTATCTATGATGAAAACACTCTCATAATTTTAATACTTATAACATATTGTGTATGTGTTAAAATATGTATATGTAATATTTTAGTACATATCATTTAATAATTCCCTAAAGTTATTGGGATTTAAGACAAATATTGGTCAAACTCATGGTGTAAAGAAAAAAGAAAGGTGTGTGCAGAGTCAGCTGGTGTGACGTAGTTGGGCTCATGCAACTAGCGCTTATTACGACGACTACAATACAAATCAGTTAATATAGTTCAGCTATAATAACGCTAGGTCCGTTACGTTCTTGAACCCAACTACGTCATACCAGCTGACTGTGCACACACCTTTCTTTTTTCTTTACACCATGGGTTAAACTTAGGTTGCAGATTACTTTATAATTTGATATATTTTATTTGATGGTTTGGTAACAATTTATAAAGAAATCATGAAAAATATTTCAGCAAATCAAACATTTTAAAAGTTTATTGATTTACAGAATGTTTTAAAGAAACATTTAATTAGCTGTTATGTAAGCAATATATTTGCATAAGTTTAGTATGGGAACCCCCTGGGGGCTCTGGGGAGGAATCATGAGCTAGAACGAAATGGATGGCTTGAAAAAAACTTCTCCGTGAAATTTTACATATATTATATACCGTTTCACGGCAAACAGGCCAATGCACACCTAGTCCATAAACTTAAAATATACAAACCGATATACTCTTTTTAAATACAGATGAACTATAGTGTAATGTTTATATTGTAATGTTTATATTGGATAAATAGCGTTAGCCATCTTTCTCTCAAAGAGATTTATGAGAGGCTCCAGTGAGTTTTCCACTTCCTTGGTTACACAAAACTTTCTAGATAAGACTAAAAGCTTCCCCCATTTTGTTTTAGATAGTTTTATTTTAATGTATAACCATATAAATTTTCATGTTGATGTTTTAGTGGAGGCTTATGAGAGTTTACTTATGTCCATTTGCATTATGTAAATGCAATCAATTGCTAAATGAAAGCTATAAATGAATATGTTAAACATAAAACAACTTAAATTACCAATTACCGAACAAAAAACACTGTAATATGTACATTAAAATAATTTACAAATATATTATAATTACAAATCAATTTATTTTAACTTAAAAATATGTTAACATGCTTGTACAGCAATAATTGGTTTTAGCAAAAAAAGATGGATTAAAAGATCAATTACAAACAATTTTCAGTCTTATATTCTTTGACGTTGTAAGATCTTCTCCATATTTACAATTTAAGGCAATCCTGGATGTGATCCTAGTTAGGATACAGAAGACATTATCCTAAGTTTATATGGATGGCATCTAATTCGAAAGTTGGCCCAAACAGTCACCTGGGTCCTGGGCTAATAATCCAATTTGTACCTGACGTACATTAAAGTGTTATAACATTACAAGGGACCTTCATTTGGCCTCCTTCATAATGACTTTGATACTTCCTTCTCTCCTAATGGGGTGTTCATAGTGAAGTAGTTTGACTGGTTTTAAGAATTAATTATTCATTTAATGGATTATTCAGTCAAAAAAATCCGGACTTTTGTAGGTAAAGTACTATATTTTTTATACGATAAAAATGAATTAACAGAAATGAATTAAAAATGAATTAAAAATGAATGAAATGAATTAAAATGAATTAATTATGATAAAAATGAATTAAAAATGAATTAATTTATGTCAGCATGATATCTGTTGTTTGCATTTGTCGATGTAAAATAAAAAGCGTCTTACAACACTTAAACTATATTTACACTTATATTGCCTCCTATACTGCACTCTTATACGGACCGGCGTGGCGTTTGAGTTCTTGCTTCTTGCTTCTATGATTTCTAGCACAATCAACCCAAAAGAAGACTGAGGAATTACTTCAAATACTGGAAATAACTTATTACTGGCTAAAAAAAGTGTTCTATATAGTTTGCATGGCCAAATATAATATATAATAACGTAAAAAAATATAATTCAATTAGGTGAAACATAAAGTTTTTTTAGCATTCAATTAATCAATGGAGAAATTATTATTTTGTAACTAAATGAATAGTAAAAATTATAAATAGTAAAGAAATTTACATTTTACAGGATATTTTGTATCTAACAATCACCAAAACTAAAAACCCTTTATAAAGTTTGAAATTCATTCAACCAAAAAACTAAATCGGTTGTGAATAAAAAGTAGTTATTAGTGCAAGGTGAAAATTCCTCTAATCAAGATCGTTCTCCAAAAATAATTTATTGATTATATACAGCATAGTTTTTTTATTTAATTTGCCCTCTTCCACACATTTATCATAATGTTTATTAAGGTTGTTTTAGTACTGAAATACAAATAATATGCAAAGTACAATGACAAAATATAACAGGCATAATGTGCTTGTTATATTTACATTATTGTTGATGAATACCTGCTCTTGTAATGAGACTGGTGAAAAAATTAAAAATATTTTCCATTGTACCTTCAACTATTTTTTAATTAATATGCCACCTAGATTTAATCAAACATGAGTCTGTCGGTAGATTAATCAACTTTTTTTGACTCCCCTGAATAAAAAATTTCACTCTCCTACTACATACACTCTTGCACGCTACTCATACTCAAAAATAGAATGTTTTTTTAAGTATGAGTAAAAAAATTATTTCCTATAGTATTTTTTAGTATGAGTAGCGTGCCTGAGTGCATAAGTTGGTGCGTTGTGTGCTATTCTGTTACCAGCTTGGAGGTGTTGTCAGCGTGTCGTTGTCAGTTGAGATATTTTTTTTAAATTTGTATTTAGTGTTTATCATGTGTTAGTGTGTTAAATGTATATTCATGTTACGTCTGTAATAAAATGTGTATGAATGAGCTTTTTTTGATTTAAATGTATAGATGAATGTTAATTTTGAGGCCATAACAAAATGTCTGTTTGGTTAGCAATAAGTAGGATTAATGTAATTTTAAGTATGGTTACTTCACAATGAATCCTTACCTCTCGAAATGTAGTAATTTAATCACTAGAAGCGAATAGAAAGGTCCAATAATCAAACAGTAGTATCAAATCCTTCGCTATCGTGCATTTTAATAAAAATATGTGCGAAGTTTGTTTAGAATTGTTAACATTATGAAGAATTGTTTAGAAAATGGTGAAGTTGTTATATGATTCTACAGAGGTGTCTCCATCTATTATAATAATGTCTTTATAGGAAACATTATCACATTTAGCTTTGTGGTCAGCTCAAATCAGTTTACCCAGCTGAAAGCACCAAAGCACCAGCCTTCTATGACAATATAAAGTGGATATTCTGTCTCAGACAATCCTGTTCGTTCCACCATTGAAACCAAATGATTTAACGTCAATAGACTTATAATTTTTTTATCTTCACAGATTGGTTGATTTAGTTTGATTTAGTTTATTTGTGTTTTTTCTGAAACGATGCTGTAATATTTATAGTTTATGCTCTGATAAAATATTTCCTAAGATATAAAATGTATTATTTTTACCAACAGAGTCAAGTATTCTATTTCATAAACTGTTGTTACATTTTACTCTGTGTTTATATCTTAGAATGTTTACATATAAGATTAAAGAGTAGAACATTTGACAACAGTAAACTTTTATGACAAATCGCAATAAGTCTGCTGTGACTAGTCGGCAACCAGATCAAATTAAAACTTCTTAACAAGCTTAAACCTCATTGTTTTGATCAGCAAATTTAAGTTTTGAATTAGCTTTTGGCTTGCTTTATTTTAGACTATTCTTTAACAAAGCTCGGTTTATTATCTCTTGATTTATTTTAGTTGTTCGTAGTAGACAACAAGTAGCAAAGTATTATACGTGTATCTACATTTATGGCTTAGATTTTTTTATCTTTTAGGCTACCTTATGAATTAATGATGCTATCGTAGGAAACATGAGCATTAGATAATAATATACCACCATTTTTACAGGTCCATTATAAAACGTTATCAAAGGTCCAAGAGTATAGATCAAATATAAAAGTGTATAAAAAAGTGTGAAGGTAAATTAACGTCATTTTCCCACTACACAAAGAATATAGAAAAAGAACTGCTTTCGTAAAAAATCGTCAAATTTGTGTTGTTAGTGAATCTGTTCATTTTAATGCTCTCTGAACCGAAAAAGGTAGATTTGGAACAAACCTTTGGGTACCTTATTAAATTATACTATCTTCACGATTGTAAGAATCCAGGTTCATAATTATAAGTTGTAAAATTACAAAAGTGCATCACGGGAGAAGGGAGATAAATTTTGTGACAGACATATAAAACTATTTATTTTGAGTTGAGAATAGCTTTAGTCTCGTAAGGATTGCTATATAATCTACATTTTTCATTTAAGGAATAAGTATGACATTGTATTACGAATGTTTCATTTCTTGTACAAAATAAAGTTTTCTAATCAGGAATGAAAACAAGAAACGCAAACCCTCTCGTCCCTATTGATTTTGGCAAAGACCGCAAAGATACAAGTTTACAGTTGAGCTTCGGTTATCTGATGGTTCAATAAGGGCACACGAGGGGGGTGATTACATTTGAGTTCATGTCGGGTACAAATTGGATTATTGGGCAGAAAGCACAAGTGACCTCTTAGCCCTGGCCGCAAATTAGATTCTGTATCTCATATCCTCTATCCTCCATAGCATTATGTAGGAGGACTTTGTTCTACTTCATGAAACTCCTGAGCTTTTGTTGTTTAATGGCCAATTTGGTCAGTGGAAAGTTTTAAGTGGCATTTATATAAGTAGAAAAGTGTGGAGATCAATTAACATGATACTTTTTCTCCTACACTCATTTTTCACTCATTTTTGCCTTGAAATACCACTAACTGGTGGTCAGCATCTTAAATTAATGTAGTGTAACTAACGAAAATGGTAGGTACAATCTTCAGAACAACATATTCAGATCAATTGATTGTAAATGTATAAGCAATGTGTAACTAATAAATTAAGTTTAACTCTTGTTGTGTATACAGAAGAACCTCACTAGTCTGACCTCCGATAGTCCGACTCCTCGGTCAATCCGACCATGCCGCCGGGGAAATAGGCCTCTGCTAGTTCGCCCTCAGCAGGGTTTTCTCATCGGTTAGTCCGACCACGCAATTGGAAATTGATGTTTGTTTACATTTCCGGTGCATTCCCCCGTTCAGGTTGGCTCCTGTCGATGACGTATTACTCATTGGGAGTGCGTATATCGTTCAGTAGAGCAATAACATTTGGTACGGTTAGTTTTTTTTGGTCCTAATGTTGTTTTTTACACTACAGTAGCTTGTTAAACACTCTTAATGCAATTTTTTCTGATCGAAATACAGTTTTTGTACGTTTTCATGTCAATAAAATGAGTTCATCCGATAATCCGACCTTTTTGTTGTTCCGACCATGCCCCCGGTCCCGTAGGTGACGGATTAGCGAAGTTCTACTGTATGACAAGTTTAAACAACTTTTACACATAAAATGCTTTGAAAATATGGGTTAGTTGTCAAAATCTCTCTACCAACCCTTTATTTTGACAACCTCAAAAACTTTCCGCTATCTTTTTTTATGCCAAACAAATTTCCAGGAAGCAGATTTGAACCCCTGACTATCCAAGTCAGGTTCAGGTCAGGTCAGGTTCAGGTCAGGTCAGGTGGTTTTATGATTTACACGTAGTATTAATGTTGATTTTTCCTTATAGCTAGTGTGTGCGGAGTAGAGGAGATGCGTCCAAACGCTTTTACATTCTAATTGACTGGATAGCCAAGTGGTTATAGCGCTCACCTCATAACCTGAGGGTCGCCGGTTCGATTCCTGACAGGATCGAAACTGGGTCCAGTTGCCATTTGTCATTGGGCTATGAATTAATGATGCTATCTAACAAAAAGGTCAACGTTAGATAGTAACAAGACCCGGGTTTGGACCGTTCCCGATCAAAACGTTAAAAAATGCCACTGGCGCTGAAATACACACAAAAACATTTAAAAATAGCACTAACCAGTCAATCACAAAGCTCCCAAAGTCCTGAGGCTGTAATCCTAAATTAATAGAATGAAATGGACTCCGTCTCTTGGCTACGATGACAGATAGTTTCAATTTCGCTAGGGCACCCACAGTGCAGTGGGAGAACTGTGTTGTCAAACTACAAATTTATGTATATACTTTTTTGCACCATCCTGTATTATGAAGTTTAGGATTATGGATAAGTGTTATTATTATTTTAATAATGGATTCAGTGAATTTTGATAACAATATAATATTATCTTAGGCTGTGAAATGTTGCACATTCACTCCTATGTAAAATTTGCTCCTATTAGGAGGTAATTATTAAAGCAATGACTATTTTATAATGGCTTAATCTTTTAAGATGATATTAGCGGCATTGTTTGATATGCAATTCGACTTATTCAAATTTTTATTCTATCTCCCCAAAAATCTTAAGCCTATGTATCTTTCTTTAAAGCTTGAATCACCTGCCATTTTGTTACCAATTATTCTTTAGAAATGTGGTTTGTGGCATTAAATTTTAGTTGATTAGCCCTTTTAAACGATGTGCATATCGACCTATGCTTACATTTAAGATTTTGTACCGACTCCTTGTGGGCCGTCCCCCGTTGGAGGTAATATCCTCTTCGGCTCTCTAAAAAAAGAATTTTTAGGTCTGACATTCAGTTCCAGAGTTTTATCTCTTCAGACATATTCTGTGAACAATTTTTAACACGTCAGCTGCCATGTATATTTTTGTCCTGATTACCGTAGTGCCACGCACATTTTTTGTTGAAATTCTAGTTATGTGATGTTTTTTGTACTTTTTGAGGTTAGATATGATGACTTTTAACAAAATAAATAAAAATACATGTAACAAAATTGGTGACCGATCGGGTCGGCATTAAATTTTTTTTAAGGAATATTTGATGATATTTTGACGTGCCACCCGATCGGGCCGACACAGCAAAATTAGAAACTATGAAAACAATGCTATATACCAGTAAATTGCTTTTTAAATGATTTTTGGGCACACAACAGATAAGATCAACTCAAGAAGAATGATATATTAGGTGTATTCATCGATATTAAATAATTTTTAATAATGAGAAATGATGCTAGGAAACTATGTCGACCCGATTGGGTCGGCGAAATTGATGCGAATGTTTGAGACACTTCCAGTAGGTTTAGAAAACTGCCGCAACACTATCTAGGAGGCTTGGGATGTACGACATCATATTAGTTCCCCAGTGTTCCGCTAGGTGTCTACCAGCGACATCTATCGGCGATTCAGTCAAACGCTGCACTACTCCGGTTGCCGACACAATCGGGTCAGCAGGTTGCTCCGCCTGACCTACCTATGCCGACCCGATCGGGTCGGCGTGGCAGTTAACGTGTTAAACGATATTCAAGCGAACAATATGTACTTTCCTTTCGATTTTTGATCAGCCGCCATTTTGTAACGAATGAACCTTTTGAAAGGTGGTTTGCAGCATTGAACTCTACTTGATTAGCCCTATATAATGATGTGCATATCGACCTATGCTTACATTTAATATTTTGTACGGACTCCTTATGAACCGACCTCTACTGGGGGGCTAGGAGTCAATAAACACTTCAGAAAGTAGTTTTCTTACATAAGAGTGAATGTGCAAAGTTTGATTCCTCAAACCAATTCGGTTCAAAATATATTTCGTTTCCAGGCTTTTCAGCACCCCAGTATATACAGTATATACTAGCAGTGCTATATTGCACTGCTCACGATGAAAATTAGAAAATTGTATATCAATCTAGTTCATCAAGGAGCCTTTGTCAAACTTAGAGTATTAGTATACAGGCCACATAATATAAGAAAACAAACAGTTACCTATTTGAAAATCGAGTGCAAGTTTGTTTATACCACACAAGTTTTTCAATGAGTTGTTTTTAAATAGATAATGAAGAAGTAAATTATATATTGAAAAATTACAGTTAATTTAATAGATTTTACGTTATTTTTGTAAAAATTGCTGTAGTTCAGTTTCTGTTACTAATTACAACCCTTCTTAATCTTAACCCGAACTAAAATGGCTCACCAAATCTACTACCTCATAAATGAATGCTTAAAGTCTGTTTCAGTATATATATTTGATGGTTTCAATTCCGGTACATCCAAGTAACATACAAATACATCCAAATAATAACACATGGCATTGCTGAACAACTTTGTTTACTATACTCAGCTGCTTTATTTAAATTTATATTCCCATGTTAATCTTATGGACATACACAAAACTTAAGGGCGCCTAGGGTCGTTCCCTTTAGTCTAATCTTCATAAATTTAATTTCTTGCAAAACTACACGCCAAGCACTTTCCAACAACACCTAAATTATTAAAATCAGCCCAGTAGTTTAGGAGGAGTACTGATCACAAAAAAAACCCTAGCGTATTAAATAAGTATCGATAAATAATAGTTTTTTACAAGGTTTTTTTCTTAGTGCATTTAAACTGGGGAAAGTTATTCCTAAATACAAAGGGGGTGTAAAAACCAATTCATCAACCCAACATCAACATCAACATCAACCACTAATTAAGACCAATTACTCTTGCTAGTGTGCTTGCAAATTTTCGAAAAATGTGTGAGAAGCCGATTGGAAAAGTATATAACGAACCACAATATATTTTTGTGATTAACAATTTGGATTTCGCTAGGATAAAAATTTAAATGATGATCTATTTCAATTAACCAAAGAATATTCATGAAAATTTTAGGGAAGAATATGAAACCTCTTTCAGTTTTTATAGATTTAGCTAAAGCGTTTGACACTGTGGATAGAGATTTACATTTAAGAAAGTTGGAATGTATAGGTATAAGAGGTACATCTCTTGAGTGGTTTAGAAATTGAAATTACTTTCTTGATCGATTTCAGTCAACATGACACAGGTAGTGGTGAACTATATTTTTATGCAGACCCTGCTCTTTGAGGGAGGCAGTTGGAGGGAGGGTTACATCATTGAATATATAGCTAACGCAAGAGAAGGCAAGCCTAATGGCCGCCAATAGACTCAAAATATTGACGTAGTTCTGACCGCTCTCGCTAGGTAGCGCCATCAGTATTGTACCTAGTACTGCCCGGCCTCGCTTGGCGCGCTCGGGTAGCCATGGAGGATGGTCGTAGTACTGACTTTCGTCGCTTGGCGCGCTCGCGTAGCCACGGCGGATCATGACCTTGGTAGCGGCTGCAGGTGTTCAACCAAATTATTTAATTTCGCCCGCTCCGCTCCGTCTCCCGCCCCCGCGTCACTGCATCAGTGCAGTCGAGTCGGTCGCGGCAGCGGCGGCAGAACGGGGAGTCAGTCATAACAAACTTTAAATTCACACTTATAATTAATTAATGATTAAGAAGCGATTTTACAAATGCTGTGTTTATTTGCGATGCTTTAAAACGATGCAGGAAACTTATTGTTATTATAATATATTTAAAACTACAATCCCAATATCATAAAATTATATATTTTATGCCACTTGGATGTATCTAAAGTAACACTAGTTTGTAAGTATAAAGTGAAAATTTCACTGTAATGAGAAAAATTTACTAGACCTTTTTAAATGTTCACTATGAAATATTATTTTTAACAACAACAAATGTAGTTTTCGTAATTAATACAATATTATTTTACGAAACAAAACATTTATAACATTGATAAAAAAATTAGAATTTGTATTTACAATCCACTTGCTCAGGAAGAAACTGAATATTAAAGTTTATTTTGAAATAAAGTATCAAGGTGAAATTTAAATGCAGTGTGTCAGCTATCAAGAATATTTTTTTGTTGTGGGGGCTCCTCAACAAGTCCTGTAGGTTGGACCTGGATTAGGTCGTATTGTGGGGCTTTCAGGGGCGAGTGTTGGTAAGACTTGGAGATTAGGAAAAAATTAAGGAGGTGTGTACTGAACAGTCACAATACGAATTAACTCTTGACAAATCTTGGGAAAATTTCCCGTTTGGGGGGGGGCAGTAGGTGGAGGGAGTAGTCAGGGAAGGGATTTATGATGGAGTGGGTGGGGCTATTTTTTGTGGGGAAGGGCTGATTGGTTTCGGGTTGACGTAAACATATTTAATAAAAAAATACAGGTGAAAATTGATTTAACTTTTTACAAATTCTCAGCACAAATTATTTCGGGTGTGTTCAAGGGTTAGGGGGTTATTGGTGGTAGGGTTTTGGGCTTTGGGGGTTAATTATATGAAAGTGGAGAGCTTGGTAGGCTCAAAGGGGTGGGGCAAAAGTATTGATTTAAAAATAACATGGCCAGATATATGAAAAATGCTGAATTTGTTTCATTCATTGGTCGGTTTCGGGGTTGAAAGGGGTCAGAGCTACCTGAGGACGAAAGAGGTGAGATAGGACAAAAGATCAAGTCATACACATACTGATTGCAAATTATCAGGGTTATAGGTAGTACATCGGGTTATATGAAATACATTACCTCGAGAAAATCGCTGGAATTTGGCGAATTTCAAAGATTTTTTAAGTTTATATGCGTTTCAATACAAATAACAGTTATAATATTTACGGCTTCTAACATTCATGCTATAGAGTTGATTTGTACCAAATTCCAACCCTCTTCGTATAATAATAAATCTACTGGAGCTGAAAAACGTCGGGGTAACCTTAGAAAATTGAAAGTTCTAGAGCTACCTAAGGGTGAAGGAGACGAGATAGGGAAAAAAGTCAAAGGACCAAAGTTGTAGATCATGAAAAATCCGTGGCACGTGGTGCAGTCCATTTTTGGATAGAACCTCTAGTTCAGCTGCTACAGCCCTAAAACCAAAAGTACTTTTTTTGAAATTCAAGTTTTCCTCCCTTTGGGGGGGTTGGGGTGGAAATGTTTTGTTTTGACAATTTTTCCTGTGGTTCGACCACCAAAGTAATATTCCATTAAAAAATCCATTAAAAACCATTAAAAAATCTGTCTTTCTTTGTTAATCGGAGGAAACTGTTTTCTTAACACTATCACATTTTTCGAACGCCACGTTTTTACACACTGCAGATGTTAATCGCTTTAATAAAGTTGGAATCGATAGAAGCTTCAAGGTTAAACATATATTTAAGTCATGTGATTTATTTACAATAAACCATTCAACAAAACCATTTATTATGAAGCTGTTTTTAAATTACCTCAAAGCTTCCATTTATTTTAACTTTATTATGTCAATGTTGATAATAGCGCACTCACTCACGACTAACTAGCCAGGATGGCTAACCTTAGCAACAACGAATGTATCTCTGTCCGTCGATCTTCGGAGACTATGTTTGTTGACACGTTCGTATCACTCCATCATTGTTTATCAACACGTCATTGTATATAGTCAGTGATGACATGGACCGCGTCGTCGGCACGAACTCGCAAGTCGTCGCCCTGGCTGACAGGGGGACGAGCCCCTCTATCTCCCCTAAAATATAAAACGGCGCCCTCTTGTCCCAAGAGATGTATATCCATAATAGATAGATAATATATAATTTTACCTTAAATATTCCGGATATTTATTATTACTGGAATATATTAAAATGCCAGTATATTTAAATCACTTAATCTGTATCAATAATTTAGTTATGTGTATCAATATAAAAATAGCATTTTGTAAAACATGAAAATTAACTTGTATAGATGTAAACAAATTGTTTTACCATTACCAGAAGGCGATCTTTTACCAGTAGTCAGGACGGATCTTGTAATTTAAAAACCTAAAGCATATTATTTAAACAACCTCTATGATAACAATAACAGTACCGAAGTCTGTAATAAATAAAGCCAAAGCGTTATTTATCCAGGATTTTAATGGGAAAACCATAAGTCCGACACTCATAAACCCCATACATGTATGTATTATATCTGTCAGTTAAAATGGAGGTAAAATATTGGTTTTGATAAAATTTTCCTAAGGGCACAAATGCTTGAACAGCTAATTATAAAACCATGTTTTGTTAACAGCTGCTGAGCTAGCAGCGCACGTCCTAACTTAGTACATACACCTATTGCCTAAACAATGTTTTGAATATCTAACTTAAAAACAGACTATAAGCTATGCTCCCCCTTTTTATACACATTGTGTGTATTAATAGATAGGAAATAGCAATAGTCGTAATCAATTTTATGTTAAAAAATAAATGAATAAATAATACATAGTGAATAATGATTCACAGTTGAGCAAGTAATGTGAAAGTTCTCGTGTCAGTGCAGTGGGGAGATACCATACATAGTATTACATTATGCAATTAGTTTAAATATATCGAGCTCTTTAATATACACGCGCCTAAAGTATCTCTGTCCGTCGATCTTCGGAGACTATGTTTGTTGACACGTTCGTATCACTCCATCATTGTTTATCAACACGTCATTGTATATAGTCAGTGATGACATGGACCGCGTCGTCGGCACGAACTCGCAAGTCGTCGCCCTGGCTGACAGGGGGACGAGCCCCTCTATCTCCCTTAAAATATAAAACGGCGCCCTCTTGTCCCAAGAGATGTATATCCATAATAGATAGATAATATATAATTTTACCTTAAATATTCCGGATATTTATTATTACTGGAATATATTAAAATGCCAGTATATTTAAATCACTTAATCTGTATCAATAATTTAGTTATGTGTATCAATATAAAAATAGCATTTTGTAAAACATGAAAATTAACTTGTATAGATGTAAACAAATTGTTTTACCATTACCAGAAGGCGATCTTTTACCAGTAGTCAGGACGGATCTTGTAATTTAAAAACCTAAAGCATATTATTTAAACAACCTCTATGATAACAATAACAGTACCGAAGTCTGTAATAAATAAAGCCAAAGCGTTATTTATCCAGGATTTTTAAGGAAAACCATAAGTCCGACACTCATAAACCCCATACATGTATGTATTATATCTGTCAGTTAAAATGGAGGTAAAATATTGGTTTTGATAAAATTTTCCTAAGGGCACAAATGCTTGAACAGCTAATTATAAAACCATGTTTTGTTAACAGCTGCTGAGCTAGCAGCGCACGTCCTAACTTAGTACATACACCTATTGCCTAAACAATGTTTTGAATATCTAACTTAAAAACAGACTATAAGCTATGCTCCCCCTTTTTATACACATTGTGTGTATTAATAGATAGGAAATAGCAATAGTCGTAATCAATTTTATGTTAAAAAATAAATGAATAAATAATACATAGTAAATAATGATTCACAGTTGAGCAAGTAATGTGAAAGTTCTCGTGTCAGTGCAGTGGGGAGATACCATACATAGTATTACATTATGCAATTAGTTTAAATATATCGAGCTCTTTAATATACACGCGCCTAAAGTATCTCTGTCCGTCGATCTTCGGAGACTATGTTTGTTGACACGTTCGTATCACTCCATCATTGTTTATCAACACGTCATTGTATATAGTCAGTGATGACATGGACCGCGTCGTCGGCACGAACTCGCAAGTCGTCGCCCTGGCTGACAGGGGGACGAGCCCCTCTATCTCCCCTAAAATATAAAACGGCGCCCTCTTGTCCCAAGAGATGTATATCCATAATAGATAGATAATATATAATTTTACCTTAAATATTCCGGATATTTATTATTACTGGAATATATTAAAATGCCAGTATATTTAAATCACTTAATCTGTATCAATAATTTAGTTATGTGTATCAATATAAAAATAGCATTTTGTAAAACATGAAAATTAACTTGTATAGATGTAAACAAATTGTTTTACCATTACCAGAAGGCGATCTTTTACCAGTAGTCAGGACGGATCTTGTAATTTAAAAACCTAAAGCATATTATTTAAACAACCTCTATGATAACAATAACAGTACCGAAGTCTGTAATAAATAAAGCCAAAGCGTTATTTATCCAGGATTTTTAAGGAAAACCATAAGTCCGACACTCATAAACCCCATACATGTATGTATTATATCTGTCAGTTAAAATGGAGGTAAAATATTGGTTTTGATAAAATTTTCCTAAGGGCACAAATGCTTGAACAGCTAATTATAAAACCATGTTTTGTTAACAGCTGCTGAGCTAGCAGCGCACGTCCTAACTTAGTACATACACCTATTGCCTAAACAATGTTTTGAATATCTAACTTAAAAACAGACTATAAGCTATGCTCCCCCTTTTTATACACATTGTGTGTATTAATAGATAGGAAATAGCAATAGTCGTAATCAATTTTATGTTAAAAAATAAATGAATAAATAATACATAGTGAATAATGATTCACAGTTGAGCAAGTAATGTGAAAGTTCTCGTGTCAGTGCAGTGGGGAGATACCATACATAGTATTACATTATGCAATTAGTTTAAATATATCGAGCTCTTTAATATACACGCGCCTAAAGTCAATAGGCCAGGTCAAAACTTCAGTTCACTGCGTAACAAAGCGCAATGGTGCACAGTGGAGTAAAGCGCGAATAACATTGTATTAGCAATTGGGCTGATCTTTGTCAGTGACAAAGCTTTCATATAATCCATTCTACAGTTTTCCTTCATTCATATTTGCTTTCATATACCCCTTACTGGTGGTCGGCGTCTCACCTGGTGATCTTAGTAATAAACCAAACAAACTGTTTTACTAAAATTGGTTGAATTTTGTATAAATGACGTTTGGAAAGCTCCAAACAATAATAAAACATTATTGTGAAAGCCGATAATGCACGAGCGATCTTCATAACCTGCTTGTTTAATGTGCCGCTTTATCTCAGTCAGTGCGAGACGCTTGCTGCACAATATATATTTATAAAGTTTCTTTGTCTATTTTAAGTCAATTTATGTGCAATTATAATTTTCTTGCTTAGTTTAAACTTAAACCAGAGTTGGTCATAACAATCAAAATACACACACTAAAAGTTGGTACCTCAAGAAGTTAAAAAGGAATGCCAAATTATTTTTAAAAATCCATACTGATCGACTAATAACAAAAAACAAGGCGAGGAAGGACAAGGTTAAAAAATATGGACGTTTTTGCCGTGACCTAAAGAACCAACATTACAATTTTGTTTGCAGTACTTACTTACGGGAAGATCCGTATATTCTTAAACTAACGTAATAAACAATTTGTATAATTATATAATTTCATTGTGTAATCAATAGTATTTTCCTAAATCAGGCCACTTTTCATATACTGATAATTTACAGCTGGAAGTTATCGTTATTTAAGTAGTTTCAAACAATATTAGTCAACAAATAATTAATTAATAACTAGGCCTTCGCAGCTTTAAATAATTTTACCATTGATTACCTAACCAACGAAATTACTTTCATTTTGTATTTTTCTCCGGGCTCTGCCCCACGGCGCGGCGGCGGCGCGGTGTGAACAGCTGGCTGGCACGCTGGGCTGATAAGTTTGGTGTAGGGGGGAGAGGGGGGGAATATGCATCAGCGTCTACGCGCCTGCCATTCCGTCTGGGACAGGTAGATAAGTAGTTCGCCTAATCGCTACCAGGGGCAGCACGATACTGCCCCTGAATTAACGACCGCTCTCGCCAGAGCGCGCTCAAGTCGTTGCTCACAATCCGTTGCCCGCGGTTTTACTTCTATTGCGTTAGCTATATATTCAATGGTTACATTAACGCGGAGATGAATCTCCTTGCTGTCAAGTGATGGTTCGAAAATAAATTGACAGTAAACTTGTCTCAAACTAAATGCATGCCTGTCCCCCTCAGAGCAGTCTCAAACCCAGTAGATTTAGTCCTAAGATTGCACAGTTGTGGTATCGAGAATGAATGTGACAGTTGTGGGAGTGTTGATGTGTGAATGAATCTAAATATTTGGGCGTCGCGTTTGATTATCAGCTTAGGTGGTCTGGGCACATTGACCTTATCAGGAATAAATTGCGTAGATTAATATTATTTTCTCTAATCTCTCAAGAATATTACCTATACCTCTCATAAAAAGTGTGTATTTTGCATATATACAGTCTATTTTACAATATAGGAATTTAGCTTGGGGTGGATACAAAAGTACTCTTAAGCCAATTCAGAAGTTGCAATAAACAATAATCAAAGTTGCCCTTCGGAAGCCGTTTCGTTAGCCCACTGAAAGCCTTTTTGATGAATTTTAAGTTTTTGATCTAAAGCAACTTTATGTGAGAACATTGTTATTATATATCTTTAAAAATATATTAACCACTTTTAGCCAACCCACTCATAAGTACCCCTCAAGATCTACCGTAAGTACTGGCATTCAGTTTCCAAAAAAATTACAAAACCATTAATCGAACGTCCGCCCATCATATTGCCAGTAATACCTATTCAAAATTACCAGCTTATCCAAGACACCCTGAACCTTGCAACTTCTCACGTTATAAGAAAATGGTAAATAAGTGGTTAGTTGACACTGGCCATTTGCAAATTGATCATTTGTTTACATCTTTATACTCATGATCCGTATAACTCAATCAACTGTTCATGCTTGCATACGTGTGCGAATGTGAAGCGAATATGTTGCTCTGTTGTGTGCATGAGGTAAGATCTAAGCCCGGGACCACTATAACTTTTCGTTTTGGGGCCCCCAGAAGCCAAAAACACTATTCGTTCAAAATTTTATATATATATATATATGTGTCTGTGAGCACGATAGCGGCCGCAAAAATGGTCCGATCTTAATGAAATTTAGTACAGACATGTAAAGTGGTAATCCCTCGGACGAGTTCGTAAACCAGCCCGATCGGACCACCGGAAGGGGGGGTAAACCCACCAAAAAATGGGTTTTTTGAGTTTTTTACATAGGAAAATAAAATTTATCGAATTTTCGTTGGCACCATTGAATTCAGCTCAAAAAAACAAACAATCTAGTATTTTGAGTCACTGCTCTATGTCCAATGGTTACCGAGATATTGAAAGTGGTAAACACAGTACGTTGTCCCAATGTTAACCTTATGGGAAATAAGTAAAATTCTACTTCTCGGTTATTTCTCAACATATCTTGATAAAACTTGGTAAATGGCTTTTTCTAGTTCATATCTACTAAATATTGAATTAAAACCACCCAGTTTTAATATACCCGTAGCAGCAAACCTGCATACTCATTCCCCATGTTATTCTTATGGAGCTTACCAAAACATGTCAAATCTCGCTATGTTGGATTGAAATATGTTGTTTTGCATTTGAAATTCGCTGAGTATGCAGGTCTGCTGCAACGGGGGTATTTTGTTTATTTCTTCAATGAATGATAAGGTTTTTTTGTTCTTAATTGTAAACAGTGCTTAAAGACTGACTGAACTCAATTCCCTCGCACGGGCAAACAGGCAATATTTCCAATTATAAAATTAGTTATAATTGTAATGCATTGTCTTGTATTTAATTATGGAAATAAAACATTCATTCTTTCATCACTGAAACGCCAAATAATTGTGACAGGGACAAATAATTGTAATAAAAAAAATTGTCAGGGACGCCTTCAGGAAAAACAATAACTCCAATGCACTGCCGAAATAAAGATGGTGCCACATTACTAATTTATGGTGAATTATATCTAAACTAAATGTAACTTTCAATCATCATCAGGCCCAAAGAGTATTGGGCCTGATTATTGGTGTGACCAATGGAAATCGATCGACATGTTCCACCATTTGTGTATATTTACTATCTTGTATGTAAATACTAAATACAGTATTTTAAGTGTTGCAAGATGTTTTTATTTACACCCAGTGTTCTATGATTATATAAACTTTTTTTATTTTTCCTACTATCATATACTAAAATATTTCATGACATTTCCCAGGCACCCTGTATATGAATATACGTATATACATATGTAGAATGTAGAGCTTTAGTGTCTTTAAGTATGTTATATTTCACTAATAAAACAAAGTAGAGTGGATTTTTTTTGGTTATGTCATGTCTCCATTTTCTGTTTACTATGTTACCTTTACCATCTGCACCAAATGGCTAATACACTTTGTTAAATACCCTGGCCTTGTGTCAATTAATATCTAATAACACATATTGATTCAGCTTGGCGCTTAGACCACTGTATTACATTTATTAATGGGCAACTTATATTTTAGTTAATAAAAATATTAGGGGTGTGCGAATAGTGATTTTTTGGTTCGAATCGAATCGAATCGAATAGTTTATAACTATTCCGAATATCGAATATTTTCGAAACGAATATTTATGTCAATGGTTATTCGTACAAATGAGATCAAATTTTAAATCGCAGCATGTAAGTATAAATACCCTTTTGCAACAAATCTGTATACTCAGCAAATTACCAAGCTTTTTTTAGCAACTATTCAATAATTAATATAATGTTATCAAGCCAAAAGTGTTATTTCATTGTGTTTTTTTACTCTTGTCCTTACTTTCTCCCTCCCCTCCCTGTATTTATCTTATTTAATTATTAATAGCATTATGACCAGTCAAAATAATATAGGTCAACTATCAATTACTAAGGTACACAAAGGTACAACTAATCAATTGTTAAGAATTTAGAAATTTATTGATTCCCCTTAAGCATAGGTAATATTCATTTGAATAAGCATAATTAGGCCTATGGTAGCAATTTCAGGATTTCGCTACTTAACAATTCCTTTTCATTTTACTGCAACCTAAATTTGTCCACTTTTAGGCCTCTGCATCCCTTTGTTCCTTTTCCTTTTAATGAACCAATAAATTATTTGATCAGGGACTAGGCTTAAGGGATAGACCAAAGAATTACATATAAAACTTGGTTCACCAACTACTTCATATTTGAAGAAAGCCTTACAATCTTATTTGTGCATTAATGCCTGAGAACAAAGATTTTGATTCTCCTAAAGTAGGCCTAATACTATAAAATAATATCAAGTCAGACCAGTAAACTTAACCTAAATTTTAAGATAATTTACAATTGCCATTTTCTTACAACAAAGTTTATTTGTTTTACTTTATAAACAGCAAGAAACTCATTAATTATTATCATAGGCTTAAGTTGTCAAACCAACATTGTACCGTTATCTAAAAATGACCATTTTAATCACGTATCAAAACAAACGCTCCGCCGGATTCGTCAGATTTCAACAAAATAAAACCAATTTTTGATCATTCAACGTTTATTTCTACGTAATTGCTTATTTGAAAAATAAAGAAATTTGAGTGATTGAAACAAACACGTGTTAGACGTTCTCGAGTTATTGTTAACAAATTAAACTTCAAAAGCAAAAGCAGACCAAGTTTCGAACGACGACGAAATTCGAAAACGAAAAGACAAATAATAAACAGGTCCGCCAATTCTTTGCCAGCCCAAAATTATTGTACTTCATCGTATCAAAGTTGGAAGCGATGGTGATCCCGGATTCCGTTTAAGATATTTACGGCCTGAAAAAGTCGTACGAAACACCAACACGACTATTTATTTATGGGGTATTTACGGGATATTTCGTTTTGGGTTTTGGCAACTGAAGACGACTCTGGACACTGTCGGTCATCGGTGAACTCTGATTGGTCTTGATTGCAATAATTCTCTCTTTTACCAACTCAACTGATGTTTCGTCATCGGATACTGGTCGAGACAGAACTGATGAAGGATGGACTAATATTTGTTATATGATATAATGCTGTGATACTAGAATTTGTCTTACGAAAAAATTCGTTGTCGCGTCGGGTGTTGTGCAGTATGTTAACGTAAGTACTGCACGATTGATCAACACGACAGAGGGAATTTGGTGGCATAACTGCGATGTCAGTATTATTTTACAGCAGCTATTCGTCTGCTGTCTGTCCACGTGAGGACGCAACTGTTTCTGATGTAAAAAATGGATTCGTAGTTGTTTGTAACTAAAAAAACGTACTTTTATTTTGAAAATGGGAACGTTTTCACCTACTTTTGATCTTATGCCAGTCCTTTAAATATTCGATTCGGTCATATCGAACTTCTTTGCAATCTCGAATCGAATCGAATATCACGATATTCGATTCGAAAAAGTTCGAAGTTCGAATATTCGCACACCCCTAAAAAATATTCATTATGATGAATAAAAATACATGTATTATAAACTTGAAAACATACAAATAAGGGACAGTTTAGAGTCTAATTAAATGTGGTAGGTAAAGTTCTCTTAACCCCTTAACAATGACGCACACGTTATTCCATGGTAGTATTCTCTACACACCATGGCGACGCACGGAATATCACATGCAACACTCTTGTTTCATTAACCGCGACGCCCGAGGTTATACGGATTTGACGTTCTCAGCTGATTTGTTTCAGTTGTTGGTACAACTGTTCTGCTTTTTACCAATGCTACAACTGTACATTTGACCTGAGAAGTGGCAGACCGTTTGGTGCTGCGTGCTAGAGTATTTTTCTGGAACTACCTCCAGGCCATGAGCTCTGCAGTATCAAATGTATTGTTGTTTTCGTCGCGTTGAAATGAAAACATCGTGTGTTCACATTGATCGTGTAATTAAACTACGTGCTACTGATCAAGTCGAATCCGCAGCGTGCCAACTTACGCCACGGTTAAAGGGTTACTGAAGTCATTTTTAAAGAAAATGCTTTATAAATGATCATTGCAAACGGTAATAATAATGCCAGCATTTATTGAAAATACCTTTTATTAACAAAATTATTTAATACAAACCATCTATGACATGCTCGGAATGAATTTAGGAAATGACCAATTTTAATATATGGAAAACAATATTAAAACATTGTATAAAATATTAACATCGAATACAATATATACATACACGTTTAATGGTAGACAATGATCATATACACACATGGCATATATTCCACTGACATTACAACCCCTCAGTCTACTGAGACATAATTACTTGTTTTTATATCTGCTGCAGCAAAAGTACAATGTAAAATTTTGTTTTTGAACGTATATAAATGCTACAGTATGTGCTATCGTTTTTTATAAAAAAAAGGGGAAAATACACACTAAACATTTTAAATGAAGGAAGAGATTCCTGGATGCAACATAATTGACGATATCATATACAATTCCTGTAAGAATTATTCCAAATCTTCTAAAAAAAAATATTTCATTTCTGATAATAATTAAAGTTATTCAAATTAATTTATTATAAAACAACACAAATAAAATATAACTAGATAAAAATTCATTATAACATAATATTTTAAATGCTACTATATGACCAACATTTTCTTATAATTCATGTCATTAAAAATACTGAAAGCAAAAAATGCTCATAAAAATAAATAAAATTCAATTTTAATTTAGTTAATTTTATATCTTTACCATCCAAAACAATTTTCTCTCTGATCACCCAGTGCTCTACACACATTTGTTTGAACATCGCTCAATTCATGTGCTTTTACATTCAGTTTGTTCAAAATGCAGAATAATGCTCACCATAAGCTCTTAATTTGTCTTTTCAAGAAGCATCTTACATTTCTCAGTCCACACAATTCCCTCACTATCACAACTCGTTGCTTACAACTCAGTCTTCTTCGGTTTCCCCTTCCTGTCGTAACCCTTCAGTTCTGATGTGGCAGATTTGGCGATGTACTTGATGAAGTCATCAACTTCCCGGCCACCCTGAAAAAAACACATTCATTTACCCAATCAACTACCACAACAGAATGCTTGATGACCTACTATCAAAACAACCGTTCACTATCCTCTTGCTTTTAATTAAATAACAAAATGATGTGCAATATATTTTGTTGGCTACAGACAGCTTTGTCAATATGCAGTAACCTTCCCTCAGTTCCCTCATATTAAGAAAAACAATTATTGTCAAAGATTGATTTTGTTTGTAGGAGATTTAACCCTTTTAAAAACCATTTTATGACAGTTAAACTGCATTGTGATTTAATAATTTTCATTGAGATTACAAATATTCATTAAACAGGGTGTCCACAAAAATTTCATCATAATTTTCCCTGACTTTCCCTGACCACAGGCCACTAATTTCCCTGACTCAGGAACTTTTTACCAAGAATTTTTGGCAAACATTCTAAACGATACTATGAAGTTTTACATGTTATAATAAAAAAAACACTATATCACTATGGGTTTTTTTCCTATTTCATTGTATGAACACTACATAAGATCTAAACCAAAGTACAATTTCTCTGTTTGAAAAAATACATTAGATACATTACTTTGAAATGGCGACCTATCCAGGTAATGTAATACAAAATTCCGGGTGCTTTGACTTTGAATAACCTGTTTTCGGTTGTTAATGCACGCTTCAGAACAATGTAAGCTACTTCGATTTTTGTAACTAACAATGGATCAAGAATAAGGTAGTCTTAATTTTCCCATGTATTTCTAATGAACAATTCTTGTTTTGTTTAGATTTTCAATATTGCAAGAATGGTAGTTAGCTTCGCTGATCAATACAGCATACAGCTGATCAATCTCTAACAATGGTTTCATTCCCATTGTTAGAGATTACATTCATATTTTTGTTTACTTATTTAAAAAAATGTGTTACTGTTGCATAGAATTTAAATTTAATTTAGGCTTGAATAAACCTTGTGTTAAGGATGAACATACAGCTAGTCAGAATAATTTAAAATAAACATCAAAAACAGGGGAGGAAAAAAGAAAACCTAGCTTCCTCCTTCCCATAGCTGGCCTTCTACTCCCCCCACTTTTTTCCCCTTCCTTGATTTACTATATTTATTTATTTAAAGTACACATTAACAACAAGTTTTCAATATAATTTATTACTATTTACTCTTAAAAATGTTTAGGAATTTTCTCAATATTACAAAATTTTCTAGATCTAGAATAAATAAGTCAAGATGTTGTGTCTTAAAAAGATATTCTTGTTGAAACAATAAAAAAAATGGTTCATTGAATAGCAACACTTGATTAGACTGTTTGATTATTACTATTATTAGTAATTTCAAATCAAATGAATGTCAATTACAATTAAATTCATACAAAGGTGAAACAACGGTAACACAGAGATAGAAAACATCCATCACTGATGCCAATTACCATTGTAATTTTTCAGCATAATTTCTTATTTCCCTGACTTTCCCTGACCAAACATCAAATTCCCTGACTTTCCCTGACCAAAATATATTTCCCTGACTTTCCATGATTATCCCTGACTTTCCAGAATGTGGACACCCTGTTAAAATTTTTGCATTTTCATAGCTAGAAATCTTCGAATTTCGCTCCTTACTGTGATACAATGTGCTCGGTGAGGGAGCAAGACATTACTTGTGCCTACCTCGTATCGCACAGGGTTGGCCTTGTTGTCCTTGGGAGCCCAGTAGATGGTGGGGAATCCTCTCACTTCGTACGGCCCGGAGACGTCATTGTTGGACGCATCCATCTTGACAATCTCTACATCCTCGTCCTTCATCTAAACATACAACACAAGGTCTTTAGCGTTGATAGGCAATATGTTACAGGTACTTTGTACCAAAAGGAATGTCAAGCATTGACAAGCAGTGTTTCCATTACAGCTCTGAACTGCAGAGCATACTTTTTAATAGGCAATTTATTTAATGGATCTATATAGCTCATGTATTTAATGTATGGTAGCAGTTATTTCACTCAGTACAACTAAAGTCCTTAAGCCATTAAAATTTGTTTTTCCAAAATATGCAGCAAGTGTCACAGATGTTTCATGTTTCTCATGAACCAGTGACTCCTTTTAGGTCAACAAATCAATTTCATAATTTATTACCAGCCACACCAACAATCGTGTACCTTTTCGACCTTGTTCGATCTTGTTTCTTGTAGCGAGTAGTTAACCTGTTGATCTACAAAAATAGTCACTGAGTTTGAACACAGCTATTTAAATTGCCTCATTTATCCCAAACTCACAAGCTCAGACCCCTTAAGACTTGGCTTTGACTTTGTATACAGATACCCATATCTACAGTGACCTTATGGTGATTTAAAAATATCTCCCAATAGAAAGAAAAGCTCTTGGCTAGGCTCGTAAGCAATTAATTATAAGTGAAAGTTTTATAGCCCTAAATTGTGATAAAAAATCCAAGGCTATATTGAAAATCAAAAATTTTGACAAATTTAATTTTATTAAAATTAACGTTAAAAAAATACTTCTATTTTTTTAAGTTCATAATTTGTCAAGACTATTGTGCTTTTGAAATGTTTATTTACCTGACTTTGCGGCAACATTTTGGATTTCCATTATTAAATCAAGTTTGCTAGAAATTTGAATTACTTCGTTGGTTCCACCCAACATATTGAACATAACGTACCTTCTCTCCCAACTCGTCATAGACAGGAGCCAGTTTCTTGCAGTGTCCGCACCAAGGCGCATAGAACTCAATCAGTGTGTCCTTGCCGTTGTTGGTGACCACTTCGTCAAAGTTCTTCGCCACGGCGACCTTCACGGGGCCACTGTTGTCCTCAGGGATCGGCTCCGACTTGAGGTAAGGCTCGAGGCTACCGTCCTTCAAATCCTTCAGGAACTTCTCAAAGTTCTCAATGCTGAAAATATGTCAGAAAATTTGTGTAAACTTCCTAAATTTTAATACCCCCGTTGCAGCAGACCTGCATACTCAGCGAATTTCAAATGCAAAACAACATATTTCAATCAAACATAGCAAGATTTGACATGTTTTGACAAGTTAGCTCCATAAGAATAACATAGGGAATGAGTATGTTATTTTAGACTATTAAACATTAGATCTCATCTAGATGAAGCCATAAACCAAGTTTTATCCAGATATGTTGAGAAATAAGCGAGATGTAGAATTTTTCTTATTTCCCATAAGGTTAACATTGGGACAACGTACTGTGTTTACCACTTTCAATATCTCGGTAACCAATGGACATAGAGCAGTGATTCAAGATATTAAATTGTTTGTTTTTTTGAGCTGAATTCAATGGTGCCCACAAAAATTCGATAAATTTTATTTTTCTACGTAAAAAACTCAAAAAACCCATTTTTGGGGGGGTTTATTCCCCTTTACCCCCCCCTTCCGGTGGTCCGATCGGGCTGGTTCACGAACTCGTCCAATTGATTACCACTTTACATGTCTGTACCAAATTTCATAAAGATCAGACCATTTTTGCGGCCGCTATCGTGCTAACAGACACATATATATATGACAAAGAAAAATTAAATGTCAAAGAAGATTTATGGATATTTCTAAAGAAAAAAGAACATCCTAACAAACTTTTAAATTCAACTCACCTTTCACAAGGAAATATAATTTTTGAAAAAATTTACCAATTAAGAAGTAAAAATTTCAAATAAATTATATATAATTCAAAAATGTATTGTAAACTGTCTGTTAATTTAACATATGTTAACTTATTTGTTTATTTATATTATTTTGAAATAGGTTATCTATACATGACTTGAAAATGAACTAATGTATCGAAACTAGTCGTCGAAATAAAAAATGTTTCAAAAAAGGGTACTTTGTTTCTTAACTTAATAATGTTAACTAAAATAATATATATATATATATAAATTCGAACGAATGGTGTTTTTTGCTTCTGGGGACCCCAAAATGAAAAGTTAACATGGTCTCAGACTTAGGTCTTACCATGAGTACTACCGTAATAGCTTATTCCTTTAAGGAAATTCGCTAAAATGCAATGCAAATAATGAAAAGAATATTATATATCTCTAAATGTGATAACAATAAAATGGTAAACCTAAAACTTAGTTAATTAAATTCAAAACTGATCTTATAATGTTATTGAACTTTACAAACTTAAACGACATGTAGGCCTATTATCTACACTTTCAGTCACACCATAAAGTGGGTAAAGTGTACACGAGTGAAGTTTAAAATAAATTTTCTTAGACATACTAATAATTTGACGTTACAGTAGTGATGCGCAATACATATCGTGTCGGAATATCGCGATACACAGGGGACGATACAAAATTTCAGTACGACATTTTGAAAACGATATTCGATCCCGTATTGGCACATAGAGGCGATACTTTTGATAATTTACGGAGTTTTCGATATTTTCAAGTTTTTATGGGAAATCCGCTTATTTCTCAACATATCTTAATAAAACTTGGTATGTGGCTTCATCTAGTTTAGATCTACTTGATTATGGTCTAAAATCCCCCATTTTGATATTTCAATGGCAGCACCTCAGCACCTGCATACTCATTACCCATGTTATTCTTATGGAGAATATTCTGCATGCTTATTTATGAACATAAGTACATTGAAAAATCTTGATGTGAGGCACCATTTTAATTATTTATTGAAGTATTTGGAATTTGCTGAGTATGCAACGGGGGTATTACAGTATTTTGTTGCCCGTTATTTTAAACTGTTTAGGACAATACGATTCGATACATATCGTTTTCGATATTTAGGGCGATACGATACAGACGATAAGATACACACCTGTGATACGTACCGTATAGCCGTATCGCAATACTTTGCCGTATCACACATCACTACATTACAGGCAGCTATTGTTTTCCACAAATAAGGTGATTATTGCTATATGTGATAAACAATGTGCATGTTTAACAAAGGTTGTCTAGCTTCCAGAAGGCTAATCCTAAACTCGTGACGTCAACAGTACTCCCTTTATCGGTTTTATCCCAGCTTTATTAGCCAATTGGGTAAAAATATAGCCTCAATTGATGAGACAGTAATAAGTACCTTCTGATTGGCCAAAATACATTTAGTACCTGATGGAGGTTACACACAAGCGGCATCTTTCTGATAGGAATGAGTGTGTTACTATCCAATATGTTACTATGAACGTGTTCGAATATGTTCAACTGCATACATATATGCATAGGAGCTGAGCTGTCTCTAACATCAAGTTTTTACACAACTGGATTTTCAATTTTCTGCACTGCGTCAAAAGGTGTGACCGAAGGTGTTCATAGATTTTAACATGATTTAAGGTTTAGTCCTATATCTTGCACAATTAACTTAATGTTTTTAAAATGCCAACATTTTATGGGCTTCATATTTATTTGCTGATTTGCTTTTATGTTTTAAGAGGTCAGCAGTTTTATTATTCTAAAAATAAACTGGAAAACAATCTACTATGAATAAACTCAGCATCTGGCAGTCACCAATCACTGTACTGGGAGGCCCTTTTTTACCGTCTATAAAGAAGTAACTTGAAAGCTGTTTACATTATGGCTTATTGAATAAAATGATATACTATTATATATTTTCTTTTTCAGGACATAATAGAGAACAATTATACAATATTGATAGATGCCCAAAAACTGTTTAACTGTTTACTCATAAAAAAAATTGCTCAAAGGACTACTAGAAAGTCATTTGCCAGTGGAGAAGTTACTTAAAAGGCTACTCTTTAGTTGTTTGTCAGATGCAAGGTTCATTTAGCCTTGATAGTTTGAATTTGATAAATAAAAAACAGAATTACTATAAAATGAAATATATGACTGCATTTAATTTCTAAAAGAAGCTAGGTTACTTTGTTTTTGTTTAATAATACGTTTGCAACTCTCAAAAAACCTTTTGACTCACCTGAACTCGTCCTTCATCACGTATTTCTTCTTGTCCGCGTCCCTGGCCAGCACGAGAGGCTTGTCGGTCGGAACGTAGTCAAAGCCGAACTCGTTCAGCTCGTGCTGGAAGTCGTCCTTGGCGCTGATGGCAAAGGTGAAGTCCTTGCTGAAGTCCTTCGCGACCTTCAGAATGCGGTTCCTCCAGTAGTTTGTTCCTGAGAGATCATTCAGATACGTGAGAAGGCCAGTTGTGTCGTTTGGAATGTTAAAATTGAGGACTAGGGAATGGTATTATCTGTATCTCAACCACAGAGAAGTAAACATACAGAGGTAAAGATCTTATGGAAATGCTGTAACGGGTACGGATTAGTTCCCACTTGCGCCGTAGTGTAGCGTGAGCGTCGCAGAATCGGTTCTACAGTCGCTATCTTAACTGGAGAAGTCCTTATCTTATCTCGACGCCAGATTTCATATATACAAACATCATTTGGTCTTGACCTAGGTACCTACAGACAGAGAGCGTTTCTGTCAACCACGGTAACCTATTTATTGGATAGTAAGGTGACCACACGTCCCATTTTGAACGGGACAGTTTTTGTTTTTTAGCGTCCTTTCCCGTTGACTTGAAGAAATCGCTCGGGACGACCATTTGTCCCGTTTTGGCATATTTTATGCAAAAATATTCTTTAAATGTCATCGACTCTTAAATAAAGTTTTCTTCAACTCTTTTGAAAATAGATTTTTTGTATTTTTTTCTTTAAATTGGTATAAATTGATAGTTCAAATTACCAAACTCGTTTGAAAAATAAAATCTTATTATATTGAAATTAATTATATAATTATATTTAACTTATTACGATTTTATGATAATTTTTTTGTAACATTTTCACCTCCTAATCTTTAAGTTGATGAACATTTAGTTGTTCAACTTATCTACTACAAGTTTAATACGGTCAGGTAAAAAATAATAGAGAATTATAAAGAATTAATAAACAGACAATTAGTGATGTATGATCTGTAAAATTTATTACAGTTTGGTTTATGAGTTTTCATCGTTATGTTCTATTTATATTCACTTATTTTGTCTATTAAAATGAATAGGCTGTTGTATAAGTAAATTTGATGTATTAAGTGAAAAAAATACAGGCTATAATTTTTGCGCCTCAAAAGGATTGATATAAAAGTTCTGTTTCGAAATTAAATTTTATTACCTTGTCATGTTATGTACAGTATATACAGGGTGTCCGGAAATAATGGTAAAATATTTGATTATTTGATAGTAGAGGTAAATATAAGAAAAATAGTTTATAAAAACATAGGTCTAAAAGCGCTTCGTTTCCCGTCTTTGTGTCTGTTTGTGATTTTTACATATTTAATCATATCTCACGAACCTCTTAACGTATAAACTTCAAACTTGGTATATGGATGACCACTATTAATGACTATTTTTGTAAGAAGTATATCATTTCTACTACCTACTATTTCAAAATGGCGACTGTTTTTATTTTCAAAGATAAATATCATAAAAACTTAAAAATTTTACAAAAATTATACCAGAGACAAAAAAGTTGCAAATTTATGTAATGAACGCTGATATTAAGATTATGATGATCGGACAACTAATAACGGATAAATTTTAACTTTTCTGAATAAAAACATTGTTTTTAGACATACAGTTTGAAATTTGCATGTTTTTATTCGGAGAACTATAAATTTCACAATTATTTGTGGTCCAATCATTATGATCTTAATATAAGCGTTAAATGGATAGAGTTTGGAAACTTTTTTGTCTCCTGTATAATTTTGCTAATATTTACGGTTTTTAAGATATACCTTTGAAAACAAAAAGCAGTCACCATTTTGACATGATACAAATTAGAAATTTGATACTTCTTAAAAAAAATAGTTCTTAATAGTGGTCATCCATACACCAAGTTTGAAGTTTGAAAAATCACAACCAAGTGACCAAGTAACCAATATTTCACTAAGTGTTGAATATGTAAAAATCACAAACAGGCACACAGATGGAAAACAAAGCACTTTAGGACCTATGTTCATACTGTATGATTTGAATAACAGAAAAATGAATTGATGAGTATGATTAATTTATAGTACATTAATTACTTTCCGTCGTATTTTTAATCTTTTTGCAGTTGCTTACATTCAATTGCAGTGCAATATAACAGTGCTGCATTACGCAGTACAGTCACTTGCGTATAACTACATTAATATTTTTACATTAGTTTAATAGGTAGTCAAATAAAGGTTTATTTGTTCACACCCACTCATCAGTTCAAAACTTGCAATTAATTAGACATATTAAAATCTTTAAAATAAAAGAAAAGTTTAATTCACGGCTATTCTTTTTAAATAGTCAATTTGCCTAGAAATAATAATCATATGTGATTTTTTATGTTTTATCTTAAATATGATTTAATGATAACATACAATGGCAGTCAGCGTGTTTTAGTTAACCTACTCAACTATTGAGCGGTCTATCCACCTCTATACTCTATTCCACGTTCAAATTTCAGTATAGAATTTCTATAAGCAATGTGTACATTTCAAATGAAAATTTAAATTCTACGAGCCAAATTATACAGGGTTCGGCAAAAGTCTGGAATATACCTATAAAAAACTTCTATATTATTTAATTTGGTGTAATGAAACTTTGCAGTTGTGTATCAGTCATAAATAGAAATATTTCCACATGTTTTATTATCTTTTGCGTTGCTAAGGGACGTCCCCCTGGAGGTCTTGAAATTCTTAAATGTAAGCATACGTCGGGTTGTGCCTCATTTTAAAGGTCTTAATTAGTAGATCATAACAGCTCAAACCGCATATCAAAAAGGTAATTCAATTAGAAGTTACAGTTCCTCAATGATTTTAGTGTAACAAAATTATGTAGAAGCTATTTTATTTATTCCAGACTTTTTTCCGAACCCTGTATAAAAATCAACTGGTAATTTTGTGATCACATGCTTTGGATGCAATAAACAAGTGCAAGCCATAACATAATAACACTCTCCCATGTGGACTGTAAGGTGAATTCGGAAAGTGAAATGAATTGAGTTCAGCCATGAATTAAAGAACGTTGTGCTCAGTTTATCAACAGCTGTTTGCTGTGGAGTGCTGTTATCAATGGGACGTGATAATGATAAGGGAGACTGTGGTGCTCTCTGTGGGAGTCTCTGCGAACTACTACTGTTTAGATACATTCCGTCTAAACACAAGCACTCTTCAAGCGAAACATTGTTTTGACCTCTGTATACCACTTCTCTGTGATCTCAACCTTAAAAGAGACTGCACTACCTGCCGCCTTTTCGGATTTGATCCACAAGAGCAATTTTAGCCCTCAAATAGTTGTTAAACCTTTACTTTTGGCTAAAAAATTACAAATTTGAAGTCAACTTAAAGGTTACATAAATATCTATAGAGATGTGGGATTAAATTAGATACAGTTATGAATTCATAACAAAATACACGTAACTGATTCATGGAATTGAAGGTTATCATGTAAGTTTCGTTCAAACTTATGATGAAATTGAAAAGTTACGTGTTGTTACCTTTTAAAACAAAAGATAGAACTTAAAAATTGTTGAGAACAGAAATATTTTTACTGCTGATTCTGGAACACTTAATACCTAAACTTTCAGTTAGGAACATCAATTTAATCTTTTTTTCCTGTGCCAATCAAAGCTATTAAACATTTATGATTTTAAATAAATGAAGAAAAGTTCAACGTTCAACTGTTGGTACCTTTGGGATTCTTCACGTAGTCAACACCGTAGTAAGCAACCACCAGAGGAGTGTTGAAATCAGCATTGTTGTCTCTGGTTCTGTGTCCGACCAATCCATGACTGTGACAAAACCACAAAAAAATTACTCAATTTGCCATTATTACAGGATGACAACTATTTTTAAAATATGTAAGAGGAGAATTTGCATTTTTTATTTAAAGAAGAAAATCTAATATCAACTTACGTGTTTTTAAGGATCCAGGTTTCAATTTCGTTCTTACTGGCACTTCCCTCATATGTGACTGAGCTGGGTTCAAATTTGTTCTGCAAGTGCTTGGGTCGGAACAAGACAATGCCGTCCCTGGAAAAAAGCCAAGAATATAAAAATATGGTTGTTCAAATATATGTTTGTTACACATCACATGTCTGTCAAACCAGATTTTCTAATTTGTTCCTGATCTGATTCTGTTCTGCTGAAAAATAAAAATTATAGTTTTTCTTGTACTTTATAACTGATTTCACTTTTAATTTTCTTATAATAATACATGACGGTGTCAGATTGAACCATGCTTTACAAAAAAAACAAAAAAAAACAAAGAAATGTAAAACATAATAATGAATTGGAGAAATTTTGTGGACAAAATGACATAGACCGCACCTTGTTAATTAGAAAGTTTGAAACGTATTATGTGACAACCTTCCTCAGGAAACTCAGGTTAGCGCTTTATTGTTGTTTAAGGGTGAGGACGCAGGGTGTATATATGTATATATATATATATGACTCAATTGCTAAAGATAATGTTTCACTCAAAGTAGTCAGAAGATTCAATAACCACTTTGCTAAGTCCATTAACATGATTTATGAACAAGATATATTCAACAAAAGAAACCTGGAAAAGGAATGTTTTGAAAATTAACTAACTTTATCACATAAATCAATTGAAAATTGTAACGTTGGTTCTTGGCAGAATAAAATGTTGCATGACCTTATTGTTGTTGGTATTGGAGACTAGGGGTAATCAACTTTCTGAGTTATTGCAAATGGATCGTAGTTTATCATAAAGCACAGAACAATGATGATTTCAATAGAATGCAACTCTAAACTAACTAAAGAATGATTGTTATAAGTATATAACTTAAGTTATAATATATTTAATATCTCATGAAATGAAGTAAAACGGAGGACTTTTGGAGGGCCCTGCAGAATTTGGGAGGGCTCAGCGACATTTCTTGGCATGGTGTTATTTATGAAAAATGTCATTGTAAATCAATAAAATACAATAATCTAAAGCAATTTAGTCATAAATAATTGATTCAAATGTATTTATCAAGCGATTTTAAGTTACAACTGTTTTTCAAAATAACTTTGGTCATCCTTGCATCTAATATAAAATCGATCAATCAATCAATAAAAATATCTTTATTCATCATCTGTACATAATTGGTACACTGAAGAGAGTCAATTTTACATATATGTACATAATTTAAATAACAAGTAATTTTAATATTATATAAAAAATTTATATCGTAAACCAAACATAAATTTGAAAATCTTTAGTAATTCACAGAAAATAAAAACTATTAGCCTATTTACAAGAAGAAGAAATTACTCAAAATTTACAAAAATAAAATAGTTTACTTCATCTAGTTTTAGATAAAAAATTTCACATTTTGCTTATAGGAGTTGATTGACTGCTCTTTAAGACTCGCCGAGAGTTCAATGACGGACCAAAATAGGCGAAACCCCTCTTGCCAAACTTGCAACTTATCCTCAAGAAAGAGGAGATGCTTGTCTTGCTGGATGTTACACAAAGCGAAATCCTGCCGAAGGGAGAGTTTGTCACAAAGGTACTGAGGTTCTCCAACAGAGAGAGCCTTGTGGACCAAACAGCAGGTTAGCACTCTACATACGGCATCCATGGGGAGTAGATGGATAGCCTCCCCGAGAGGTGACATATGACAACAGCGGCTGGGGCAGAATACGAACCTAATGGCGCTGTTCTGGATCTTTTGTATTATCTCCATTTTCTCTTTAATGATACTACTGCCATATGCAGGGAAGCAGTATTGAAAGACTGATAGAATCAGTGACTGCATAGCTGAATTTTCACTGCCTCTGGTAACAATAACAAGTTCCTGACCCTTCAATCTGCCTATTCCTGACCCTTCAATCTGCCTACGGCACATTGGATGGTCTAACTAATGTGGTCAGAAAAGGAGAGATCATTATCCAATATGACATCAAGAGTTTTTAGGCTGTCACTTATCCTCAGCAAACTCACCATTTAATATGTTTAACCATCTCACATTTAGGGACTGCACAAAAATGTTAGGGGCTACACGGTTTGCACTGTATTTCTTCACATTTAACTTCAGGCCATTTTTTACAGACTAACAAGAGATTTTCTGAATGTCATAATTAATGCAATCAATCGCATTGTCAACTGCCTCAGGGGCAGTAAGTACAGCAGCTGACAATCGTTAGCGCACACAAGGACACTCATAATCATAATCATAATCATAAATTTATTGAGCCATTAGACAATAATACATGCAATAGGCCAAGTCAATACAGAAGAGCCAACAAGTCTTACAAGTGTTAAAAGTCTTTTACTGCGGCATAATATTCTTCTATTGAATAGAATGGGTTTTCAAGCAAATATCTTTTAATCTGCTTTTCAGATAGTCTTTGTGGTAAATCAGTTATAGCACTTGGTAACAGATTGTACATTTTCAAGCCCGTCACAGGAAAACAGTTCGCTGATTTAGATAGCCTAAGCCTAGGCACATCAAGTTGGTTTGTGTTGCGAGGTTTCATATGGATTCCTGGAACTAACAGTTTGATATTCATGAACATGCGCCTTAATACTACGGATACAGCTAAATATTGTACATATTTACAACCGTAAATACCTTAAATTCTATGAAATAGGGCTTGCAGTGTTCGAAAGGTCCTACCCCTGCTAATAACCTAAGAGCTTTTTTCTGCAAAATTAAAATTCTTTTAGCAGAAGGTGAATGACCCCATAGCTTGATCCCATAGGCAATATGGCTGTTAAAAAAAGCAAAGTAGGCCATCATCATACATTCAAAGGACACGTTACACTTCAATTTTCTAAGCAGGAACAAAGTTCTGGCTAATCTCTTGCAAACCTTGTCTACATGGCCATTCCACGTTAATTTAGGGTCAAGGGTGAAGCCCAACAAATCAACATTTGTATTACAACAAAACTCTAGATCTAGATTTAGCAAAGTAAAAAACATCTCTTGTGTTTTATTAACATTTAGGGCCAATTTATTAGAACTAAACCACTCTGCTGCCTCATCAAACCCTAACTCTAACCTTTCGACAACACTTTTAAGATTCTTATCGCTAACAATCAAGGTAGTGTCATCAGCGAAAAGAATGGACTGACATGAGATGGAAGAAGGTAGGTCGTTTATGAGAATAAGGAAGAGGAGGGGGCCAAGACCAGAACCCTGCGGGACTCCATGATTAACAGGTAAAGGATCAGATATGTTACCCCTGAGTGACACTGCCTGGTGACGATTATGTAGGTATGAACCAATAACCCTAAGGGCACAGTCCCCTACACCATATTTTTTGAGTTTGCCAATTAGGATATCAGAAGGGACGCAGTCAAAAGCGCGAGAGAGGTCACACATCTTGACCGCAGCCACACCCCCAGATTCAAAACTACTGAGAACAATAACTGCTCGATGGCATCACCCGTACTTAGCCCTTTTCGAAAGCCAAATTGGTCAGGTGTAAAGAGACCCTTGCCCTCAAAGTATCTACAGAGTTGCATATTTATGACACTTTCAAAAACCTTAGCAAACACCGGTACAATTGATATCGGCCTATAACTACACATGAGATCAGGTTCCCCTTTCTTATAAACCGGAGTGGTTTTTGAGACCTTTAAACAGTCGGGGAATACACCATGACTGAGACAATAATTCAATAGGTAGGCTAGCACTTGGGCAATAGGTTCAAAAGAGTGCTTTAATAATTTAACTGTCATGCCATAATAATCAGTGCTATTAGAATTCTTAAAATTATGTACAATATTAACAACATCTACAACAGTTACTTTAGACCATAAGAATCCAGGTTGGTCATTACCAGAATAGTCAGGGCAAATATCAACAGCAGAAACTACTGATGGAGGAATTGATTTCACAATGTCTTCAACTGACTCCAGAAAGTAATTATTTAGTTCATCTGGAGTTTTTACACCAGCACATAACATCCTTGAAGTTTATAAAAAATATTTCCAACAATTTAAATTTTTTTAAATGAAAACATTTTAGGATTTTCAGGTTAAATGAAGGGCTTTAAGAGGATCGCGAGAGGACGAGTAGACACTCCACATGATGTTAAATATACAAATGAGTTTCAGTTAGGCCTATGTAAATATTTAAATGCATTCATAGCACTAGTTTAGGTCTCAATGATAATAGTTATGCAGGTAGAAGTCATGTCATTTTTAAAACAAGGTTTTAGGCTCAATCTTTTGAGATAGAGTGGTTACCATCAGAAGAAAAAAAATGTTGCTAGTGTCAAAAACAGCCTTAACCCTTCAACGTGGTTTGCCGCATGTGATACGCCGTTTTGACAAAGTGGTCACGCTGGTCGCGTGGGTGCTGTTATTGAGGGCTTGGCCTAGTAATTCACAGATTTGCTGCTAGGGTCGACTGTAGGCTTCATGCGCCAATCGTTCTCCTGGCCGACAATGGTGTGGTATAGCGACTGATGAGTAAAGCATTAAAACCGTTCAGAGTTAAGTGGGTTCGAATCCCGACCATGCTCACTCCCTATTAGGCTTACAAATGTGGTAGGTGGAAGGGCCTACCTAAAATAGGACAGTGACCGGCATGGGTGGAAGTTGACGGCATTTGTACGTTTAACAGGGATTGCAGTGGACACCTGTTTTGCTCTTTTTACCCTTGTATAGAGGAGAACACGATTTTTATTTTTTATTAATTAATTCAGCATACTGTCAATACATATGGACAATCAAAAAGAACATGACCAAAATATTAGACCAAATACAGGCAAAATAAACATATGACGATTAAAAATTGAAAAATATAAAAAAAATTGCTATGTCAAAGAGTTAACCAGAAATAGCAATGAGAATTTAACAATGGGGTCTTATAATAACATGTTAATACCACCAAGGGGAATTTTTTTGGATGCATACTTTGGCTTAATGTTCAAAGATGCAGTTGGTTTAGTCGATGTACTGATCTTTAATCTAAACATTCTATGTTAAAAATTCTAAATGACCATGAACATGCAATTACTTAAACAACATGTAAGGACAAAAAGTTCTTATAAAAATAAACAATTTATTCTTGTTCTGTAAGAGGCATTCAATGTACCAAAATACTAAAATTTACTATATTCAGTCAGAAAAAACAATATATATGTGATAAAAATGATAGTGAAAAATATATTTTTAAAATTTTTTAAGACAAGCTCACTAAAACCAAAATAGTGGGTAGTTAAGGTACAACTTATTTATCAAAATAATTGCTTAATTCGCATTCCTAATTATATTCTTCAAATTTTCATACCATTTGATGCTATTTTTAAGAAATTTATGAGGCAAAACTAAACGTAGGAAAACTCAAGAAAAAATTCTAAAACACGCTGACATTGATTACATTTATGGCGGTTGGAATAGAAGTAAAATAGCAAAAGGTAAGAAGTTTGCTGCCCTTTAACCCCTTAACCGCCGCGCACGAGTTAGCTCGTGGTAATATTCTGTACGCGCTCCGCCACGCATGAGATATCTCGTGTGTCACCCTTGCTTCGTTGACCGCCACGCCTGAGTTTACTCGGATTTGACTTTCTCAGCTGATTTATATTGGTACAACTGTTCTGCTAGGTTTTTTTCCTGCTGAGACTGTACAGTTGACCCTGACGAGTTGCAGACCCTTTGGTGCTACTCTCTAGTGGATTTTCCTGGAACTACATTCACGCCACGAAATCTGCAATATCTCGCTCATCGCGTTGGGACGAAAACCCGGCATTTTCTTGTTGATCGTGTGACTAAACTGCGAGCTACTAAAAACTGTGGGGGCTAATTACATGGCGCTTAAGGGATTAAATGGTCAAACTTTTGATACCAAATGAGCCATATTTGAATAGATGATATTGAGAAAAAGGATAAAAACTTTGAATAATCAATGAAATTTCTTGCTCCCTCTATCAACCTAGTGACTGTGTTTAAAAGATTTTTTTCGTCATAATAGCAAATTAAATGTTTTTAACCAAAATTAATAGAACTTTAGCCTACATAACAATTTTAATTCTTGTATTGGTAATGAGCAAACTTGCTGTCTCCCGTGATCAACAAGCAGAAAGGCCGGCTGGCCAGTTGTTGTAATGGCTATAACGGCTCTCCTACTAATATATCCTCCTAGACTAGTACTAGGCCTAAGAGCCACAGATAGAGACATTGAAACAAGATTTCAATTTCAGAGCCACATGCTAAATAATAATCTCCATAGTTTTCATACCAATTAAATTTTACTCACTTAACACCTTGTTTTTCCAAAACTGCTGAGGCAGAAGATAGAGCAAAACGTTGTTTTTCTCTTAATTTGTCAGCAATCTTCAAAAATTCTCCCTTCAAATCAGACTCCTTTTCAAAGAATCCTACGATTCCAACTTCTTCCTGGGCAAGGAACTTATCAAACTCCTCAACAGTCTTGAGATCTTTAGCACTTGGGCCTACTTGAGCCTTCATGTACTTTACAATGCCACCTGAAACCCATGATATAAATCTGAGATGATGATTCTACGACAAGCTATATATTATATCTTTAAATAAAAGTTAACTGGAATAGTTTTAAAAGTCTCTATGGCAGGATGCCCATGAACTCGGTTTTCCTCCAGCCCGTATTCTTAAAAAATAAATTAAAATGTGAAAACTCATCAAGTTAAAGTTAAGTATAACCTTAACTAATGTTGTAGGTAGTTTTATTTTAAATTTTGAAAATATTAACTACTTTATCAAATGATGAGATCATTGAGTTTTATATAACATCAGAATGTCTCAAACCTGCTTCCCTTGGCCCCTGGTATTCTTTCCGGACTTCCCCATTGCTGAAAATCTTCAGAGTAGGATATCCTGACACTCCGAATTTGTTGCAAGTTTCCTTGCCTCCCTCTGTACAATCCACCTGTACATATAAATTACAATAAGGAAAATGAATTTTACCAGCAGTAGGCCTACATACTAGGCTATATTTAAGTGGAAGAAAGATATCATTGGAACCAGATAGGATTTTTGTATTTGCAGGTCAACAAGTGAAATTCAAGACTTTTCCCTAACATTTCCTAAATCCTGAATAGCCCAAGCAAATTAGACCAAAAAAGAGCTGTAGCACCCAAAATTAGGAACAGTCTGGGAAATCGTTTTAATCGGTTCAGGGCGTCCCAAACAAGGTAAAAATTACTTTGCGATGGATTCTGACTGGTGCTTAACTTTTGAGAGGCAACAAAACAGCAAAATTGTGTACTTTTTATAGGTTTGTACTTATAACTTAAAAACAGTGCATCCTAGGGAAAACCTTCAAATTACACTTTTAAAGAACATGAAATTCTGCGTCAAATGACGTATAAATCATCAAGATCGACCCCACCATTTAGCCATAACCGATCGTCAAAGTTCTCTTATTTTAACGAAAAATCGAGCATATACTGCTCTCTGGCGGGGAACTTGGAAATGCGTAAGGATTAGACGAGAGGAGAACGTTGTTCCTGTACTTTGTACATTTGGGTTTTATTTTTTCATGAGTAATAATCATATTTACTTCTTTAAATCTCGTTTGAAACGTTTATCAGGTGGCGGATTAAGTATTTTTCATAAAAAATATTTTGTTCATATTTTTTATTTTAGTTTTTTTATGTATTTGAAACTATCAATATTTGCATCCCGTAGTTTAGTAAAGGTATCTTGTCTCGGCATTGACCCAATAAATTTTTCTTCATTTTTTATCAAATTAAATATTGGAACGCGGTTATTTGGGATTATTTTATGTTCTCGCTTAGCTAATAAGAATGTGTGCTAACTTTTAAAGAGTTCCATAATTTTGTATGTCTTGGTGTTCTGAACCAGTTCTTAGTATGTAATGTTTAGAAAGATTATGGCCTTTTAATCTGACTGCTACTACTCGTTCTAAATCAACAAAAATAGGTTTTAGTGCTTGACATGTATGTAAATAATTCTATATGCCCATCTTTTACCGAAGATTCAAGGCCGGACGTCAAAGGCTTCCGTATAGGTACACACCTCGTAGGTTACACACCTTAATCAACTTACAATCAAGCATTGCATACCTTAAGTAATTAGCATACTTTAAAACAATAAGCAATATAACAACAACAAAATATATAGAACCAATCCTTGATTTTAAATTCAGCTTGACGAATGTAGGTGAGTAACTTATACATAACGCTAGCCTTGGAAGGCTCTGTCTGGCGCCTGGCCTTGAAGATTCGGTCAAAATTAAAAATGGGCTCATTGAACTATTATTCACAGAGAAGTCAAGCACTAACACCTATTTTTGTTGGTTTTAAGTACTCCGAGTAGTATAGCAGACAAATTTTGAAATCCTTTTTTTACCATGACTTAATGGTTAGGAATATACCATGACATATAAAATTATGGAACTCTTAAAACGTTTGCACAAATTTTCATTTGGCATTGAGAATATTAAACCAGCCCAAGAAACAGTATTTCATCAAGTTTTCATTTGATAAAAATAAAGAAAAATCTAATGGGTCAATGCCAAGACAAAATACATTTACTAAACTACGGGATGCAAATATTGATAGTTTCATATATATAACAAAACTAAAATAAAAATATGAATAAAATATTTTTAATGAAAAATACTCAATCCGTCATCTGATAAACGTTTCAAACGAGATTTAAAGAAGTAAATATGATTATTACTCACGAAAAAATAAAACCCAAATGTAAAAGATACAGGAACAACGTTCTCCTCTCGTCTAATCCTTACGCATTTCCAAGTTCCCCGCCAGAGAGCAGCATATGCTCGATTTTTCGTTAAAATAAGAGGACATTGACGATCGATTGTGGCTAAGCGGTGGGGTTGATCTTGATGATTTATACGTCATTTGATGCAGAATTTCATGTTCTTTAAAAGTGTAATTTGAAAGTTTTCTCTAAGATGCACTGTTTTCGAGTTACAAGTAAACATCTATAAAAAGTACACAATTTTGGTGGTTTTTTGCCTCTCAAAAGTTAAGCACCAATCAGAATCCGTCGCAAACTTATTTTTACCTTATTTGGGACGCCCTGAACCGATTAAAACGATTTCCCGGACTGTTCCTAATTTTGGGTGCTACAAGTCTAATTTGCTTGGCCTAGAATGGTAGACACCCAGACGTAATAATAAATAACCATGAAGGAAAATGACCAAATGTAAGGCATCAGTAAATTGTGGATGGCGACTAAGAGAAGGCAGATTTGGAGGAAACAGAAGCAACAAAAGAGAATGTGGTGGATTGAGAAAAATTCAGAAATATCTATTTAGATATGCAAAGCATTGGGAGTTGATAAATAAGAAACAATTGGTTGTGTTCTTTGAGGGCTTGTTCATATGCTTACCATTGGCTACTGCACATGAGTGTGGATTAAATGTCAACAATAAGCCAATGTGCTAAATTTTAGACGTTTTTTCTGGATTAAACTAGTAAAGAATTAATTGCATCATTTTGTTTTTGTTCACTTACATTGTTTGATCCATAACAATATCCTCTGTGAGGTGACTGATACTTATCGTATCATGGTTTTGCCGTAAGGTAAGCAAGTCAAACTATTACCACTTAAAGCCGAAAACCATATCTTAACAGGGTAACTATCAGGTTCACAATGACAATTTAAAGTTTGTCAAATGTTACATTTACTATGGTAATTCTAAGTAGCTGCCAATTTTTACCATGCAGTCGGTTGTGTTAGGATTTTCTTCTGCATTATTTTATCCTTTAAGATATCTTGAATTTGATAAACAATTTGAATTTGATTAATAATTTGATGAACACATATCAACCCATGCTTACATTAAATGTTAAATTTTGAATGTTAAAAAATAAATTTGAACTGACTGTCACTCCTATAGTAAGAACTTGCAAGTACCTAAAAAACAATAGGCTTTACTTTAAAAGAGGATGTGCCAAGTTAAAATTTTTAAAACCAATTCAATTAAAAATAATAGCCTAAGCCGTCACCAGTTTTTTCTCAATACCCCCTGAATACATAGAGTTAAGATATATTTTAACTGATGGCAAACGGAACCTAAACAGCTCTTAACAATTTTACTGTTAACCAAAATTTCTAAATGAAAGCGGTAAAATCTGTGTGTCTGTGTCATCTTAACTTACCTTAGCAAGAGCAATTGGAGGATCACTATCCTCCAAAAGGCTTGCTGCCTTTTCAAATTCCGGCTTTAACTTTTTACAGTGTCCACACCTGCAAACAAAAAGTAAACTTTAGCTACTGCAATTAGGCTTCTGGGTCAAAATCTGAAAAGGGTACAATTGCAAAGTAGGAAAAAACTAAAAAGTTATTACTTGGTATCTAAATGACAGTTACATTTTTTAATACTTTGAACCCTATAGAATATGAGAAAATATAAAGAAAGCACCATTACCCATGTATATCAATGAGAGAGGCAGTTTTATATAGGAAACTCCCATTTTTCGTAATAGAGGTCACACCCAGATAAATCAATATTACAAGATGAAATAAAAGGGAAAACCCATTGTATTTCATATTTTTTGTTGCTCACATATACTGTTTATAAATATATTACAGTCCTCTTACTTTTGATTGACCTATATCTTAATAATAGCTTAGAAAAGATGTAATTCACCTACAAATACAAGTTTTGGTCCAGTTTTTTAACCTCACAATGTGTTTACTCCATTCCATTGTCATGAAAATTATTGTGTACCATCTTGAAACTGTACTTAATTGAAAAAATATAACCATTTATATATATTTTGACCATACATATTTTTAAATAAAAAATTTTAAATGTGACATTCTGCTACAATGCGTGACCTCAGTTACATGGATATGACTTCCATTACATGTTTATTGTTTAATTTTTTTTAATGTAAAATCTTCATCTGTTCCTTTCATAGTCTGAAATAGGAAGAATTTGATTTCTAATATAGGCCTTTTCAGTAATTACAAGACAATACAATAGTGTTAAAATAACTTTAAATGAATCATTAGGTGCATAATACAAAATACTTTTAATGGCTTATGATGTATAGGATGTTCTATTTCCAAAATCATTCATTGTTATTATTTAGTCATGAAAAATTATTTTGAAATTCTTCAAAATTACATTTAAATGATCACGGTATGTTTAATGTGGTTGTGTATCAAAACGTTTCAACGATTAAATGCCTTCATTACAAATTTCTAAAAATAGGCTTAGGCCTTAATAAGTTATAGTTTAGAGCATAAAAATAAAATTAAAAAAGAAAGAAAACCCGTTCAGCTATTCTTAGAGTAAGTTTAAACACATTAAAAACATTATATTTTTCAAAATGTATTAAATTGCTTTTAAAACTGCAGCAAAAACAGATGACCAAACGGAATTAAAAATCTTTTCATTAAAAAATTATTTGTCATAATTAAAAAATGCTACTTACAAGTTAAATTTCAAAAAATATTACTAAGACATACTGTATTTTAATTAATTAAGTAACTTAATTAAAAAATGTTTAGGAGCATTTAAAAAAATTTTGTTTCAATGTTGGACATGTTACATTTTTTATGTATCAAACATTTCAAACAAAGGTTAGGTAACAAACGTCAAAAAGCTATGGACTTAATAAATTAATCTAAAGCATATAGGCCTAATACAAACTTAAAAACAATAAATCAAAAATTTTCACCCAAATTTGATTTTAAATATACATTAAAATACCTTTATCATTATTTAAAAAAATTTATACCGTAAAAACAGAAACAAGGGCAAATACTCCTAAAAAGAATAAGCTATGAAAAGAATATAAAGAATTTGTATCTGCTAATTTCATTTTCAGATTAAATAAAAGAATGTATAACAGTTGTAAAAAATTGCTTCTGGAACTAAAAATGCCCGCACAATTCGATTTTCCCTGTTGGTGGCAACCCTGCATCATTATTTTCATAATTAACACATTGTTTACTAATTCATGTTACTAAGTATTAAAATCGGCCGTAATAAAAAAATACATCACCATTAAGAATATAAGGTATATCAGTCAAATGGAAAAACCGGTCACAAAATGTAGCAGATCTCACGTTAAATTAACCAAAATTCGCGACCGTCGCTTCCCAGACCGACGCTAAAATTTCGCTTGTTGTGTATGCTAACTTCAAAATGGCGAACGCTATCGCTAGTGACGAATCGGCATTTGGAACCGGGCCGTATTACGCACGAATTAAACTATTACGATGGATAGCGATTTACTTTTGACTAGCAATAAATCATGTACCGATGCTACATCAAAAAATGAGACACGGCAATTTTAATGAACAAAACTATTTTCCTCCATGTCCAAATTCATTTCACACGACGAACTCCGACATCCGTCGTTGCTCGCCGCCATGACACTCCTGAATTAAACTCGTTGTCGGCTGCTAGTAGCGCTAGTGTCGCTGTACGATGAGAAACAGACTACACTACCGACGCTACTGCTTAAGGTGGGGACACGACTTTTAACCGAGCTCGGCGTCGTAATAATATAGTTTCATCCGTAAAAAGCGCTATTTGATTATCTCCCTGTATCCGACAATATAAACGTGGGTTTTATATTCACTTATTTGATGGGTGAACTTGTTTAAAACGCATCTTTAGTGGTAAAACTGGGATTGGCCGTCAAAAAACCGTCACTACTTTGGCCAGTTTTTTCTCAGTATTTTGCCCCAACCTCTTCTTAATTCATGATTTAAACAGTATAGACAATAAGATTAAGACCTAAACTTCCAAAATAAAACATTTTTAGCAATAATTACAGTAGGCTACATTATTTTTTATGAAGGGACAGTGATTGTACCCTTTTCAGATTTTAACCCTTCTATAAAAAATACTTGTAAGTGTCTAAGGCAATAATAGGTTCTTAATTATGTAGGCCTACTTATCGTATCATTGGGCTCAATTCAAGACCTATATTAGGATGCTGGGCGGAGACATGGCATGTTAAAGAGTCGTGGTCACACAGGCGTGACGTGACGGTGGAGAGTTAACTAGCCGCTTTGATTGAACACTGTTGAGAGTTTTGTCGGCCGTGAAACGACTGAATGATATGCCAGCCAGCAGCCGTTTTATGTTTTGCCCACAAAATGGTCAATGGACATGATGGCTATGAAACAATCGAGCCATTTTTCAGCCGCAGGATGAGCGAGCAACTCTCCGGTCATGAAGTGAGTGATTTGCCAGCAGAAAAATTACCAAGAGGTTTGCCAGCCGTGATGTTGATTTTCTGGACGTGACATGTTTGTTTGTTGCTATTCAATCGAAACATTTGCTGGCCGCGACGACAACAAAAATAACGAAGACACATATTTCATCCCGTTGATCACTAGATTCTAATTTTCGACCAAAGGTCTAATTCACAAGGTACTTTTTCTTGACTATTTTCAACCCATTTCCTGATTGGTAGCCACCAAGTGTTAAAAGGAGTCTAAGGAAAGGCATGCTTGCTGAAAATCTTGCTTTTAGGCCTATAATTAAAAAAATACTATATGTTGCTAATTAATGTTGTAATGTAGGAATAACTTCTACTATAGCCTAAGTGATTTCTGAAAGTATGTGCTCCATTGGATTTAGTATGTGTTTAAGTGGGAGACTGGGCTTTAAGCCTGACGACCATTTAGTCCAGGCAAGAAAAAGGTGTAGGGCCTAGGGGGAATTTTTTGGAACACAATTTTTGACTTTGCAACTTTGTTTGGACTAGTTAGGAGGTGAACATATCAAAAGTCCCCGTCCGTAGCCCTTGAGCGGGGGGAGGGAGGGGGGTCTAAAGGTACCATATTTTTGGTTCTTCCTAATTATCTTGAAAACTATCAACTTTCGTCAACTTTTAGCATTCCCTATTAAATTTGAAAATTTAAGAAAATTCAATTTCCTGAAAGAAGAGTATATCAAATACAGTCGACTCTCGCTAACTGGAAATTCCACAGGACTGCGATTTTTTTTCGTGTAACGTATAGTTCGTCGTAGGCATAGTTCGAGTTAATGAGGTAAACCAAATGAAAATTCGTGATACAGAGGTAAAGAAAAATGTAGTTTATACCCTCCATCTTCGACAAATCTAAGCTTTTAACTTATTTAAATATTACATATATATCAATGCTGAAAAATACAGTATTTAGGCTACAATGTAATAACCTGTAAAACACAAAAACATATAACATCATATTAATTCTGATTAAAAGGTCCGTAATCTTACTCTGCTTAAACATAAAACAATTACAGTATCGATCATAATTTTTATTAAACCAATAATATAAAGAAACTTTACCGTATCTCCTTCAGCTACAAAAATAAACTTTTAACTTTTATTAAGCTTAATTCCACTGATCAAAAAGTCTGTAATCTTCCTCTTTGTAAAAACAATTACAGTATCGATTATAGTTTTTATTAAAACATGCGCTTGACCCCGGATATGATTCACCGACAGGTTGCATCCTGAACGCCGGGATTTCGTATTACAGAGGTCCATTCTGAAAACTTCGTGGTATGGAGGTAAATTTTGAGTTGTGGAGGTAAAGCGCGAATCGAATTCGTCTTATCAACGGAAATTCATGTTATAGATGTAATTTTTGTGTCCCTTCGAGTTATAGAGGTAAAATATAACCAAAAAATTAGTTTGTGTTATGTATAGTAAGTTAATTTCTTTGTGGTAATAGACAGGTTTTTCCAAGGGGATTAAAAATAATTCGTGATATCGAGGATTTCGTGATATCAAGGTTCGTGTTAGCAAGAGTCGACGACTATGTGTTACTTTGGTCCAACCATTTACAAGGTAAGCACTAATTTTGCCAATATCTAAACAAATAACCCTTCCATAAGAAATATATGTAAATTTGCGGGTAACATACATGCCCAATGGAGCTAAGCTTTTTTCGCCTAAAGGAAAATTAACAGTATTCAGGAAATTAGACGAAATTTCCAGTAAATTTAACCTCTTTCATAATAATTGGTCTAAAATAAAGGTATTGGCAAGCCCACAAAAAACTTTATTTTTCAAGGAATTATTTAACAAATTGTAATAGGCCTAACAAGACCAAGAAAGTTTTTATCAAAATCCATGAGGATGCCATAATGTATAAGGAACAATTAACTTACCAAAAAAATTTATAAAAAACCTTCATTAATGATCTTATTTTACTACCTTCGGCAGTGTTATTGAGGGACGTGGGATGTGTTTGTACACCACACCTCAAACTGTCCTGGGTTAGCCTGAAAAATATCTGGTAACCCTACTCTAGGCCTAATAGAGTTTTTGCCATCCACAGGAAAACAATTCGATAAACATTTTACAGTATTTTAAAACATTGAGCTAAAAGAAGAAAAATCAGCTGATTTAACCTTTTGTTTATCCTAATGTTTTACCGTAGATTGCAAAAACTCCCTATTAGGGAGTTTTTGCCATCCACGGTAAAACAATACGATAAACATTTAACAGTATTTTTTGACATTGTAGGCTACTATATGGAGAAAATGCTTACCTTGATTTAACCGTTTAACATTTATCGTGTCGTTTTACCGTACATTGCAAAAACTCCCTAATAAGTTAGGTGGTCTCTTTACCGGTAATTTGATCGGTAAGATAGACTTGCTGAGCCCATAAATGTACTAAGCGAGCAGGTTTATTGACTCCTAGGAAATTGTATTCGTAGCCTATTAAGAAATGTTTTATTCTGAATAAATTTCAATCACTAAAAGCTTAAGAAATTTAATACAAAATGCGAGTAAAGTTATTCCGAAAAGGATCATTTGAACTTACCACGGGGCATAGAACATAACAAGTACCGTTTCATGTTCTCCAATTCTGGACGAGAAATCTGCATCTGTAAATTCTAAAACACTATCGGCTGCAACTAAATGAAGGAAAACAATTGATATAATTCCAATTAAAGGAGACATTGTCCTCAACTTAAACTTCAGTCTCACAGAATCGGCAACAGGAACAATACAAAATGAAAAGACAACGACAGAGTATCAGGTTTTTTCTACTTAGACAGTTTGTGTTGTCGAGTTCTGATTGGTCAACCTAAAGCCGGCTGACACGCAGATCCGGCGTTACCAATGTCTTTTAACCACATCATTTACCATAGTACTATAATAAACCATGCTTGATTAACTATGCTTGTATGTAGTCTTTGGTGAGAACTTAAAGCAAAAATATGAACATTTAAAGATAGGGAAAATAAAAATTAAAAATCCGGTCTTTCACTCTCTACACCTGGCTTTTTACAAAAAAAACCTGACTTTAAAACAAATCATCACCTGAACCATTTCTATCCTAATTAATTCTAGATTGTAGGCTACTTGATGGGCCGCTGGAATAAAATATCTTCCAACAAATAAAATGCATTTTTAAGGAATTTTCGATATTGGTTTTAAAGTTAAAGTTAAACGCACTTATGTTGCCAAGTTATGAATAAAAATATAACCATTGTAAATAGGTAAAAACAAATTAAAATGTATTATGTTGTATATGCTATATTGTATTTTTAAGGAGTCTTTAACAGCTATTGTTTGTGAGCTGTTAGAAATTTATTGTGTACGTTGTAGACTAACTTCTGAAATGAAAATGCAGGAGCTATTCAGATTTCCTTTTTATCCCGAAATATTTTTGCAGCTAGTGAGTCCTGACAACTGATTAGGGCCTACCTTTTCCTTTACAATCAAAATTATTTTAAGTGCCACGAAATTCTGACCCTCGAAACTTAAGCAGCTGTTAATTTATCCATATACAATATGTACTTTGCATTTGAAATTCGCTGAGTATGCAGGTCTGCTGCAACGGGGGTATTTTTAACATATCTTGATAAAACTTGGTATATGGCTTCTTCCTGTTCATATCTGCTAAAACATTAATTAAAACCACCCAGTTTTAACGTACCTGTTGCAGCAAACCTACATACACATTCCCAATGTTATTCTTACTTACTTACTTCTTACAAATAAGTGAACAAATGAACAATTTTTTTATTGAAATAGCAACCAAACTAAATGACAATAACGACTTGAAATTGATGCCTATTGCACATAATGATAGTGAAGTAAATATAGAATTAGAGTATTTTAGACCTATAGATGAAAAAACACTGGCAAAACTTTTTTCTAAGTTTAAACCAAAAACATCAACTGGGATAGATGGTCTCAATATGAAAGTTTTTAAGGCCTGTCAACAGGAAATAATAAAGCCGCTTTTACACTTGATAAATGTCTCCATCCTGAAGGGGGTTTTTCCCGAGGGCTGCAAAATTGCCAAGGTTAGACCTGTAAAAAGGGGGATGAGTTGGAGATGGGCAATTATCGACCGATATCACTGATGTTGCCTACAGTTTCAAAATTTATAGAGAAAGCTGTCTGTGACCAACTTGCCTCCTATTTGGAGGGTAACAACCTTCTAAATGGGAGGCAATATGGTTTCAGGAAATCAAAATCAACCAAATTGGCATTAATTGATTTTGTGAATGACTGCATTGATGCGATTGAGGCCGGGGAGACTGTAATCGGTACGTTTGCAGATCTCAGCAAGGCCTTTGATTGTGTCGATGCGGCCATTCTTTTTCAAAATTTTCGGCACTAGGAATTAAAGGATCGGCTCTTTCATGGGTAGTATCCTACATGAGCGACAGATCACAAGTGACCGAAATTGATTGGGAAACAGAATCTAAAGTAATGTCCGTCCAGTCAACTAAAAAATTGATCCTAAGCGGTGTTCCGCAGGGATCAATTATGGGCCCTGTTCTTTTTATAGCTTACATTAACGACATGACAAAGGCAATCCCAGAAAACAACATTTTTGTGTTTGCTGATGACACAACGGTTGTCACCAAGCACAGAAATTATGACAACTTGGAAGAATCAACATTCACCAAAATAAATTGTCTGGCCCAATACTTTGAACAAAACAAACTCAGTCTGAATGCAGATAAAACTAATTTTATCTGCATTCAGACACACCAAAAAAAAATTCAAAATTGGCAAGAGTACCCAACCTCTTCATTGAGGATGAGGAACTCGAGATTGCCACATCAGTTGATTTTCTGGGGGTGAGATTGGACGATGCCCTGGACTGGAGTGAGCAGTTGGAAAATATTGAATCCAAGCTTGCAAAGGGGATTTTTGTCCTTCGCAGTTTGAGAAATCTTCAAAACCTTCAACTTCTGAAAACTATCTACCACTGCTTGCTCGAGTCCTATATCTCATACTCTATTGTCTTCTGGGGTGCGACTGAAACAAACTTAAATCGAATCTTGATTTGGCAGAAGAAGGCCCTCAGAAGTATTTTCAAGCTACACCCTCGAATCTCTTGTAGGAAATATTTTCAAACCTTGGTTATTCTGACGGTGCCAAGTTTGTATATACTAGAAATAGCAACATATATTAAATCAAACAATTTAGAACCTCAAAATAAACTCCATAGTTACAACACTAGATTTAAGAACTCTTTTGCCATACAACATAAATTAGCTCTCTTTGAGAAAACACATTTGTATATAGGACAAAAAAAATTTCAAAAACTTCCGCTTTCCATTAGATTAGAAAACAATTTGTTAAAGTTTAAGAGTGGTCTTAAAAGTTTTTTACTAAGTCAATCATTTTACAACTTGGAAGGATTTTACTTGTTTTGTCAAACCACCAGAGGGCAGACCTAGCCTAACCCAACCCAATTAACCCAATCCAAAACAACCCAACATTGCCAAGCCGGAGATGATCACATCTCCCGATATTGCGTCCCTTCGGGAGCAATGAATGACGGATCCAACGCCGGCGCCGCCTGCGCGGCCAGCTGGATGACAAACAAAGTACCAAGTACCAAGTAAGTAAGTACAAGTACTTCTTCCGGTTGTCCCGTAGACCACGTCGTGGCATGAGACCCGTCATGTAACTATACTAATCGGAGCTAACAAAAACGTGTCAAATCTCTCTATGGTGGATTGTTCTTTTGCATTTGATATTCGCTGAGTATGCAGGTCTGCTGGTCTGCTGCAACGGGAGTATTTAAGACTAACTATTTTTTCCATAGACACAGATGAAGAACTATACAGATTGGCAACCCAATGCACTTTGGCGTGCCCGTTTTTTCGCGCGGCGTCAAGTTGTTAGGTCGTTTTGCCGCACATATTGCATTGGTATCAAGTATAATTTCGTCAATATCAAATATTCAGGTCCCAAAGAACAAATATAGCCATTAATAACGTTGATACCAATGCAATATGTGCGGCAAAACGACCTAACGAACTTGACGCCGCGCGAAAAAAAGGGCACGCAAAAGTGCATTAGGTTGTCAATCTGCATAGTTCTTCATCTGTGCCATAGATAAAAATACTCCTGGGTATTTTTTATTTATGTTTTTACTATGTGAATCATCCTTAAGAACAGTTCGCTTATTGCCTCTCTTTTATTGCAAGCTAGCGACAGCTGATCATGACGTTCTGACTAAATATCAACACCAAAGCGAAAAGTCAAGTAAAAAGCAACACATGATCGGGGTTGGTATTTTGTAGCGCCTAGTGACATTTACTAAGCTCGCATTTAAGTTCTTTGCCCGTTTCGTATTATCTGGCTAAGTTGTGCTGAAACGCTTAAACATTTGTGTATATTGAGTCATACAACGTCGAAAAAGTTACGTGCCAGCGTTTTCTAACCTAAGGTAAGTACTGAAATGTCAGTGTAAATCTCATAACCTTATATTTTAGGTAGGCATCAAAACAAGTTTGGTTTGGTACAAGTTCCATTGAATAATTTGTTTTATAAACTATTTTTTATTGCTTAACTCATGGCTTTTTTTATTTGGCCATTTAGAAGTAAGTACATACAATAATATTGCAAAAATTTGAGTAATGCTTAAATTATTTGTGCAGTAGATAGTTTAAGCTTAGGTTGGGTTTATAATATTGGGTTTTTAGTTACCTTAATGGGTTTTAAAAGACCATGTATTCTAAATCAATTATAATCCCTTTCAAAATATTAACCTCTCCCTGGAAAACAGATACTGTATAATGTGCACTTGAATGATCAAATCCTTCATTCGATAATATTGAATAGCCTAGTTGTATGATTGACTCTTCCACCACAAAGGAACTTGACTGAAGCAAGAAAGGAGCACCACGATAACTGCATCTGGCGTTTAGTATCGATTGCTGTTTAGAGTTTCAGTAGCCTATAGCCCCCAGCTAGCAGACTGGAAATTTGATATCGGACTCCTCTCCTCCAATACAAGTTAATCCTTGTTTACACCTAGCCTTTCCTTTCAATTGATTCTAAAGACGCTAGGCCTATCAATAATAGTAATCAAGAGCCGTGGCGAGGTGTGAAGTTTTTGCTAGGTCATCGCACAATATTTTTTTCTACAGTAGGCCTAGGCCTAAATGGAAGAGAACAAATTTAAGGAAATATACTAAAAAAGCCATTCTTGAGTACTGTAATTTTAATTATTAAAATGTCTTGTGTAGGACCAATTCCTTTCGGAAACTACAACAGACAAATTTTGCAGATCTGGACAAGGTCTGCCATTTTGACTTGTTAGTAGCTACTCTTCAAAACAAAGATAAACACGGTACGGAGAGAGGTACGGTCTCTCTTTTATTTTTACAACTACCAGTATGTCTGTGCCTTCCTTTTTACCATTACAGTTTTATTTAAGAAACTTACAATCATTCCTCAGCGGTATCAGCCGAGAAGGGCACAGTAATTTTAAAATTGCAACTTAAAAACTCACAATCAAACAACATAACACAGAGCAACTTATACTGACGTTAATAGAACCAAGATTAAGTTTGAGAGCTGCAAACCATACCACAGTAGGCCTATCACACTGTTTCCACTTAACAAAAAAAATTTCCCACCCCGTCTAATGAAAAATATAGGTAACTCTTTAAGTTTATATACTGTACAACAATTCCCTACGAAATAACCCTCACTTTTCAATTCCCCGGTATTTTTCTTTAATAATTAAATTTGATTAGTGATGAAAAGTAATTGTAAAACATAGTAGCCTAATAACTAATTGCATCTTTAAAACAGCCTTAAGTTTAATATCCCATATTTTGGTATAAAATTCCCCAAAACGTGGGAACACTGTTAGTAGTCGTGTAGTCATACCCTTAGCCGAAGTCCCGTGGAAGCTACCGAGAAGTTACGAGAGCGGCAAACAATCTCCGAAAACACTCGAACTGACGTGTTTGAGTGGGAGCCTAATGGCATTGTGATTGGCTGTAGGTTTGGGGGGAGGTATGAGAGGGGGCCTTCTTCATTGGGCGCGAGGGGGGGGGGGTGTACGAGACTCGTAAGATCTGTGAATCCAGACTGCCTAGTTGCCACTGCTATGTTGACGGGATTTTCACCAGTACTGAAATTAATTTATTCTTTCCTGGTTATTGTTGAATGCAGCGATGACCACACCCTCCCAGAAAACCTGAAACTGGAATACCTGAAGAACAACCAAGGCATAACATCACACCAGCATTCTTTTTTCTATTAATTTTGATTTTTAGATACAAACCATGTTTGTAGATTCTTTTAACTTACAGAACACACTATTGTATTGACCCTATTGTATTTCTCCAAGAAATTTCAATAAAGAATATTGACTATTGACTATTGACTTCGCCACCGATCATGAGATAGGCCTACATTGTTGGTTGTTAACCTACCTTGGACCTTGTATCTCCCGAAGCCTCCATCCAGTTGGCCAAAATACCCAATATTTCCGGCACATCAGTTCATGGTTAGTTTGTGTTGGACCATAAATGAAACATCAAAATCAATTCATGATCATTTACTTAAAGTGGTTTCTAAGTTAGGCATAGGCCTTTTTACCTATTTACTTTTTTGTTCATTTAGGCATTCTTTTTTAACCTAGATTATTTTTATTTAACAAAAATGAAAATAATAGGCCTAATTTATGAATCAACTGATCTATATTTAATAATAGCCTATTCAGAGCATATATTAGCATATTTATTGCTTGGTGAGTTGGATCGCTAACTTACTCCATCAGAATATTTAATTTCCTTTATAAAGTTGATGTTTGACGATTTGGACTAACGGGTTAAGATTGTGAATACCAACAGCCAACTAAGTCAATTTAGATTGAAAGGGTTTGAAGTGCAATGCAATCAATTCAAATTATGTTACGTTGCTTGTTTAAACAATGAGTTTGCTTACGTTATGCCTAGGCACACTGAAATATAATAGGCCTAAGTAGCCTAAAACGACAAAATTGAACTACGACAATTGAATAACAAACCATTAGCTACTGCACCTAAAAATAGTAGGCTTCCTAATTTAAGTAGGTATGTTTTGTCATTCAGTCAAGTACTGTATTTTATAAAGTAAAATCCCAAGTTTGACAATTTTTTTTCAAAAGAGGGCTAGACTTCCTAGTTAACTGTGGGATTGCATAATTGCTGAAACAGCAAATAGTGCTTCCTTAAACATAGATTCTCATTCTCCGTAAAATCCCAGATTCTTGCTGCACCATGAGATCCTCTTGATGGTTACCTGCTTTTCCCTTTGGTCACTCATTGGTAGGCAAAGGGATCTTGTACGCAGACCTTGTAGGGCTGGGTATTCAAATAATATGTGGAAAGCTGTTTCCTCCCCCTCATCGCTCTTCCAACCCAATATGCATCCAACAGGGAGTCCCAGATCTTTTGTTGGTGTCCCCAGAGTTATTGGCTGCTGATGAAGCCAGTTACGTTTGTAAAATGTTTCTACTCAGCACTGCTACCATACTACCACAGCAGTCTCTTTGACTGTTACCTTCGTTCATTCCCAGCCCTTTCGATATTCCGTACTCATCCACTGGTGAACAGTTCTTTGTGCTGTGCTGTATGTTGACTGTGCATTGACAAATAACGAGTGGGTTTTCAGCTCCTCTGCCCACTTGTCAGCTCCCTTGTTGGTAACACTACCTTTATGCCCTGGAATCCAATGAAGAGTAACCTTATTACTCTCTTCCAGGATTTTCATGGCCTAATGATAGTCCCAAACTGCTAAGTAATGTAACTGTCAAGTGCATGCTGCGCTGTGAGTGCTGTGCTGTTAATGCTGCTCTTCTGAGTTCATGTAGTGTGACCTCTTAAAACCACCAGGCTTAACACACACTCTTGCACACTTAGACAAAGCAGCAACTTCCGCTTGGAATACAGTATCCAGTATCCCCATTCTTACAGTATGAAAAAAACACATTTTGAGCTTTGCACCATTTATATTCCCATGAGCACCGAGTATCTAAAGATTCACCTCCTTACTGACACGATTAGGGAGGTAAGGGGTTCATCCGACTGGGTTCCTCCAGGATCCCAGAAGACTCCATTAAATCAATTGAATATTAGGCCCCAGTGCCACGAGACTCTTAGCTTAGCAGGCAGCTCACCCATAGTACAGATGCTTAGACGTCTGACTTTAGCCTCCAAGTTCAGGTGTCACCCCCACAATAGCGAGGGCTCATCGTGAACTGGTTTTGACTCATGCCGGTTCTGGCAGTGCTGCTACCCCCTACCAGGGAATCATTCGGGATTCCAGGGTAGAGCCACCGGATCAGTGTCTCAGGGTAACAATAGTGAACGGTGCAACCATCGAATACACAGGGTAGCATACTTACTTTTGAACTTCCCCTTCTTGGAGGGTCTTGAGGGTAATAAATGCGCCTCTGGTGATGAAGATATTTCCTGGTTCTCATCTGAGCAGCCCTTTGGCTGACCATAAGTCACCTTTGACCATACTTGGGAATAACGATAAGAAATTCCAACGATAAACGATATTCATTAGTTTTCAAAAAGTACTGGAAATAACTTCTAATCAGTTAGATTCTAGTTAACGAATAGATTGATCCATTCGTAAGTATTTTGAAGTTTAAATAGTTAGTATTTTGGACGGGCAGAAGAACTTAAATACGAGTTTTTTTACGTGATCGTAGAGGGTTACGTGTGGCCGTGCAGGAAGCATAGCGAAGGGGCAGCACCCTTGTTGACAAACAACGCGGGGGTGGGGAAAGTCCAGTTGCTTTGGTATGCAGAGACAGCCAATGTCAACGCCACAAGCACCGAGGAATGGGGAGGGGGAATGTTTGGTGATTTGTCATCTCTAAAAAATTGTCTTCAGTTGAAGTTTGTCTCTGTCAGGTTTCGTCATTTTTTCTGCAGTAGCAACAAAGCTGTGTTAAATGATTCAAGCTTTCTTAGTATTTAGTTGGTAAAATAATTTAGTTGTAAAATTAAAACTCACCAAATTTGGTAATATAGCCTGTAGTTGTCAAATATCTTTTTATTAATAAGTACAAATTTAAGGAATAATGTAAAGTCAAAGGTTGTGAATAAGAATAGAGTTTTTTCAAAGAGGAATGTAAATATGTTTATAGATAGTTTAAGTAAGACTGCATGGGATGGTAAACCCTATTATAATTTGGATATTAATTATGACTGTTTTTTACAAACTTATAGAAATGTTTTTGATAGCTGTTTTCCTTTAAAGTTTCATGCTAAAAAAAATGTGTGTGGTAATAAAAAGGGTTGGGTTACTACGGGTATCAAGATATCTAGTGAGAGGAAAAGAGTACTTGGCAATATGGCTAAGGAGTCAAATGATTTAGGTTTTATTTCATATGTTAGGTCTTATAAAAAAAATTTTAAGGCAGTTTGTAAAAAAGCAAAGAAGTTGCATAATGGTAATATCATTAAAAAATCGGAGAACAAGACTAAGGCGGCCTGGTCGATAGTGCATAAAGAACTAGGATTGTAGAAAAGTTTTCAAAATTTTCCAGATTTTCAGGGAGAAAATAAATTAATTGTCAATGGTAAAGAAATTTCTGATACATTCAATAACAGGTTTTCAAATATACCACAAATATTAAATACATTCCCATAAAATTCTGATGCATTAAAGTTTATGCAGAAGCAAAATCACAGCCAAAGGGAGTTTTCTTTTTCATTTGTGTCTTCCATGGAAATTTCTAGTATTTTTAAATCCTTGAAAAATAAAAAATGCGCAGGCTGGGACGAAATCCCTCAAAATTTAATGAAACTAAGTATTGATTCCATTTGTAGGCCTCTGACTTTAATTATAAATCAATCTTTACATTGTGGATTGTTTCCGTCGAAATTAAAGTATGCCGAGGTTAAGCCTTTGCATAAAAAGGGAGGAAAGGACATTTTTGATAACTATAGTCCAATATCAATTTTACCTTCTTTTTCTAAAATTTTTGAGAAAATTGTTTCAAACCAAATTATTAATTTTTTGGGAGATAATATGTTTTTTGTAAAAGAACAGTTTGCCTCAGGGTTCAATATTAGGCCCATTGTTTTTTTGTTATATATAAATGATTTACCTGTTAGTGTTTCCCCAAAAATTATTTTGTATGCAGATGATACCTCAGCTATTTTAAAAGCAAACTCACCTCAAGATTTAAAATTAATATTTAACCGTGCTTTTAAAGAATTTCACAATTGGTTCTCAGTAAATGGGTTACTGCTAAATAATTCTAAAACACGGATTGTTAAATTTCAAACTGCCCAAAATAGGGAAAGCGCAGTTTTCAATTGTTCTTTTCAAGGTAGTTTTTTCCCGAATAATAATTCAGTAAACTTTTTAGGAGTAGAGATTGACTCAAATTTAAGTTGGAAACCCTGCATTAGTAAAATTATCAAAAGGTTATATTCTATTTGCTTTCAAATGATTATTTTGCGTGAAGTAATTGATTTTCAAACAAAGTTAATGGTTTATTATGGGCTTGTTTTCTCTGTCATAAGCTATGGTATTGAATTTTGGGGAGCATCTTCTCATTCAGATCAAATTTTCAAAATCCAAAAAAATTTATAAGAATAATGACATTTTCTTCGAAAAGGAAATCTTCTAAATAATTTTTTAAAGATTATAGTCTATTATCTGTTCCCTCACTATATATTTTTAAATGTTTAATGTTCGTAAAAAATAATCTTGACATCTTAGAAAATTCTCAGCATGAACATGGCTACAATACACGGGTTTCCAAAGACTTCCAATACCCAAGACACCGATTGACACTTTTTCAAAAAACTCCACTGTATATGGGAAGAAAACTTTTTAACCATTTGCCAATTAATTTAAAATTCATGGTTAGGGGAAATAAGTTTAAAAAAGAATTAAAATTGTTTTTGATAGACAAAATGTTTTGTTCAATTGAGGAATTTTTTATTTAGGTTAGTTTTAGCGAATTTCCCCTATAGGGAAGAAGCTATTACCGTAGGTCTCATGGTAAGACCTAAGCCCGAGACCATGATAACTTTTCGTTTTGGGGCCCCCAGAAGCAAAAAACACTATTTGTTCAAATTTCTAGATATACAGGGTGAGTCTCTACTGACTACATTAATTTTAACAGTTGATTCTACTTATCAAATAGAACACAAAAATGTATATAACCCCTTATCTGACTTTAACCGTTTAGGTGTAATGGCGTATTTTGTGATTTTTTAAAATTTCACGACTTTGTACTATTAGTTCGACGGTAAAAACCAAAATAATGTATTTATGAGATATAAATTAATACCATTCGAAAGAGAATTAAATTCCCTTCAAATTAAACATAGTAACAAAGTAATAACTCCTTATAAAATATTTATGAAATAACATTAAAGTTGAAAATTGTTGTTTTCAGAATTTTTCCTTTAAACTTCAAGGCTCAATTAAAGCAGTTAAATTTGCCGTTTTCTTATGTCCAATTTCATAAAAAACTTCCTTATGTATTTATGTTTAAAATTATGTATAAATATTAAGGGGTCATAAGAGGAAAAATTTGAGAATTTCTTAAAAATGTTGTTAAGGTACATTATCATCAGGATTGTCATCATCACTCGGTATTGGCTCTAAACACCAAATTTATTACTGTTTATTTGTCTCTTATTTCTTTACCAGATGAATCTGTGGACTAAATCAGCTGACTGGGAATTACAATATCAATAATCAGCTGATTTTTCATTGCTTCATTGTAAAACTGTTTATTCATGTTCTTTTCACTTGTACACTACAAGCACAACAAGTAAAACGTAACTGATGCCGTTAATGATAGATATCATTTTGTTTCGAGTTGTTATGTCGTTTACAAATGAAGAATAGGTGGATATTATTGTGATTTACGGGTTATGTGACTATAATGCAGCCGAATGCCGTCGCGAGTTCCTTCGCCGCTATCCAAACATAAGGCTTCTGAAGAACGCAGGGGTCGTAGGTGTAAAAAATGTTGGAGTTTCATAAGATTGTTGTTAATATACATCATTATGATTCATCGCATTGGTTCTAAACACCAGATAAATAGCTGTAAATCTGTACTTTCTTTAACAGCTGAATCTGTCAACTAAATTAGCAGATTGGGTATTCCAATTATTGTGATCAGCAATGTTATATGAAAAATAAACACATCATTTATATTTTACATATACTGTTATTTATATCTCATCCGTCAACCGGTTGTATCATTTTAGGAGATTTTCAAAGTATCCACCGTTTACCCTGATACACATGCAAAATATCTTCCTGAATTCCCTCACAGACGCCTTCAGTTCATCAAGTAAAAGTTCACAAGCTGTCAAAATCCTGCTCCTTAACTCTTCTACATTTCGAACTGGTATGCGAAAAACTTGTAATGAGGTGCCCCCAAACATAGTAGTCAAGGGGTATGAGGTCTGGAGACCACGGAGACCAAGCGATTGTTCCTCATCTTCCGATCCACATGTCAAATGTATCACTGATGTGCTGACGGACATCAACACTGAAGAGTGGGAGTGCTTCGTCTCCTTGGAAGATAATGCACTGACGAAAATCCCAAGTCTTCAAGGAGCAATGGTAATGTTTCAGGAAGTAAGTCCAGGTACTAAATGCCATTTAAGGCTGTTCGAAGGTCGAGGTAAGGTCCTTTGAGCCAGCTTACAAAGAGTCCGATCCAGATGTTTAATTTAAACCTTACATGATTAGAAGATTCATGTACCAGGAACAGCGATGAACATTAACAAAGTTCACTGAGAAGCCTTCTGTTTGGATAGCGGCGGCGCGGCGTCGGTACTTGCGACGGCATTCCGCTGCATTATAGTCACAGAACCCGTAAACCACAATAATGTCCACCTATTCTTCATTGGTAAACGACATGACAACTCGAAACAACAACGATATCTATCATTAATGGCATCAGTTACGTTTTACTTGTTCTGCACAATTGACAAGAACTCGAAAAAACAGTTTTACAATAAAACAATGACAAATCAGGTGATTATTAATATTGTAATTCCCAGTCAGCTGATTTAGTCCACAGATTCAGCTGGTAAAGAAATAAGAGACAAATGAACAGAATAAAATTGGTGTTTAGAGCCAATACCGAGTGATGATGACACTCCTGATAATGCACCTTAACAACATTTTTAAGAAATTCTCAATTTTTTCCTCTTATGACCCCTTAATATTTATACATAATTTTAAACATAAATAAATAAGGAAGTTTTTTATGTAATTGGACATAAGAAAACGGCAAATTTAACTGCTTTAATTGAGCCTTGAACTTTAAAGGAATAATTCTGAAAACAACAATTTTCAACTTAAATGTTATTTTGTAAACGTTTTACAAGAAGTTATTACTTTGGTACTATGTTTAATTTGAGGGGAATTTAATTCTCTTTCAAATGGTATTAATTTATATCTCATAAATACATTATTTTGGTTTTTACCGACGAGCTAATAGTACAAAGTCGTGTAATTTTAAAAAATCACAAAATACGCCATTACACATAAACGGTTAAAGTCAGACAAGGGGTTATATACATTTTTGTGTTCTATTTGATAAGTAGAATCAACTGTTAAAATTAATGTAGTCAGTAGAGACTCACCCTGTATATATATATATATATATATATATATATTCAAGATTATTTAAAAACTAAAAGAATTAAAACAAAAACATTTTCCAGCTCAAATAAGTTGTTAATATTTTGAATAATTACATCGTTTTCAAAACAAAGCTGGATAAGGTTAAAATAAAATAAACTATTTTGTAAACAAATTATGTAAATAAAAGAAAAATCAAATGATAAATTTTGAAATCATATCCTCCAGATGTTGATTTGTTTGATTGACTTAAAACAGTCCAGAGAGTCAGCGTATATTGAGGCCATCAGGTTGTCTTGTTTTTAATATCATTTGATGAGCTATCTCTACATTTCTCAAATTGTGAGCATTTGTCTCCTTGTCAACATTAGGCTCAACATGGTAACATCGGCCTGTTTGGGTTTAGGTGGTGGACGTCAAATCGATGGTTGGTCATTCTGACCCTAAGTGGCGTGATCGTTTGGCCAATATAATCCTTGGAGCAATATTTGCATTTTAAGTTATATATTACATTACTGGTGTTGCAATCGATGTTTCTTCTTATTGGATAACTTTTGCCAGTAATGTTGCTTTGAAACGAATTGGAATTAAGGATTATATTGCATGTGCCACATCTAGGTCGGTTGCAAGGGTTGCATCCAATTTTCCTTGGGTTTGAGTTATTTGATTTTTTATCTTCATCATAGTTAACTTTAGGTTTTGAAATCATATTTTTAAATTGGGAGGTTTCCTGAAGATAACTTTGGGGACTTTTTTAAATAGATTACGGGTGTCAGGAGAATTCTGAAGAATAGGGAATGAAACTTTTAAAATGTTGTTAATTTTATACAAGCCAGGATGGCATTGAGTTATAAATTTTGGGTCATTAGCATTGTTTGTGATTTTTGTGTTTTTTCGAGCTTTTGTTTGTTTGTCTACAAGTTTTTTAGGGTAACCTCGTTCTTGGAGAGAATGAGAAAGTTTATTTATGTAGTTTTTGAAATCATTCTGATTACTACATAACTTTTTAGCTCTAAGAGAAAGACTTTTAGGCATCGACTTTTTTATATGAATAGGATGGCAGCTAGAGTAATGCAAGTATTGCATTTTGTTGCTGTCTTTATATATATATATATGTGTCTGTAAGCACGATAGCGCTCGCAAAAATGGTCCAATCGGAGTGAAATTTGGCACAGGCGTGTAAAGTAGTAATTATTCGGACGAGTTCGTGAACCAGCCCGATCGGGCCACTGGAAGGGGGGGTAAAGGGGGATAAACCCCCCAAAAATGGGGTTTTTTGAGTTTTTACATAGGAAAATAAAATTTATCAAATTTTTGTTGGCACCATTGAATTCAGCTCAAAAAAACAAACAATTTGGTATGTTGAATCACTGCTCTATGTCCATTGGTTACCGAGATATTGAAAGTGGTAAACACAGTACGTTGTCCCAATGTTAACCTTATGGGAAATAAGTAAATTTCTATATCTCGGTTATTTCTCAACATATCTTGATAAAACTTGGTAAATAGCTTCTTTTAGTTCAGATATACTAAATATTGAATTAAAACCATCCAGTTTTAATATACCTGCAGCAGACCTGCATACTCATTCCCCCATGTTATTCTTATGGAGCTTACCAAAACATGTCAAATCTCGCTATGTTGGATTGAAATACGTTGTTTTGCATTTGAAATTCGCTGAGTATGCAGGTCTGCTGCAACGGGGGGTATTTTTAATGTAATTTTACTTTTCTTATATTTGTAGGAGTTTTTTTTCTGCACTGTCAGTGGTAAGGTATTTAGTAAACATATTTTTTAGTGTAATAGTTATTGATTTCTTATTTTAAGCTCTTGACAATGTCTATGTTTTGTGCTAGCATTTCTAGCTTTGTAAGAATGTTTGGACAATAAAGTGATTATTATTATTATTATTATTATTACAAGAGACCGGTTTCGATTCTATGACGAATCATATTCAGTCATTAATTTAGTTGTGTTAATAGCCTTGTTAAATTTTAGTAATAGTTAAATACGATCCCTTAGAACAACTGCCCAACAGCAAACTTCCCCGAAAACTAACTTTAAAAAAACTAACTTTATTTTCTATCAGTTAGTTTTTTAACTAACTAATAACTTCTATCAGTTACTTTTTTAACTAACTAACTTATAACTTCTATCAGTTACTTTTTACAGGACTAACTAATAACTTTTAACTAGTTAGAATTTCTGGCTAACTTTCCCACTATGCCTGTGACCCACAACTCCTTGACCCCAAATTTGATTTTGGTTATTTTCAGAATTAATTTAACATTGAGTAATCGCTGAAGTCTATACGGTTGTAACATTGAATATACGATAAAGTTAGTTTGATATTATGTCGGCAGCTCCTTGCTTATGTAGTTGGAGGTAGTTATCAATAACCAGGCCCCTACTGTTTTTTCCCACAATTTTTGCTATCTTCTTATGGAAAATCAAAACATAGTCAAATTAGGTCATAAATAGGCCTAGACCGGTAATGTTTTTGCTTACAGTGGCCTTCAAAGTATAACTCTGCTTTCTAAAATAACTGCTCTCAACTTATCCTCTAGACCAGTGTTTCTCAACCGGAAAGCCTTTCAGGTGGCACGCAAGAGATTGAAGAAGTAGTATAAAATAAAATACTAGATTTACGAACGAACGCTGTCCTGTCGAACAGTAAAGTCACACTTAATACATTAACTTTATTGACATTTTCAGTATCTATTTTGGTCATTATATATCAATTTCGTTACTCTTTCATTTTAAGAGTAATTATTTTCACAAAACATTTTGGAATAAAAAAATGTTCTTTCCATTAAAAAATACTACAGTGTTGATTCGGTGGTATTACTATATTTGTTAGTTGAACGATTTACTAACCAAACGTATTTTTTATTTTGAGTGCACAGTCTAGTTATGTCATTTTGTTGTATACATTTTTGTAACATGCTACAAGATAAGATTATTCGTGAAAATACAGTATACTTTGAATGACTCTGAACTGTTTATACATGTTAATTTTTCAATATAAAATATGAGAAATACGTGCAGTTTCAAATAACAGAAAGAAAGTTTTTCCCTGTGTACCTAGACATTTTTCCATATCAACGAAATTCTGGTTAAAATTCATACAGTTTTTTCGCCAAAATGACTAAAACTTGTTGACTATTGAGCATAGCTGAGGTGAACATATAATTTGTTAAAATGTTCTTATAATAAAAATACGATCTATAAATGTACATTAAAGGAAAATAAAATAAATTTAGCTGGCAAAGACAAATCTGCCAAAGTGTAACTAAAAACATTCATTTTTGGAGAAGATCCCTCAGGGGTAGGAGGGTTCTATAGCTGGTCCTAGCGATGGTACGCCAAAATATTGAGATTGTGGTATGTGGTACGCGAGCACCAAAAGGTTGGGAAACACTGCTCTAGACTATATCTACCACTAATCTTGAAACTAGGAAAAACAACTTTAAAAGACAATTCTTTCATGTTTCGTCAGTTAATTTATATGGCATGCATTAATTTGATTTGTAAGTAGTATTCTGAAATTTATCCTTTTATATTCATTGTTTAGTTCTTTGCAACTAAAAAGGAGTCATAAAAAATTAATATCATTTTTTGTTTGTTTTAGATGCCAAGATGATGCCCCTACCAGATAACGAGGATGTAGTTTGCTACTATGTCATCAAACACTCATGGAAGGGCAAGTAAGTGTAGTATGTAATATTGTTTTTATTACATATTTGGCATTATGAAATTTTATTTTATTACTACCTACTGTTTCCATAATGTACATGGTACTGAGGGGAAGAGAGAAAATTTTATTTGGGGTCCCCTAGGTGTTTTTTTGCGTAAAATAGAGGTTTCTATGTGAGGCTTGGGTAGGCCAACACAAAAACAAAAGTGTTCATGACCAGATATTTCGAGTGTGTGGGCAGAAAGTTGCTCCTTTATAAAGTTACTTCATGCTAAAATATTAATTCCCGTTATTTGTCGTATGACCCTATTAAAATTGTACATTTCCTTAAAGTAAATTAAATGCCGCAACTTTTTTTGTCTCTTTTTTATAGATCCTGATTTATTAAGCTTTGAAAAATAAAAACTGCCGCCATTTTGAAATGATACAAAGTAGAAACTTGATACTCCACACAAAGATAAATCCTATTAGCCAATATATGTTTACCAAGTTTGAAGTTTCTACATTTAGTTGTTTAAAAGTTATGATCAGTCATGTAAAAAATACATTCAGACCATCAGACGGAGAACGGAGCGAGTTAGGCCATATACTTATATGATTGATTGTTTTGACCCTCAGGAACAATAACCCAAAGTTTTTCGGTGTATTTCAGATACACCCTTTATAATGTTTCTTTTCAAACAGTCACCCTTCTCTTCTGTTGTCATTGGTATGACAATCAATAATCAATACAGGGAAGTTCATCACATTATTCAGCTGAATTTTTCACTCACCTGCTTCAGTTGATTGCTTATATGCAAAAAAAACTATTTTAAACTGACATACTGTCGTACTATGAACCAAATGTTGCAGGATTTTATTTGATCATAGGGAATTAAAAAAGCACTGACAAACTTTATATTGTCTTCAATTTATTGAAAATTATATTGAGTTAGCCTTTATTATTATTAGAACTTTTCTTTCTTGTTAACATTCCTTGTGGGAGTTCAAAACAGATTTTGGAGTATTGCTTGAGATTTGTAATATTTCCTTACTAAAATTCTTTTTGGTTGTCTTTGTCCTAAAGGGAATTCTCAAGGCTCTATTACACTCGGCAGCCAATGGTGTCACCAAATGTATTCGTTATAGTGCATTGCATTAAATGGGGGATGCTGTTCTTTGGGACTGCCAGTCTGCCCAAGTGTGACAGCTCCCATTTAAATTGATGCCCAAGAACAAGCTCAGGTGGTTCAGTAGTACCGCTCAGCCGTCTACTGTAATAGGGGCTTTAGGAATCGTTGCTTTTAGACAGGCAGTGCAGAGTGAATACGTGATTGGTGTTAATGATGTGTATTGGTTTTCTATTATAGGGTTTTGATGTCCGCTTGATAAAATGGTTTTTCTTAAGGGGATCCGCCACCGATAATTCGGTATTTATTTATTTTTTTGTCAAATTTTGGTTTTTAGCGAATTTCCCCTATAGGGAAGAAGCTATTACCGTAGGTCTCATGGTAAGACCTAAGCCCGAGACCATGATAACTTTTCGTTTTAGGGCCACCAGAAGCAAAAAACACCATTCGTTCGAATTTTTATCTATCTATCTATCTATCTATCTATCTATCTATATATATATATATATATATATATATATATATGTGTCTGTCAGCACGATAGCGGCCGTAAATATGATCCGATCTTAATGAAATTTGGAACAGACATGTAAAGTGGTAATCGAATGGACGAGTTCGTGAACCAGCCCGATCGGACCACCGGAAGGGGGGGTAAGGGGGGATAAACACCCTCAAAAATGGGTTTTTTGGGTTTTTTACATATAAAAATAAAATTTATCGAATCTTTGTTGGCACCATTGAATTCAGCTCAAAAAAACAAACAATTTAGTGTTTTGAATCATTGCTCTATGTCCATTGGTTACCGAGATATTGAAAGTGGTAAACACAGTACGTTGTCCCAATGTTAACCTTATGGGGAATAAGTAAAATTCTATATCTCGCTTATTTCTCAACATATCTGGATAAAACTTGGTTTGTGGCTTCATCTAGATGAGATCTAATGTATTTTAGTCTAAAATCCCCGAAATTTCAATTTTTAGTGGCAGCAAACCTGCATAATCATTCCCCATGTTATCCTTATGGGACATAAAAAAATTCTATATCTTACTTAGTTTTTAACATTTCTTGACAAAACTTGGTATATGGCTTCTTCTAGTTAAGATCTACTAAATAATGAATTAAAACCAACCAGTTTTAACATACCTGTTGCAGCAAACCTGCATAATCATTCCCCATGTTATTCTAATGGAGATTACAAAACATGTAAAATCTCGCTAAGTTGGATTGAAATACCATTTGTTGTGTTGTATCTGAAATTCGCTGAGTATGCAGGTCTGCTGCAACGGGGGTATTATTTTTTTTGGATAGAACATGTATTTCTGAACTTGTATACAAAATTTTGGGCGAATTTGAGCAGTTTTTCATATTTAAAAAATTATTATTCGAAAATTGGTATTTCGAAGGTAGGTAAGTTTACTTAGTGCATCTGTGTCAGCTCAACTTTGTAAGCCGATTCCCGAAAATTGTGTTTTCCCCCGTTTTTTAGCACAAATTGTTGAATAACTTTTTTACTACAAGAGACAATTGACTGAAATTTTTACCAGTGTATCTTCATACTGTATTGATGATTTGTTGGTATAGAGAGCTTTGTACAGTAATTTTTTCATAGGTAAAAAAATGTTTATTTGAAAATAATAAAATGAAAAATATTGTTTTTTACGTAAACGTGTATAAATAATGTCCTATTTGTGTTACACTAGTTAAAATACCGGGGAATATTCCTATGATTACAATATACAAATTAAAAAAAAGATTATTAAAATTCATCCAAAAATAAAAAAAGTTATTCAAAAGTTTTTAAAATAAAAAAAATGTAAAAAAAACTAAAAAAATTAAATAAAACGTAATCAAAGGAAAAAAATGGAGTTGTTATATATATATTTATTCTTTTTAGGTTAATTTGAACCAGTTTTGGTAGTCAAACTTTTATTTATCCAAAAAAATCAAAAAATCTCTCGTATAGGTGGCGGATCCCCTTAACTGATGTAACGTCTGCAGTAGATTTATAATTCCATTAAATTTGGATAGAACATTCTTATCAAAACAACAATGCTTTCCATTTCTTATTTAAATTTAAAAAATAAATAAATAGGTAAATAATGAAGAGACAGAAGGTGGTAGGAATTATGATTTTCTGAAGAAGATATTTAAATTAAAATAATTTTGATGGATCACATGTTTGGTAAAATCAACTGCCATTAATAGTATATTTCGCTACTAGTCACGAAAATAGCCCATTTTGGGGCAAGATAGTGTTTTACTTGCGAGGCGTAAGCCGAGCATGTAAAACACTTTCAAGCCCCAAAACGGGACTTTTATGACGAGTTGTGAACAATACTTTTCATCACGATGCAAATAAGTAACCAAACTTTATAAAAAACTATCCAACATTTCATAATTCAATAATTTTTCTATAAGCAAACACAATACGGTTGAACTGTCTATTTTAGTTTAGAGTCAGCTGGTTGAACTGTCAAAATAGGAAAACCATTTGTTTTGGTACGGAAATGGTTTGTTTGGGTACAGGAATGAAATGTTTGGGTACCGAAAAAGCATCTGATCACTATTTGTTTTGACCTAAGGAAATCGAGAGTTTTCGTAGATCTCAGCTGTACGGTAACGGGCAATTTTCATATACAGAGTGATGAAAAATTATTTTGAGTTTAAGTTCAGCTTTGGGGTGCTAGCTCACCTAAAGTATGACTAAGTACAACAGATCCATTCCGTGCTTAATCAAGTGTTAGTTTTTAGAAGTCAAACTATCAAAATGGATTTGGATTAATTACTCAAGATGATATGAGTACCTGTTATCTGAATAGCTGTGAGCATGTAATGAATAACCACAAACTTTGCAAAAATAACTTTAATGGAATGGATCACTAAAACTAAACTATTGCATTGAATTGTGAAATAACTTAAAAAATAAATGTTTATACCTGTCCACGATAAACATATTCGAGAGTTAATTAATCAGTAAACCATTGCTAGTGCATTGACCTCATTAATTTTATTGATATAACATTTGACAAATCTATAAACACACCATTCACTGGCGGCTAAAGTTGGTTCGGACTAGTGTGGCATTCCAACCACCCTTGTTAAACAAATGCCACAAGTTACAGGTTTAGTTATAGGATTTCACAACTCATTGTTCCAGGTACAAGCGAATATTCTCTGTCGGAACGACTGGCATCACAACGTACAAGCCGAACACGCTGGAAGTGACAAACCGATGGCTATACGTGGACGTGACGGCACTCAAGGTGTCCCCCGCCTCCCCGCAGGAGTTCCTGATCACAGCTCGCAAGGAGAGCAACAAGCGCGGCGACACGATGAAGTTCTCGACGGAACACCGCTCACAGCTGCTTTCAGAAGCGTTCAAATCGCGACATATGTTCTACGAGAAGTGGAGTGAGACACAGGTATGTTGGGGAAGAGGGAAAGATAATGTCAAGAGAGTGTTTCTTTTAACTAAAGTATTCTCTAAATTTAAACCATTATGAAGAATTCAACACTATTGTTTCAGTAAGAACAATTAACAATGCAGTAAAGTATGAAAAATCTCACTTTGAATATATTTTTAAAGACGAAAGCATGACTTTCAATCAGTTAGAAACATTTTTACAAAAATATTATAACACTTCCTATTAAGTTAAAAACTGTCTAAAATATTCAATAGATCTTAGTGTTAGAAATAGAAGCCATTTAGAGAAATAGGCCTTAGGTATAAGTAAGTTGTCAATTACTCGATTTTGTAAAACCAAAATTTATACAAAATCTCATAGCCAAGGGCATTCAAAACAATTTTGTACCAGTTGGATTTCTTTATCATCAGTATTACTCTTGTTATGTCATAAACGATATCACTGCTGACTGAGCATTTGCCTTTTGATAAGTGCAGCAAATTTTTATTATTTGATGTTAAAACTGTTATTAGAGTAGCTATTAAGCTTAAAGTTAAAAATGAATTCTTTTTCCCAAACAAATCGAATATTCTGTTGAAAAAAATAACTGTATTTAATTGCTGCGAATAAACCTTTAATCGTTAAGCTCCTCAACTTAATAAGGCCTAATGAAATAATTTCTATGACTAATTTTGGTTTAATATAATGTTCAAAATATTTTTAATTTTTATTTGTTTTGGTACTTAAAAAAGCCCAAAACATTGATTCAGACTGATTTCCTCATGCTTCTTAATATTCATTATGGTTTTGTTACTCTATTGACACCGACCTCTGATATCCCAGAACAGCTGTTTCCTTATCTATGTGGATATCTAGCCTGGCTTTTGTTGATGTAGGGAGTGTACACAAACTGATTGTACACAAACTGATAACTAATTGTTTCGGTATAATCTGAATAAATGTTATGGTTCTCTGGACCAAAATGTTGAAATAAAATTGTTGGAGGTCATAAACTGTTGCTAATTCAGAGTTGGCTAACTTTACATAAAAATCATCATCCATCAAAATACACATCAAAATAGTCATCCATGCAGTAATTACGTTAGTTAAACATTACGTTTAAACTATTGTTAATGTTTGGTTGGGGGGGGGGGGGGGTTAATGACCTAATTAAGGGTCATTCTCATATAAAGGGATAATTTAAGCAATAAAATCAAAAATAAATAAATGAAAAATATATAAAAGTACAGGCTGTAGTTTGTTTTCAAATACCTTTAAGAAACTATATTCAAAGCAGCGGTGCTGAATTTTTTTATTTTCTATTTTTTCTCAATTTTTTAATGCATCAAGACTCATCATGATCAATGGTTAAAAAATGTAAAAAATAAAATTAAATACTTCAATGAACCATATAAACGTATTCAAAATGTAATGAGGGCCTTAACTATTATAATGGATACTTGATTTAAAATGGTAAAATGACTTTAATTTCATAAATTTGGCTCAAACGTTAAAAATATAAGTCTTACAACTATGAAAAACTCAATAAGGGTTTGAAAAAATTACTTAAAGAGAACATTTTTCACAAAATTTTACTAGACGTCTTCAAGTGTTAAGCTGGGTATTTTAATATTTTTTTTATTTCATTATTAATTGGTATATTTTAACTAAATTCACGGCAACCGAAATGATGTAGCGGCGACCGAAATGACATGGCGGCGACCGAAATGACGCAGCCGCGATCAAAATGAACTTTAAAGGGTTTTGCCGTTTAAGAAATATGTGGTCTCTATTAAAATTAAACAATTTATGATTTGGCAGAACATTTATTTTCCAAATATCATAGGAATATGAAGTAATAACCTAAAAATAACAGATGGAAAGAACCAGTTTAAAAAAAGTGTGTTTTACAAAAATAAATTAAATATCTGCTTTAGTTTTATTATAATTTTGTTAGTTAGTAATAATATTCTGTTAAAATATTAAGGCAAATGTGGTAAAGCAACGTTATGACTGTTTTTCAATGTAAATTTGTCAACTCAGTCGCCAAAATCATATTTGGTAGGCCAAACGAAATGACGACTTCCCGAATTGACGATTTCACTTTCTTGGCTGTGTCGTTTTCAGAACAAGCTACCTAGATTGTTTTCATTTCTAGGTTATGTTACACCATTCAATAGCTTTTGATTGATATTGGTAGTGTAATTGTTTCTATGATCATATAAAAGTAATACTGGAGACCGAATTGATCTACAATTAAGGTACTGCAAGTTTCTTAACTTGTTTTGGTGATAGGCCTTTATCTATTTTAAAACTGGTTTTTAATTCACGAAATGATAAGGGAACTCACTTTGCACCTTTTTCAACACTACCTAAGTCGTCTGGGATCATGGAAGACGGGAGCTGGTCTTTGTGTGGGAGTTTTAAAAACTCACGTTCGGACGCCGTGTATTTTTAGGACAGCTGATTCCATTCAATTATTAATATTGAAATGAAACTTTTTCTTTTGATACTGTTATTAATTAATAAATTTATGTTAAAACAGACATATTGACCTAGAATATAAAATATATCTAGTTATTTTATTCATTTTTAGAGGCATGTAAGTTTGATTGATATAGGTTGGGACGGCGACCGAATTGATGAATGGGATTAGGGAAGGCATTTTTTGGCAACAATTTGATATTCACAAACAAAGAATTATATGGGTTGAATAAATAAACATACACATATTTTGGGTAAATATTTTATTTCAACAACATTATTTAAAAAATGCATTTTTTAACCTAAGGACTTAAATTATCTCTTTATGTGAGAATGACCCTTAAGGTACCTAGTTTTTCCGCTTTATGAAAGCCTTTTTATCAAGAAATGTTCATTAAAAAAATTAAGGAAACACATTTACAATTTTCTTTCAGAAAATCACAATAGAAAATAAATATTTTTTGTAAAATATTCATAAAATAATTATATCTCAAGTTTAGAAGTTTATAAATCTTCAACCGTTTATGTCCATCAATAAAATAAATCAGTTACTGTATTAATTTTTGAAGCTTTTTTCATGGTTCTTTGGCACTTTTCATAAAATCAGTAAGAAGTGAAGCGGCTTTTTTTTTTCAGTAAGCGGCTTTTTGCCTAGGCATGAATTTTTTGCAATATTCCGTATGTTATGATACTTTTTTGAAGATACTTAATTTTTAATCAAAGGGCAAAATAGAAATATAACTAATTTATTAAATCTAATTTTTATTAATTATTACATATGAAATGTTACATGACAACTGTTGTTATGCTGTCAAAGTCATGAAATATCTTGTTAATACCAAGTGGGATAGGTTGTAGAATTATCACTTCCGGAATATGATTCAAAATGAGCAATATCCTTGTTTCATGGTAAAACCTCAACTTGAGAAGTGTATTCCCAAAAAACACAAGGGAATCATTGAAGGATTAAATAAATGAGACGTATAGTTCCAAGTAGTGTCTTTTGCCCACTTTTTCCAATTTTTCAGTACAGGCAGTGCTTTTTGCCTAGGCATGAATTTCTTGCAATATTCCGTATGTTATGATACTTTTTTGAAGATACTTAATTTTTAATCAAAGGGCAAAATAGAAATATAACTAATTTATTAAATCTAATTTTTATTAATTATTGTAATATGGATAAGGAACTATTTGGAACTAACTTTGGATAGGACATGTTTAGAACTTTACAACGCAATTACCAATTATTTTCGACTCAGGTAAATTGAACAACAAACAAATAAAATGTTGTCCTTCCAAATAAATGAAACAGTGATTGACTGGTGTTGCAGAAATACGAAGCATTTAAACACCACTGGTCCGGCACTAGGCTGCCTGTGTTGCTGGAAGTGACTCCGATATCCGTAGATCAGCTGGATACTGCAACGTCGCAGATACTGGCGTCCTACTGCTACAAGGATATCCAGACTATCCAACTGGTCAAGGATGTTGTCTACGGGTTCGTCATAGTTTCTGGAAGCTTTGGCAGAAAGGTGGGTGATTAATTTTTGCATACTTTAATGAATTTAGTCATGTCATCGGAGTGGTTTACCTGTTACATGCTTTTAGACGCTCTCAGTACAGTAATCTGTCAACCATCGTTTCCTAAGAATCTCTACTTAGACGGCTATTAAATTATTTTTGTTATATTTGACTAGGTTTAGATTTTTACTCATTTTGTAAGGTTTAAAGAATAGTTTATGAATGTATGAATTGAAATTATTGTATCACAGTTGTTTTGGTTCGTAAATTGGGAAGTGCTGAATGAATAAGACATTTTTATTATTGTCATTTATCTTTGATAAAAACAGGAATTTATGTTTTAATATTTGTTTTAAGGTTGTTTAGAGAAAGAAACGTCTGTATATTGTCAAGAAAAATTTTTTCGATTCTGTCAGGTTTTTAAGAGTAGACCTAGTCATGACTAGTGAATAGTGCAATCTTCAGATAATATTTCTCATAATTTTAATGCTAAAATAAAATTTCAAACGTTTTCTTGACAGCTCACAAAACCGGACGGTGATTTTTATCCCCAAAAAGTGTATGAACAAAGGAAAAGATGATGCTCATATCTTATTTTGCCTTTTTTCATTGTCACCTTTTATATGGCAACAATTTTAGCCGTAATAGTACTGGAGTTAGCAGGGTTGTACCCAGCTTTGGTGGGCCCCTCATGTCCTGGTACTGCACCCGTTCCACTCAAAGCCCTCAAAGCCGTTGCTGATTTCTGGCTCGTCAAAAGTGGTGACCTTTTTTTTTTACTCGCACGTGTCTTTTTGGCCCCTTTGTTGTTGTTTCGGGCCCTTTTTCCTGTTCCCTGCCCTCTATACATTTCGCCGGAGGGGGGGGGGGGGTTTCACTATTTCAGGGGGGGTTCTGACCCCCTAACCCCCCCGGGCCCCCCTTGGACCCGCCCCGGCCCCCCCCCCCTTGGCCCCGGTAAAATTGTCCCGGAAAAAGCGGTCTGAGTACGCCCCTGGGAGTTAGGTAGGTACTTTTGTGGCAAAAACAGGGTTTGAGAATAATGAAAAATATTCCTCAACAAGACAGTAGTAAACCTTTTCTCAAGAAGTTCCAGATTATGCCCGTACAAAGTATTTTCATTTTTCAAAATATTCTGAATGTTAAAGAGAATAACGAACAATTTTCTTTGAAGAACGAGATACACGGATGTGAAATCAGAAACTACCAAAACATAAATATTAGCAGACCTTGTTTGCAAGAATTCTCAAGCTCTCATAAATATTTACAAATATCAATGTCTAATAAATTGCCAATAGATTTCCGTAGATTGCCTTTTAATTATTTCTAACGCAAACTCAATAACTTTTTCATTAACAGTGAGTGTTTTTATGATGTAATAGATTTTCTAGATTTTTGGGGTAATTGATCTGTAATGATAAGACGATCTCCATTACACAGTGTAACTTGTATTTAAAGTCAAATAAGGATATTCTATTCTAATATGACCAAGGCCTTTCTTACCTACCTTGCAAAATCTGAATTACAATAGGTTTTGGACAACATGAGTGCTGATGGATAGTAGTGCCATAGGTAAGTTAAGTGTTTTTGATTGTGACCACAGACTAAAGCTAATGAAAGTACTATTTGAAGGTTATCGGTAAACATTTTTAAAGAGGTGCCAGAGCGTCTTTCAGAAAAGTTTGGAATCAAACCTTTTTTGCCATTCAGTTGTTTGTAGCTGCTTCATTGGTTTACAATTTTATCCTGCTGGGCTAATAATGGTTTTGACATTTCTATTAATTTTGTTTTATGACATTAAACAAACTGTTATGATTTCAGCATATGTTTATCAGCCAAAATCGAGATGAAATAATAAAAAAAATTCAAGAAAGTGCTCATTTTTACCTGGGTATTAAAATAGAAACAGCTACTGAAGAAATCTCCCTTGAAGATTTTGCTAATCAAAGATTTGGAAAGTACAGGTATAAAGTTGATAGTGAAATAAATAATAGATTTTATAACATAAGTAATTAAATAAAAGATATCATGGTTTTTAAATTTTTGAATATTTAATTAAATTTGAGATCTTAATATTTGGATCATACTAAACACAGTATTTTAAACACACTGGTTAAAACAAACCAAAAATATCTCTAGAAACTTCCTACTTCAGTATTGTACAAAGAAAGACAAACTTGTTAAAACTAATAAGAGGGGGCTTCAGTCCTATGCGACTACCTACTTCTCCCAAAAGGTCAATGTTGACTTTAAAATTCAGTAAAGCATCAATCGCTCAACCAAAATCATTGGTTTATAACTCATTTGAAAGAGCAAAAAATTATTTAGCGATTCCAGTGAGCAGAATTTTGTTACAACAATTAATAAAATTAATAAAATATGCAAAAATGTCAATAGTTGAAATTTTTCACCAAAACCAAAAGGGATATCAAAATTCTGCTCACTGGAATTGCTAGATAGTTTTTTGCTTTTTCAAATGAGCTATAAATCAACGAATCAGGTTGAGTGGTTGGTTGAGGCTGTATCGAATTCGAAAGTTATTGACGTCATGGGGGAGCAGTTTGAGACTGGAGTTTAAGCTACAGGGTGCAAGTCCATCCTGTGATTCCTATGACAAATCGACCATTCTCATGATTTAACTTTGATTTTTTTTATTTGTCACCGACCCACAAGTGGTTCCATTGAAACTCAGCTATGGGATTAATCATAGCTAAAAAATTGTGGATTTTTAAACATAAAAGGATTTCAAAAGGTAGGCAATTGTTTTTATATACTCTGTTAGGGGTGTGCGATGCAGCAAATTTTTTTCGATTTGATGCGTCGATGCGATTCATAGAATTTCGATTTGAATCGATGCGATTCGATTCGATACGGTGCGGCGTTATTTGCTGTTAAGAGTTGTTACAGCTTGCATTACTGTAATGGGTCAATAACCTTAAAGAGGGTTGAAGTCTAGAAAAATTGCACACAAAGTCTGAATGAGTCTGAACCAAAGTATTTGTAATAGGCCTAGGTACTGAACCATTCATTATAGATAGGCCTAGGAATTTGGGAGAGTAAATAAATAATTATAACTTAATTCCTTTACATCCTTTCACAATCTCAAGAAATAGTTATTATTACTAGGCCTATAGTTTTTCTTAAAAAAAACACCAGCAGTCCAAGTAAAAATTAATCAGTTCAAAGTTTGTTAAGTCATCTAATAATTATAACAATTAGCCTAAGTAACTCTTCTCGGATACAATTAAAGTAGGCCTATCCCTACCGGTGTCGGTATAGTCATTCGTAACTATCTGTTTCAACAAAGCTTTGGCTACTTGAGCCTGCATCGTCTACGATCTCTTCGTCGCAGTCTTCAGACATCTTTATTTATTTGTCATTTAATTACTCCAAAACAAAACATTCAATTGCATTTGCGCTACAGTCAAAAGAAACAAACACTAATTACTGCGCAGTGCTGAGCTTACGACGACGGCAGACAGCTCGACAGCTGAGCATCACAAAACAGTGTTACCACTTGTAGACCGTGTTTACCCGCAAAAATACCCGTCTCTGCTGGAATAAACTATTGAAAGTCTCATGAAATCCCCACACGAGCTTGGAAATACCCGAGAGTCGGGTAATTTCTCTAACAGCAGTATTTGGTTTTGTTCCATTGCGCAGTCAGCCTGTATCACCATCACGATCGCGGTCACACTGCAAGCTGCTGCCGACTGTCGTAGTGCTCGTTTTATTCTCGTCATTGAAATTCGTGAATGGAATTATACAGCCATAAAGCCATTTCTCATTATAAAATAGAGAAACATCTATTGCAATAATTTTCAAACTTGGCGAAAAAATAACAATGCACTATTTTGTCATGCAGCCTTTATTACGCGTTCTTTGTTGTTAAGCGTCTAGAGTCTGAAAGTATTACTACGCACTAAGCTTTTCATAACTTCATTACGATTCAATAAACTGATTTGAACATTAATATTACGCATTTACATAGATTAAATGTTTATGTAATTGCTTTCAACATATATTTTAGACTAATGGCGTCTAGTGAATCGAAGAATACCGATGCATCGAGGCAAAATCGATGCATCGGCTTTTTGATGCAAGCCAAATCGAATCGCGATTCGATGCATCGAATCGAATCGTAATTTCGATGCATTTTCGATGCATCGCACACCCCTATACTCTTTTAAACATTACGGGAAAGTGACTTAGTAAAACTAAGTGTGTGGTATACACGGTTGAAGCCTCATGTCTGTTCCAGCGACGATGAGTTTGTCACGTCGGTCGTCGAGTTCAACGTAGAGAAGATCCAGCGCAACCGGCACCTGGAGGGGGTGGGGCGACTGCTGTGCCTCAGCCAGGCGTGTCTGGTGGAGCGCGACGTGCAGACGTACAACGCAGTGACGCTGCGGCCACTCGTCGACGTCACCGCGCTCATCCGCTGCGACGCCAACGCCCAGCTGTTCACCATCGAGTACGCCGATGGCAGCAGCAAGACCTATCTGGCCACCAACCGGTACGGTGGTTACTGTGTTACCAGACGAGAGGGGAACAATAAGCTTTGCGAAATGGTTTTTGAACTCATTAGTCCGATATATAATCCAAATTATCTATGAATGATTTTGAAGGCTTCAGCGTCTATTATGCCTTCTTTAGATTTAGGTACGAGAATGAAAATTCCATTTAATCAAACAGTTATAAGATATACAATTCACAATCAATTGTGTGTCAATCATTGTCGAGTCTCTTTTTCCATTACTGCTTTAAGAAGAAGACCTACAGTTATATTCCTCAATCCATTTAAATTTCTGTGTAAGGACTTATGTTTGTTATGTGATGTTATCACTAATCTTAATACCTTAGGCATTAGACAATAGACAGTAATTTCTTTATTTACATATTCATTGAGAATAGTACAAGCGTCAAAAGGTTGCAATTACAAACTGAGTGCATCAATTAAATTAGGGTGACTCAAATTCAAGTAACAATGTCAAACCTATTTTTGAAATTTCTCAATTAGTTTCTCCGAGTATGATCACCTTAAGTACAAAAATACAATATCATACCTATCTTTCATTCACAAAGTTTTTATTTTTTTTTATCTCAACCACTGTTGAATTTTTGATATTTAATAATTAATTAAGATTTTAACTTTATTAATTTCAACGTTTCCAGGGATTCTTTGTTGGCGACGTTGCTTGATGGAGTCAGAGGATCTGGAAACATGGACGTTCATGTCAAAATGAAACCAACAGCAAGGGGAAAGAGGATGGGTCCCTTCTACGCCACTATGGAAGAAGAGGTACTTGAACAAACAAATCTCATACCGTATTGTAAATATTTCTCTTCCCTAAAATCTTAAATATGTATCTATCCTACATATTACATGAGATAACTGGAATAAAGTACGTGTACCCTGTTGAGCTTATCACTACATTCAAAGAAATATGATTGATTTAGTATCTTCTTGGATTGATACTTTTTTTATAATTATAATATATGTAAATTAACTCAATGGAATATGAGGCTTGGTTACTTCTTCCTGATATCCGTTATCATATTTCATTTTATTATATAGTTGCCTGCTGAAATTTGTTCAATTTACTGTGATAATTTTTATTGTTTCTTGCCAGGTGGAGTCTTTACACATTCAATACCTGAAGGAAGTCCCAGCTCGCAAAACATTATGTGAAATGTTGGAGAGGTTCAATACCAATGTTCCATACAGCGGTTTGTTGCACCAGACCACTCAAGATGTAAGAATACTGCAAATTTACCTTTTTGTGTGAATAATTAATATTTTGCATGTGTAACCTTTAAATTGTTTTTACAAAACACATTAGATGTACTTGTAAGTAAGCATTACTGAATCACACATACTCAAAGTTTGATCATTTCGTTATTAGACTTGCATAGTGTGAAAGTCTTAAAAAATGATGAAATAAAGGATCAACCAGTCATGTGATACAATTGATCAATTATAAATATTAATATCTTAGGCCTGGTTTGCATGACAACCAGACAGTAGGTCAGTAGAAAAAAATTCTTTTGTTCTCTTTTGTTTAAAGGTGTTACTGTCCACTGTACTGGTTGCCGTGCAAACCAGGCTTTAGGATAATCTTTCTCTAGTTAGCTATTTGCAAAGCTGAACATCAATATGTCTTTTTATATGGTATGGAAAATAGTTGTGAAAAATGTTCTAGTATGTTCCTGCAAGCTATAAGCATTTACTCTTTTTAGTGGAACAATAGTGATTTCAGTCTCTATTGTGCCAAACATCTAATTTGAAATAGAATAACATGTATAACACAGAATAACTAGACGCAAAAAAATTCTTTTGTTCTCTTTTGTTTAAAGGTGTTACTGTCCACTGTACTGGTTGCCGTGCAAACCAGGCTTTAGGATAATCTTTCTCTAGTTAGCTATTTGCAAAGCTGAACATCAATATGTCTTTTTATATGGTATGGAAAATAGTTGTGAAAAATGTTCTAGTATGTTCCTGCAAGCTATAAGCATTTACTCTTAGATTGGATTTGACAATAGCAATTAAAATACAGGAAAAATTCTTGGATCATATCTATTTTGTTACAAAATAACAAAATGGTGGTAAAAAATATAGTGGTCAAAAATGGTCTATAAATACGGTAGTAATTTATAAAAGCTGTGATTGTATTTGCTTGGCTATAAAATGTGGAGAGATTTTTCTTCAGCCGCAAATCGAATAAAGATATTTGTTTTGTGCGACGTGGTTTTTACACATTCTATATGACCGAGGGACTTGCGGCCACCAACCGCCGACGGCCACTGTAGCCAAAGGTCATGCATGACATGACGGAGAGACTACGGTTAAAGTGACTGAGACGGGTAATGCGGAGATTGACTGACGGTGATAAAAGAGATTTGATGACTGCGAAATTACCTATCAGAGAAATTATCAAGAGATCTGCCGACGACTACACAACTGAGGGATTTTTCAGCCCAAATTAAGAAACATTGGGCTTTCTGATTTATTTGCAATTTTTTCCATGTTTGAGCCCCCTGACCTTCATCCTGGGTTTGTTTCTGCTAACCTCATTGGTTTGTGTTGTAATTTACTTCATTTAAGTAGTTTAGTGATGATAAAACATGTAGAATTGTAATTCTTTGTGTTCTTTGAACAAAGCAAATAACATTTTTAATTCTCTTGATGTTATTTATATCAGTGTCTTTATAGTGGAAAATAATTAACAGTCAGTTAACAATTTTTCGGGTGCTTTGCGCTGCACGGTTTGCGTCTAGTTATTCTGTGTTATACATGTTATTCTATTTCAAATTAGATGTTTGGCACAATAGAGACTGAAATCACTATTGTTCCACTAAAAACCACTCCGTATCTTCAATCCTAGCTCATGTTACTTGAATGACTAACCTTGCTAAGTGACTAACACAACGGAACGGCCATAGGGCCTGTTCACAGACAACAAGGAGAAGATGATCCAGCAGGCGCTGGGGGCGGTGATGGCCCGCGGTGACCTTGAGCCCGCAGACATGGACTTGGCCGACCTGGAGAGTCTGTTCCACACACTGCGGAGACTGGTGGCCTCCCGCGCGGGCTTCAGCGCCTTCACCCAGCTGCAGGGGTGAGTACCTGGTGATATCCAGCAGCACTGGGGCGGTGATAGCTTGCAGGCTTCGACTTGGCTGACCTGAATTATCGTCGATAATTTATTGAAAGTATTAAACACTATGAGTCTATGTAATTGAACTCTCTTTACTAAGATAACTACTAAAATATCCAACAGATGAGATCTATCTTTACTGTCCAATTGGCATTTTGTCTATTCTAAGAATATGCTGTTCAATCTGTTGTCTGGATAAAGACAAACTCTTTTTGGTAGGTTGCAGATGACATTACTGAATGCGTGACTAACAACAAACCTTCGACTCTCTTGAAGAATTCATGACCTTTTAAGACTTGTAGGTTTGAGATTGAAGTATTGTGAATTGTGTGTCTGGTTCTTTAGGATTTTGTGAAGTGGATATTGTTCTCTGTGTCACAGGTTCCGAGAGGCACTGGGTGTGAAGGTGACGAAGGCTCTGCGGCGGGACCACGAGGCCATCACACACGCGGCTATGACATGATCTGCGCCCTGATGAAGCCGATGTACAGCCACTGCGACCTCTATTGTTCTCTGACGCAGGTTCCGAGAGGCCCTGGGTGTGAAGGTGACGAAGGCACTGCGGCGGGACCATGAGGCCATCACACACGCGGCCATCGACATGGTCTGCGCCCTGATGAAGCCGATGTACAGCGACTGCGACCTGCGGCAGGAGCAGCTCAACAAGTCCTCGCTGCTCTCGTCGCCCAAGTTCCTGCAGAGCCTGCTCGACATGTGGGTCGGACACGTGGTGAGTCTCACGACACTGAATGGTTGAATTTGTAATTTAAAATTCAATCACTTTTATTGATGCTTTTAATGCCTCTGATAGACATGCACTTGTTTTTGACACAATTCCATTATTAGCGGATAACAACATATTCTTGAGATTGTGGAACCAATGTGTTACTTTCCAAGTCCTTCTTTTCCTTGAAGGTCCTTTTTTATGCCATTTTCCAATTCCATAAAATATTTTAATTTTGTATAGCTTTTTAATGGGTTTTTTTGCAGTGCTAAAAACAGTGTGCCCTGCTAGATAACATGAATTATGGCGTCGTTATGTATACGATTTTTCTAGGATTACAGATAGCTATTTACTGATATAGGTTTTTTTTTTCAAACCCAACCCAAAACTTAATTTTATTAGTGAATGATTAGTCGCTGTAAGATCCCCGGATTTGACCCCATTATATTATTTTCTTAAGGGATACATAAAAAGTAAGGCCTACTAAAGCAATTCACAGGATATCAGCAACTCCAAACAAACATAACAGATTTCATACAAGAAATTCAAAGAGGTACCTTGCAAAACGTGTTCAGGAATTTTCCCGAGAGAACACAACTCTGTATAAATGTCAATAGCAAATTGTTTGAGCACATAGTGTAAGCTAATGTGATCAAACTTAAATAATAGGTTACAACCTATTATTTAAGTTGCTATTGACATTTATACAGAGTTGTGTTCTCAGCAACTCTGTATAAATGTCAATAGCAAATTGTTTGAGCACATACTGTAAGCTAATGTGATCAAACTTAAATAATAGGTTACAACCTATTATTTAAGTTGCTATTGACATTTTTACAGAGTTGTGTTCTCTTGGTAAAATTCCTGAACACGTTTTGCAACGTACCTCTTTGAATTTCTTGTATGAAATCTGTTATGTTATTATTATCTGTTCCATTATTACAAATAATGAAAGGTTTATGTTACCTGCTGTGTCAATTGATCCTTCAAAACAACTACAGCCGTTTCGTGCTATATGAGCACATCATCAGGTTGATGAAGGACGTTATTAGCCCATCTCATCCATGATAAGGTTGTCAATAATATTGAATTCTTCTGGACACGAAAACACAGCTCATCATGACTCATCAGCCACCAGTACCGCACCTCGTGACGGATAACTTGGCCATGTTTTTGTTTTGAGCGTTCAGTGTCGCATTAGTTTTCGTGTGTGTTTTTTGAGTCCAGAAGAGTTTTAATATTATTGACAATCTCTTCGTGGATGAGATGTGCTAATAATGTCCTTCATCTACCTGAGAATGTGCACATGTAGCATGAACGGCTGTAGTTGTTTTTTAATACCAGGATCAATTGACGCAGCAGGTAACATAAACCTTTCATTATTGCAATATTTGGTCCAGAGGCTAACCCACCATCACGTAATAGGTTGTATAAAATGCAAAGATAATCAAAACAATACCCATATCATCTTCATATGCGCATTATTAACCCTTAACTACTATGCCGATGTCTTCAGGACGTCACCAATTTTTCCCTCTCTGTCGCACCCCCTTCCACTCTACCCCTACATCCGCCCTGACCGCGGCAACGTACCTCAAGAACAATTGGCTAATTGTTTGCAGTGTTTTTCGATTGGATGTTGAACTTTCTATGGTGTACGTCTTATCACACTCGGACTCAGTGTTTAGGCGCCATTTTGGAATCGACGTCTGTCGGACGTTGCATAGTGATTGGGTTTGTTTTATTTTATAACGTCGACGTCCGAGATACGGGTTGTAGTAATTACGTAACTTTATACTAAACAATATCGTGACGTCCAATAGGCGGGGCATAGTGATTATGTAACTTCATGACTGGGTCTAATAACTGAGTAATTTTGAGTGAATTTGAATTTGAATATTGAGTGATCATAAGCGTGCAGTCATGTTTCAATGTATTTCAAACAATTCATTAAATGTTTAAAAATAGAAAATAAGGTTTTTTCTTCAAATAATTTCAAAAACCAAATTTAATACCCTATTTTTTGTAAACCTAACAAAAAGTGAAGGTTTTTTTAGAGGGGGTTGGGTAAGTATTTAAATTTGCCTTGGAATGAATTAGTTGCTAAATTAATTTAGTAATATACCCAAATTACTGTGAGCAAAACGCCAAAAATTAAGAATTTCTTTTTTTCCCCTTCCACCCCTTAAATGAACTTTACGTCTGTCAGACGTGGCATAGTAGTTAGGTTAGGTTTATGGTGCATAGGCCTAGTAGTTGAGGGATAAATTTAAAAAATGGGTTGTGTAAAAAAATCCTGTAAATGAAATTATCAATCTTATATTTTTAACAAGTTAACAATCTCAAGTTGTGATTAAACATACAATCTATGCTCTAGCAGAAAGCTAATCTGCAAAAGTCAACTCAAAACAAAGAAAAGCAAATTAAAGAATGATGTTTGCTGTGATGATCATTGACTTTACCGAAGATTATCATGAAGAATTACAAGAATTGTTCAGTTTCTTAAAAAGTGCCATCGCCAAGTTTTTGTAAGATCGTATGATAATTTTCTTATAATTAAAAAAGTTATAATAAGGACTACTTTAATATCAGAGTGAGAAGGAATAGTAGTGATTAAAAATGTCCACAATAACATAATAATGCTGCTCTACTGGTTGCAGGAGCGTGGAACGGGGACTCTGGTGGTGACAGCAATGTTGGACTTCCTGACGTTCGCTCTTTGTGTTCCATTCAGTGAGACGACTGAGGGGAAACATTTTGACACATTGCTGGAAATGGTTGCTCAGAAAGGTCGCACACTGTTTAAGCTTTTTCAGGTACTCTTCTCATGCCTACATTATGCTCAAAGATGATATTAATTTTATCATTTAGTTTTCTAATGAATTACTTGTAACAGAAAATCCCCTTTTCAAGTAGTTCTAGGCAAGTTCTGCCATTATTGTACAAGATCTGCTTGGAAAACATTTACATTTTTTATGTTGCATAAAGGTAATTCTTATTCTTCCTCTGTTTTAGTCATTCTTATTGTGATTTGCGCTTTAATAATTCATTCTCCTTTGTGTTGCAGCACACATCTCTAACTGTGGTCAAGGGAGCTGGCCTTGTAATGCGAGCTGTTATAGAGGAAGGTTTGTATGCAATATTGACAAGGCTTTTTCTAGTAATACTAATTTTTTAAGACAGTATTTTGGCGATTTAACTATTAGTCTTAATGGCTAAAATCAAGTTTTCTTTTCCATGAATCAACTTTTGTTCTTTACTTAACATTCAAAGGAAATTAGAGAATTGAATAACCGTTCACTTGGAGAATTTGAGTGTTTTATTAATTGTCATAATCATATACTGCCCAGATGTTCGCAGGAGTCTGCCACAAAAATTCACATTCATAAAACTAATATTTTAATGAACACGAGACCTGTTCTAATCATAATGAAGCCAGTTGAAAAAGTTCCTACTAGCCTATGTAATACAAATAAAAAATTTTTGTCGGTATGTTTAGTCTGTCTGTTTACTAACTATCACTCATTTTGTCTCTGCAGGCGACCCCACGGTGGCGGCCAAGATGCAAGAGCTGGCGCTGTGCGAGGGAGCGCTGCCACGACACCTGCTCATCGCTCTGTACACGTCGGGCAAGGAGCACCGCCACCTGGCTCACCGGCAGCTGAGTCGCCACCTGGTGGGCCTGTGGGTGACTGGCAACCCCGGCGCCATGGAGCTGCTGCACCGGTGCATGGTGAGTCCAGATACCAGTTATATGCAGGGAGTGAGATTTGTGAGCAAAAAAGATGAATTAAGATGAATTAAGAATGCTTTGACATTTTAGTGAGTTGTGTTGGTGGCCAACTAATAGAGAACCTTCTGCATAACGGCCTTTAGAACTTTCCTTCAAACTAAAAGAACGAAAGACCAGAAATTAGGTTTGCATGGTCATTCCTCTTTTGGGTCATATAGATGCTCACTAATTTACGGCTTAAGAATTTACTCAGATCTCTCGAAATTCCAGTCAAGATTCTAAATGACAGAAGGTTTTGTTCAGGAAAGGGGCACAATTTAGCTAGCTTACCTAAAGGGAAACTAGCTTACTTTTAAGCCAGTATAGAGAAACACAAAGTATGTGCGTTTTTCTGTGGTGACTTCAAAATTAATTCTTCACCCAAGCTTCTTCAGCAAGTTAGCTGAATTTTTACTTTTTCCTGAACAAAATTCTCACCCAAAACATTAACCTAGTAGGTTTTTTTGTAACCATGAACTAAAGCTTTGGCACTGCATTAAATGTTGTGGTAGTGTAAATTCTTATTGACCTGAAATAAATAAAAATAACCGAGGAGTCTCCAGTGTGTGGCGTTGTCCGCAGCCAATCGGTCTGCTGCAATACCTGGACAGCAAGGACCGGGTGCCGGACGGGGAGGCAGAGGACGCGCTGCAGATCAGGGACAACCTGAAGTTGGCGCTCGACCACGCGGCCAAGACCCAGCGCAACCACATCAGCGTCACGCTCGAGAAGCACCGCCGCATACTGGAGAAACATGTCGAGGTTTGTATACGTTGGGATAGACATCACTACTCTGTCAATTTCAATAATATTCATAAAGAACATGAACGTATTAAATTAAAATTACAGAACATGAAATTGTTTATCTACAGTAGCTGTCTGACCCGTAGGTCAAGTAATTTTTGTAGGAAGGCTTAACCTCTATTTTTTTTCAAAGAGGGAAACTAGGCTCTGAAATTTATCTGTTGTTTGTAGGCTGTTGAACAATCTTTCACCAGCTTGCAAAGCCTGCTAATTTTCCTATTTAACCTCTAACAGCCTACAATCAAAGCCAAGAGCCCAATCTTCAGTGAAATGTAAACATTTTGCATTTAACATTTCATTTTTTATGTTCATGTAGTTTTAGCTGATTTTTTAAAATCAAAGACTAATAATTGCTATGTGCAGCATGTGCTAGAACACTGGGGCACGTCACTGAGCAACACTCTGGGAATTGAGAGGAAAGATGAGAGACCGAAAGACCGACCGATTGTCTTGAGGAAAAGGAGAGAGAGGATCAAAAGCGAGGCAAATTGGAAACTGTTCTACTACATGTTCAACCATGACCACAAGCTGGCCAACCTTATTTGGAATCACAAGGTGAGTATCAAATCTGTTTTTTTATTCAATAATTTTATAACCATGAATTTTAAAATCTCAAAACCTTCATATTTTACCTATTCTGATTTTATGGAGAAAATTAGCTTTGCTATGAAAATATTTTGCCTTTCAATTTTTGTTCACATTAGTATTCAAGTTTTGTCTGGTGCCAGGATACCTAGGCTGAGTGCCGAATCCTTCTATTTGTAAGCCTTGGAGAACCTAAAAATAAGGCATTGCTCGGGAGGATAACTCTCTGTTAGGACTGTTTTTGAATGATGCTTGCTAAAAAAAATTTGAGGCTCCCTTGTACCCTTCTGGCAGTCTTTGAATGTCTTTCAACAAAGAAGGTAAATCAAAATGGTGTGTTTAACCCACACTCTGTTTTGATTGTGCTCTTGGAAGAAAATGTCAGTGTGATATGGATGTATGTTAGTGTCATGTGGAAGTGATTTTGGATGATCTTGCTTTTCCAACCCAAGACTTGATTTTTTTGTAGCTGTTTACTATTAATTTACCATAATTAAGACACACTTAATTGGCCGAGCTAGGGTGTCCAAAACTTTTACAGCCTAACCCCTTAGCCCAAATCCTTCACTAGCTATCGATCTGTCGCAGACGAGAGAGGAACTGAGGGAGGCACTGGAGACAGAGGTGCGGCTGTTCACATCGGACCGGGATCTGCCCGGCAACACTCTGATCGCGTGGAACCACCACGAGTTCGAGGTAGTCTACCGCTCGCTCAGTGATGAGGTCTGCATTGACGGCTACTACCTTAACCTCATGCTGGAGCTCAACTCCATGCCCGAGACTCTCACTAGAGACGCGTAAGTGTAAACATTATGTTAATTTGGTTTAAAGTGGTTTTGTATGCAGCAGTGAAGTATTATTTTGTGCTTGGAATGTAATATAAGCCAACTCAGGCCTTTAAGCTACATAGTTCAATTATGTTTGTCTCCTAAGTGATGGAAAAATGCTATTTCACTTCTAATTCTAACTGCTCACAATTGTATTTATAATCACACGTAATTTTTTTGTAGGAAAACCCTCAAAGGTATTAAATTGGGATTACAGAGGAACACTGGCTTACCTTACAGTCTTTCTCCATCTCTTTAGATAAAGATCCAAATAACTGAACCAAAATATTGGACTTTTTCTTATTATTTTTTATGGCTTACTCAGCTAAAGGAAGCCAGTTGTTCCCTTTACAATCCTAATTTAATCACAAGTTATATACTTACTGAATCACCATTTTAACCTCTTGAAGTCCGGGTATTTTTACTACCATATACATGCCCGGTCCGGGTTATTTTGGAGATTGTTGAAGATTGTCAATTGGTAAAAATAGCACTTCATATTCATGATCACTTTCACTACACTCAGATTCGTCACTAAATCTGTCATTAGTTATAAATTCCGCTATTTCACAATCGCGAAGAAAACGCCGGTCACTTGAAGCCATTTCGTTTTGTTTACGGACTGAGCAACAGCTGACGACGCAACTAAAAATGTGCAGTTCATTTCGTTTCCCAGTGTTCCCACCCGGGAAAATAACAAAACCAAATATACCATTAGAAAGCTCGTTTTCTGACGAAAAAATACATATAACTTGTGACAGAAACTTTGTTAGTCTGTGAAGTCAAGGACCGCTGAAACCGAACGATGTCTGATCCCGCCTATAGGCGGGCGTGGACCAGCGGCGGGCTGGGGGTCATCCCGCATATGTGCGGGCGTAGACTTCAAGAGGTTAACTGCTTTATGCATTTTGTTATGATTTTTAATTATTTTTAATACTGCCTCTCAACTATGCCAGTGTTTACTTTGATTCCAGTGAGTAAATGTTATGTAATACAGCATATCATCCTCAGGCAAGTTATAAAATTTAAATCATACTTTCATAAATTTTACTGACTTAAGTGTTTTAAGTTACAGTTTCAACAGTTCGATTGTGAAAAAATTCACAACATTCAAAAATGTCAGTCACTTGAATGAGGGATTTTTTTCAGGAAGAGTTTCTTCAATAACCTGTACCATCGGTTCCTAATAAACCCCAAGACTGAGATGAAAGTGACGTGTATACGAGTGATGACCTTGGTGTACGGCCACTATCATGAGGATATCGGTCACTTCAGTGACACCAAGTACATTGTCGGGATGCTTGAAAGGGTGAGTGCTATTGTGGATTTGGGTCTTATTTACATTGTCAACAAGTTCTAAGTCTGAAAAATTCTAAGATTTTCATATCTTAAAAATTTGGAATTGAATTATTTTGACTGAGTAACATGAAGAAACAGCCTCTTTTTTTAGAAATTTCTTATATATTTTGTTTTTATGTTGCTGCAAGTTCCTTTGATTTTAATTGTTTAATGGAGAAATTTGTAGTGCAATATGTATATTCATTGCTGTATTCAAAATTTATACCTTTTGCTATTGAATTCATTAATCTTAAAAACAATGTTTGGTCGGGCATTTCAGCTAATTGAACCTAATTGTAATTTTTGTTTCATGTAGGAATCAATTTATTCATTTATTTGGTCTTTCATTTTAATTTTAATCTCCCATTTTCACCAACGGTCCTGTATCTGTACCCAGTGTATAGACCGGACGGAGAGGGACCGGCTCCTGCTGTTTCTGGAGAAGCTGATCCTCAACCGACAGAACGTGAAGGCCGTGCTGGATGCCCACGGGGTCCAGATACTGGTGGACCTTCTGACACTGGCGCACAATCACACCTCCAGGTAAGGTGCTCCTTACAAGCTATGTAAGAGATAATTACCTTTATAATTACATAAGAGGAATTTTTGCGCCAAGATTGTGGACGTTTGGCAATTTGCAGGATGATGGGAGAGGGCTGAAAATGAAGGTCTTGATCCGAGAGACTCGTGAAAAATACTGAAATTGATTGAAGTTTACCAAGAAATGAGAACTAATGTAAAATATCTGCCATTTAAAAACCATTGGGATCTAAAATCTTGACTGTGGTTGTAGGGCTGTGGTGCCGACACAGACAAATGTGATAGAGGGAGGCCATGGCATGACTCAAGACAACGAGAAAGAGTGGTTCTACAGTGTGGGTGCTGAGAGGAAGGGACCTGTTTCATTCCAGAAGGTAGTAAATTAAATTTATCCTGCCAACTTATAGAGTTGTTGTTTATTTTGTTCCTGTACAATTTTAAATGGTTACCAACTTGTTTATGAATAAACTTTGATACAGTTTACATGTTTTTTTTTTTTTTTTTAAGTAACCAGTTAATTCCAAAATTTTGCATCCTACACTAACAGAATGTAGGCCTCACAACATTTAAGCAAAAAATTCATCCCCTTGGAAAACTAATTCACTTAACAAATTATTACATAAATTCAAATAATCTAAGATATGTTGGAATAACCTCCAGAATATGATACTTTTAAAAATATCACTTATTCGTAAGAACGGTTAACACAGTGACAAGTACAGGCTGTCAAGTAGCTAGTGGGAACAAAAGTTGCTTGTTGAAGAACAACGAATCCTTTTTCTTAGTTGCTACTTGACTACTCGTGCTTTTCACCATGCAAACCATGTCCAAAACGTTCAAATTTTATATTCCGAAAGTCATAATTCTCTTACAAAACGAGCAATTCATTCGTACGACGTTGTGCTGTCAGATGAAGGAGCTGTTTGCCAGCGGGGAGGTGACGACCAAGACCAAGTGCTGGGCGCAGGGCATCGAGTCGTGGCGGCTGCCGCAGAACCTGCCGCAGTTCAAGTGGACGCTGCTGGCCCGCGGCGCCGCCGTGCTCAACGAGACCGAGATGGCCACCGTCATACTGAACATGCTCATCCGCATGTGCCAGTTCTACCCGAGCAGGTGGGTCGTAGCTGTCAGCCCCATAGACTTGTGTAAAATATTCTTTGACTTTTTTTCTGGCTGATTCGGATGGTCAACCGATCAATACTGAAAGCTACTGTGGTTAACAAAAAGATGAATTACAAATATACAACTAATGAAACTTTTTGTCTAATTTAGTTAAAAATAACTTTGAACAAATATAATAAGGTCCTGAACTATTTGTATGCTAAAGAAAGTGTCCAAATCATTAGGTGAAAACAGCACTTTTAACAAGAGTATATTTTAGTTTTCAGAAGACACAAATAAGTGGAGATGTCTTATTTTTTCTCCACCTTTAGTGTCTTGTTAAATTCAGGAACCAGTATTTACAGTACACCTCAGATTATCCAGACCTCACATTATTCAGATCCTGGATTATCCAGACCGGCCTATCCATGAAATAAAATATTAAAATGACGGTAAAAACGTTATTTAGCAAGTTTTATATAAGAAGAGTGTCTTTTAAAAGTTATGTACGTATGTAACTTTTACGCATTTGGTTTTACAACAACTTAAGTCGCCGGATTACTTGTAAAGTTCATTGTAGAATTTTCGTGGGTTAGTTTATTACTGTCACTTGTTAATAGTCACATAAGCTTGTGTGAACTGAAAATTAGTTTCAAAATGAGTGGGTGTAAAACTATTGTAAATTTTTTTACAATCTTGATACGGTGTTTGCAGCATCAATATAAATAGAGGGGGCTATGTTTGTGATTTTTATTTATTTATAATGACCTCAGACTATCCAGATTTTTTACCTTCCGGATCGGCATTCCGCCACATTAATCCGGATAGTCAGAGGATTTTCTGTATATTGTTAGGTGTGGTGTTGCAGGGACTCGGACGGAGCCGTGATCTGGCCGATCCCTCGGATCAAGCGAGAGCTGAGCAGCGGCCAGTGCCTGCCCCACGTGGTCCAGCTGCTGCTCACGTTCGACCCCACGCTCGTCGAGAAGGTCAGTGGTCACTGTTCAATTGTAACGCTTTTCTTAGGCAGAGGGAATTTGATCCATTCTGCCTACGAAACCGTCACACTTTAAATTTGTTTCGGATAGTCAGCTACTCTGAGGTAGCCAGGGCTCGAATTATCGTTAACAAATACTCTTGGCTCAGAAGATCAGTGCATTTAACCGTGAAAAATCACTTTTATACGGACCTTTTCATCATAGCCGAATTTGGAAAAAATAATAGACGCAGAGAATTTAGAATGATTAGCTAATTGTTAGATATCGGATATATAACTCCAAACAGTCAAACTGTTGGCGCACTTAATACAAAATATGCATTTTAACCGTTACTTTTGACTTATATCGCGTTAAATTAACCTAAATTAATTAGCGAGGAAAACCCGTCTAGGCGTCGTGGACCAGGTCTTCGGGTCTCGTAGTGTCCTCCTGAAATCGCGATTAGTCAAGACACATCAACATAAATATTCAAATTAAAATTAGCCGTATAACAATGTATGTGTAAATGCCCTGCAATATAAACTGGTGTTGTATCCCTTATATCATTTGAAGGCGGCGACTACGTCTTCCCCGCGTGTGCCGCAGCGTCGGGTTCGTGGGGAGTCCCTGGGTTTATCGTCTCCAAGATACTGTTAATTTACTCCATAAAGAGTGATCTTATATTATCGTGGACGAGATGGTCAGAGCCACGAGGTGGCAGACATAGGTGTCAGAAATAAGAAAATCGAAAAATGGATAAAAGGCAAATTTTATTTAATCTCTTTATTTATCCGATAATATAATTCGTACTTGCACTTGTTAGCAAAACTACAGGGATTAAAGAGAAGCTTCAACCTTACTGTCCGACACCACGTGCAGCGCTACATGTCGAGACAAAACTCGACCAAGCCAAAAAGCAAATTATATTTAAATTATTTAATTTTATGAAAAATTTCGTATCAAGCGGGTAGGGATACGTTAATCTACTTCATTACTGCAATTGTTACTGTAAAAAGCAAGCAATTTATGGCTATTTTGCTCAAAAAGACAAAAGTTGGCTGGGCGAGCATGCATGCAAGGGCACGACTCCACAAGCATACTGGCAAAGCCGGGATTACTCAAACAAGCAAAACTACTAGTTTGTTAATTAGCAAGAAATACCATTCGTTCTACGTAAATTCAAAGAGAAGAGAAGTAGCCGACTCACCCTCCTGGAGACAGTCACCTCGTCGCGCGACACGAACGAAGACGACTCGAACACTTACTTCCACACTCGCTCGCGGCACACGGGCAACTGGCCCTCGGGTCTAGCTCCTTCTACGATTTTTGAAGCTGCGCTCCTCGTGGCTGGCGGTAGAAGTGCTTCTCTCGTCGCAGGATGACGTCACCATCCTTGCACTGTCGAATCGTGTATTCTTGCCAATTAGATAAACCGTCTAACCATTTAAATTTAAATTTGAAATAAAGTCACTGTTATACGGCGGCATTCTGTCTCCGACAAATGAAATTAAATTAAACTCCTAAAACAAAAATATGCCAACTACGTTGATAGAAGATAAATAGATTATTTCTTAATACTTATACTATTACTATTGAAATAAAATGTTGCTCAGGCTGAAATAAAAATGCAATAGATTATTTCTTAATACTTATACTATTACTATTGAAATAAAATGATGCTCAGGCTGAAATGAAAATGCAAACTTAAATTTTACCCCCCTGAGAGAAAATGAACGTTACACAATCCATTACCATGTTGTAAAGTATACCATTTAGAAGGAATCATTAAGTGAATACAACGAATGGACATATTGGCAACATATGACATATGAAGTGGGACAGTGATTAAGTTGTGATAATGAATCGTGATAGTAAAGAAAATTACCCTCTATGTAAATGTGTTCTCTTATAGATAGTTGTTTAACATTATTCTGAAATTTTAACAGAATTTTCATTGTGCAGATTTTAATAATGAGAATGAGTTTGTTTAGTAAATGAACGATTTATAAGGAATTAGGTGTTAGTACCTTTTTTTCAAGAGCCCTTTAAAATTGAACGTATCCATCAAGACAAACATGAATATTCTTTGTTAACCTTAAAAACTTGGATGAGATCTCAATTAGACTAACTTTTTTACTCAAGTGTTTTATTCTCAAACAAATCTGCAATGTTTAAAATTGTATAAATTAAAAAGCAATTAATAATTAAAGGACTCTGAGGGTTAAATAAGGAATAAAGTGAATAAAGCAACAATAGATATTGCCTATTTTGGTGTTGTGCAGGTGGCGACCCTGCTGTGTCTGGTGGCAGAGTACAACGCCCACGCTGCCAACCTCTACACAACTGGAGTCTTCTACTTCATCCTCATGTACACTGGCTCCAACGTGCTGCCCATCGCCAGGTTCCTGCAGATGACCCACATCAAACAGTCGTACCGGCTGGACGAGGTAGCTAAAAAAGACTTCCTAATAAATTAATTGCACTTCAAAAATGAAACTGTGAATTTTTACAAATTAATAAGCCATAAAAGGATTTATCATGATTGTGGCTGTCTATTTGTATTTGAATAGCCAACATGATTGATAAAAATAATTATTGTTTTTAAAGATATTACACATTGGGGGTAGAAATTAGAGGTGTGCGAATAGTGATTTTTGAACTCGAGCCGAGCCGAGCCGAGCTTTTTCAAAAGTTTTCGAGCTCGAGCTTTTTCGAGGCGAGCTTTTTTACAATAACCAAATTATTAAAAGGAATTATGAAGCTTGATTTTAATTTTAAAAGATACAATAGACTAATGTTTGCATACCTTAAGTGAACGCCAGCTCAAAACTAAAAAGCTTATCTCCAAAACAAAGTTAATGATCTGATAGGTTCATCAATGTTTTGTATTATGTCACATAGAAGTAATAAAACTGTTTCAAAAAATAATTCATGAAGAAAAATACCAAATTTAAAATCTACATTTATTATTTGATTCCCCAATCCCACAATACTTTACTTTAAAATAAATAGTTAAAATTACATAATTAGACTAGTTATAAATAGGTACTACAACATTAATTTCAAGAGTTGAAAGGAGTAGGTGGAAAGGTTTTAAAATAGTTATATCTAGTAAAAAAATGATATATTTACACTTATTCAAACACAAGATTGATTTTTTTATGTTCACAAAGTAAAGATGATTAAAAATTAAATTGCAGTCCCAATTGTGGCACAATATTCATGGCTAAACTTATTATTTCAGAGTATAATATACAAATGAAATAACATCAATAATTTATTGTAATCAAAAAATTAGTTGCATTTCAAAACTTTTGTGAAGAAAATAATGCTCAGTTTAATAAAATTAGGAAGAAGAAAGATCATAAATAAGGACGTAACAGAGAGAAAGAAAGAAACAGCTATCTCTCTCACTCTCCTTATCAGTGGCCAGGAGGGCGGGGGTGGAGGTTGTTTACTCCATGCCCCTGTCCCTGTTTTTTGTCATTGGACTCAGTGCGTGCAAGCGTATGCCAGAGAGCATGAGTTTATTATTAGATATGGAATCCTAATTACAAAATGCAAAAATACAAACTAATTGTCATACAACTATAAATGAAAGCTCATATTTTTGTCTTATTTTTTATAAATAAAATGAGATCAAAATGAAACTTGTACGATATACCATTTAAAAGATAATTATGATGGACATTTATTGGGCAACTCACCACCTTCAGGTTATTTATGGCGTTTAGTCCTATGGTGAAGATTTTGTTGGTAAAATCCTCTTGTCAATATTAAAAATAACAGTCAAAAAACACGTACACACACACGAAAACACATAGACGCCACGAAACGAAAAACCCGACGTTTCGAGAAACCACTTAAAAAAACGTTTCTCGTTATCGAGGGAGACCTTGAGAATTTATTAAATTACCGAGCTGTACCCGAGCTGATCGCCTAACGACTGCCGGTGACACATCGCCAGTGAGGGGTGGGGGAGGAGGGGCGGGAGTCCTGCCCTGACCTTGAACTGATAGCAATTGTTTTGCATTATGATTCAATTGCTCTACCTCCTTTCGCACCACGTCCAAATAAACCGGGCTAATTTCAACAGTTGGTCGTGAGATGGGATGCTGTTCAATAGCCATAAATAAAGACTCAGCTAGATTTCTTTTTTTCCAATCCGGTTCTTTGTATAAAATAGCACTTTTATCCCACTTTATTTGGTGGCCAGTGTCAACAACATGCTCACAAAGTTTTGAACCGTAAACCTCATTATTTTTAACTTTTTTCGCATGTTCTGAAATGCGAATTTGCAATGGCCTAAATGTCTGTCCTATATAATTTTTATCACAGGAGCAGGATATTTTGTAAACCACATTTTTATTACGTTGTTGTTCATTGAAAGGTTTCAGTTTTGTTACTTGACTTCTAATGGTTGTTTTAGATTTAAAAACTGTCCTGATTTTATATTTTGAGTTGACCCGCCTTATTTTTTCCGAAAGATTTTTCACGTATGGGATACATACTGTGGCGATAGGCTTTTCAGGCTCGTTTTGGCCAAGACTGTCGTCTATATTTTCATTTGAAACTTTGTCATATGCTTTCTCAAAAACTTTTTTAGGATAGCCACTAATCTCCAAAGCTTTTTTTATGTTTTCAAGCTCGCTTTTAAAAATCTCCTCATTGCTACATATACTTTTTGCCCGCTTGATCAAACCTACTACAAGGCCAGTTTTTACATGGTCCGGGTGATTTGACGAGTAGTGAAGGTATTGCCCCGTTGCCGTAGGCTTCCTATAGACCTTAGTTTCCCAATGACCTTCTGATTTCGTCACTAGCACATCTAAGAACGGAAGTTTGTTGCCTTCTTCCATCTCAATCGTAAATTTAATTGTTTCATAGCGTGAGTTGAGAAAATCATTAAATTCAAAAAGTTTGGCATCCGATTCCTCCCATAAGCAGAAAATGTCGTCTACATACCGAACCCACAGTTTTGGCTTTAAATCTGAGCGGCTGAGCGCGAAGTTTATATTGGCCACCATTAATTATTTCATCCAGTTTTTTGTTATATTCGGCCTTATCCATCATAACAACAGCACCTCCTTTATCAGATGGCAATATAACAACTGAATCATCACACAAATTCAGAGGAATTTGTAATAAAGTTGAGAGCTTGCCCCCCTACTAGCAAAACAAAAATGTTAAGTTTTGATGTGTGCAATCTTTTTCCCCAACGTTCCCATTGATTCCTGTTTGGAAATAGTAAGGCACAGTTTGGAAAGTGATACGTCACTCACTGAGAGAACCAACATCCCTATCTCGACTATCTTGGAACTTTTGAACGTGTGTGTAAGATCTAACTATTTTCAATTAGACAACAGATTTTATGAACAAACTCAGGGGTTGGCTATGGGTGGAGTACTTAGCCCTATTCTGAGTAATCTGTTCATGGAGCATTTCGAAAATGAGGCGCTCAGCCGCTCAGATTTAAAGCCAAATCTGTGGGTTCGGTATGTAGACAACATTTTCTGCTTATGGGAGGAATCGGATGCCAAACTTTTTGAATTTAATGATTTTTACAACTCACGCTATGAAACAATTAAATTTACGATTGAGATGGAAGAAGGCAACAAACTTCCGTTCTTAGATGTGCTAGTGACGAAATCAGAAGGTCATTGGGAAACTAAGGTCTATAGGAAGCCTACGGCAACGGGGCAATACCTTCACTACTCGTCAAATCACCCGGACCATGTAAAAACTGGCCTTGTAGTAGGTTTGATCAAGCGGGCAAAAAGTATATGTAGCAATGAGGAGATTTTTAAAAGCGAGCTTGAAAACATAAAAAAAGCTTTGGAGATTAGTGGCTATCCTAAAAAAGTTTTTGAGAAAGCATATGACAAAGTTTCAAATGAAAATATAGACGACAGTCTTGGCCAAAACGAGCCTGAAAAGCCTATCGCCACAGTATGTATCCCATACGTAAAAAATCTTTCGGAAAAAATAAGGCGGGTCAACTCAAAACATAAAATCAGGACAGTTTTTAAATCTAAAACAACCATTAGAAGTCAAGTAACAAAACTGAAACCTTTCAATGAACAACAACATAATAAAAATGTGGTTTACAAAATATCCTGCTCCTGTGATAAAAATTATATAGGACAGACATTTAGGCCATTGCAAATTCGCATTTCAGAACATGCGAAAAAAGTTAAAAATAATGAGGTTTACGGTTCAAAACTTTGTGAGCATGTTGTTGACACTGGCCACCAAATAAAATGGGATAAAAGTGCTATTTTATACAAAGAACCGGATTGGAAAAAAAGAAATCTAGCTGAGTCTTTATTTATGGCTATTGAACAGCATCCCATCTCACGACCAACTGTTGAAATTAGCCCGGTTTATTTGGACGTGGTGCGAAAGGAGGTAGAGCAATTGAATCATAATGCAAAACAATTGCTATCAGTTCAAGGTCAGGGCAGGACTCCCGCCCCTCCTCCCCCACCCCTCACTGGCGATGTGTCACCGGCAGTCGTTAGGCGATCAGCTCGGGTACGGCTCGGTAATTTAATAAATTCTCAAGGTCTCCCTCGATAACGAGAAACGTTTTTTTAAGTGGTTTCTCGAAACGTCGGGTTTTTCGTTTCGTGGCGTCTATGTGTTTTCGTGTGTGTGTACGTGTTTTTTGACTGTTATTTTTAATATTGACAAGAGGATTTTACCAACAAAATCTTCACCATAGGACTAAACGCCATAAATAACCTGAAGGTGGTGAGTTGCCCAATAAATGTCCAGCATAATTCAGATACCCCACCTAAAAATGTCTTTTAAAGAAAGAATTTAAAAGATAAGCCTTGATAAAACAATAGACTTAACACGTGTTTCGTGTTCTCCAAGGTCAACTAAATATAGCACCGATTTCCGTCTAAATGGAGATAATATATATAAGGACATTGACAGGAAATTTAATTTTCTTTAATTTTCAAACTTAATAGGGAATACTAAAAGTTGATAGTTTTCAAGATATTTAGGAAAAACCAAAAAATTGTACCTTTAGGCCCTTCCAGCCCAGCCGGCTCACTTTTTATATGTTTTACTTCTAACTAGTCCAAAAAAAGTTACAAAGTCAAAAATTGTGATCCATGCAATTCCCTCTATACCCTTTTGTTGCCTGGACTATATAACTTTAAGCATTACATTTTTTTTCCTTTAGTGTAAAAAATGCAATAAGTGTTAACAGTGAATAGATTAGAAAACATTTTTCAATTTAAGAAATTTGTTCTGGTTAAGGTCCAATTTGAACTTAAATGAAAAGACAAAAGAAAAGTTTCAGGCATGAGTAAATAGTCTATTTGATATCATTTACGTTGGTGCCTACTTGTTTGTAGGCCTGGGCTGTAAAGATCAGGTAAAAAGGAAGGGGGTAGACAGCTAGCTTACCTGTTTCCATTTTTAACAGGTAAGCTAGCTGTCTATCCCCTTCCTTTTTACCTGATCCATATTTTTCTATGAAATTTGTACTGTCTGATTGATGGATATGTTGTTGTTCAAGAACCTTAAGGGTGGAGGTAACCCTCAGATTTGAGAGTTGATCTCATAGTTGTTATAGTAATCAGATGAGTTCTCTTATAGGCTCTCTTCTTCATTCCTGCTAGTTCCAATCCTCTATCTCTAGATGTAGCTATTCACACTGCAAGGATCACTAATCCTAAACTAACACCAACCCTAAAGTGTTGTGTTTGTGTTCTCTTTAACACAGGGGAACTCGTCAGAACTAATGCAGCGCAGCGTGCTTGGGCAGCTGCTTCCTGAGGCGATGGTTTACTATCTGGAAAACCACGGTGCGGAGAAGTTTGCACAGATCTTCCTCGGTGAATACGACACTCCTGAGGCCATATGGAACTCCGAGATGAGGTTTGTTGTGATTCAAATCACTTACAAAAACTGTATTCATCAGTAAAGTTATGAATAATCATTAATAATGGTGAAGATAATTAACCTTCTAACACACCTGCATTTCACAAACAATGCTCTACCAATGTTGTGCACTTCCGCAGGAGGCTGCTGATAGAGAGAATAGCTCTCCACCTGGCGGACTTCACGCCGAAGCTGAGAGGCAACAACAAGGCCACGTACGGATACATCGCCATCCCGGCCGTGCGCTACCCCCAGCTGGAGCACGAGCTGTTCTGCAACATCTACTACCTGAGGCACCTCTGCGACACCAAGCGCTTCCCCAACTGGCCCATCAAAGACCCAGTGGGTTCTGGTTTTTAGTAATTTTCCACATTGAGTAAGGCAATTAGAAAGCTATTGCTCAGCTGTAAGTAACTGGTGTATCAGCTAACCAGCTAGCCTTCAGCCCAAAAAAACAAAAAAAGAGATCCCCTTGGCTAACTGGGGATCGTCTGGTGACAAAAAACGCTCACTTGATTTAGAAATTACATTTTAAATTCACAAAAATATAAAACAAAAAGATGCAGGCTTCTCATGAAAATATACCTGTAATTTATTTTACATTCTCCATCTCTTCAGGGTTTTGATGTACATTACATGTTCTTTACATTGAGAAACGAGTAAGCCTTTCCTACCAATAACTCTCAGTGTTTACTGAGGCAGGAAAATCCATCCGAACATTCTCTGCAAATTTGTCTTTTACTTTACAGAATCTTCTTTGCTATGACTGCTTCTTATCTTCTGATTACCATAATTTACTTAACTACCAAACTTTGGGCTGAAAATATCTTAGATGGCAGAAGGAAGCAGTTTGTTGTATTTTGTGTGCGGCAGGTGGGGCTGCTGAAGGACGTGCTGGAGCTGTGGAAGGTGGAGGTAGAGAAGAAGCCCCCGGAGATGTCAGTGGACGACGCGTACGAGGCCCTGGGGCTGGCGAGGGGGGCAGCACCACGACGAGGCTCTAGTGCGCAAGACCTATTATAAGCTGGCGCAGGCCTACCACCCTGACAAGAACCCCGAGGGCAAGGTGAGATCTTTCACAGCAATGTGAATCACTCATAAAACAAACAGCTTGTGCCCGTGTTGAACACCAGATGAGATGGACGGGACTCCCATTCGTGAGAGTAAGTCATGTAAGCTCAAGCTCATTCTTCATCCTCCAATTTGACAGGTGGATTTCGGCAGGTCAGATCTTCTGTGATTGGGTAGGCAGGAGGTAAAACAAATCACAGGACTTGATTGGTTTGTTTTGATCAGGATACGGGCACCCGAGAAAGAATTTGCACCAGAAATGGGGTGTAAGATGGGGATCCCTCTTGTTGGAAGTGCTGATATTTAGTTGAGACTGTTGACCACCAGCTGTATGACTGTGACAGGCTTACTCAGCTAAGGTTGGCAACTCTCGAGACCTTGGATAGGTAGACACTTCCTCTAGAAGTTCATGCTGGGAGGCTGCAGTAATTCATCAGGGACATGAACCTGAATCACCTCATCAAGGAAATGATGCACAACAAGCCCTCGCAGCTGAAGTGCTGTGGGACCTCGGTCCGCCATTCCAAATGAATGGACAAGGTTAGGTATTAGGACGGTGTTACATTCAAGCAAAAATTTTTTTTGGCAATTGTCGGTTGATTAAGCATTGTTAAAAGTTAATATTTTATTGAGTTGTTAACTATTTGTTTGAGTTTTGATTGGAATAGATAACTTCTTTACTATTTCCTAAAGAATATTTTATGAGTTCGGCTTTTAATAATGAATCTCATTTTTGTGATTGAGGTATTGGATTAAAAAGACTTTTCCCTGCTACAATTGGGTTTTTGTTCTCCCTTTATTTCCTAAAAGCTTCCCCCTCTTGGACATGAAAATACTCACGTCTTCTCTAAGGAATAATTCTGTATGGTACTTAGTTGGCATTTTTCATTTAGACAGTTTGAATGGATTAAAATGGTATCCTTACATATCCATTAGCCCATAACATTACTTTGTTTCTTATCTGTCGTTTTGGTTACAGGAGCGTTTCTTGAGTGTTAACCGAGCATATGAGTTCCTCTGCAGCAACAAGCAGTGGTCAGAGAATGGACCCAACCCACACAACATTGTGCTTATTCTGCAGACCCAGAGTATACTGTTCGATCGTCACTCTGCCGGTTAGTTCAGACCAAAGTTGTTTCCTACATTTAATGCACAACTGTTACATTTATTATAAAAATTCTTAAGGTTGATTAATATTTTTGAAAGTTTCTGAAATTGAAAATAATCTAGAACCTTATGTAAAAGATTTGAAAAGGGCATAGTTACAAACAAGGTTTAGACGTTTCGATGAGGAAAACTAATAAAAGTCACTAGCTTTATAAAATGAATCTATTTTCCTCCATCCACAATAGAAGAAAAATATTTCAACTAATTTGTACTTTTCAATTTCTTAAGGAAAAGTTTGATATAATATATTGAGATTGGTTAGTTTCTTTCGCCTCATGAAGCTTGGGAGTTTACCTTGGAACTAAGAAACAGCCTAAACAAAGGATTTTTTGGTGGTTGATTATTCTAGCCAATCAGGACGATTCATTGTGTTTTTTTTACTTTCTCCATCTAGTGTAAAATGTTTCCAAGTCTTGGAAAGTTACATTTTGAATGAAGAAGCCAAAACAGCAATAAAGTAATGATCCTTCTCTCATAAACATATACTTTTTTAATCTGAGAAGAATAAACTGCTATTTATTCCAATAATAGCTTTTCAATGCTGTATAAACTTTGTTCCGTCATTATTGACTAAGACGACAAAGATGGGGACAAAAACATTCATCACACTAAACAGGAATACTGTTTTCTCTTCCTTATTGTTGGATGGAAAGTTACTCTTTGGTGATAATTTGGTGTTCACTTCTGCTTTGAAACACATGTAAGAAAACAGCTGATTGCAACAATAAATTATATGTCAAATGTTTTATTGTAGGTTTGGTTTGAAGAATTGAGAAAGAAAGTGGTATTTGAAAAAATTATGTTATGACTAACAAATATGTTACTGTTTCTTTGTAGTATAATGTAAAAATCGGGGATGACTTTCATATCTTATCTTCTGTCGTTCTAACCCACTGAGGGTTACCTTTAGTAACTGAACTTCTCAACACAATATTACAAGGGCAAAGTGTAACTTAACTATTTCGCAACAGTATTGTTCCATAAGGAAGATCAGTTACTAAAGCTGACCTATTGCAGTCATTCGATAACAACAGATGTTTGGTTGACTCATTCGATAAACTATTCCGACAACCGTCAGTAATGAAATGGGAACATTTCGATAACCACCAATAACCGAAATCAAGATCAGTTCATTATTTGATTCTTTGTCAAACAGTAAACATACTGTTATATAATAAAATGTTATAAAACTAAATATAACACACCTAACCAAAAACTAAATCACAATGTTACTATTATAAAATAACGAAACAAACTTCCCTTGTTTCTCATCAACCACCATCTTGAACTATTAGGTACTATCAATAACCAATAATCATTTACTTTCATAGCATAGAAAAACAATCTATAAATACGATGGAGTCATATTTTGAATTTTGACCATCATACTATATATATTGTATTTCGACTATTGATATTGTTTTCTTGAAGATCAGATGTTGAAAGACAATTCAGTTGTTTGCTGTAGGAACGGACAGCAGAAAATCAAATGTGAAAGTCGTACCAAATATCGTACTTAACTTGACCATTAATATTTTTACTGTACTCAAATGAAATACATATTAGCCTCCGGCCTACTTGGGAACTATCATGCAGTAAAACAGTCCTCACTGGGCTAGTGACGTTGGGCGTAAGGTTGCAGAGTAGAGGTGTGTCGATACATCAGTAACCAATATTTTGTAACAGTTACTAGTCTCTGAGATACGTAACTGTTACTTAAAATGAAAAATATCATTCACTCGGTATCTCCAATACTGTGAATACTCCCCTCCGGAAATGGAGGCAGAAAAAATATCGTTTACTCAGTATCTATCTACTAGGCCTTGTTTCAAGACATCCACTACAGTGGACATTAGTATATTTTTGTATTCTTTTATTCTCTCCGGTCAATGCCCACTGTACTGATAATTGCTAATATTAGTCCTAAATGAATACTCTGTTATTCAGGCGAATTAAGTTAATCTCAGATGCGCAATGTATCTGTAACTGATTAAAACATCGTCTAGACGATACTTAGGCCTACACGGAGACAGAGACGTATGTATCCGTATCTGCTTAAAATATTGTCTTGACCTTGATGATACTTACAACATTCTTGGAGACTGAGAAAGCAATGTATCCTAAAACAAAGCAAATATTGGTATCGGTATTAAAACCGAGACTGAAGCCTAAAGTGATACTAGTATCTGTATTAATACCAATACTGAAGTAACTGAAGCCTAAAGTGATACTACTGATACTGGAAGTCTCTGAATGTTTGTATTCGTGTTCAGTATCGGTTACGATGTAACCGATATTCACGAGTCACTGTATCAGTTGTAACGGATACATGAAAACACTGATTTAGCACACCTGTATTGCAGAGCTGCAGCCGTACAAGTACGCGGGCTACTCGCAGTTGATCAAGACGATCCAGCTGGAGACGGCGGACGCGCAGCTGTTCAGCAAGCCGGCGATGCTGCTGGCGGCCGCCACCGAGCTGGCCCACCACACCATCGGCTGCAGCGCCCTCAATGCCGAGGAGCTCGACCGCGAGGGCGGCTTCCAGGTACCTCTCCCGCAAGCACCAGCCTTTAATACCTTTAATTCCTTTGATACCTCTTAAGACCGGGACGCAGCACTGGCTGCGTATTTTAACTGGAGTGTGAGTGAATGATGAGTGTAGGATGGTTGTGGCGCGATCTTGTAGTCTTGTTACTGACCAAGGTCGACAAGTTCCTTAGACAGGACTTGTAATTAATAGCCCAACAGACAATTGCAACTAAGGGACCTACATTTTTACGTGGGATCCGAACCACATTTTTGCCTAGTTAACAATTTACGAACTGGTCTAATTATGAGGATGGTTCCAAGAACGAGTACTCAATAGTGCAGAAGTAATCCTCACTATGGAACATTGTGTCCACAAGCCATCGCTCATTACTATCAATAATTCGTGACTTCCAAGTAGCTGGATTACGGGACACGCCACCGTCCTAGTCTTCTGTTACAACACCTGTCTGGGAAAGGTGTAGATTTATCGACTTGTCCCAACATCTCAGAAAATTAAACCAATAATTGAGAACTAATTCCAAAATTTTAAACCAATTCAGTCTGTTATGAGGCTCATATGGCATTAGTGAATATTTCAGGCAAAACATAAAAACATCTGAAACTCTTCTAATGTATTTTAGTGGGGGCCTTGATTTCACCTTTCTTGCCAAAACATTTCACGACGTTTTTTTATTTAGCTATACTTAACATGGTTTCATGAATGTTGCACGATACCAAGTAGCATTAGTGACCTTATATATGACCCTAAGTTCTTGTTCTGCTTCTCGTTAGCACTTTTTTTTTCTCTCTTCAATGGTGCTTTTCTTTCCTTATCTATAACCCTTTCCATTCTAGTTTATATGTATTGGTAGTGTGGTGTCATAATAGAGATTGTTCTTGTACTTCCTTCAAAATTTTCGGTGTCCACTGTCTTACTTAATTTCTTTGCTTCACCTATAAAAATGTTTCTATAGTGGAACCCTTACAATGAGACAGTCTGTAACACAATACCTTGATAATAAGTGCAATTTTGAAAATTGTTAACCCATCTGTTATTCCATTAAAGTTAGTTCCATTCTATTTAGCTAATTAGCTGATCCCATTCAGTTTTTTGTTTTTAACAGTTTTCTTTATCTTAGAGAAGAAACATAAAACTACTTTTGTATAAAAGTCTGATCGGCAATATATTTCAGTAAGTTAAATATACCAAAGTTTAACCCTTGCAGAACAACAATTAACGGCTTTTACTTCTAAAGTGAGGAATTACTTCTTTTTACTTTGCAGCATGTATGATAGTGTTGGCCCTGTTGTAGGTGCTGCTGGCTGCGTTCTCGCGTTGTGTCTCCATCCTGAGCCGCTCGTCCACACAGAAGGACATGAACGTGGAGGTCTGCACACACTGTGTCCGCTGCTTCAGCGTCGCCGCTCAGTTCCCCGCGTGTCGTGACACGTTCGTCCAGCTGCCCCAACTCGTCGAAGACCTGCTCAGGATACTGCACTTTAAGGTCAGGCCCCTAGAAAGTAAGTTTTGGCAAGAAGTGAGAAGTAAGCCAAGTTATATTTTAGTTATTCTCAGTTTGTTCCTTTTTTTCACTTTCTCAATTATTAACGCTTTTATAGTTTTGTAGTGATGTGTTTTCATTGGAATCACCTACCGTTTCATAGTTGTTTTTCTAAGGAAGAGCCAAGGGCTTAGTAGGTTTTGAGTGAGGAAAGGGATAGACTTTCAGCTAGCTTACCTGAGAAATAATGTTCATGGTAGCAGCACATAGAAACACAAAAGGAGACACATTTAACACTAATATTTCGTCCTTCTGGAGGACTTCTTCAGAGTGAAGAGAAAATGGCTGTTGAGTTCAAATTTCAACTGTATGCTGTCACTGTTGCCAACTGTGATAACTTAAATACTCAAAATAATGTCTTAATCACTGTATATACATGTAAAATCACCAAAGTTTGTGGTTAATACTATTGATGTAAAATCACCAGTTTGTTTTTTATACTATTACTAAGAATTAAGCTAGCTGAAGGGTTAGGTAGGGGTGGGGTTAGGTTATCTGATGTTTAGGTTGGGGGGGTTTCTGGAATTTGTCACATACTGATAGGCTAGTTCCCACCTCCTTAGTAAGGAACTATTGCATTGGTTTTTGGGGAAGGACTTTAGAGCTTTGGTAGAAAAGCATGTGTCAAAGTCCAACTTGTATTTATTAGCATGGATGGCTATGGGTTTGTCCTTGCTGGTTTTAACATCCTGTCTGTGACCGTTCATTCTCTTTCTTAGGGTTTGTGTGGTGAGGCCTATGTACTGGGCTTGGCAGAGGTTACATTGTAGTTGATAGATGAGGTTCTCACTATTGCAGGTTAGGTGACCATTGATATTGTAATCTTTGTTGTGGAAGGTGCTTGTGAAAGTTTTTGTGAATTCTTAGTAATAGTATAAAAAACAAACTGGTGATTTTACATCAATAGTATTAACCACAAACTTTGGTGATTTTACATGTATATACAGTGATTAAGACATTATTTTGAGTATTTAAGTTATCACAGTTGGCAACAGTGACAGCATACAGTTGAAATTTGAACTCAACAGCCATTTTCTCTTCACTTTGAAGAAGTCCTCCAGAAGGACGAAATATTAGTGTTAAATGTGTCTCCTTTTGTGTTTCTATGTGCTGCTACCATGAACATTATTTCTCAGGTAAGCTAGCTGAGTCTATCCCTTTCCTCACTCAAAACCTACCGTTTCATAGTTATTTTAATAGTGTTGTTCACTGAAAAATTAGTACTGCTATGGTATTAAATGCAGTACTGACATCGGTTCAGTGAACAGCCTATTTTGATGGTAAAAAGTTGCTTCGGTACTGCTAATGACAAAGGAAATAAAGTAAAATTATTACTAATTATTTTATATTTGAATCCTTGATTTCATAAGTTTTCCTTAGTATTGATTGGAACCTCAAAACTAAACATAACCATATTAATATGCAAATGCCTTGTCCTTCCCTATTTTATATTTGAAATGTTGATTTTATAAGTTGGCCATAGAATTGATTGGAACCTCAAAATTAAACATAATAACATTATTATGCACATGCCTTGTCCTTCCCTAATTATTGAATAAGAACTAATCAGTGTTCCCCCATTTAGAAACCACCATTTAATAATGTTTTTGTAATACATGTTACAGAACCTGACCAAGCTGTGCTGTGAGGTGGCTGTCTGCGTGAGGAACCTGGCAGTAGACGCTAGACTGCAGCAGGCCTTGTTGGATGCTGGTGTGCTGTGGTATCTGCTCACATTCATGTTCTCTTACGACTACACTTTGGAAGAGTGTGGGGTGGAGAGGTCAGAAGATGCCAACAATCAGGTGAGTCACCATGTTTTAAGCCTACTTTTTGTACAAAAGTTGTAGTTTACTGTATAACACTAAAATGCTCATCAGTCTTGCTTATTTAAAATATTTTGTGTATTGCCCAGACTCAAATAAAGGATTTGTTGGTTAAAATTGCATGTGACCATTGCAGTTTTTACAGTAAGGGTCTTTTCACATCAGGAGACCGTTGCCTTAGACCCTGACGATAAAGTCTTGTCGCTGCGCATAGAATAACGTTTCAACTGTGCATGTTCACACACATCGACCATGACTTTGAGGTGTCAACAAAGAAAATGTCAAGATTAGGCGACATATCACGTTGAGTTTCCTAATGTCCCTAAAAAGGCCCTAACAATCAGTCATCAGATAACCTCTGATTTGAAAACATGAAAATGAGTTCAATCAGTGAGCTACTTCACTGTTCCGCAGGAGGTGTACAACAGGCTGGCCAAGCTGTCGGTGCAGGCGTGCGCCAGGCTGGGCGGCTACGAGAAGGACAGTCCCGACAACCCCGTGGTGCGCAGTGTGCTTGGCCGGCTGCTCACCCCCTACCTGGCCGACCTGTTCGCCGACGACCAGCCGGAGCAGGTACACACTCCTACCTCTGACACAACTTTTGAACTTTTGTCGCATTTCATAGGAAATTGTATTCTCTGTAATTATTTCAATACCTTTGACAAAATGACAAATTAAGATGAAATTGGTGGACAATGTTAACTTTAAAAGATAAATGTCTTTAGGAATGTTGATGAACTGTTGACACTTGCTAGCTGTGGAAGTTCTGAATTAATGGAAATGCCAATTTAATGAACACTGCCTAAGAATGGATGTTATTGCAAGAATATTGGAAATGCGAATGAAACAAAGTAGTGGACAAGTGATTATTAAACCCAAGCAAACTTGCACTACTCTGAATAGCCCCTGACATCATCGGATTGACCACTGCCAATCGTTCAAAAATTGCTTGCGCAATGAACAAAAATGTTTTTGGAATCCTTTCCCTGATATCGGATTATTATTAGTGCTGGACTACTGAATGCCAAGTTATTGTGCTTTTTCTGTAATGAAGCAGTAAAATATTTAAATATTTTATCATTTTGTAATTGCTTATTCTTTTTTTAAGATGGTTTACTCAGGTAATTATTTTCAAAAGTTACCAGTGTAATGTAGAACCTAACCTAATATGAGTTCACCTAAATTGTTACAATTGTAACAGTAACAATGCCTACCTTGAACATCAAAGAAATAAAAAATAATGCTACGAGTTCACCTTCTCATACAGGTTTTGAAACTGCTGACAAGCAACAGCGAGAACCCTTATTTGATGTGGGACAACACAACACGGGCAGAACTGCAGGACTTCCTGGAGTCACAGTGCGCACAGAGGGAGTTTGGACCCTTCAAGGATATAGAGTTCGCTTACTCCAGCCATGCTACGGAGCTGGTTATCGGCAATGTGTTCATTAGATTGTACAACAATCAGCCTACATTCCCGATCAAGGTTAGTGTCATCAGGTGGATATTGATCTATAATCTACGATATATTCTTGAATAATGTGTAGGAATTGATGAATGAATGTTAGTTAAGGAATTAAATTAAACAGTCGGTTTGTAAATCCAAAAAGGCCAGACAATTTTTTACTTTTTAATATGTTAGGGATTGTTTGTGATCAAAAATCCTTCTATAGTTCGGAACCGATTTTAATAATTCAGGTGTTCAGGTGTGGTTATAAAGAGCTCAGCATCAAGTTTTTCATCAAATAAATTTCAGGCTGAAATGAAGAGCCCTAGGTGCTCTCTAAGTCCAGTATTTCTCCATAAGATTTAACATTAGATCAGACATTTTAAGTAAACCGCTGATTGATTTAGTAAAACCACAGTTTTACAGCAAAGCTATTAAGAAGGAATTGTGAATGACTTTGAAAGCCAAAGCTGCACAAGTAATCTAATAATCTAATGTAATTAAAATTTACATAATCTTATTTAAAATACTGTTACTTATCCTGATTTATCCTTCCCATTAGTGGCTTTTTTGTCATTACACCCATGATTAAGGATGTTTTTATCGCTGAAAAACAAAACTTCAAAGTCAATATTCTGCTAGTGTTAATTTATAGAACCTTCTTGTCTGCCTCTTGGTTTTTATTCAAAACGGAATATACCACATAAAGAATAATACAATATTGAACTTCCAGGAACTTCATATCAAAGAAGCAAATAATAGAGAGGATGTTGCTTTAAAAAAATCGATATTTAGAACCTTAAGTTTTTCTCAAAAGTTCTTATCACCATGCATTGTCGTGGTGCGTGTCTAGAACGCGAAAGGGTTCCTGCTGGACCTGCTGGAGTACGTGCGGGTGCACCGGCCGATGGACGAGGCCAACGACCCCGTGGCCGCCGAGTGTGTCACCGCGGCCCTGCGCGCCCTCGGCAACGTCATCAACAGCAACCCCGGTCAGTCAACACTCGGTTACAATCCAAGGTCTGTAGAGAACAAGAGAAGAGAAGAATAATAGTACTCAGGTTGTCTAAATCAAAAATGTAAACAAATCATGACGTCTTCTATAGACCGGGAACATTTAACCTTCAGCCGGGATCGTGACATCTTTTATAGACCTGAAATTTAAGACCACTTGGTTCCACAGGCCTTATGGGATTTAGGCAACCTGAGAATAATAAGTTATTATTATTCTCTTATTATCTGTCTAAAGACCTTGGTTTTAACCATCATTTCTGTAGTTATAAGTTGGACTTTTGGACCTTCCTTTTTTCCAGGACAGAATATGGAGTTGACGTTGTTTGAGTAAGCCAGCTACATAGTGTGTTAACCATTTATTTCAGTTATTTAGGTTAAATTGGAAAAAAACCACACCCAAGAGTGCAAGTGTGGCTGTTTCTGAATAAAATTACAATAAATCTCTAATCCATACAATACTGTTTGTTGTAACTTGTTGACCCAAGACAAATGCTAGAACATTTTACGAGTTCAAGAATAAGAAAATAAAGAAATACAAATTGCACAAACTTTATTGTTTTTTAATTTTGTGGTCGTGATAATGAACCTTTTTTTCTTATTTAGTGATTTATTTAATCTGTTTCTATTTAGAGGGCCAGGATTTGTGTGGTCAAGGTATGTAATTTGATTTTTACTGTTGCTACTATTTTTAAACTTGAAAATAGTAAAGTAGGTGAAGAATTTTTTGGCACAAATCGAACTTCTAGTAATTAATTTGATGATTACTCTTTAGTACCCAAATGTCAATTTTCACTGTGATTTTGACAGCGATTTAGGTACTTAAAACATTTCTTATACTAGTGTTGCATGTTGTTATAATTTACCCTGAATAATCAGAGAAAGTGTTGCTTGTGTTGCCATTGCTTAGATGAAAATTTATCTAGGCTACGTAAAGACCAAACACATAATAACATTGAAGTAATACAAAAATAGAGTGGTTGTGGAAGCATATTATCACTTAAACTATTACCTTTTATATTTCTGTGCAGTGTAATATTTATTGTAATTCTTGATGGATGAAATAAATATTATATTGTGGATTTCATTTCTGATAGTTTTAGTGGACTAAACAACATATATGTTGTATATTACATTAAATGGTTGTACATAAAATGGTTATTCGTTTTAAAAAGATCTATGAATCAAGGGGACTTCACCATTTATTTTATTTTCAAATTAAAACTGATCTCTACATATGGGTAAGTTATAGTTACAGTTTTGTTACAGTTGCATGTGGGTGCAACAGTGACATTTTTTAGTTTAAGTCTTAATCCAAGAACAATGGAATAAAAGTACAGTTGTAAGAAATCAGGATAGGATAGGGAAAAATTGAATATACAGGGTAGAACAGTGACTTCTTTCTTTTTCCCCAATCCTACCTTGGGATTGGGCCTTTCTTACAACTCAGGCCCAGAGCCCATGCATCACCAAAATTGAATAACAGTAAATTAACGGTTGGTTGCATGGTTGCAGGACTGGAGATGCAGTGTATCGGCCACTTCCGGCTGCTGTTCCCGCTGCTCGGGCTGGACCAGTGTCGCTCGATACAGCAGTCGACGCTGGCCGTCATCAGCTCCGTCACCCGCAACCAGGAGTGCATCAGCGACATTGCGGCTAGCAACGTCCTGGTAAGAAACTTAAAATATTAAATATTCATCATTATTTTAAAACTTCACAATGTTTATTCACTTTTATATTGAAATAAACACATAAACCGCAAGTTTAAGTTCTTAATTCCTTAGGTTTTAAATATTGATGCAATTTATTGTTAATATGTTTTTGACGAGTTGAAAAATTCACATTAGACTCTTTTTTATGCTGTCACTTTGAGAACATAATTTAGTCCAGATTAAAAATAATCTGTAATATCTAACAATAGAGTAATTCTAAGCTGCACAATCAAACTCAATTTTGACCTATTTTATCTTTGATCAGGGCCGGACATAAAAGTGTAATGTGTTTCCTCTAGAGTTTTGACGTAATGTATCTCTGTGTGGGGTAGCTCATTTTAAAATACTTGTTCAGGACTGGTAATAACCGAACCATTTATGTACATAAAAGAGCAAGTGTGCCATCAGTTGGATTTTATCTTCTGAAGTGTAATTCTAGGAAGTGTAATTTTTACTGTATTTGCAGGTTTATTTGTTCCTAGTCCTCTACTCAGTCCCTGAGAGCCAGGTTTTGACATTGGATATTTTGTACGCTCTTGTGTCCAACACTGCCATTGTCAAGGATTTTCTTGCCAAAGGTAAATAACTTCTGGTCCTTTTGGTTTTCGGGCGTAGTTTCTCTATTTTAAATATTTTTTTCTTCTGCAAGTCTTTAATGACAATTTTTTAAAATATACTTGGCTAAAACTGTGAATTAATCAAAAATCTGATAATTAAAAGGTTATGTTACCTGTTGTGTCAAGTAATTCAAAAATCCAATATTTGGATTACGATCGTTTCGGTGAAATCACCATCATCAGATCCAAACAGGAATATCAAACATCTTCAATTGAATTGTCATAAATTAAAATCACACATTTAAACACATTTAACACATTTAAAAACATTTAAAAAACCTTTCAATGATTGTGGCCACAAACGCGCACTGCTTGAGGAACATGTCTAGACTGCAGTGGAGGTAGGTGATGCAATGACCTTTGCCCCCTATTATCTACTGTAGTTGGAGCAATGTTTCAAATAGTTCATTTGACTTAAAACTAATTTGATCATTCAGAAGGTCTTCAGGGTCTTTTTTAGAGGCTTTATAAATTTCAAATTCCTCTGCAGCGTCCATGAATCTACTTTTGTTACAATAATGTAGGGGCTTCATATTGATTTTGAAATCAGTATAGTTATGATTTGTGTTAATCAAATGGGCGGCAAAATTTGAATTGGTATTGCTATTGTTTTTATTTGGCAGGTGTTCTTTGAATCTGGTCTGAAATGTACGGCTAGTTTTTCCTACATAATACTTAGGGCAATCGTCACAAACAATTTTATAAACGCCGGCCTTGTCAGCAGTTGGTTTTTTTACTTTATTCGCCAATATTCGGTTCAAATTGTTGGACGTTTTAAATGCCACCGTAACATTATTTTTCTTTAATTCATTTTTCAGTGTATATGGTAATATTTGACCATATTCAACTGCAACATAAGTTTTCTTCTGTGTCGAGGGCATTTCCTGTTGGGTACACTTTGCACTGTTGGGTGACGCTGCAGAGGAATTTGAAATTTATAAAGCCTCTAAAAAATACCCTGAAGACCTTCTGAATGATCAAATTAGTTTTAAGTCAAATGAACTATTTGAAACATTGCTCCAACTACAGTAGATAATAGGGGGCAAAGGTCATTGCATCACCTACCTCCACTGCAGTCTAGACATGTTCCTCAAGCAGTGCGCGTTTGTGGCCACAATCATTGAAAGGTTTTTTAAATGTTTTTAAATGTGTTAAATGTGTTTAAATGTGTGGTTTTAATTTATGACAATTCAATTGAAGATGTTTGATATTCCTGTTTGGATCTGATGATGGTGATTTCACCGATACGATCGTAATCCAAATATTGGATTTTTGAATTACTTGACACAACAGGTAACATAACCTTTTATTTGTATAATAGTAATTCTGAGACTACACAAAAATGAAATCTCATAATTGTATGATATTGCTAGATTTGGTTACTATGTGATTCACCAAAAATGATAAAAATATTAGATAGAAGAGATTTATTTTACTATAACCTTACTGTTCTTTAAGAGAAATTCAACATTTCAATTTAACTTCATAAGAATTGAGTTTAATAACTCAAATAAAATAAGTTAATGAGATAATATTACTTTATAATATAGCTTTAAAAGTAAGCATCATATATGTGAAACAAAAGGGAGGAAAATAAAAATATGTTGAACACAGTTATTACAATATTTTTTTACACTAAGCCATCATTTGGATTTCAGCAAACAGATTTATTGGATTTCAGAGAGTAACCTACTGATCGTTCAATTTTCTGTTCTCATTGATGATGAGACCTATGTTGGACAGCATTTCAATATCATTAAATTCTAATTTGGCAAGTGTGACAGCTGATCCGTCCGTTGTGCAGGAGGCTACATCTACCTGCTGGACCTACTGTTCGCGTCGACGTCCGCGGAGGTGCAGGCCAAGTGCGCGGACCTGCTGGGGCGGCTGTGCGCGGACAAGCTGTCGGGGCCTCGCGTGCGACTGGCGCTGGACCGCTTCCTGCCGCCCGCCATCTGCGACGCCCTGCGTGACAGTCCCGCGACCACGCCCGCGCTGCTGGAGACCTCGCAGGAGAACCCGGAGCTGGTGTGGGACGAGGCCCGGCGCAAGAAGGTGGCGGCTGTGGTCAGCGGACTGGCCCGCCGGTGAGTCGGATACAAAATTACGAAATGGAGAGTTTTTATTTTCAGAAATAATATATAGCTATTAAATTAGACAAACTAAATGGTAATTAATTCTCTTAAGGCCGAAGTGTGAAAGAAGCTCTAGGATATTAAGTAAAAAATTGTTTCACCTCCTTGTTTTGATTAATAAGTTGTAGTATTATTGAAATTGCTATGGTTGCAGGCACTATGTGGCCCAGCGAGCCAACCACTCGGCTGTCCTCACCCTGCCCGAGACCAGTGTGGTGCTGGCGGAGGGCGGGGAGGGCGGCAAGGAGGTGGTGGTAGGCGGCGTCTACCTGCGACTGTTCAACAACAACCCCGGCTGGGCTCTGCGCAAGCCCCGTGACTTCCTGTCCAGCCTGCTCGACACTAGCATCAAACAGCTCAACAAGGAAGCACCTGACGTAAGTTGCCTTACAGTTAGTTGATACTGACATCCGCAGATATAGAGTTAGCTTACGAACTGATTAGGTTATTTTACCTAATCGTAAAATAACTGTTTATGGAGGAACAAGTGATAAAGTACTTTATGTTCGCCAGTTGATTTCTTTAGGCTCGCCAGCTGATTATATAATTATTGTACTTGCTCCAATTTATGACACTACATTTTTATTTGGCTAACTTTTATTGGATCATTTTTTACTACCTCAAAATCATAAATTTCACATTTAGCTTCAATGACACCAGTAATTGTGATCGTATTATTTGTATGTGAATTCATAACTGCAGTTTTAGATAAAAAAGTTCTATGTACAACGTCTTTCTCACATTTTCTGTAATTGTTTAGCTTAAGGGAGAAAGGCTCCCTTTATGGGAGCCTTTCTCCCACTGTGCAGAACTAGTCTCATTATCCGTCTGCACAGTGCAGTGCAGACGGATAATGAGACTAGTTCTGCTCATAAAACAATTTCTGATAAAAAGCCTAACATTATGATTTTTAGTGATAGCCACGGGAGGGACCTGTCCAGCATATTAGAGAAAAAACTTGAAGAAGTTAACATTAAACAATTTGTGAAACCGGGAGCTGAATTTTATGAAATTACAGAGCATGTAAAGAACACAAAGTTTTCTCCAGGAGACTTTATTGTACTGATTGCCGGAGCTAACAACACATACAATAACAAAACTGAATTTATCTATGGAAGTCTGAAATCAACTGTACTTTCCTTAAAGGATTACAGGGTTATTCTGGGTGGAATACCTTTTAGAAAGGATCTTCCTCTTTGCCATAGAATCAATGAAGAGATTATGAATTTAAATCTATACATGTTTGAACTCACCCGCTCGTTAAGAAATGTTGGTTTTCTTGATTTCACTGGAATATCAGACAGGTGTTATGGCAAGGATGGCATTCACCTAAATTGGTCAGGGAAACAGACTGTAGCAAGTAGAATGGTCAAAGAGATCAAATCTTATGATATTCCTAGCCAAACTGGTATTAAAGTTCCTCTACAGTCTGCTAAATCGTTCTCCATGATTAGTGACTTTTCCAAGAGCAAACGTTTTATCCAAGTTTCTGAGGAAAACATGAAAGATGTTATTTCCAAACATAAGAATAAATCAACAGTGGCTTTCACACACTCCATCTCTGCGGATTTTCAAGATTATGGGTTCATGACAGCAGGTGTTGCCGTTACATTCAGGAAGCATTTTGGGAAGCCGTCCTCTAAGGATTGCATTAATTCACACCTTGCCTTTCAGCAGGAGAATGGAGCAGCAGCATCCTATAGTCTCATTACTAAACCTAAATTTCACAGCAAACCAGTTAAAACTGACTATGAGATAGCATTTCATCAGTTTGCAGAGGATTTTAAGGCAAAAGGGTTCACAACACTTTTCTGCTCACCGATTGGCTGTGTGAGGGACAAAATCCATCTTAATGACTTTGCGAAGAACCTACTTAAGTTTCAGTCACTCACAGGGGCCCACATTACTGTGGTTTCATATGACCAAAGATCCACAAGAACACTCAGAAATGGTCTAACGCATGAAGATTTCAACGCTAAGATGAGAGGTCTGCTGTGTGATCAATCCTCTCTGGATGAAAAGGAATCACATCAAGATAGTTACCAGTCATCTCCGTGTCGCGGCTGGTCGACACCTCAACTACAAGAAGCCAAAATCAGACTCAGAGGACTTCAAAATATCATTTTAATGGAGGAATCACCCAAAGCTGCAGTCAAACCTGTAAGACCTCTCAAGCAAGTGTCCTGTGAAAGTGCAAATCATGGGCAATATAGTGAAAGTGAAAGTGCCTCGAATCCTTCCCCTTCAATTGTTAATTTAAATTAGATTTTTATGATAAAGAAAATGTATCTGCATCAAGTTATAATAGTAGTTTCCGTAGTCATACAGTTAATAGCAATAGAAATGTTTCTGAGGAGTTCTGCATAAAAAATCAGAAACAATTTGGTAAAAAAAGTTTAGCCATAAATCATCAACAGAGTCAATCTGGATTAACAATTTTACATCAAAATGTTCAACATTTATCATCACGTGTAGATATATTAAAAATTAATTTAGAAGAAATTCAACCAGATATAATTGCTTTATCTGAACACAAAATGTCCACAGAAGAAATAACTTGTTCGAACATTCAAAATTACAAAATTTGCTCATATTATTCAAGATCTAAGTCTTCAGGTGGAGGAGTTGCAATTTTAGTAAGCGAAAAAATTATAAGTAAACGAGTGATATTTCCTGCTGTGCAAGAGCTTTTAACTGAAAAAGTGTTCGAGTGTTGCCTCTCTGAAATTACAGTTGATCTATGCTCTTTTATTTTAGTATGCATTTACAGAACTCCTCCCAAGCATTTTATTGAACCTTTTTTAGATAAATTTGATATTTTATGTGAAATACTAAGCAATAAATTTAGAAACATAGTAATTGCCGGTGATTTTAATATTGATGTGATAAATAAAAATAAAACTTATCACGCTTTTGTTAATATTTTAAATTCATATAACTTGGAGTACAAAGTAGATTTCCCAACCAGAGTTACTGCAGAATCTGCGACTGCTATTGATAATGTTATATGCAATATCAAATCTAAAAAAGTGAGAGTTTCTGGATTGATCACTCACATATCTGATCATGATGGTCAGCTATGTGAAATTTTAGGTATAAAAAATACAACAGAATATATAAATAAAAAACTTTGCAGAACATTTTCCATTAATAATACAGACTTGTTTTTGAGGATGTTGGCTAATGAAAGCTGGCTTGAAGTCTATCAGGCTGCGGTGGAAACCAAATTTGATGAGTTTTATTCAATATATTCTTAAGCCTTTGAAACTAGCTTTCCAAAATTATATGTCACAGTTGAAGAAACAAATTTTAATAATTGGATTTCAGATGATATTAGGAATAAAAAAACTAAATTAGTTGAACTAGAACAATTATATAGGAAATCAAAAAGTGAAAGCCTAAAAGTAGAAATTAAGCAACTAAAACAATCCATTAAAGTTCAAAGTAATGAAGAAAAAAATCTTTTTTTGATAACAAAATTTTAAACTCAAAAAACAAATCACGGTCAACCTGGAATATCATAAAATCGGAGGTCAACAACTCACCAAAAAGGTCTGATAATATTGACATTCTGATTGATGACAAAATAGTATCTGACCCCACCATTGTTGGAAATACACTAAATGATTTCTTTGTTAATGCAGTTGACAATCTGATTTTACAAAATTTTCCTACCATCGTTAATAATAACATTTCCAACCAATATTTTACAACAGATTCGGTTTCTTTCAGATTTAAAGAGATTAGTGAGGACCAACTTTATAAGTTTGTGATGGCTTTTGAAAACAAACTTTCTACTGGAATTGTTGAAATACCAATGAGTATTGTAAAACAGTCTATTCTTTTAATTCTTAAACCACTAACGCACATAATAAATTCATCATTGATATCTGGCTTTTTTCCATGTAAATTAAAAGTTGCTAAAGTAGTGCCCCTTTTTAAAAATGGAAATCCAAAAGACCCATCAAGCTATAGGCCTATATCGTTGTTGCCGGTTTTTTCAAAAATATTAGAAAAAGTGGTTTACAATCAACTTTTAAATTTTTTAGAAAGCAATAATTTACTTGATAACGAACAGCATGGATTCCGTCCAGGAAAGTCTTCTATTACTGCAGGCATAAATTTTATTGATTCAATAATAAACAGCATTGACAGAAATGAAAATGTTATTGGAATTTTTCTTGATCTCACAAAAGCTTTTGACAGTGTATCTCAACCACCTTCATGCTTTAAATATTAAAGGCAAAGAGCTAAATTGGTTTAGTTCATATCTCAAAAATAGAAAGCAAAAGTCGAACTCCGTAACACTATTAATGCTAACAATAGTAAATACCAATATACTCAAAATTTGCAATCAGATTTTCAGATAATAAAGCACGGTGTTCCTCAGGGTTCAATCCTGGGGCCACTTCTTTTCATTTGTTACATAACCGGTCTGCCTAAAAAAATCCCACGGGGAGATGGCTCTATCTGCCTATATGCCAATGACACTAATATAACTGTTAGAGGACATAATCAGAAAGAGATTGAACTTGCATCATTCATCAGTCTTCTATCCGTAAAAGAATTTTTAGATGAAAATGATCTTTTATTAAATACAAACAAATCCAATTTTATTTCATTTTCCACACACCAAAATAGATCAAAATTGCAGCCTAACATATCCATAAACAATTCAAGCATTGATCAAGTAGATTTTAGTAAATTTCTGGGACTAATAATAGACCAAAACTTGAGCTGGGACAAGCATGTTGATCATGTTGTAAAAAAAATGTCTTCAGGTCTTTACGCATTGCGTCAGATGACCAAAGTATGCAACAGAGAAACATTGAAATCAATTTATTTTTCATTAATAAATTCTCATATGTCATACGGCATTACTATTTATGGAGCTACATCAAAACAAATTTAAACAGAATTCTTTTACAACAAAAAAAGGCAATTCGCATAATTTTTAACTTAAAAACTAGAGAATCGGTAAAAACTTACTTTGCAGATTTAGGGATTTTAACAGTATATGGTCTATATATATTTGAAACCATAATGTATGTCAAGACAAATCAAATAACGACTGATCAACATAACCATAGTTACAACATTAGACATAATAGACATGTGGAACGACATAATCTAAAGTTTTATGAAAAAAAGCTAGTTTCACCGGTACAAAATTTTTGTTTTCCTTGCCAACAAATATTTCACAAGAACAAAACTTAAAATCTTTCAAAAAGAAACTAAAAAATTATCTCATAAGCTTGTCACTATATTCATTTGAAGATTTTTGGAGGGCGAATGTTTAGTTTTTATTTAAAATTGTTAGACAGTAGGTAAATATGTTTTAAGTTAGTTTTTTTTTTTGTAAAATAACATTATATTATTATTTTTTATAAATTAATAATATTTGTAATTTGATCTATCTTTTAATCAATTTTATTTAAATCTTTATTCATGTATATATATATATATATATATATATATATATATATGTATTTATATGAGAAACATGTGACGCTATTTATGTATATTTTATACATGTACAAATAAAGAATATTTTGATTTGATTTGATTTGATATGCGCTTCATACATAATAATTATTATGGTTAGTTTGTTAAAGATTATATTCAGTAAAAGAAATTTGATAAATTATTGTCGTGATCTAGTAGTCTAGGATTTACATCAAACGGTTCTTAGTTAAGGTAAGTAACCAGTGATGTTGACAGTTTGAGCTGGTGGAGCTGGTGGTGGCGTCGCTGGTGAATCTACTGCAGTGCCACCCGCAGCTGGCGGACCAGGTGCCGTCACTGGGCTAAATCCCCAGCCTCTGCTCCCTGCTGCAGTGAGGACACATTGGTGTTTAACACTCGCCGTGTTGTTGACAGTTTGAGCTGGTGGAGCTGGTGGTGGCGTCGCTGGTGAACCTACTGCAGTGCCACCCGCAGCTGGCGGACCAGGTGCCGTCACTGGGCTACATCCCCCGCCTCTGCTCCCTGCTGCAGTGAGGAGACATTGGTGTTTGACACTCGCCGTGTTGTTGACAGTTTGAGCTGGTGGAGCTGGTGGTGGCGTCACTGGTGAACCTACTGCAGTGCCACCCGCAGCTGGCGGACTAGGTGCCGTCGCTGGGCTACATCCCCCGCCTCTGCTCCCTGCTGCAGTGAGGAGACATTGGTGTTTGACACTCGCCGTGTTGTTGACAGTTTGAGCTGGTGGAGCTGGTGGTGGCATCGCTGGTGAACCTACTGCAGTGCCACCCGCTGCTGGCGGACCAGGTGCCGTCGCTGGGCTACATCCCCCGCCTCTGCTGCCTGCTGCAGTGAGGAGACATTGGTGTTTGACACTCGCCGTGTTGTTGACAGTTTGAGCTGGTGGATCTGGTGGTGGCGTCGCTGGTGAACTTGCTGCAGTGCCACCCGCAGCTGGCGGACCAGGTGCCGTCGCTGGGCTACATCCCCCGCCTCTGCTCCCTGCTGCAGTGAGGAGACATTGGTGTTTGACACTCGCCGTGTTGTTGACAGTTTGAGCTGGTGGATCTGGTGGTGGCGTCGCTGGTGAACTTGCTGCAGTGCCACCCGCAGCTGGCGGACCAGGTGCCGTCGCTGGGCTACATCCCCCGCCTCTGCTCCCTGCTGCAGTGAGGAGACATTGGTGTTTGACACTCGCCGTGTTGTTGACAGTTTGAGCTGGTGGATCTGGTGGTGGCGTCACTGGTGAACCTACTGCAGTGCCACCCGCTGCTGGCGGACCAGGTGCCGTCGCTGGGCTACATCCCCCGCCTCTGCTGCCTGCTGCAGTGAGGAGACATTGGTGTTTGACACTCGCCGTGTTGTTGACAGTTTGAGCTGGTGGATCTGGTGGTGGCGTCACTGGTGAACCTACTGCAGTGCCACCCGCTGCTGGCGGACCAGGTGCCGTCGCTGGGCTACATCCCCCGCCTCTGCTCCCTGCTGCAGTGAGGAGACATTGGTGTTTGACACTCGCCGTGTTGTTGACAGTTTGAGCTGGTGGATCTGGTGGTGGCGTCGCTGGTGAACCTACTGCAGTGCCACCCGCTGCTGGCGGACCAGGTGCCGTCGCTGGGCTACATCCCCCGCCTCTGCTCCCTGCTGCAGTGAGGAGACATTGGTGTTTGACACTCGCCGTGTTGTTGACAGTTTGAGCTGGTGGATCTGGTGGTGGCGTCACTGGTGAACCTGCTGCAGTGCCACCCGCAGCTGGCGGACCAGGTGCCGTCGCTGGGCTACATTCCCCGCCTCTGCTCCCTGCTGCAGGGTCGCGGCCCCCCGCGCGCCGCCCGCGCCCTCCTCACCGTCCTGCACCAGCTCTCCACCAGCGACGTGAGTGACCCACGTTTACTGTTGGTTCCTTGGTTTCCATTGGCTGTTGGGCTATTAACTAACAGTCCTGTCCGAGGAACATGTCAGCTTTAGGCAGTAACAAGACTGCAAAATTGCGCCTGCACTCATTTCTCATCCATACTTGGCTTAAAAAACCTACCTGGGTAGGTTTCCATTTCAAGTATAGTAACTAAAGTCTGGAGATCATAGAAAAATATAATTTTTCAAGTTGATACTTCTTCATCCTCTGGCGGTTTTCTCGTTTGATTCAATTGGCTTTAGGCACTTGAAGCTTAAAACTTTTGGCTAATCACTACATTTAACTAACATCTTTTTATATTAAAAATATTTTTCAAATGTAGTGTTTTTACTTTTGACCACGTAAAAATCCAAGTAATTTGGTACCCCTGTAAAACCCCAGGCTGAGTATTTCCTTAAGAAACCAGTAAATTGGTTACTTCTTTGTTTAGAATTTAACTTGAAGATATGAACCGTAATAACTTATATAATTAACTTTTCTTTCTGCAGTTCATATTTGTTGACTTGAAGTAACTTATCACCAGCCTGGGACAAACTGGAAGATTGATAACCAATTCATCTTGCAGTATTCATGCACTAACACTCAATTCACAACATCCCCGATCTATTTCATTATCACTTTCACTATCCGTCCTGAAAATCACTTTGGCCACTAATTTCAAAGTATTTGCTAATTTCACGGTCACTCAAATGTTTTCCATTCGCCATTGTGCAATGTTTTCAAGTATGGGCCAGTTGTCATCAAAGCAACTCACAGAATTAAATGGAATATTTCAGTGATGCAGTCTGTCAAGATGAAAAACAAAATATCTCAAAGACAGCCTAACTATTCTTGAATATAACCATAATAAAACTAAGCATCCTGACTTCCCGTGCGACTGTGGACTTTAAGAGATTAAAGAGAGCATTTGTTTTTTTAAATACACTTCAGTTCTGGTCACCAAGTTTAAACATATCACTCAGTATCTCACATAGGTACAACCCCTCCATTTAGGGGAATTTTCTTGCTGAAATATTATAATAAACTCTTTAATATAAAAAGTCTAAGCAACTAAGCCTACATTGGCAGCATTATTGAAGAAATTCAAAAATGAACAACTCCCAGAATATTGAAAAATACACTTGTCGATCTAACTGCATTACCTAAGTAGTCACACACCCTGAGGCAGTGTGTGTGTGCAGGTGTGCATCGGCAGCATGGGCCAGACGGAGGTGCTGCGGCCGATACAGACCACGATGAAGGAGAACGCCGAGCTGGTGGTGCTGGGCTGCGACACCATGGCTCGACTGTTCCTGGCCAACAAGGACCCGCTCGTCAAACAGGTATCGTACCTCTGCTGTGAATGAAAACCTATTCTTTTTTCTTCAAACAGTTTTATGTAAAGTCAATAGATAAAGGAGGGTCGCAGCCATTTTTTATTTTATTTCAACAGTTGCCTGAATATTTTTGAAAAATACCAAAATATCGAATGGTATAACTAACTTAGTATGCTGGCCATAATTGGCTCTCTAACTGGTTTATACCAATACAGAGGTCGACAATGGCTGCATTAATTAGAAGCTGTCATTGTTCTGGTAAGTCTATTGGCTGTCCAGATTGACCAGCTTCCTGTTCACCTTGGTTCCTCCTTGTCTCGCTAGGAACTTTGATTCCCACCTAAGCTTGGATACCCGGTCAGGTCTGAGCCCTGTAGGGAGCTGTAGATTGACCTGGCCTGTCTATCTGGGAGAGGATGAGGGACCCTTATCCGACAAACTTCTTTGCGTCTGCTAGTCTGGAGGGCGAACCGAACTGGGTGAGACTCTTTACAACAAGGAGAGCTCCCAGGTGGAGGTCCTTGCCTGGGGATCCTTGGGAGGTCTCGGGTTAGAGGGTGAGTCGTCCCTGGAAGAGCCTGGAGGATGGGTTGGAGATCTGTCTCTCTTCTTCAGGGGCGAGGCTGACTGACCATATCATACCTTTCCCATCCTGACAATGCCTTCCATCCGTAAGCTGCACAATATCCCAAGGGAGACGTGCCTAGCTGGCTATGCTGGGGCTTTCATTCCTCCAAAGTCTAACTTAGTATGCAAGGTTATTATTCTGTGCAATGTTTGTTTTATATTATCATTTTCAATTCAGTTGAATTGATTATTCGGTAGTATCTAGAGTCTGTTTGCAGGCGCTGGACGTGGACCTGGTCCCATACCTGCTGACGCTGCTGGACGGGCGGCTGGACCGGACGGAGAACGCGGCCCGCAGCAAGGCGCTCGTCGTCAAAGCTCTCAAGTCCATGAGTCAGAGCGTGCTGTACGGAAGCCAGGTACAGCACCGGCAACTTACTTGGCTGAATGACATTCTAAGGGGTGCTTTCCCCAAAGGCTTAAGATAAACCATGCTTCTCATCTGAACTGCATGGGATAAATTAAATTAAGTTTAAACAGAGAATTCTTTTTGAGAAAGTGAGTTTGTAGGTTGAACTAAAGTTTAAACTAGATTCACAGTTAAATCAGAATTAGGGAAAGCGTCCCTAAGTTTTGTAATGTTCTTTTATGAATGTCTCGACTCTTAATCTAAAAATGTTTTCAGTGAAGATGAAATATGTCTGTGTAGGATTATAGTAGATGATAATGTGCATATAAGATGTTTATGTCAACAGAACTTTTTTTCAGTGAGATAGCTAATCATCCATAATTCTTTTGACACTATTCCTGTTAACAAGATGTATATATGTTACAATGAATAAAGACATTTAGATTTTAATTTTGACTTAGCATAAGAAGTAACCACAAGAAGAAAGGGTATTTGTAGCACTAAATCAGGTATTATACACATGAAATGGGTTATTTATTTATTTGAAATATTTATAATAATTATATTTATTATATTGTGTTTTATATGGCTTAATTCATGTTGCCTGCAGGTTTCCGCTATCCTCAGCAATTCGTCAGTGTGGTCTTCGTACAGTAAACAGAACCATGACCTCTTCATTACCAACACTCCGACCCAGAACTACTTGACAGGTAAACTAAATCCCTTTTGTTTTAAGGGTTGTTTAACCAGTATTACTAATTACTCCCTAATCTTTCAACTATAAAATAGTGAATAAAATCAAATAACACAAATTTTTATTGATTATCTGTGATTTGGAAGGGTGGACGGAAGTCCCAAGGTACCTCAGGCACTAGGGCTTGTGCAATTATCTGTGATTTGGGCCAGACATTACATAAAAATGTGATCCTGTTGATTTATACTTTGAGAAACCCTTCTTAGGCAGATAAATTATTTTCAAGAAATCACCTGGTGCATTTAGTTTATTGTACACTGTATCTATGTTTATAAGAGAAGGCTTTATGAGTTTGTCCTAGAATTATCTTAAAACCAAGTTAGATTCAAAGTCAAGTCAAAGTCAAAGCCAAATAATCTTATTCATATAATACATAATATGTACATTGAATAGTCGTAATTTGTAATACAACTAAAAATCTTATCCTAAGTGAATATATACATTTCAAGATGGCCATATATAGTAAAATGAAAACAAAACTTTATTTTTAGAGGAGGTGGAAAAGTACTCCTCAAGGGAATATAAAGCTTTCTCCATCAAAAAACATTTTAATTTTTTTCAAACTTACATATATTATTTTCATTTCTTATATTAGATGGCTAGTGCCTTAAGAATTTCAGTCCTATGTAGGAAGGTTTTTTCTCAGAAAATGTTAATTTATGTTTTGTAGTGGTAATGAATTTTTTGTCTGGTATTATAAGGGTGGCAATCAATTTCAGAGGTTTCCAGAAGACTTGGCAATTTTAATTGTATCGAAAATGAATTGGCCATAACGGTTAAAATTTTCAGTTCTTTGAATTTATCTTTAGCTGATTAAAGGTATCCCAACTTCATGACTATTCTAATAGCTTTTTTTTGTAATTTTAATATTTGGTCTATATTTGTTTTCGTTGTTGAGCCATAAAGGCACAAACCATAAGCCAGATGAGAGTGGACATTAGCAAAATATATTTATCTTTTAAGGTTTTTTGGTTACAGAAGAAAGACATTCTAGAAAGGGAATAAATTCCAAGTGAAGACATTCCTGTAAATTTAATTTTGATAACAATTTTTCTACATGAAGATTCCAGGTTAAATTTTGATTGATGGTTAGACCTACAAACTGTGTGGAACCTTTATTTTCAATTGCCTATCCATTGTAAATGATTATTGGTTCAGTTACCTGTTTATTTTGATTTGTTTTGAAAACTATAACATTTTTTAGTGTTAAGTTTTAATTTTTTTTCCTCCAAGAAGCCTCCAATATTTTCTAGTTCAACAAAGCTTAAAATTTCAACTTGTTGAAGTGTATCAGCCGATTTTTTAAGATTTGAATTCCCCTAACTATTGAACATCGGTTTAGACCCATTTTTAAACTTGTCCCCTTCAAATAGAAAATGTTAAGTCAAGTTTGTAGCAATGCAATTCAGTTCAATTCAAAATATCTTTATTTGTCTTAAAAAACATAAGATGATGTAAAAAAAGTGTCTCAAGTCGACATAAAGGTATACAATGTAAATATTTGTTTACTGCACTGCATAGACGTTCCTTGCAATAAGCATGTGTTTAGAATAGGCAAATTTTTGGAATAGCAGTGTTTAGAGTATTTAGACTAGAGGTGTGCGGATATCCGAAAATTCGGATCGGATTCGGATTGGATCGGATATCCGAATCCGATCCGAGGGTTTTATAACTATCCGGTAAGACTGGCCAGATATCCGACTCTATCGGATAGACTGCATATTTTGGGGTAAATTTTAAAGAAGGATAAAATTTTAAAGTTTGGAAGGTCTTCCAAACAAAACAAGTCACTGCCGACGAAAGAACAGTAGTGACAAGCAGATAACATCGCGGAGCAAAAACGACGCTTTGAAATTCGACGTTGCGATTGCGGCTTGGACTTGGACAACGCCTCAATACGATGTGATTATGTAGTGGTATGCATCAAGCGATGTATTTCGGTAGATGATATTGCGACTCGTGATTAGATCGAGATCGTTATATACGATCAGAGTATTGCGCAATACCCGACGCGATAACGATCATTTTCTTAAGATAAATTCTTCTATCGTAGCATTAAATCAGTTAACAAATAATCGTACATCCTTTATTAGATCTGTCTCGATCAGTATCCGTTACCGACGAAACATCGATTGATATGAGAGAAAATCGCAATCAAGACAAATCCGAGTTCGCCAATGACCGACAGTGACCACGTGACCACAGTCGTCTTCAGTTACCAAAACGAAATATCCCTTAAATTCCCCTTAAATAAATAGTCGTGTTGCTGTTTCGTACGACTATTTCAGGCCGTAAATATCTTAAACGGCCTGTTGATACGATGAAGTAAAAAGCCTACAATAATTTTGGGCTGCCAAAGGGTTGGCGAACCTGATCACTGTTTGTCTTTATCTCACTTTGGTTTTTTATGTCGACTTCTGCCGTCTGCTTGAAAACTGAATTGACTTAAAGGACGTGTTTCTTTAAATCACCGGATTATTTTATTTTTCATTTAAGCAATTTCCTACCTAGAAATAAAAATTTGAACGATCAAAAATAACTTTTTATTTTGTTGAAATATTAATCTTTGACGAATGAAGCCGAGTCAAAGCCGACCGGCCGTATTTTCAATACGTGATTAAAATGGACATTCTTAGATAACAACAGTATAATGCTGAATTGACAACCTACGCCTTAGCCTTATGATAATAGTTAGTGAGTTTGCTTGTTGTTTATTATTTAAAACAAATAGACCTTTGATCTAAATCAAATGACCAAGTTTTAATACTGAAACCTACAACATTAGAAACTTATCTTGAAATTAAGGTTAAGTTTACTGCTCAGACTTATTACTTTACTGAATTATTTTGTAGTGGATCTAAATCTTGGTTCTCAGGCATTAATGCATAAATAAAAATGTAAAGCTTTCCTCAAATATGAAGTGATTGGTGAATCAAGTTTTATATTTAATTCTTTTGTCTAATCACTTAGGCCTAGTCACTGATCAAATAATTTATTGATTTGTGAAAAGGAAAAGAACAAAAAATACAGAGGTCTGAAAGTAAATAAATTTAGGTTGCATTGAAAAAGGAGTTTTTAAGAAGCCTAATCTTGAAATTGATATAGGCATAATAAGCTTATTCAATCAAATACTGCCTATGCTTAATGGAAATCAATAAATTTCTAAACTCTTAACAGATAATTAGTTGTACCTTTGCATACTTTAATAATTGACATTTGGCCTATATTAGAAACAATAAATCACAACAATCAACAACTCAAGCCTATCAAGGCAAACCTTACCTTACACATTAGGATAATATGGTAGTTCCTTGCAATTACCTTAGGCTCATGAGAAAACTTAAAAATCTGCTCATTACGCCGCATTGTAAATATCCGAATCCGGTATTATCCGATCCGAACCTGTTGTTATCCGATCCGAAACCGATCCGAACATAAGCTATCCGATCCGAATCCGATCCGATGCAAAAATTCACTATCCGCACACCTCTAATTTAGACTATACAGAATTAGTTTTCAGAATTGTTAAAAAAAATTCTTTATTTTAGTTTTCAATCTTTTATTTAAAAGGAAATGTATAAAAACTGAAAATAAGCTAATATTGCAGATAAAAATGGTACAATGTAACCTTAAAGAAAATGTGCCCAAGGATATATCTTAAACCAACCCAACTAACAGATTGAGGCCGAATCATTGACATTTTAGGCAAGTTGATTATAGTTTCAGCTTTGCTTTTCCTGTGGGCTTAAAAGGGGCTGCTTCAAGCTTTGGTTCCTTAAAAATTTACACTGTCGAAAAACTGATATGCACCTTGCACTTTAAAAAATACTTTGCAAAAAAGATGAAATTTACTGGTGTTTCTGGTTTGTACTAGAAAATAGCACAATGGATTTTTTATGATTTTATTTAAAAAATAATATTCAGTATATTTGATTCTACAATATTTGAAAATAATATTTGATTCAGCAAGCCTTTTATAACTAACTAAGCTATTGGTGGTTAGAAGTCACAAGTTTATTTATCATATAACGAGTGAACATTCTGACAATTATTTCCTCGTACAATAATCATTAAATATTCATCAAATAAAATAAACTGTAACCAACTAAACCATCATTTGGATACTTTAAAAAAGTATATCAACAATCTTATTTCATAAGTTTAGTCTTATCTGTTTCACCAGCTATGCTGGAACAAATGAAATATGACCAATGAAGAGTTTGAGTTATGAATCAGTCATAACTTGTATGTACCTTTATTTAACACACTGGATTTTTTCTCAAAGTTCTTAAAATTCCCAACCGATTGGTAAAGATTGTAATAATTTAGGTGTTGTTAGAAAGAGCTCAGTAACCAGTAGGGAAGTGCCGTAGACGCCCGTCAAGTTTGGTTTTTCCATAAGATTTAACAATGGAATATGAATTTAAATTAAAACAGCTGATTGGAGTTAACACAATTTTAACTGCAAAGCCATGAGTCTAAACTTGGCGCACTACGTCTTGAGCCTTGGGGGGGGAGCCTTGTAGAAGTTGTATAGGTGGCGAAGGACTTGAAGAAGCTTGGGTGTTTACAAACAAAACCAGATGAATTTGGACTTTTGGAGGAGGTGAAAGAAAAATGGTGATCAATTGATTCAGTCATGCATTTCTTATAGTGTCAATCATATGTTACATTCATGCTATGCTAAAAACATTTCACCTGTTCAGTGATTGTTATTCAAAGAGCAAAACATTGTTTCCAATCATAACCCACACTTTATTTTGGTTTAGAATTTTTAGCTTCCAGACTAGTAGCATAATCACATGGCTCTGATTACTTCTTCGCTGATGATTTCCTCCCCTCCTCTGCCAAAACTTCAAACTCAAACGTCAACATGTTGCTCACTAGTGTATAGTGTAGTCTAAGTCATCAGGAGATAACAGTTGATGTGAGAACATGCACAGTTGATGTGAGATCTCGTACAGGTGTCAGTTTTATCTTTGCTGCCATTTTAAAGAAATATAGTTTATAGTAGTCAAAATTTATTATTTATTTATTATTTGTTGAATTTTTGTGTTGGAATTTATTATTTATTTACATTGTTTATTGTCTCAGATAACTATCAATAAACAACTTATGACAGGTCTAGAAGTGAATTATCCTATGGCTCAAAATTTAAAATGCACTAAGTGTACTTAAATTGTGAATGTCCTTGCAACTGGAAAAGTAATCTATTAAAAAAATTGTATTCTTATAAATCTTGTCTACCTCTTCTGGCCAATATTCAAAAATCAAGAAGGCAAGTCTTGTGTACTATGTCAGGACTACAGAATAGAAGGGCTGCGCCGCGCGGAGTCAAAAAGTGATGCCAGCCGGCAGTGGCTGTGACGTCACGGCGATACAGACCCACTACGGTGAACGCGCCGCGCCAGTGTATGTCTTGCCTCGTTTACTCACTCCTCTATGCTTCCAAAAAATTATGCCTACGACGAACCTTATATATTCATAATCTGCATAAATCGAGGAATCTAACAGTGTAAATATGTTTTATATAAGACTGAAAAATAATTATTTACGAAGAAAAACAACTGTATTGTCATTATTGTGACTTGAAAAAGTTGGTCGGCTACTACTTTTTTTATTTTTTGGTCAGATGAGTTTCGTCTGCACGAAAGTTGTAGCTAATGAGATGAACTTTACACTTTGTATTTTAACTTTTTTTCTAGCACGTCTAGTTTTTCCAGAAACTCAGGTTGAACAAAGGAGACTACTTCGGCCGCGAGCCCGCGACGCGCATGTCGCCACATCCGACCCGTCATTGGGTCTGGCATAATTAATTACATGTACATCATAATTATTTACGATTGTCCATTATGTCTTACAAATAACTACCATCAAACAATTTTAAACCTTTGATGAATAAAAAAACAAACATGAGTCAGTTTGATTTATATCAGTTTCATTTATATTTATGAATTTCAATACATAAGTACACATGTAAATCTTTCTTACAAACTGACTAAAAACAATAACTTACAACAGTTTGAAATTATTTTTTTCGTGATTTAGCCCATTTTTCATTCTTTTGGGCGATTTTCCTCTTGTTCCAGGACAACTGACATTTTTGTTGTTTAGATGTCTATAATTCTAATAAATAGTCAAATAGTAATAAATAGTATTCTAAGTTCAGGAGTCGGTTCTGCAAGAAGCTACACTAAAGGCCACCATTATTCAAACACATTTTAAACTAATAAACAGCTTATCAAACAAAACTAAACCTAAATAGGCAAATAATACACTTATATCGACACGAACAACAATTGTTTACAAGAGTATAGGCGCGCGAAACAGCTTGTACGAGCAAAACAGTGTGTCCAATTTACAATTTACGGAAGATAATATCCCACGAAAAAACAAAAATTCCCAATTTATCCCTCATTTCTCCAAGTATTGTCTCATATCCCATCTTTGGGATAAATCCCTAAAGTGGAAAAACTGGAGCAGTAGCTCGAGTTAAGACGCGGCCGCCCGGGTTTTTCGCGCGTTCCACTAATCAGCTCGCTCTCTGGTCTGTTCATCCTGCGATTCTGGGAAAACTAGACGCGCTAGAAAAAAAGTTTAAATACAAAGTGTAAAGTTCATTTTATTATCTATAACTTTCGTGCAGACGAAACTTACCTGACCAAAAAATAAAAAAAGTAGTAGCCGACTAACTTTTTCAAGTCACAATTTATACAATACGTTAAGTTAGTTGTTGTAAACAATTATTCATAAGTCTTATTTGGAAAATATTTACACCATAAGATTCGTCAATTTATACAGATTATAAATATATAAGGTTCCACCCAAATATCTCACTTATGGACATGAAAAACAGCGATAGAAAAGACACACGTATCAGTCAGACAAGTAGCAGCCGCCAACAGCTGTGTATCGCCGCCACGTCACTACGGGGGGGAGGGAGGAGAGTTTGGGCACTGTCGGCTTTTAGCTGAGATGAAAGGAGTGGCGCAGCCCTTCTATTCTGTAGTCCTGGTACTATGTGACCAGATCCTGAAGTTACAGAAGAAACTAAGACACATGCAAGCTGTGACATGTGTCACTTGTGCTTATGTTGGGTTTGTATGTATTTCATTCTGCGATCTTTTTCAAGTTTAAATTATTAGAATAATTTTTAAAATCAATTTTTTTTTGTGTCTTTTTTGTTTTTTTGGGGTGTTGAATTGGTTTGCTGATCAGTGTTGTGTGCCATCTTTCAGTATCACAATTTTGTTTTTTGCAACAAAATCTTTTATGCCTCTAAAATTTATAATCTTTTCTATAACTAGATGTCAGATGTAAACAAAGCAAGAGAGAAAGGGTTGCATTTTTCCTCGCATGTCTCCTTTTTACGTGAGTACAGTAGAACCTCGATCAACCGTCACTCTTTTAACCATCATTTTCTGTTATCCGTCTTCTCTACTATACTTTTAATGTGTCGTAATATATGCCGTAAAAATATTGAACAATTAATTACAACTTACAGTATAGCAGTTCTGTTTTACTCTTTTATGTATGTTATTTAATAAGAAAGTCCACTTATACAAGGGTATAATTTCTTCCAAAACCTTTTAAATGTATACTTTCTGTACTGGTTTATAATGAAATTTCTGTTATTCATCTATTCTCAACCGCCACAATCTCAGTCGCAAGGGTGACAGTTAACTGAGGTTCCACTGTATAGATAAACCTGGGCTAAAGGTCTATTAACCATTGACTGGTCTAATAAATCAAAAATAATTAAAAATGCCAAAAAAACATGAGAAGGAATGCTCCCTTCTTTCCCTTATTTTCTTGTGCAGACACATTTGGCATTTGCCTTGTCCATGTGCTGAGGCAGCCTCATGCTGATTGTGTGTGGTGTTCAGCAGGGGTGCCGATGTCCGCTGGGTACCTGACGCAGGGGAGCTCGCAGCCCCTCCCCACCTCCCCCCCGCCCCTCGACCCTGAGATCAGCTGAGGGCCTACTACTTCGTTTGTGATAACATTTTTTATGATATGTATATTTTTCTTACTCTCCCCATGTACCCACTTGCAGCCTGTGATCGTGTCGTGTAAAGTCATTAAGAGATTAGATATAAGAAATTGTTTCCTAGTTTTGTTTATGCTTATTTAGCTTATTTTGTTTTGAAAGTGGACACCTAGTTATTAATAGAATTATGTAGATGATGGATGCAAGGCATCATTCGATCAAGGAGCATTTAAGATAGGGTTCTCAATGAGCTTTTGTGGAAACGCCACCCAAACTCTGGAAATAGTTTTAGTTCAATAATATATTTTTAATATGTTAATTAATTCTGTTTTTTTATCAGTAACCATTTTCAGAATTTTTCTTTGTGTCAGTTGTTTATTGAAAATTTTTGTTTTCTTTTGTTTCGTTTATATTTTTGCTACAAGTCCTTTTAGCCAAAAACAGTTTGACTTATTATCTACGACTGTTTTGGCTTCTCAATTTATCAATTGGCCTAGTGTAACCTAGTGAAAGAGGTATTTTCTCTATATGTTTATCATTGTTTTCTATATATGCTATATTTATGAATTTTTACCATATTTTTCTAATCAATGAAATATTAACATTTTACCGAATGAATGCATTTTATTATCTTAGTGTTTTTAAGTCAGATAATTAAATTCAGATATGTTAATATTTTATTTTACTGGCTTTATATGTTTTATTTTTATTCTCAAAGTATTGAGAGAAAATCCTTTTTTTGTGCCTACACTTCCCTGTTTTAGTGTTTTTTTTCTGTTAAATACTAATTGTTAATGTGCATAGAACAGTATTTCTACAGTATACACTCTCTTAATCAACCCTATTGGAACTGGACTTTGGTCGGATATCCTAAAAGGACGGCAAAAATGGTTGTATGTTATATACATAGGGATCCATACTTTATACATAATTTGGCTATTAATCCGTCTTAAATGAAAAAAGCTATTGACTTGGTAGTGCATAAACTTATAAACACACCTAAGCAATTCCTGTAGTTAAATCTAAAAACATTATATTATATCATAAGTATTAAAACTAAAAGCATAGGTTTATAACAAGATGGATTTTTGTTAATACCTAGTATGCTATTTTTCCGCACAAATTAACAAATGTAGGCCAACTCAGTTCTCAGTAACGTCCTGCAAACTGTGAAAAGACATTGCCTACTAAACATTGCAATATTTCGTAGGGTATTAAAAAAACATAACCTGTAAAGACCTGTTGCATTGATAGTTTGGCATGGGAATGGAAATTATATGATTCCTAGAAAAGGGTAGTTAATGCAAACTGATTCCAAAACCAACCGATTTGTAAATTTTGTCTAGTAGAGGCGGTTAATCCGATTGGCGGTTCAAGTGAGGCTTGATAAGAGAGGGTCTACAATGTGATAATTATAGAAAGATAAAAATTATCTAATTTTAATAGTTGCTCAAGTATATTAAATTGCCATTTGTATCGCCTTTTTGAGTCTTTCTCTTTGATCTGAGCAATAACTCTTTCACGATGCTATTGTGAATGTGTTTTAAGATTATTAAATTTAATGTTGGTAAACTTTAATCTACAAACTACATTACAATGGATTACTTTACTTTACCTAAAAATGTTTTGTAACAGTAGTAAAGGGTGTCTAAAAGTGTTACTACAAACAAAAATAGAAAAAAGCTTTATTTTTAGTACTCACACATGTATCTTTATCCCTGTAAATAACAAATAATGACATATTTATCATCAAGTAGTTTATGTATATTGTGAAGCATTGAGTGCCTCTTCACTAGCACATGATGCATTGTTTATACAAACAATATTTATTGTTATGTTACGTTTTATATTCTATCTTTATACCTGTAATGTAATAAGTTCAAAAGACCTAGTTTGATACCATTGTCAGGCCCACCTTTGTATGCTATGACTGACTGATTCTTAGCCAATGGGTGTGTCGCATTTATGTATTTCGTTATTTGTAACTGTAAATAACATAAGAGAGGTATGTGTATAATAAATAATTTATACTAATTTCAGTATTTTGTTTCAAACTCCTTACATAATTTGTACAATTAATAATTTAAATACAGGGTGAGGCAGATCACCCAAATACCTTGTGTAACGTGAAAACAGTGTAAGCTATAAACGCCAAATAAAACTCTTCTTTCAAGAATTCAATAAAAATATTTTCATCGTGATTTACCTACAGGATGTTTTAGGAAAGAAGGTCACGGGTTTGAATCTCACATTTAGCAAATGTAAACCTAAAGCAAATTGTGTATTATGCTTAAGATCTTACCAAAAGGATATTTTTTTGAAAAGAGATCTAAATTGTCTCATTTTATATAAAAAATGGCTATTTTTTAAAACTTTTCGATGATTAAGGAAAACCCTTTATTTTTTTAACACTAACATTTTTCGATTCTTATTTAAAATCCTTGATCTTTGTTAACTCAGCTGTACTGTGATATGTCACATCACAAAATTTGCACATTTCTAAAGTAAAAAAAATGTATTTTTGGAAATGTTAGTAGCCACAACAAAATTAAAAATGGCAACATGTGTCAAAAAGCATATCATTTTAAAGGTCTTTAAAAATTCCTAAAATTTTGTAATTTATATATGTATTTATTAGGGATGTGTCGGTACCTAAGTTGGTTCTCGGTACTAAAAGAACCGGTAGCAAGAACCGACATCAAAATGTAAGTAAGTACCAGTACTTGGGTGCCCTTGGTAATCGGCGGGAGTAACTACCAGCCACTTAAGACAATTGATTGCACAGAGCATCGCCGTGTGCGCTGTGCTTGTGGCAAAATGCCGCCACGAACTGTTATTCAAGGTCGATAATTAAATTTTCTAAATTTACTTTTAATTCTAAATTTATTTCAAGTATTTTGACTCTTGGTAGATTTTTTGACTCTAATTTTTTAAATAATTAATTTGAATGGGATTTTTTTGAAATTGTAAAATTACCAATAAAAAAATTTGGGAACTGTTATGTTTTACCTTGGAACTAGTTCTTTTGTTCACATAGAATATTATTTTTTTATCTTATCTGTTAACAGAAGGATAAATAATTAAATTAATAATTGAGATAGTATTTTATGACTTGGTGAGACTTATACTTGAAAATTAAAACATTTATAAAACAGTAACATACACCAGATTGCCTTTAGGTTTGTGGGTACATTACATTATACAACACGTTATGACAAACACTTGGTACTGATGGTACCGGTACCGAGAACCGAGAATTGATGTTGCCAAGAACTGGTACCGGTACTAAATTTGAGCAAACTGGTGCCGACTCATCCCCAGTATTTATTTTCCAGCAACTGTTTTTACAGCCATTCGCACCATTCACAAGCACAACCCTCTGTGTTGTTGTTCCTGCAATCAGTGAATTCACATGTTTGTTTTTGTGGCTATTTACAAACAGGTTATAACACTTATTGTTATCTCTCTTTTCTTTAGCTTTTTATAATAGGAAGCTTGGTATCAAGAGTTTTTTTACGAACTATATAGATAAAGGGGGGATATATCCCTATGATCTCCCCCTGTACTTAAGAAATTGATAAGGGATCTAACGACAGACCAGTGGCAAACATGATTTTCATTGTTAGTTTTAGCAGCCATGACAACAAAACTGCATCATCATTCAAAACCTACATTTTATTGTTGTTATGTTATTTTAAATAGTTGAGTAATAATGCACCTCAGACGAAAGTGATTTACAGGCTCCCAACCAACACTTCACTTTTGGCCTAGGAGCCAAAAATATCCTTTAACATGAGATCAAAAGTTTCTTACACTCCTTTTCACCAAATTCACAGTAAATACATTATAAAACATCCATAAGCCACTATTTTGAATGACAGTTTAAAAAGTACTGCTTGCCATGCTTACATGATTTTTTTTAATCACAAGATGTGACCTCAGATGTAGCAGAGTTTAGTAATATGATGTTTTCTCTTCTGGATTTGAGACTATTACATAAATTAGCTCCCTGGACTTTGACACTTTTCAGTGTAATATTTCATTATTTATTCATTGAATTATGGGATTTTTGAATTGAACTAAATAAATGACCATCCTTCAAAAGATCTGAGCTGAACAGTCAACACAAAACTGTACCACCAACATAGAGGAAAAAACAAACACCTAATTTTTTTTTAATAAAAAAGAATTTTATTGTTTTGTGTACATTGTATAAAAGCATTTACAAAAATAAAATGGTTCAGCCCAAAATACTGATCTTCAATATTATAACATTTTTATGGGAGGCTTAAACAAACATTCAGCAATATTACTTACAAAATAAAAACAAATTTACAAATCATTTAATATTTACAGAGAGCAACAAGTCAGAATTTTAACAGCTGTCCTTAAAAAAATAAAAAGATAATGATATTCAAGTTGATGCATCCATTGAATGATTTGGTAAATTTTAATTATTAATGCTATAATAAGACATTTTCTAGAACCCCATGCAAGTTATAGAGACGTAATTGAGGAGACTCTTGGGAATCTTATACAAGCAGAATTCATAGGAACTTCTATCTGTAAACAGTAAAGAAGTTCCTAATTACACTTGGTCAAACCCAATGATGTATATGTGATCATCAATGGCATCTGCAGATGCTTCAACTGAAATCATCATTTTACATCTTAGAAAAAAAGATGAAATTGATTTAAAACCCCTAAATAATGATCCCCAACCATTTTAGGCGACTATCACAAACCCAAAAAGTGAGATCATTTAGTGTAAAGTCAATAGCCACTGTAAATCATAAAGCAGAAGAGCCATCCTGCACTTGTGATGCACCTTAACTAAATCTAACTTATTGTCTGAGCTTTACACATTAAAACTACAACATAAAAAATGACAACCACTAAAGATAATATGTGCGTTACAAGATAAGTAACAATTACTACAAAGGGTGGGACAAATAATGGTTTTACTGTACATAATAAATACTCGCTTGGAGCGAATCTTATCTACAACTCTCGCATGGATTTACAACGGGAATATAAAATCGTTAAAATATAACTTATAAAAAGCTCATTTTGGATTTACAAATATTTTGGATTAAAACTGTTTTCAACACATACAATTACAATCACAGTCTTATATTACCCTACTTAGGTCTAGCATGTGGCATGCGGTTTCCAGTTTTTTTTAGAGTAAGAGTAGTAAATTATAAAACATTCTACTTTATGGAATGTAACATCATACCTCTAAAATTATAATTCAAATATAAAACTTTTCTATTTATATTTATACAATAACATCTTCTTAACCTACTGGCAATCTTAAAATTACATCTAGGTAATTACACTTATCAATATACAACGAAATTGGAACGCTCGCAAAGTCTAGTCCCGATCACAAATTGAGTATTTTGTCAGTCCTGTCGCACATCGAGTCATGGAAGGCATTTGATTCACATTCGGAGTAAGGCAGTACGATCCCCCGCTATTCCTTATATCAGATGTAAGTCTTCTTCACTTTTTGAATTGGTTTGTTATCTGTTGAGGAGTTTGCATTTTTTCCGTTGGCATTTTTTGGAGGCACGTTGAGAACTAGGTTTATCGCAGGTTTGTTGTTGGCACACGGGGGCAGGTAAGATGACCCTTCTGCGTTCAGATTTGGATCAGTCAACCTGGAAGAACATGTCACATTGAAAATTTTAACCAACATTTGAAATGGTAGTTATGGTAGGGTCAAAGACCATTTTTTCATGAGATCACTTTGTAGAATGTTGCTTGACAAACCGACGAAACTTTAGAATACGTCTCCATTGTTAAAATTGATGTTTTTTTTAATATTTACAATCTCGATTATTTTAATCATATCATTAGTTCATAACCCAACTACAATTTTAACTAACATGATGAAACCTAACAGTCACACTATGTAAATAAAACTTATTGAGGTATATTCTAACGTTATCACCATATCATAACCCAACAATGCTTTTAACTAACATGACATACAAAAAACTAATTTCACACCCTTCACGACCTTGAATTTGATGCATTGTCTGTCGTCGTAAGTGTCGTTATTTACTAAAAGAATTAAGCTACCTGCAATTAAGTATAGTTATGGCTCAATGCACATATAAGTAAGCTTCCAATGACATTTTGGAATGTTCCAACCATGTATCTTTCTCGGTGATTTTGACGTTTTACTATTATTAATACTACTATCCATCACTATGGTCACTTTTCACTCCAAGAATAATCGCATTTTCTAATACGAAACCGAATCAGTTAGCAAAACCAAATTTTTACATCCCTTGAATACACTACAAGGTTCCAGTTTCTCTAATTCTAATAAGACATTAACAATTATTGGAATCGATGTTTTAAAAATTATAACCTACATTTTTCATTTACAATAAGTTTTACCCTAATAACAAGAAAAGAGACATGTTTATTAAAGAATTCGATCAATTATATCGAATCCGAAAACATCGATTTAAACACACATTGTTATGGTGGAGACGGATTCTAAAGTTTAGCCGACAAATCTAAACAGTAAGAAAGGCTTATTCCTGAAAAATTCCAAATTCTTGAGATATAAAAATTATTACTTTAATAAATAATAATTATTATTTTGACTATACTTAATAATAATATTATTTTTAGTGCAATTTTTCTTGGGACAGTAAAACATTGATTGTCGAATCAGTCACCTGTTGAGCTGCTGGTGGCTGTGCAGCGGCATGTTGGAGTAGCTGCTCTCGTGGCGGAAGTGGCGGGAGAAGAGGTAGCCGGCCACGAAGCCGACGACCAGCGTCGCCAGCACCGACGTCGCCACGGCCATGCCCAGCGTGTCCGCCGTGTAGATCACGATCTTCTCCGACCCCGCAATTGTGTTGCTGTCTATCGCTGCGGCAACATCACACCACCAGGTCATAGTACACAGTCCTTGGACAGTTTTACCTTTGACTATAAATAATAAATAGACCTCCCATTCTTATGGCCCAGCTGTAGCTAGTTTTAGGTGACCCAGAATTATTGAAAGTTGACATACTTTAATTAATTACCAACAGAGGGTGCTTATGTCAACCCCTTCTTTTAGCTATTTACTTTAAAATTTTGAATTTGCCATATCATAAATCAATGATTAATTGACTTATGTTTGTTTTCTGTCTAAATCATGCTTTACCTCCTCCAGATACCTAAATTAATAAGTGACAGCAGTACACTCCGGTCATGATTTACTATAACTAAGAGCTCTTTTAATCATAGGTCACTCAAAACATGGAACGCATGGTTTTAGGTTATTATTTCTTTATCAGGTTTCAAATGTACTTTGCTAATGCTGGAAATACATATAAACAACTGATTGTTGCAAATTGTCGATTACATACTCAACAATATATACAAAAGCGGTTGTGTAAGCTATTTCTTTAGAATTCCTAGCTAATTAATGTCAGTTAAATTTGTTTCATTAAGAATCAGGAATGTGTGAAATAAAAAAGTTACGGTGCCATAATAAATGCAAACAAAAAATAAAATATTCAGCCAGATACTTTCAAAAAAATAAAAAACAAATTCAGAGTTGATAAACTGGAGACTTACAGTTAGTGCAGGGAGAAGGGTTGCAGGCAGAACATTGCGGACACTTGTCATCTGTAAGCACAACACACACAGTCAGTCAAACACTGATGCATAAGCATAACAATTCTACAGAAATGCCAAGTTGGAAACAACACTTTAATTCAACTAAGTAAGATATTGTGACAAAATGCAACAATACAAAAGGACCATGCATCTAAGTTAAAACTACGTGGTGATTACCTCTATACTTCATGATAAATATCAGGCATTTTTTTTCATTCAACAATGCTAGGCATGAAAATGTATTCAGGCTTACTACTCAAATTTGAAAAGCAGAGGCACAATAACATAGACGTTACAAAAAACAATCGTCCTACCGACAAGCAGATTTATTTTACATTCATTGTTCTTTGTGCTAGCTAGGCTACCTAGATCATTGTTCTACAGGATGAGGATACAACATGACACTCACCCATCTCCTTATCATCCAAGGGTTGAGAAGCAACAGCCGACATGACATGAGCTGAAACACAAGCATTGTTCTGGTCAACTAAACTGCTAATGCAATTTCAAATGTCCATAAAAAGTAAAAATATAGGACAAAAAAATATTCCATAGCTTTAGCCTGTTGTAAAGTCAATAGTTTTTGTAATGATCAGATATTTATTCTTAATGAATATGAATAAAGTTTTCTGGATTTCTGATTTTTTCTCGTCTTGAAAATATTAAATGCCAAAAACAATGGGAATATAACAGCTTACCTAAACGTTTCTAAAGTTTTAATCTTATATTAGGTTTTAAAACAAAAATATTAGAGGTGTGCGGATAGTGAATTTTTGGATCGGATCGGATTCGGATCGGATAGTACCGGATTCGGATATTTCCGGCGCGGCGTAATGAGCAGATTTAAGTTTTCTCATAAGCCTAAGGTAATTGCAAGGAACTACCATATTATCCTAATATGTAAGGTAAGGTTTGCCTTGATAGCCCTGAGTTGTTGATTGTTCAGATATATTGTTTTCAGTGCAGGCTAAATGTCAATTAAGTATGCAAAGGTACAACTAATTATCTGTTAATAATTTGGAAATTTATTGATTCCCCTTAAGCATAGTTAGTATTTAATTCAACAAGGTTATTAGGCCTAAATAAATTTCTGAATTAGGTTACTTAAAAATTCATTTTTCAATGCAATCTAAATGTGTTCATTTTTATGCCTCTGTATTTTTTGTTCTTTTCCTTTTCATAAATCAATAAATTATTTGATCAGTGACTAGGACTAAGTGATAAGACAAAAGAATCTTATATATATAATTCCGTAAGTCAAATTTTTGTAAAGAAATTGTGAGTGACTGGATGGCCGTAGAAGGATGGGAGGGGTCTTATTTTAAAGGTCTTGACGTGAATTTTGAGGGAAAACTATTCATTTTTCTTATTTTTTTACCATAAATTCGCAACAGAATAAAACTTTCCCCATTAAAACAACATGGGGTTTAATTTGTTTACATCTTTCGAAATTAAAACAGCTGTGCCACAGAGTTGTATCTTCTTATTAATTCTGTAAGCGATTTTTTTTCAATCAAAATTGTGAGAGTTTGACAGCCCGCAGGATGATGGGGGAGGGCTCAAATGAAAGGTCTTGGTCCCAGGGGGTCGGGAAAAATATCAGATTATGTCCAAATCTACCAGAAAATGAGAAATAACGAAAAATATCTTCCATTTAAAATGTATTGGGATTGAAAAACGTCTGCTTTGTTTACATTAAACATGTGGTGCTAATGCTTGATTCAAAGCCATATGGTAGATGTTGACATGTGGGATTTGTTTCAAAATGCAGCTAACTATGCACGTTCAATGTACTATAACAAAAATATTTTAAATTTAAGATTTTCTATTTCATAATAATTAAGGGTTTGAGTTTTTCATAATTTAAAATTATAGAAAGATAAGTACGTTTGTTTAGTTTATGTTATAACTATGCAGATTTAATACCAAATGACCTATACATATATATATAATTACGTAAGCGAAATTTTTGCGAAGAAATTGTGGGCGTTTGGAAGATCGCAGGATGATTGGGGGGGGGCTGAAACCGAAGGTCTCCATCTCAGGTACTCGGGGAAAATACTGAAATTGCTTTAAGCTTACCATAAAATGAGAAATAACGTAAAATAGCTGTCATTTAATAACCATTAGGATAGTAAAAGGTCTGATTTGTTTAATTAAAACCAAATGCTAGAAATAATCATAATTTTGTGGATCCAAAAACCTATTTTCTAAGAAGGTATTTTGAACTATGTTAAGAAGGATTATGTTTAGGGGCTATTAGCCCCTTCAAGCCTCTAGTTAAATATAAAACTTGATTCACCAATCTCTTCACATTTGAAGAAGCTCTACATTTTTATTCATGCATTAATGCCTGACAACCAAGATTTTGATTCACTACAAAATAATACTAAAAAATAATTAGTCTGAGCAGTAAACTTAACCTAAATTTCAAGATGAGTTTCAAATGTTGTAGGTTTCAGTATTAAAGCTTGGTCATTTAATTAGAACAAATAAAAGTCTATTTGTTTTTGAAAATAAACAACAAACAAACTCACTAATTATTATCACTGGCGTAGGTTGTCAATTCAGCATTTTACTGTCATCTAAGAATGTCTATTTTAATCACGTATTGGAAATACGGCTCAGCTTAATTCGACAAAGATTAATATTTCAACAAAATAAAAACTTAATTTTGATCATTCAACTTTGTATTTCTAGGTAGGTAATTGCTTAGTTGATAAATAAATTAATACAATTGAAAGAAAGACATTCTTCAGTTAATTCAGCTTTTAAGCAGACAACATTCAAACACGATGTGAGATGGAAAGACAAACAATGAAATGAACAGGTTCGCCAAATCTTTGGCAGCCCAAAATTACTGTAGGCTTTTTATTTTATCGTATCAACAGGCCACTTCAGATATTTACGGTCTGAAATAGTCGTTTTAAACATCAACACGACTATTTATTTATGGGGTATTTACGGGATATTTTGTTTTGGCAATTGAAGACGACTGTGGGGACACTGTCGGTCATTGGCGAACTCTGATTTGTCTTGATTGCAATTCTCTCTCGTACCAATCGATGTTTTGTCCGTAACGGATACTGATCGAGATCACGACAGTGACAGAACTAATTAAGGATGTACTATTATTTGTTAACTGATTTAATGCTACGATACAAGAATTTATCTTAGGATGTTCGTTATCGCGTTAGGTATTGCGCAATACTCTGATCGTATACAACGATATCGATCTTATCACGAGTCACAATATCAGCAACCGAAATACATCGCTTGATGCACACCATTACACAATCGCATCGTGTTGAGGCGTTGTTCAAGCCGCAATCACGAATCGTCGCATTTCAAAGTGTCATTCTTGCTCTGCGATGTTTTCTCTCACCACTGTACTCTCGTTAGCAGTGACTAGTTTTGTTTGGAAGACTTTCCAAACTTTCAAATTTGATCCTTCTTAAAAATTTACCCTAAAATATGCAGTCTATCCGATATAATCGGATATCTAGTCAGTCTTACCGGATAGTTACAAAACCCTCGGATCGGATTCGGATATCTGATCCGATCCGAATTTTCGGATATCCGCACACCTCTAAAAAATATACTTAATGAAGATTTTCAAGACCTCAGGATATATTTCTCATGTCATCAGTGTTAAAAATGTTAGAAATCTCAAATTGTTCCTTATTCTAACTTCAAGAATCACCCCCCCCTCAAAAAAGGTTGGCAGTATATTTTTCGATAACTTCTTCATTTCTGGCTATGCATGTTAAAATGAATGTCAATGTCAATTAAAAATGAAACAATAAAAACAACCAACAATAAAAAAAGATATCATAGTACGTGGGCTAGCAGAATCATGTGGGGGACTTGACGTTTCTGCAAACTATGCAGTATCAAGATAATGAAGTGTAAAGAACCTTGGGTAAAGCTAAAAAGTAATTGAATTATTAATCAAGATAACTGGAATTTCTAACTTTTTAACTCATAAAATAGCCACAATCCAACAGTGCTGGATGTCAGTTAAGGCTTGATGGAGATTGAAAGTTACAATATGTCTCATGGGAGAAACATTTGGGAATTTGAATTGTATATAGTTATTTTTATATTGTATCATAGGTGGGAGGGCTCTTATTACGAGCATTTAATATTTATTAATTTTAATTACAAGTATCAAAGACGCAAGTTGTCAAAAAATAGTATAAACATATTATTCAAATCATGGAGAACTGCATTATAAGTTCAAGTCGTTATAAGTTCATGCAAAGCTAAGTCACCCTCAAAGAAAAGAGAGAGTACTAGATATAGTAAAACTGGACACAAATAAGAGTACAAAGGTAGAATAATTACCATATTTGAATAAAAAATTTTACGACTTTGAAAAATAAATGTCAACCAACACTCACTGGGTGCGGGGCAGGCCTTGTGCTCGCCGCGAGGAATGTTCTGCAGGAAGTGCTTCTTGTTGTTGCTCTCTCCGTGGGCCACGCACGTCCGCGTCCGCGTGTCCCAGGCACAGTACGGGTCCTGCAGCTTGATACAGTCACTGCAACACATGGCAGGCGGGTCATAACCTTACTCAACTCTAATTTCAAAGAAATATCCATCAATCCAACATATTCTCTCTTGGTCTCTTGGAAGAAAATGGTAACAGTTTCTCAGATATAAATGCAACAATCTAGTCCAGTGTGTAGGTGGTTTACCCCATTAATATAACACATTCTGAAAGATATAATTATTTGAGCAAATCATTAGCAAGATCTGAAATTAAGTTGAGATCTGGTAGAGGGAAAGCTTTGTCTGTGTTTGTATTCTTGTATAACTTACATTATTCAAAAAAGCAATATTTTTAAAATTTGAAGTTTTTGCTGACAAAATATATGGCTCCTTGAAAACAAATTATTATAATCCATCTGAAAAAAATACTAATGAAATTTAAAAATACCCCCGTCGCAGCAAACCTGCGTACTCAGCAAATTTCCAATTACAAAATACCCAGTAATTAATCCATTATTAAGAAAAAAAGAAGAATAAAAAAGTGATGTATTTATATGTTAAAATATTATATTATAGGCCTAGCTTGTTTTACAGACTTTTTAAAAAATACCGGGTGTCCGAAAAAGAACTCCCTAATTTTGAAGAACTTTAATTTGTAATTTGTAAATCATATCGACTCAAATTATGTATTAAATGATAGGAAAACTCGCCAAGTTTTTGATACAAGTCACAAATTTTTTGGTGGATTTTACTTTGGGCTCATGGAAAACAAAAAACAAAAAATCACATTTTCCCTGCGCACCAGCAGTTCTTAAAAATCACGTTGTAATGAGTTTTTTTACAAGATTTAACAGTTAACTTGAAAACTAAGCATCCTACAGAAACCTCTCGGTTTATGTTTAAAACCTCTTACTTTTACCAAAACTTGGTTATTTCCCTTTAATTTGGTAAAAATAAAAATTTTGGGGTTTTCCAACTTTAGCAGTATGGCACACGAAACACAAAAAAACAATTTGTTCGTTTCCAAAACTCCTTTCTCAGGACCCAAAAAAGCTACAAACCTGCAAAAACACCCAAACTGTAGGGAAAAATTCATTTTCTTTAATGTTATAAACTGAGAGGTTTCTATAGGATTCATAGTTTTCAAGATGACTGTTAAATCTAAAAAAAAAACTTAAAACGTGATTTTTATTCACTACTAGTACTACACAGGGACAATTTGATTTTTTGTTTTATGTTTGCCATGAGCCCTAAGTGAAATTCACCAAACATTTGTGACTTGTAAAAAAAACTTGGTGAGTTTACCCATCATTCAATATATAATTTGAGTCAATTTGATTTATGAATTGAAAATTAGAGGTCATCAAAATTAGGGAGTTCTTTTTCGGACACCCGGTATTGGTAAATGACAGATAAAAAAACACAAAGATTTCATATAATGAAGTAGGGAAGAATGTTTATTTTTAAAATTATATTAACATAAAATTGTTTAAAAACCAAAATTCTATTAAATACATTGATAAACTGAGAAATTACTCAAAGCGCTTCCTTGAAAACCTTAGTAGAGAGTAAATAGAATATTGGGTAAGCCAACATTCTGCTGCCCTGATACTAAAAACACAGGGGAAAAAATGCAAAGCGGCAACAACTCGGTAACAACTCACTGACCAATGGACTTAGAGAAATTATTTAAAATACCAAATTGTTTGTTTTTTCGAGCTAAATCTAATGGTGCAAACAATAATTGGATAAATATAATTTTTCAATTTGAAAAACTCAAAAAACCCATTTTTGGAGGGTAAAATGGGGCCTTTACCCCACTTTGGATATGTCGATCTGGCTGGTTTACGAACTTGTCCAAGAGAATCTAGTTTTACATGTCTGTACCAAATTTTGTTACGATTGGAGGATATTTACGAGAGTTATCGTGCTTACAAAACTCAAAAAATGAAAATTCTATTTCCCAAATAAGCCCATGTTAAATTTTGAAACAAATCGTGATTTTTGCAGGTAAAAATGCGTTTTCACAATAAACTCACTTCATATCCAGAAAGTGCACATAAAAATCTGTCAATTAATATAAATATTAATAATATAATTGCTGAGGTTACCCTGAACGGATATTTTTTGTCCATTCTGTTCTGTTAAAACGACGGTAATAGCTCATTTCTAATGAAATTCGCTAAAAAATTATACATCAAGTCAAGCAGTACCTGCAGTTGGTGATCTTGCTGGTGCCGCAGCGGTGGAGGGGCACAGTGATGACGGCGTGGTCGGACACCACCAGCAGCTTGTCCTCCTGCCCCGGCACCCGCACGATACTGAGACTCCGGACCGTGTCTGTGCTACGCAGCAGCTGCAGCTCCTCCACCACCACGCTGCGGACTGCGGGCTCGCTGCCTCGCTGGCCGATGTTCAGCGCCTTCAGTACCCGGCCATCGTCTGCACACACAGTGTCACGTCAGTGTCTACACCACCCTAGGGCTGCGGACCGTGTCTGTACTACGCAGCAGCTGCAGCTCCTCCACCACCACGCTGCAGACTGCAGGCTTGCTGCCTCGCTGGCCGATGCTCAGTACCTTTCATACCCGGCCGTTGTCTGCCCACAATGTCTCATAAAAAAACTAAAACTACTTATAATAAATTGTACTGCCAGTAAAACGCACATCAATAATTCAATTTACAGAGGTTGATAATGAATTGACAATTGATTACAATCAAATAATTTTTTTATGAGTACAGATATCTCCTTATAACATGTGATTAAAATAATAAAAAAAAAACTTCTTACCTGTTCCAACAAACATGACATCGTACACCTCCCCACTGACTGCCATCACCTGAGGGTCTACTGCGATGGCAGAGAACCTGTACCTGAAAGCAAATAAATAATCTTAATTGGTGGAATACAAAACACACCAGTCCTACTAAATCAGCTAAAAACCTAAGTTAAAAAACTGAAATTAATTCTGGTTATTTATTTAGTTCTAGTTTCTTTTCTTTGAATGATTTTGTCGAATCTTGTAAGGATAATGGACCTGATTTCAAGGTCTAGTTAACATTAATTACTGGGCTCAATATTGGACATGGCTTTATTACAATGGAAAAGTAGTTTTTTTACAACAGAACTGTGTTTGTTAATCAGTAGTATTTGCTGTGTTTGTACAAGAGATTGTACAAATTTATTTTTAACATGAAGGCGGTAATGAAACATACACTGCCTGAAAAATAGACTGCTTCAAAGCTACCAAATCACTACTGGTAACGGTACTCACTGCGAGCTGACGCGGACCAGAAGAGGGATTTGGAAGAAGGACGGGACAGCCTCATCCATGAGAGAGTGCGACTTGACGAAGTTGACGGAGACATCGGGCACTGCCTGAAAAATAGACTGCTTCAAAGCTACCAAATCACTACTGGTAACGGTACTCACTGCGAGCTGACGCGGACCAGAAGAGGGATTTGGAAGAAGGACGGGACAGCCTCATCCATGAGAGAGTGCGACTTGACGAAGTTGACGGAGACATCGGGCAGCGTCCGGCTGTCGTTGACACACTGGCCCGGCCGCGGCTCTGGGACCTGCAACACAACACCAGGTGAGGAAAAGTAATTCACGGAGTATTATCAACCTGGGAGAAAACTCAAGGGTTACAGGACAGGAGGAGTGGTTGGGTGCGGATAAAGGCAATTCTTGCCTCTAAAAAAAAAGTTACATACAATAGACCTCCCATTTTTTACCTTAACATAACAACTAAAGTAGCTGTCGTTTCTTTGTAATTCATAACTAATAGTAATATATATATCAATCAATCAAAATCACTTTATTAACAAAACATAAAGATTTGTAATGGCGTCATTAGAGTTACATTAGTGTGTCAAATAAAGTTCATTAGTATTTGTGGAGGTTTTGCTTCCATTTCAGGAACTCATCCAGGGAGTAGAACGGGTTTCTTGTCAGCCAGTTGGTGAGGGCGATCTTCAATTTTTTTCCTGTTTGATTTCTGACGTCTTCTGGAAGTGCGTTGCAGAACTTCCTTCCACTGTAAAAAGGTGTTTTCTCGTACAGTGCGCTCCGGTGATGTGGTAGCTGATAATTTGATGCATGCCTGGTGTTATGGCAGTGGATGCCTGACCCCTTTAGAAGAGGTCTTCCATCCACATAGAGAATCACCTCCTTGATGTATAGAGCTACGACAGTCAGTATGTTAAGTTCTGTAAAATATTGCCTGCAGCTTTCTCTTGAATCTAATCCTTTGATTACTCGGATGCTCTTTCTGAAGAAGAGGGATCCGTTTAAGGTTTCCAGCTGTGGTTCCTCCCCAGGCTCCAAGGCCGTATGTCAGGTGAGACTCAAATAGGGCATGGTATGCGGTCTTTGTGGTGGCTTCGTCACTTGAGTGTTTTATTCTCTTCAGAACATAGAGACTGGTGTTGAGCTTTTTGGAGAGAGTGTCAATGTGATGATTCCACGATAATTGTCCGTCAATTTCTACACCAAGGAACTTGGTATAGTCTTCAACTTCCACATTGGGAATTGTTTCTATGTCGTCCTGTTTATTGCCAAACGTTAATTGCTTTGTTTTGTTGGCGTTTACCGCTAGGTCATTGTTATGACAGAATTGATATGCCATATTGAGTGCAATGAATGAGTTCACTGACAAGTCTTCTGGAGTCTTTGCTGCAATTAGCAGGGTCGTGTCGTCAGCATACATCAAGGGTGAGCAGTGGGCTTCCAGGTATTGAGGCAGGTCATTTGACAGAAGGATGAAGAGTACAGGGCCTAGAACAGATCCCTGTGGCACTCCTCTGTTAACCGTCATAGGTTTTGACGTTACATTTGGGTCGTTCCATTAAGACTGTGCTTAATTTCTACAACTTGTTTTCGCCCCTCAAGGTAGCTTCTGAACCAGGCGTTTGCCAGGCCTTTGACACCTACTTTTTCCAGTTTGTGAAGGATCAGGTCATGGCCTAAGCAATCAAAGGCTTTTCTGAAATCTAGCATTATAGATCTGGCCTTACTTGCCTTTATACATCTAGACTTGTGATTGCTATCGTTAGTAAGGAGAGGATTTGGCCTGGGTTGTACTTGTTTAACATAAAATGTTGTTCTTTCTTAACCTCTGACCCTTATTTATTGCCTCTCTAGCCTCTACCATCGTAGTATTCTGACTATGGCTCAGTACCTCAAGTGACAGATGTGTCATCTATGACTAATAAAAACTAATTGATATTCAATTATTGAAACTAATTAACTATCAGAAAGAAATTCTCTATGTCTCTATCAGAAATTATTTTCTCTATGTTAAAAAATAATTTTAAAATATATAAATATCACAGAATTTTTTTACAGCCAGGAGAATAAATAATTCCATGAGTAAATAAACTAAATCATGGCACTATAAACTTTACCAAGACTAAATAAATATAAGCTTACATATAATATGATTTTTTTCTCTGTACTATAAATAATGACTTACTGCATACTAGGGATGTGTCGGTACCTTAAGTCGGTTCTCAGTACCACCGGTTCTTGGCAAAAGATCCGATACCGAGAACCGACGTCAAAATATCGGTACCGGTACTTCGGTACCCATAGTAATCGGCGGGAGTAACTACCGGTCACGAAAGACGATCGATTGCACCGCGCATCGCCGCGGGCGTTGCGTCGATGGCAAAAGCCACCGCGTACTATTATTGAAGGTCGATAATGTTTCTAAAATTACTTTTGATTTTAAATTGATCTTACATTTTTTGACTCGAGTGATTTTTTACTCTAATATTTAAAATTTTTGGGAATGGGGTTATTTTCTTTGGGAATTGTTAGATTATGAATGGAAACTAATTTGGAAACTGTTATTTTTCACCTTAGAATTTGTTCTTGATTGATTTTTTATTCTAATTTTTAAAATTAATTGGAATAGGGTTATTTTCTATGGAAATTGTAAAATTATGAATGGAAACAAATTTGTAAACTGTTATTTTTCACCTTGGAATTTGTTTTTTAGTTCACACAGTATATATTTATTGTATTATCAGTTAACATAGGGATAAACAATTAAATTAATAAGTGAGATAGTATTTTATGTCTTGGTGAAACTTACACTTGAAAATTAAAACATTTTTAAAACACTAAGATACAACAGCTTGTCTGTAAGTTTGAGGGTACATTACATTATATAACACGTTTTGAAAAACACTTGGTACCTATGGCACCGGTACCGAGAACCGAGAACCGATCTTGTCAAGAACCGGTACCGGTACCAACTTTGAAAAAAGTGGTACCGACACATCCCTACTGCATGCAAACAAAGAGATGCCTAAAAAGCCCAGTGCCATTCACCAAGTCAGTTCACTCCCTACCTTGGAGGGCGGGACGCGCAGCCAGTTGGCGTTCATGGTCGCCTGCTCCTTGAAGTCGCCGTCGAAGGAGCGCATGACGTCGCGCAGACTGAAGGCGCAGACGGCCGAGCCGCCGATGGAGTTGACGGGCGTCGTGAACACTCCGTACACCAGCTCCGCGCCCTCGCCCCCGTACTGCCCCCGCACCACCTCGCTCGCCCCCTCTGCCACCGGGACACAAAGTGAGTTACACACAAAATTGAGAAAACAATAAATAAAATATTTTTTATTATTTCTTTATTACTTGCCTTATATTGGGCTGGGCCAATAAAAGCTGTACGTTGGACTCAAGAGTCATCTGTAAATCAGCTCACTGTGTTTTTAAAGTTTCCATTGTAAATCTTCAGACAGGACATGTAGTTAATTTTCAAATTTTTAGATTGAATTTGTTCCTTTATTTAATAAAACAAACACCTATCCAATAAGCATTAACAAATTTAGTATTACAATTTTTTTTAAGAACAACAATTTTTTGTAAGAAACCCTTCAAAAAACTAGAATTGGCCATTTTTACAACTGACAAGGACAAATATAAAAATACTTTATGAACTATGGGTGGAAAACTCTTTCTTCACATTTCTTTGGTTTCCGACAAAAATAAAAAGTTATTGAATGAGATAGCCTACGGTCACTGAAGATTACTTCTTGTAAAGGTATATTTAGTTGTTATAATTCTATCAATTTATAAGGTACACAAATTTAACTGGTGGAAAACAAAACAGTATTAACAAATTTTTCCTGAATAAAGTCGTCTTTTTGATGGCTTAAAATTTTTTTAAGGATATCATGCGACTATTTTTTTCCCAATGTTCTGTAATTTATTTACTGGCTAAAACCTAGCAACTTACGGATTTCATTGAAGTAGAACGGGTATTCCCCAGGCACCGAGCAGTTGAGTCGGGACTTGAGGAAGGAGGTCCACCGGTCGCCGAACTGGTGCGGTCCACCCTTGTCCTTCCGGCAGACCCTGGCTACCCTCGAGAACACTGCCTGCACAGCCAAGCAACCACTTACAACGATGGAACAGTGCGACCTGAATACTGTAAAATCTTGAAAATCTCACACTTGTTGATCCCAACCTCTTGAAATTGTGACGAAATTTGAGGCAGCACAGTACCTGTTATTAATTCAAATGATGAAATCGCAAAGGTATAACTTGACATATAGTTTTTTTTTTAATTTTTTTCTTTGTACTTTCTAGTTAAGTGTGTTTAGAAATTTGCTTTAAGATCAAAGTTTTTTCTAATCTTTTTTTTTACTTCTGATCTAATTTGTGTTCACACTTATAGATTTATCCAAAACTGGACAATGCAATGCATTATTGCAATACACCCTGTGATAATTCATTAAGTTTTTTAGTCTGACACCTTGCTTCGTAAGTGTGTGCAAGATGTTGAAGAGTAATCTGTGTAGACAAGTTAAATTATCTTCTTCTGATCAAACCTTCCAAATACATGATTTGAGCTAAGCTTTGGGAAAAAGTATCTAAGTTAATTTTTAGGGTTTAAAATAACGAAATAACATTCAAATACTAAATAAAATATGTTTAGCCCTTTTATGTCTGATATATTATGGAATCTGGTTAAACTAACGATCAACATAAGGGAACCATTCTCTACTCCCATTTTGTCAATATTGTCAATCTCAACAACACTGCTTTAAACCCCCTCCTCCTGTCACGTCCTTTGGTTAGCTGTTTGACAAACAAAAGCTTAGTCTTGCAGCCCTTTTAACTCCCCGTCCTTCCCTCATATGTGTGATGTATAAGTGCTCTACCTTTAACAGCAACAAATGTTTTCAAATGACATTTGAGTTTTAGTCTGTTTTTATAACAGACAGTTCAAATACACCCATATTAAATCAAATATGATGATAAAAAAAGTAAGTGACCACTAGAGGGTGTCTCTATCCAAACACCAAAATGATAAATTGTTTTTATATATATGTTTAGTATTAATTGATTTGTTAGTAAAAGTTTCCATATTGTTTATGGTGGCAGGCAATGGGATGGGGTTCCAATAAAACCAATAAAAGTTTTTTATATAAGCATATCATGTACCACAATAAAAGCCATCAATGGAATTGCAATGCACTTTTTTATCCAATAATCAATTTAAGAGGTACAAATTCCACTGAGAACAACCAGTTTATTGAGATGAAACCATATATAAATTGACATTTACGTGCATTAAATGCCAAATATCTGCGACTGGAATTTTAAACATAATAATCATTACACGAAAGTGAACAATAACAAGCATTACAATCAAAACAAGTTTTGAATACAGGATTTGAGCTTCTCAAAGAGGAATTAGTAGGAACAGTTAAAATTTAGGCCTACTAAAACAAAAAAATAGGGAAAGTGCAAATTGCAACTCTTGATTCGGTTTTTAAAAATGACTCATTTAGTCAGAAGAACAATCCACAGTACACTTTTTTACCCAGTGTCATGCATTAAATTACTAACTTGTTGCTCATATTATTATCATATTAGGAACAATTAAAATATGGAAAATAAATAAAAGCATTAATTAAATTTATTGAGCAAAACTAAAACCTCAAAATAAATTCCAAACAGTAAAATGCAATTTGCCAAGGAAAAGTCAAAGAATAATGTATTTAAAACCACCATACAAGAGCGCTAGGGCAAGGTGAATAATATTACAAATGTATGGATGTATTTTTGTTGGTGTTCATGGTTTGTCAACATCTGGAAAAATCATCTCTTTTTTGAAGCACCACAGCAGAAAGCCCTCGAGACATTCAGTTTCACGACCAGAGGCGACTTGCCATATTTAGCAATCTTCAGTGCAACAGATGGGGACATTGAACATCAATAACAACACACAACTTCACCACGAAATGTACACATAGGACACCACGACACAAGTACACGATCCAGGATACATACCACAATCATAACAAGGGCTTAACGACAGTGACATCATAATATCACAGAAGATAGGTAGAGTAAGAGAGAAGGGGAACATGACAGAATATTCAGGGCACATATTTCAAAACTGACCTCCTCTTGCTCCTTAGTACAGCTGCAATGTGATATCGGTTAACTGTGTGTATTAGTGTGCAATCATGTTGGTTACTGAATATGTTGGATCTGAACAAATCTGCCATTAACTTTAAAGTTCACTTGGTTTACAGACTTCTGAATGAAACATGATTTAAGTTGATTAAGAAATAGCCTAGTATATTTCATGACAAGAGTAGAAAGTGGGATTTTGCATGCTCAAGCCCATATGTTTGGAGCCCTTCGAATGGCCGAGAATGTTTTTTAACAATATTTTTCACAACACTTCTAAATTAATTAACAATCCATAAGACTAATTATCTGTTTCAATAAATTAAAAGTAAGAAGTTTAAGTTTCACTCTAAACATAAAACATCTGAATGTAAATAAGAAGTTTCGCAGATCATATACACTTAACAAAAACAGCCTTTCTCAAAGTAGTGTAGTGAAAAGTAATTATTTTTATTGAATGAAAAAATAAATATAAAACAATAGTATACTTTTCCGCAAACAATTCAGTAAAACTTTATATAAGCTGATAGAGAAATTTAATAAATAAGAACTTAATAAAAATACTCAATCTAGTATAATTATGTGGTCTTAAATTGCTTTATTTAATGCCTTATAGAATATTTAATAAACTAATATTCCTCCTTAAATTGCCTACTGGGTTTGTTTTATTTACAGGTTTCATAATTATTACTTAACTTATAAATCATAGAAAAAAAGAAAATAATTGGTTTCTTTAAATATATATTTACCTATAGCCTATACAAAAGAAATTTTACTATTTTTAAGTGAAAGAGCAATATACAAAAAGGCTAAATCATGTTAGTTTTCAAATAACATTAACAAAACCCTCAAAAAGATGACATTGTAGTTAGGTCTTTAACATTTATATACAAGTAACTCAACTGAGTTGCTTAAAATGAAGGCTTTAGGCTTTTGGGTGTTTGGATCTATAGAAAACTGACCTCCAAGCCAGTTCTTTTAGCCCTAAGTTTTTATTTCTTATGTGAAATTTTGTTTATCAATCAGTTCATTCTTCTTTAAATAGTCTATTTATTATTACATTAAGTTTTGATTTTCCAAGCATATGTTAGTTTTAGTTTTAAACTTATTTTAATGAATAGGAAGAATCAATTATAATTACCTTCCCACAGTTCATGTACTCCACTGCTGCTTCTCGGAAGAAAAACAGGACATACTCATTGTAGACCATTGAACTCACGAAGTTGGGATCTGAAACCAATGATCATTGATTACTTACCTATAATAGCACAAATAATGAGTAAATTATAATTTCTTAGTCTACGTTAAAAAAAATTAAAAATTGTGATCAAATTGTGCAAATACACAGGAAAATACTATTTAAACAGTGTGAGTAGTCCTATACTCTTATATGAGCCTCTCATGTCCGGCCTCGGTTTTACCGGTCCTTGGTTTATCTGGTCGGTTCTCAGAAGCCTATTTCCTATGTTTACAGACAAATTTCCCTGTGATTCTCTCTTGGATATCTCTTTGTTTGTTTAAGCTTTATCATCTCTATTTGTTTATGGATTCAGTTTATTACCAAAAAAGACAATGGTACTGGTGAATGCAAGCGTGTACTCGGTACGTTCGGCGAACTCGTCCTACGTCCTACATTACTCTCCTAAGGCCTCATGTGGCAAATTGCTCGCCAAACGTTTTAGCAATTCGAATCCGCACAGATTCGGCAATAGTGAACATGAGTCAATAGTGAATAGTGAACAATACTCAGTTGAGCTAGTAACCTCTAAACTGTTGTTTAATACGTATCCAGTGACGTTATTAGTTGCTTTGTTTTGTCTAGCCCCATAGTATGGCAAGCATACAAACAGCGATGAAAGCTATGGTGGTAGGGAATTAGGGAAATGATTTAGTTTGAAATTCATTCAAACCCATTGGTGTAACGAGATCAATTAATGGTCAAGTGATTTAGGTCAATTAGGTGATTTTTTTATGGTCAATTAGGTCTTGGTTTAGTAACATATGTATTTTTAAATAACCAAAAAATCATTTAAATCTGTACTTTGGGCTTAATTCATTAGCTACGTATTATTATTTAGGTATAAATTATCATTTTAATAACAGGTTGGATTATCCGGCCAAGTCATTATCCGGCCTAGGCTCGGTCCCGAGGAGACCGGAGATCAGGGGTTCTACTGTAATGTTATTGTGCTTGCTTGCTTGTTTGAACAATTACCTCAAAAACGGCTCCGAGGATTTCCTTCAAAGTCTGTAAGTAAATAATTTATGACTCAAATACCCCCGTTGCAGCAGACCTGCATACTCAGCGAATTTCAAATGCAAAACAACATATTTCAATCAAACATAGCAAGATTTGACATGTTTTGGTAAGCTCCATAAGAATAACATGGGGAATGAGTATGCAGGTTTGCTGCTACAGGTATATTAAACCTGGGTAGTTTTAATTCAATATTTAGTAGATCTGAACTAGAAGAAGCTATTTAACAAATTTTAACAAGATATGTTGAGAAATAACCGAGATATAGAATTTTACTTATTTCCCATAAGGTTAACATTGGGACAACGTACTGTGTTTACCACTTTCAATATCTCAGTAACCAATGGACATAGAGCAGTGATTCAAAATACTAAATTGTTTGTTTTTTTGAGCTGAATTCAATGGTGCCCACAAAAATTCGATACATTTTATTTTTCTATGTAAAAAACTCAAAAAACCCATTTTTGGGGGGGTTTATTCCCCTTTACCCCCTCTTCCGGTGGTCCGATCAGGCTGGTTCACGAACTCGTCCAATTGATTACCACTTTACATGTCCGTACCAAATTTCATAAAGATCGGACAATTTTTGCGGTCGCTATCGTGCTTACAGACACATATATAAATATATATATATATATATATATATATATATAAATTCGAACGAATAGTGTTTTTTGCTTCTGGGGGCCCCAAAACAAAAAGTTATAGTTGTCCCGAGCTTAGGTCTCACCATGAGACCTATGGTAATAGCTTCTTCCCTATAGGGGAAATTCGCTAAAACGTCTTTTATGCTGATTACTTGGCCAGAGAAAATCTGATAGTGTAATAAATCCAATTTTAATGTTGTAAAATTTTAATACTGGCCTTATGGATTGCCGTGATAGCAACAAAAATAAAAAAGGAAATTGTAAACAAATGAAGTAATCATAACAGCTGTTTGGAATCTACAACCATCAAGGTAAAATACAGCAAGTGAGATGAGGAGTCCATGGAGCAAATAAAAAGGTTTTTTATTTATCAATTTTATGACATTGAAATATTTTGTAGTAACTGTATGAACTGGTAAACATGAAATAACACCGAGCAAGGCTCGGTCCACCAGGTACTTTTCAACAATTAACACAAGTTAAGAAACAAGTATCATACAAATCCTTACCAATTCATATAATATAGGATTATTATTTTAATGTACGAGTGACAAATAAATACGTGTAAAACGTCAATACCAGGTACAACAGCAATGATTTACAACACAGGAAATCCATTCCTCACTGAGTGGAAGATAAGAATACTATCTCAAAACATCCTGTACAATTCTATAATTACTACAACTATTTTAAATCTAACAGCTTTGAAGATCAAGGCAGATTAAAGTTTTAGTTGAATCATCACAACTGAATAGCTTAAGAGCCATGAGTAAACTTAATTATATGTAGATGATTCGTATTGTTTCTTTTTAGCGAATTTCCCCTATTGGGAAGAAGCTATTACCGTAGGTCTCATGGTAAGACCTAAGCTCGGGACCACTATAACTTTTCGTTTTGGGGCCCCCAGAAGCAAAAAACACTATTCGTTCGAATTTATATATATATATATATATATATATCTATGTGTCTGTTAGCACGATAGCGGCCGCAAAAATGGTCCGATCTTTATGAAATTTGGTACGGACATGTAAAGTGGTAATAAATTGGACGAGTTCGTGAACCAGCCCGATCGGACCACCGGAAGGGGGGGGTAAAGGGGGTTAAACCCCCCCAAAAATGGGTTTTTTGAGTTTTTTACATAGAAAAATAAAATTTATCAAATTTTTGTGGGCACCATTTAATTTAGCTCAAAAAAACAAATAATTTAGTATTTTGAATCACTGCTCTATGCCCATTGGTTACCGAGATATTGAAAGTGGTAAACACAGTACGTTGTCCCAATGTTAACCTTATGGGAAATAAGTAAAATTCTATATCTCGCTTATTTCTCAACATATCTTGATAAAACTTGGTAAATGGCTTCTTCTAGTTCAGATCTACTAAATATTGAATTAAAACCATCCAGTTTTAATATACCTGTAGCAGCAAACCTGCATACTCATTTCCCATGTTATTCTTATGGAGCTTAACAAAACATCTCAAATCTTGCTATGTTTGCTTGAAATACGTTGTTTTGCATTTGAAATTCGCTGAGTATGCAGGTCTGCTGCAACGGGGGTATTTTTTATTTATTTATTATGTAGACTAAATAACTTCAAAAGAGAACTTGATCCAATACGGTTTCAACATATTTATACATTTGCTTCTCTCCACTTGGGCAAGACGAGCTGATGAGCCAGATATGTCAGAAAATAGCTTCGAAAATGACGTTATTATTGGTTTTAGATACGTTTTCTTTCAACTTTAGTATGAAAAGATTTTTAGTTCCATGGAATACATTTACTGTTCTGAATTATACAGGTAGTATTTAACCAACTTCCCTAGTCTTAAGCCATCTCCTTAACCTGTCTTGGATTTATTTTAATGTTATAAAGTCACAGTCACACCAAGAGCTGATTTTTAAAGCAAATTCCTTTCATTATGGAAAAGCCTTACTCTATACAGTTTTTAATTTTTATACAAGGTGCTAAGAACATTTATAAATGAACCATTTATATATTTTCACTTTTTACAACAAACTGATATGTTTCCAAAGCTACAAACCATTGAGCTGCTTGAGATCCGACCTCTCCGTCCTCAGAGGCTCTCGGTATATCAGAGCGTCCAGTCCCGAGAAGTCCGCAACAGTCGCCGAGTACATCAGCCCATCTGTGACACATTCAACGTTCACAGACTGCTACAACATCTTTGTAAACACTAAAAAGCTTCAACCTTTTTTATACTGCATTAATTAGAGACCAAGTTGAAAATTTTAGGTTGTCACTTTGATTTTAAATGTGTGAAGTAGAGAAAAACACCAACTTTGAAAACTGAATTTTTAATGGAATCCTTGAAATAAAATAACAAAGACTACATCAAATCTGAATATTTATTTAACTTTCTTAGAAGGTTGTTTATTGTATAAGTTTTTCAATAGTTGTAGAATAACCCAATTCTCATAAAACACTTCACATAATTACATTTTTTTAATTGTCTAAAACAGAATTAAGGAGCAGTCTCTTCAAAAGAACACCGTTGTTGCCTGATTTTAACATGTTGACTTGTTAGTTACCTGCGACGACGGCAGTGCTGTTGTGCGTAGGGTCGTACGGACACCATCCCTGCCCCTCAGTCTCTTTCTTGTACTCTAACGCTCCTCCGTTCGGCTGCAAATCATCAAACAATGATACTTCTACATATTAAAGGTAAACTCTTGATTACATCTTCTGTTTGTTCTGTCCTCACTAACTAATATTAGAAGTTCATTTGTATCACTCTACGGTGTTAAGAAAAAAGAAAAGTAAGTGCACAGTCAGATGGTATGACGTTATTGGGCTCATGAAACTAGCAGACCTTGCGGTTTTACTGCAGAACTGCGACCGTACACAAAATATTTTTATTGAGTTGTATTAACTGGTTTGTATTGTAGTTGTTATAAAGCGCTAGTTGCGTGAGCCCAAATACATCACACCAGCTGACCCTGTATACACCTTTCTTTTTTCCTTGCACCATGGTATCACTCGACTTTTAATTCATAGTAGATTTTTCATCGTAAACTTCTGAACATTTTTCTTTAAGTAGCAAATTCACAATAAATATTTTATTTTCTAACTACTTCCATCAAAATTTAAAATTACAATCAAGGAAATAGTAAATAAATCAAACATAAACATAAATGAAAAACTTAGGTAAATTAAACATGCATACTTTTCTTAAAATTAAAACAAAACAAACAACTCACCCCTAGCCTGTACGTCCGACACAGGGGCTTGTAGGCGTTCGTCCCACACACGATCATATGCTCCTCATCAGTGCGAGCTCCTATCCTAATGTAATTATGGCAGTCGTGCTAGAAGAAATAGAAAACATTATTTTCATTACTGGAAGGTAAATGTAGAATACCAATATTTAAAGTATAATTTTTTACTAATTATATCCTCTAACATAGAAAAAAATGCAATAATTCGGTCCAATCTTATGGATCTTTATTGAGGAAGAAAAGTTTAAGGAAGACTGGTCCGATTAGTCAAATTCATCAATTCAAATTCTAATCTCACCACCCCAACAACAAGAGCATTTCTAAAATTTCTCTTTCTAGATAAATGTCCTCAAAATTGGACCGAAATATTGGACTATTTCTATGTAATATTTTGTGTTTTTTGGCCTACTCAACTTCAGGTAAGCCAGTTGTTTCCTCTATAATAATATTAACCTTTTGAGGTTTCCTATGACCCTTTATTTAGTAATTGATCTCAACAATGAATTTTATTCTATAAATCAAAGGCCAAATAAGTAATAGCATAATAAGTACAGCAAACAATTAATATAGCCACTTGCCCTGCAATAAAAATATTTTTATTCTTAAAAAAGCATTGTCATTATTTTTATTAATTGTATGATCAAGGATTACATTTTAAGCTATTTGAATTAAAATATAATCAGTTAAAGTGACTGATTTACTTACTTCTGACTTTCCTTTCAGGAAGCACAACTCTCTGTGGGCACCAGAGGGATGCCATGATATCCTCTGCAAACAAATAAAAAACTCAAGTTTGAAACACTCTGACCAAATAAAACTTTGAAATTTAAGATAGCATAGGAGCAAAAAAGGTGAAGGTTCATATTTCAAATATGACCGGCTGGGAAGCAAAAAGTGGATGTACTCCTTCAAAAGCCAAAATTGACTGACAATAGTCAATAAGGCTATGAATTAATTCTCAGTAATGATATCTACACACCTAGCGGTTAGTATTAAAATGTTAAAAAATATGACTGGCGCTACCAAACAACACTTGAAGTACCTTGCAAAAAATTTCAATCGCTGGTTGCAAAATAAATTGGATTTAATTTTAAATCATTGAATTTATTATTAATGTCCATCCAACCTAAGAAAAGTTGAAATAAACTTGTAAATTATGAATTTTTTGGCAATCTGGGTTTGGAGCCTTGGGTCCAACAGCTCCAGTCTAGCGGATCCAACATAAACTAAAAGTTAAAAAATGTATAGAAATTAATAGATTGAATTAAATACTAATCGATTTGATGTGAATTTCTATTTTAATTGAAGAATAAAGTTGTATTATTACTACAATAATTTCTAATTGAATAAGTGTTTGAAACTATTTATTTTACAAAAGCATTGTAGATTAAACAATAATTTTGTATATATCTCATTATAAAATAATATTACCTCTCACTCATAATATCTTATTTAGTTTACTGACCTGGTGCACAAATTCTGTCATGTCGACCAAACTGATATTGTACAGGTAATCTCTGGAACAAACAAGGGAAAAAATGCAATTAATAAAAAACCAATTTGGGCAAACAAGTTTTCTAATTTTTCAAATAATTTATGAGAAATAACAAGACCTCTAATTGATAAATTTCATATTCTTTCTATTTACAGCACACCAGGAACATTGTAAGAGAAAAGAGGTTCAGCAAGAGTTGTGCTAAAATATTTATAAAATGTAGGAGACCAGAGTTAATGATTCAGGAGTTATCACTTTCGGCGATCTTGGATAAAAGCTCCAGAGCTGAATGTTCAATCTTTACGATGTACTCTCTTCTCTTAAGGCTCTCCAACACTGGCTTTTGTTCAAATTATTGATATTTGTTAGCAGGATCTGTTCTTTTTTCCAAAAATAATATTGTTTTATTGATAAGTATACAACACTTACTTTCATTGAGAACTTATTAAGTTAGCAACTTAACATATTAATGTTAAGTAAATGTAATAAAAAGAATTATACATAATTATACTTGTACTCTTTCATAGAGCCTTATTTTATTGTAAACATTCATTATAAAGAATTTGTACAGTTATGTTTAAATATTTTGAATCAGTTTCTTTTCACAAATTAATTAATTATAATTTGAGTATAGTAATTAAATTTGAGTATTTATAATTTTGATTTTTAATGATTATCTCATTCAGTTTTGTGTCTTAAAAATCATATATGGTGAAAAAATTTCATGTTTGGTTTCATTGCTACCAATATAAAACCACAAACTGGCCAAAACAGATCAAAGTATTTCAGTCGACCGTACAAGCCAAATGAATCTCCCCCTCTTCTTTCTATAAATATTTTAAGAAACTTCAAGAGGGAACAAGCTCTCCTTACTCATTGGGATCTCTGGGCACACTTCAGATACTCCTTCTAATGGTCAGTTTTTTCATTAATTTTTATTTTCATTTGTATTACTAACTCCTCAATGAGTTATTTTTCTATCTGCAAAAATCAATGCTAACTTTTTCAGGTCAACGGATTTTTATTGTTTTATTTTTATAACATATCCAACTTAGCTCCAGATTTTGTTAATATCAAGATACTGTCACAAACCAGTCAAGCTTTTCTCCATCCAGTCAGGAACATTGTCCTTTTCATTATATATTCCAGTGTTTTCCTGACCACACTTCATGTGCCAACCTTGCCATAAAACATTTTCCTGGTCCCATCATGTGCCTGAACCCATCAAAGCAGACTTTCCTGATCACATCACATGTGCCAACCTTGCCACAACAGATTGTCCTGATCACTCGACAAGAGTGCCGACCTTGCCACGACAGATTGCCCCGATCGCAACACGTGTGCCAACCTCTACACACCACAAAGTCCAGGCCGGCCACTGACTCCACTAATGAACCATTGTGCTTTCTGCCAGTCACTCTAAACTGCTGCCATCTATTGTTTGCTTCTGCAACCTCTCTTTAATTAACCCCCCACTTGCTTCAGCTGCCCGTAATCAACTCTCTTCACACTCGTTTATACTAGATTAGGACACTGCTCACTTTGATTTGTAATGGTCGAACCGCATTAGTGATCATCTCTTTTTATTCATCGTTAGAAGATTATCATGGAGGGGAGCATGGGAGTCTCTAAAGAACTTTGGAAGAGAATTGTTGTATCAAATGTATAAGTGAGTTGAAAAATGCTCACAAAATGCTGGGCTCATAATGCCAACTCAAAATGTTTGTTTTGTATATAAGTAATCTCAAATTTAAAGTTATAAAAACATTAAAATGCTTGAAAGATATCAATGTAATCTTAAAAGTCAATTGATTTTATATGGATCAAGTTCTAAATTAAACATAGTAGCCTGATTGGGGAAATGAATATAGATAATACTAAAGATTCAATGACAAGTTTTTTTTTAGAGCAACTACCTACAGTTTTATAGTTATTTCCATCAATGTAAATAAATACCACTGATTATTTTATAATACATTTATTTGAAACTACAAGATATTTAGATATCTGTTCAGATTCAATGCGAAACAGACAACATTTGCAATGTATTCATGGCCAGGGACTAGAGTAATCCCAGGTGATTTTCTGACTTCCAACTGTTATTGTCTCATTTGCAAAGTTGGCAACAAAACACTGGTTTTATCAGCAATATTGTCCTGGAAATAGGTATAACTTTGTCTCCAAATACAAACTTATTTAATCAAGGATAACAGATTTTATTTTATAGTAATATTTTAATGAATATTATGAAATTTAGTTGTTTTAATGCAATATTTTTCTTTGAGATATTTTTTAATCAACACTCAATCTTCATATTACATAATTAATTTAGTATATTGTGGTAAAGTGCATTTAATATAATTTGTGTGTCAATACATCTCAAACTTATTTTCAAATGTAAAACATTGAAAAATAGAAAAGCAAAATAAAAAGAGAGAAAAATCATAATAACTTCCCTGACAATTAACAAAGAATCAACATAAAAAAGTATCTGGTTTGCTGCATAGTCAAGAAGTAGAGCACTGTGCTCTCAACCAAAAGGCACACTAAAGTTTCCTAGCTTTAAATAAAAAAGATCTACCATTTTTTTGTGATTCAGGAGAGAATAAAATAACAGTTAATTCACTGATCCACATTCATGGAAAAGTGTGCAGGCCTCTGCAGTCAAAGACAATTTGAGGACAACTGCTACAAAATTGACGTAATTTACAAAATAAGTGGTCACTTTTGGAACACTTAAGGCTGCAATATTTTATTCTATTTATTTAACCAAACACAAGCAACTAACCTGGCGCCGATGAGCACCGACGCGTGCTCCTTCTGCAGGAGTGTGAAGTGGTCTGTGTACGACTCATTGCCCACGAACCTCCAGCCGGGCTCCTCATCTGCAACACACAGCCTGTGTAGCTTCACATCCACATCACACAAGGTTAATGTGGCACTTGAGATAGACAAATAATGGTTTAAAATCAAAGAATAATCTCATGATGGAAACTGATTTTGATAATTTTAAACACGTCTAAAGCAATCATGCCTGGAGATGTAAAAATGTCTGGAAGTGAATATTAAATTTCCAACATGCCTTTTGTATACAGGATTAATCAATTTTTTTGTATTTTCCAATTTAACTCTTGTCAGTTATGTTGTTTCTTAGTACTGTACATTTATTTACTTTTGCCTTAAATTAATTATAAATTTATTTCACTGAGAAAATATTTAGTCAGAAGTTAGCCTAGTGTGTCTAATTAATTAAGGTAAGAAATAGAAGGATTGGAAAAAATTAGGATTTAACCGTTTATTTGAGACACAGCAGGAATCAAACTTCCATTTTTAAAACTTTTTCTGTATCAAGTTTTAAAAACTTAATAAAATAAATTGTTAACCTTTCATATTATTAAAAAAACTGGTCTGATGAAACAACTTTTATTTTATAAAATAAAGCAGGCACTGAAACACAGCCTCAAAGTGAAAACTCTTTCATAACCCACAGGTAAACAAGGAATACGACTTCATAACTCCTTAAAAGATCCCACTAACGACCAAACAACCATCGATTCAACCGGCGATAGACTATTGAAAACCGCACAGTTTAGAAACGTACTAAAGGAAATATAAAACGAGATTTACGACCCACCTTTCGTACGCGACTTTCGCTTTCTATTAGCGGGTCGGAGATATACGAGCGTCGGTCGGCGGTCGGCGGATGCTTTCCCGCGATTATGAAACATCGCGCTGCAGCGCTGCACCGGCCTCCGGGTCACCGTTCCGCGTCCACCCTCGGCTGACTGACGTTGTGGATCTTCCACGCGCGATTGGCGAAATGTCTAGGGTTAGATGTGGCTGACGCTGAATAATTTTATCGCCCAAATTAAAAGAAGGAGACAACGGGTTTATTTTTGTTGCTGTGTTTTGATTTGATTATGTTTCGATTTGTGATCGTAAAAGCCGTGACACCCAAAGAACAGGGTCAGGTTTGAAACACCGAAAAGTCGCCACTCAATCATATTGTTATGATAATTAATTTCAACGTTAAAATAAATTTTATTACAAAAAATACATCTCAATCAAGAGGTGTACACCCTAACACTTCTCCCCCAAGATTCGGCAGACATCAAGATATTCGGCTCAAGACTTTCTGACTTTCTAAAGCCACCCCTCCAAACCTGACACTCGTCAAAACACCTACACTCGATCTAGTTGCAGCGAACGAGTCGGCCATGACCCATAAGACCCGCAAAACAACAGACGCATACAATCGTAGCCCACCGTGTGCGGGGGCCGAGCGACCGACGCGACGTAACGGGCCCGCCGCCCGCCTCAAACAGGTTCCCCCGTAATTTGCAAACAATCTGGGCCGACTGAACATCAGCCCGGCAATAACAGCCACATCCACACACGCGGCGCGGCGTAACACTTAGCGACTATTACACATTCCTTACGGCACCGCGTGTAACGGCTCGCGACCGGATTGCTCATAATTGGCAATATTTAGTTGCCGCAATGATTGCAAATGTCAGCCGGCCGCGGTGGGGGGAGATATAAGTCAATGGGCCGATATAACGGGAATGATGAAATATATTATTATAAATATTGCTACATACGGAGGCGGTCTATTCTATCTGAGGTTTCTCCCGCGTGATTCTGCGGGAGGTAAGCAGGATTAAGGGCATCATAACTAAAAAAGGGAGTAAAACATTTTCAAAAATGAATTATTTCCCAGAAAAAATCGTTAAAGAGTGATGTTTATCTATTGGGAAGAGGACATCAGCAAGAACTGGGAAGAATGTCGGCCCAAGATCAGAGAGAATAAGAAAACCTAATGCTAGCCTTTGGAGCCTTAATGATTCTCAGAGTATCTTATTGACTTTAAGGTCCAAGGACAGCATTCCATATATCCGAAGTTTCCGTGACTCTTGGCTCTTGTGCAAAGAACTCCTATGCCTCATTTTTGCGTGCTTCTTCTTTAGAACAACAGTATCATCCATCCAATACATCCTTCACTCAGAGTACTCCGGAACACGCGGCCAATGCTGCGTTCCGGTCATACCAAGGAGTTAATTACGTGTGCTTCATTAGATATGTTTACAATTACTTGGTAATGTCGACCTTTCTTGCTGGGAGAAGGAGAGACAAGTAAATGTATTTTTCCCTTTGGTGCATATCGAGTTTGTATCTTATTGCACAACAAACTCAATGCGATAAGAGCCAACCGGGATTGAGGCGCTGTTGACCAATCTGGGGTGTATCTGGGGAGTACCTAGACTAAAAAGGTTTACCTAAAGACTTAATGTATAATATAAAAGTGTGCATACTCACTATAATGAAAGACTATGTTGGGTGGCGTGTTTTGCAGCCAGGCCGATACGTGAAGACCGAGCAGCACTTGCAGCCAGGCGACCACCGGGGGCGACACCCAGGACATGGCTAGACCCGCTCCGTCATCTGCAACAACACTCCCGGTCAGCACACATAACAAACACAATCCGGAGATTCATAAAACAGTAATGAATAAACATCACAGGACCTGTAAACGTGCTGGGCCACTCCAGTAAGATGTGTTACTGGAGGGCAAATTAATTCATGAATATTATTCTATAAATTGAAATAACTACTGAGGGAATCTTCTTGCACTTTATTTAAGGGAAATTGACTGCTCAAGATACACTCCAAATGTGAAAGACTCATATTTGCACTACAGCAACTCTTTATGGTTCTCTGGGTTATAGCGTGAAGAAGAAATAAAAAATCGTTAGGTTTCTCCTCTGATGAAAACACTGAAGTAAACGCCCTTCGACGGCTTTTGGGAACGGCGGACGAAACATTTCCCTGTTTTGATGATATAATGTTCATAAAAAATAATGGAAAGAAAGATGGACAAACATCAATTTCGAAAGGTGGAAAGCACAGCCAATACATATCATGTTTGTCTATTGGGAAGAGGTCATTAGCATGGATTAGGAAGAATGTCGGCTCCCAAGATCAGAGAGAATAAGAAAACCTAATGCTAGCCTTTGGAGCCCTAATATTTATGTCTAGCTTATTGACTTTTAGGTCCAAGGACACCATTCTGCATACACTTCGACTTGCATCCATAATCCTCCCTCCCCGGATACAACTTCGGTATACAACTTTGCTGGAGTTCCCTCAGTCTAGTCACACTCAAGTCCATCAACTTTCAGCCTGCAAGCACATCTATCCTAGACCGCGAAGCAAGGATATCCCTTTTTGATCCAAGACTATCGATCTGATCCAAAATCAAGGCTTGGTACACGACTTCCAAGGATATTCAGAAACGAGGTACGAGTAAAAGGGGAGCCCGTCACAACGGATCAGCAATATCAAGTTCCTTGACAGCGGTATTTGCCCAAAACTCGCCTTCGAATTAGTGAAGACTTGTCAAACCAGCGTCATGGGTTTAACATGAATTTCCCATGTCACTTCCACACTTTTTGTGTCGATGCTCAAACGCCATGTCAAATCGCAAATTTGATTACGCGCTGACCGACAGAGGACGCGGTTCACCGGCCACAATGACACCGACAGCGGCGGCCACCGCGGGCTTGTGAAAGTCCTACCCGCGGACAGGCTTGATTGCCGCGAGAATTATTATTGTCGGCGGACTGTTATGTAAAAGTACGTTGAGCAACGCGGGGTGTGCGTGTGTGCGAGGCCCATCCACCATCGCCCGGCGCCCGGGGCTGGGCCCGTGTTGGGCAACCGCGGCTGGCGCCTACACCGGGGCTGCGGCTGGGTGAAGGTACGGGGCATGGAGATAATGTAGGCCTTCAAACAAAATTAAATGTAGTTAACAAGAAGATGCAATACTATAGCATAAGCTACAGTAGTAGCTTCTCAAATCGATCTTAGCACATCATAAAAAATCAGTTATGCGGGGAGCCTCCATTCGTAGTTTGTTAAAAGAACATATAAAAGCGTATTTTGTTGGTAGCAGAATTAATAGGTCAAAATATGTTTACAGTGTCGCAGGGATGCAATTCGTTGCATCAACAATGGTAAAAGCATTTTAGTAAAACAAACCAGCAAAAACAAATTACAAAAAAAAGTTATGCGATTGGATAGTTTTCCATGAAAACGACTATAAAAAATATCCCTTCGACGTTGAGCATAAAAAATTAATAAGGTTGTATGGCGTCATCCGTTTTCCAATGGATATTCTTGCGTCAAATTAAATATTAAATTTCTCGTAAATTATTTAATATTTATTGGACTTTTAGACTTAATACCCCAGTACAATAGAAAATTCCAACTACTTTATTACTAAACCGTTTATCCGTACGGGTACTTGAGAAGGCTCCGCTCCGCCTCCTATTTCTCCACGGCGTCGCTCCCCCTTGGGATTTAGACTAAAAGGCGATTAAGTGATGATTAATGGATCCTCGGGGCCCGGGCGTGAGGGACGGAGGGTGTGCCTCTTTCTTCGGAGGCCCATAAATTAACCCAACAGCCCCGTCGACATTTTGGGCGAATTGGGTTATAAAACTGCAGTGTTCGGTCGTAATTCACGCGTGAATTGGCGCGTCCTTAGGGCTTCGGTTGTTAAAGATGACTGTCTTGAGTATAAAAAATTTAATCCCAGCCCCTTGGTAGGAAATACGGTTTGCTGTAAATTACAAGTTAAAGTTTAAATGTTAATGTTGGCCCTATAAAAAAGCAAAACAACATAAGGACTGAACATTGAGACCTGAGGGGGCTTTCGGTTTATCTGGTTTACAGCACTGCACTGTAATGAACGTTCAGGACGTTAATTCAGGATCCAGGCATTCTCTCAGAAAAGTATTAAAAATTTCAATAAAACAAGGTTAAAATTTATTACCTTAATCCGTATGCAGTTCAAATCCTTGATCTTCACAGGTTAAATCAAGCTGACATGTTTCGGTATAAGAATAACATCATCAAAGCACAGTCAGCACAGTACACCGATCTACAAAAAAACATTGTTCCTTTGGTCGTCATAAAGTTAAAATAAAATAAATAACACAAACACAACACGTGCGTACGACAGATTCGTACGTACGTGTTGTGTTTGTGTTATTTATTTTATTTTAACTTTATGACAACCACAGAAACAATGTGTTTTTATAGATCGGTGTACTGTGCTTTGATAATGGTATTCTTTTACCGAAACATGTCAGCTTGATTTAGCCTGTGAAGATCAAGGATTTGAATTGCAGACGGATTAAGGTAATTTTAACCTTGTATTATTGAAATTTGCAGTTCAGGGGCAAAAAACATGAATTTTAACTAAACATTTGTCTTGCGGGCTTCGAACCGAAAAATCTCGATAAAGTCAGCTGTCGAACGACAAATCGGGTTCCAAACAGGCCACTCGCGGGAATATGGCCGGTTCCCCCTCGTCAGTTTCGTGAATGAACCTGAGGACCACCTTAAGTAGTAAACACCCCACGAGAAACCGCAACGTCCAGCATCCCTCGACCGTGTCACCGGTTCCCAGGGGTATACCCGTGACCGGCGGGGGGGGGGGCGGTACAGGAAGTGTACAGGTGGACCCGCAGCTTTCCATATGCGGCGACACCGGTCAAACTGGCCGAACCGCCAGCCGGGGAAATCGCGACCGGTAATTTCGCTAACGTGTTCTGTCGATGATGAATTACAAGGGTTCCAATTGAATTTCACGTGTGAACATATTCAAGAAATCAGCAAATCGCCACAATAGGTCTATGGTTGTGACTTTTTCTGGGATACGACCAATTAATAAATTCTACTTTGACGCTATAATAAAGTTAGAATTTATCAAATAGTTAAAAACTTTGATAAATCGCAAAGAATCAGATAACTAAAGCACGAATTCGACAGTGGTCTGATGGAGCAATGTTGTAATCTCCAGAGTTCCTACTCTCCATGACATCAGCATGGTGAAGGAAAATGTACTCAAACAATATTCAACCTGAAGTAGTTGAAATCATGAACAAGTAGCTGACAAGCATCCGGAAGCTTTATCATATTCAAAGATCCTAACTAGACATAAGCATAAGATATACAAGCAAACAATCAGATAAGTAAACTTCCTATCCAGTCAAGGTCTGACGGATGACTTCAGCACTTGGCTATGCAATCTGACGCCGCTCCACGAGAGCTGCACGCGGTCGACGCGGCCAAGGCCAGTCTGATAACTGCCTTTGCAACTACAGTAGTCGGAAACGTCAACACCGGTTATCTCAGCCTCTGTCTTGGCTAAAAGGGCACCACTGATCGCGCTTTACTTTCTTTGCGACACAAAATTACATTGAAGACATCCTTTAACTACGATAAAAAAGGGATAGGTATACAACCTTTTCTTAAAGCTACAAATTGCTTTACAATGCATAATATTGTAGGTTAGAACATTATCGTCTTCATCCACTTCTACGTTGTACTGCCGAGTTCGGGAGCGAATCGACCGGCCATGTTAGTAAACAAAGCAAGCGCCTGGTCAGGACTAGGAGCTGATATCCGATCAAAAACAAACTTTGAGCAACCAACTTTGGTTTCGTGAACAACAGAACAACAGTCGATATTGTGCATACTTTTTATGATACCAGGATCTCGATATTCTCAGTTGTCTTATTATTATTTCTTAGCCTCTGGCAGCTTAGCGAGTTACAAATTATAATCTTGGGCCCAATTTGTAACATCATGGTTTTGACAAATCCTTCTGTGGAGCTGTGTGTTACGGTCTAGACGTTTTCTTCAATCATAAAACCTTTCACTTCAGTAGTTAAAAATTCATTATTCAACTTGGGAGGGTTATTGTACGAGCTAATTCCCGCGGCGACCAGACTCGCCGTTGAGCCACTTTTATCGCCCATCGCTCGGTCGCAACTCTTCTGCAGGGCAGTTGATCGACCTCTCTCCCCACCAGTCTCCCTCGCGCCTACCAATTAGACCAGCGCCGGCCGATGATTGGTGGCCCCCGCGCCGATCTCTCAAATTGTTTTATGTTTATCGCACTCGCACTACAACAGTTCTTATCGATTATTTCGGATTTAACGATCCGCTCGGGATACTGCGGCGGCGGCTCATCATTCAGACGCCGTGTTGGAAACTGAGGTTATGTGTGTGGATACATGTGCCTTATCTATAAAACTATGATGGAGGTATGCCAGAAAATTTATTTAATACGAGTAAGGGTTGATGCAGATCAAACTGAAGACATCCCGGGATTAATAAACTTCGAGTAACTTTTTCTGGAAGAGTTTATTCAGTTAAAACTGCGCAACAAAGGTGCATAACGTATAACCTTCAAGAGCAAGAAAACTCAATGTGAAAGAGAAAACGCAGCAAACATTGTGATTCATTTGAGTTTCAATATGGATAGGACTAGAAATATCACTTTTACCCTTTGTTTCGTTTATTAAAAACAATATTAAGACATAGATGCACGAGCATATTAAGCGGATCTACACTTTTTACTTTCTCGCGCAAGGGAAATTAGAAATCCACAATTCCGAAAGGACCTGTACTATCTCCGTGAAGAAAATTGTACCGAATCAAACGAAAATCATAAAGTACCTGTACTAAAGAACCGAAACCCCCGAATTTACCTAAATCGCTGCTGCAACGCCGTATCGTGACCACAAACTCCCCGATTCCGAGGCAATAGGCAATAGCTTTCCTTTCATCATCGATCATCCGAACGCCGGCGAAAGTCCGACGCGACGCCCTCCGCGCCAAGCTCTCATTTCCCTCGCAATCACTGTGATTCCGTCGTCATTAGTCGATTGTCACTCTCTCCCGGCGTTACTTGCGCTTTCGTACATCTCGATAGGTCACACGATTGTGATTGTATCTCCGCGATTACGTGGTGATCTCGACCGGTCGACGGGCAAATGGGTCTGTGTCATGTATATTCAAAGACGATCGTGTGTGCTGTGGGGACCGCCCTCTTGACGATGCCTATTTTCGTTGGCATTTGGCACTGATACTACACAATATACTCTGTCGCAAAAAGATTGAATGTAGGAATAAAATTAGTTTAAAACTAGCAAATAAAAAAATCCTTAGGGTCATCGGTATTGAAATTATTGTTTTTTTTAACTATATTAGATTTATTGTGGGCTATGTACAATTAGTGAATCACTAAAAGAGTTAAAAAGTGACTTTCAGACAATCTACACATTGCGTATAACAAACGGGAAGAACAGGCGGTGGCCGCTGTTTGCTGTAACAACAAACGGCCGAGTATTTACTCGACCACTAGCGTTGGACCACACACCAGCACACAGAATTTGACGAAATACCGATACCTCGTGGAAATGAATCGACTTGATAACTTTAGCTAAAGCTGATCTATAATCAGCCTTTAAGGGGGCGGTCTACCTCAAGCTCCGAGCGCTAAAACAGGGTTTTGTATCTTATTCATTGATCGCTGGATTTTCATATGATTTCCAATATTTTGGTGTCATTTTAAAAAGGATATGTTTTTGTAGGTCGCTATGATTTTAGAATTTTTGATTTTAGAATTTTTTAGATTTTAAAGTCTCATAACTAACGATAGGAACGCTTTATAGAAAAATAAAAATTGTAGAGACATATAAAATATTCTGAAGAACGTGAACCCACTCTCATTTTTATTAAATCTTAAAAAATAAAGGTTTTATCGCGCAGATACGAAACGTCTGCAAGCGTACTTCAGCGCGCTTTAGCCCTATCTTTACAATGTTATTTCGCTCTGTGACGCGGATTTTTCTGTCAAGGTAGACCGCCCCCTTAATCTCTTACGTGGCAAATGTGAGGTTTCTCAAATTATTAAAAAATACGGTTTAAAGATTCGGCTGAGTCCACAATCAAGCCTTGAAAACATTACATCGGGATTTAGCTCACGTTATTGTGTAAATATTATTTACTGAATCATGCGTCATTGTCTAGTTTGCACCTATCGTAAACAATTGCCTTTAATTTAGTCGACACTCTCCCTTATTTACAAACTTCTGAAACAGCTCCTGCGAACTTCCCCAAACAATGCAGCTCTCAACTATCAGCTGTGACTGCCACAGCGCTTGTGATTGATCGCGTTTCTATACGTATTGAGACACATTGACGTGGGTGCGCGTTCCCACAACACTGGTTCATTCCAATAGAAAATTCTCATCGGTCATTGTTAGAAATCGAATCATTTGACGGAGTTGTACATTCCCAGGAAAATATCACTTGAACGAATCTCATTAAAAAACTACAACCGGTAAACAGAAATCCGACACGAACGTCCTTGGAATCCGTCCAAACCGAGAAACAAACACGTCCTGAATGAACGAACAGCGAGTGGGCCGTCAGTGTGTGGCCGTAGTCGTGTCGGAGGCGGCTCGCAGCTAGCCGTGGCCTGGCTCTGGCTCTAGCTGCGGCTGCGGCTGCGGCGTGCGTGAATGGTCGACAGGAACCGGTCCCGGCCCGCGCCGCCATCTTGAATCGACTACCTAAATCAAACACTTTACGGCGGCGGTCCACCGCGCTGAACATTAGAGACAGAGACTGTCCCGGCAGCCCAGCAGCCGAGCTCCGGCGAGGCTGGGCACACACTGCGACTCTCCTACTCTCAACACTATCTGCTGCGAGCTGCATGGTCGATCACGTTGCTGGACGTACTGAGACACATTGGCGACTATCGACCGCGTCCAACGATAGCGATTGATCGGGATTTTCTACACATTTCGGAAAGAGCCACTGTTATTGCTTGCACTTGACAATATTGTTGCTAACTTCTTGTTGCTGTAATTCAGGCATTGTGGTTATCGACTATGACCACAAGCCGATCACTCGGTTTTTACCCCAAATGAAAAATTGGGAGACAAACTGGGATCTTTCTTCCTCTATAGTTGTTATCGCTATACGTTTCCCTTCATTCAATTAAATAGTCCGATGGGCTAATCAGTCTCGGATCATGATCTGTTATAGACATGGAAAATAGACAAGTAAGTCTGGAGGCATGAATGGTGGAATTGATGGCAGAGGAAACCTAACCACCACTGAATGTCTTCCTTAATAATTTTTGCCGGAATATCACGTTCGAATTTAGTCCCATAAGCACTATGTTAGTACCGGTACTTTCGTTTCCGCCACAACGGAACAGCTGTTTTAGTGTCTAATTGAAAATGTGCGTGACAATTATCCGGAAAGTCAACATTTTCACCCACCTAAATTTTGTCACCCAATGAAAGTTAACTATATTGGGGATACGTAACGGATGATGTACAAGGTAAGCAATGTACCAAATTCAAACATAAAGTTTGACAACTTCCCAATCCACCCTTCACAAAAATATCACCAGATTAGCCTCATTATGCCGCATTACTTGTCAAGTACAATCGACTGTATCGAACCAAATAAACCGCTCAAGGGGTAGTACAGTATAATCCGTTTCGTACAATATCATACGGATTACACCATTAGTCTAGATTACACGTGGTGTGCGCGGCGGCGGCGGCGGCGGCGGCGGTGGCGGCGGCGGCGGTGGTGGCGTACCGGCGCGCGGTAAAGGCTGGGGAGTTTGTTTCGTAACAGGATTACGCCGCTTAGACAGAATAATCCGCAGGCATTCAGCCCGGACTGACGTGTGGAACCGGGAGCGCCGTGACTGGCAGATCCTTAATGATCTCTTGCATAAATACTACCAGCACCACCGGGAACATGTGTCCCCGACAATAGGGTGTTTTGTAATGGCATGGGTGAAAAAATACCACGTGCTAACATTACACAATCGCATAAAACACTCTAGGAACTATCAGTGTTTGGTGTCCCTTATCCAACAAAGTTTTAGGATTGGCAACATTTGTTTCGCCATGTTTATCATGTTCGTTTGATAAGAATATTGAACAGAATCAGAATATTTAGTCCAAGTGATCATATGTATAACGACGTATACGAATAAGATACTTAAGGGATTAGAGAGAAGATCTATATGATACAAGATATCAATCCTCAAAATTGCCATAAATGTAAATGTAAAGTGATATCAGTTTTATAAAACTACCCTTTCCCATAAATTTTCCCATAAGAATAAAGGAAGTTTATTCACTCCAAACACACTTTCATCATTATTATTATTAGACTGAAAAAATGACAAACAAAAGGTGTAAATTGTTATAAAAATTCTAGTTTTTGCTATTCAAATATCAACATTTTATCTGAAAAAAGAGATTAAATACAAAACTAACAATTCCAATGTACATAAAAGAAATTTTAAACGGTGTCACATCAAAAGGTATATAATATTATGATAAATTAGTTTTGTATTGCAGAACCGGATTCCGCAGAGTTTTATCATGTCCTCAGATGCCCAACCAAGGAAACTTTAATCATGTAAATACGGTAAAATACGACCCGGTTTTGCATGCACGAAGAAGAACCAGGTAAAAATTCAGTTTTACAACCACGTATAAATACGGTGTTTTCCTCATTAAAGCCTGATTGCCGAGTGCCACGCTAAAAGGTCAACGAAACGTTGAGCAAACGTTGCGCCTCACGAGAGCAATGGACTTGTAAGCGCACTATTTTCTCGCGGAATCGCGTTTCAAATATAATTACCTCTGGGAATGACCAGTGCTGTTTGAATAATAACAGCGCCGTGGTGGGTAATTAAATGAAACTCTTCACACAGCGATGTCCCGATTACAGGCATCTTGGATGAGTTGAGTAAAATATCTCGATCGTGAGAAATTTATTACACACTGACACCGCACAAGCAGGAAAGTCCCACAGGCTTGCCAGGAGTAGTGGCAGTGAAAAATGGCATGTATTAAGGTTTGACTAAGTGAAGAAATAAAATACAAACGCTATTATTATTTTACCTATTGTAATGCACAAGTAAGTTTGCAAAATACAGCAATACAGTATGTCGAAGGGGAAATTATTTTTTTTTAAGCAATATTAAATTTTTATCATGTGAATCATGTGATTTGAGAATAAGTGAATAATTATAACAAAAACGTTGCTGTTATTGCAAAAATAACACCAACTGGTCCATACACGAGACATTCTTTTCTTCACATAAGTGTGTGTTTTGTTTTGGTATTAAAGAACGTGCTCAGATCACGTTTTCATTATTCTGCAAAACAACGGCCGAAAACGCGGAATGCAAATGAGGAAAATGCCACAGCAATTACGCCAAAATGTAACCGTATAACTGAGCAGCATCTCTCATCGCGGCGCTGCAATCAAAATAAACACTCATTACGCCTTACTGCGAACACATGTCGCAACGGCGCGGCGGCGCCGGCGTGGGACTGACACTCCGCTCCCGTTGCTGCAATCGCTGTCCCGACCTCATCACGGGCGATACGTAACGTCTGACGTTGGCGTGGACACTGCCCATCACGGTGCAAGTGTTGTGACTGCTGGCGAAAAGAGGGCTCAGAATTTTAAAAAATGGCAACGTGAATTAGAATTGTTACAATCAGTCAGCCCGAGTGTCGTCTCAGGACGAATTGCCGGGAACCCCTCCATTCCGGAAACTTTGGATGCTGGTTGGTTCGTCTTGACAAATTTATGAGAACATTTAACAACAAAATATGTACCATGGAAGAAAACATAATTAGTAGAATAATATATTGCGCCTACACCAACCGCCTTAGCAGGGCCTACAACTGTATATTCCACATCACAAGATATTGTGATATTTTATGCAGTCCTTAAAACCGTAACAACCAGTCCACTACCCATACATGGAAACAGTGAATTGACCACCAGGTAAACATTTGATGACCCTGCCGTCGAAGGCAAAATCTACTAATAAAACCACTGCCTTATAAATCAAAATGGCTATAGTTCCAGTCGATCACCCACTACATCGTCTACTCCCCATTACCGGCCTTTTTAGGCAACTCATAACTCCTCCGCTGTGCACTTTCGCCTTCACACATCGAAGGGTTTAACTGCGGGAAAGTGAACGGCCAAGTCAAAAGGCAAATGTTGCGTAGAACGTTGCGTAGAACAACTGTTGTCGGCGGCGACCCGCGCGGGCCGCGAACGGGCATTATGCAGATACGAGTGATTTGCAAATCCATCGGCATCGTCCGCGAAACATCGGCGGATTAGCATTCGTCGGTCCTTGTACCCAGATAAGTGCGCGACGGCCCGTCGTTAAACTGATTAGCAGAAGGAAAACTCCACCGCGATACACCTCCGCTGACAGGTGAATTCGGCGAAACCATTGGGACAAGATCAAAGAACTCTGGACCTTGAGAATTGAATTGGACAAAGCAAAAAAAGTAGAACCTAACAAAATTTATCTTATACAGAATACAGGCTTCTCGTTTTTTTCTGATGAGCTGAAATACATTTCACTGGCATATTTTAATAAAAACCTGTAATTTCCATTGAAGGTCAATAGGTTATTTGCCTCTCACTTTCTTATAAAAGAAAAATTATTCCCATTGTCCATTAACTTCAACTTAAAGGAGCCCTTCGAGAACACACAGCGTCTTAGTAGTCTTAAAATAAAAACGTTAAACTTTGAGGGTATATTTAATAAATGCAGTGTTAAACAACTGAGCAATCTGATAATTTTCGGGTAGGCGGACTGGGCTCCACAAACATTTTAACAATGACGATATATTAATATTTTTTTAACCACCATAAACCTTCGATAAAAATACAACTCCTCAATAACTGTTAATGTTTGTAAGCCACTGGATACATTACTATTCCCGCTGCGTGTGTCGGACCGCGAGTACAATGACCGATGAGTTTTTCTACGTCTCGTCGGGGACCGAGCGGCGAAGGAATACACACACAGGTTTTTGCCTCATCTCGGTGTCGTGTTCTCGGAAATTGATTAAAATTACAACTGCCACAATGCGGCGCGACTGGTCGCGCTGGGCACTTCTTCTGCGACGAGCCAAACTTGGAACACTCGAGATAATGGATCAGCGAGACGATTATTAAATTGTATATTTAACTGGACACTTCAATGACAGGTAGGTAATAATTTGTTATTAAATTTAACATATTAAGTTGATATTTCCAATGATTACCAACATAATACAGAACTTACTAAACCAATGATAGGAAAGAAAATCTTCCGAACAAAACCAGGGTTATCAGCTTTAGTCCTGGACTGCCGTACTGGCGTGTGGCAAAAAGTGGAAACTCACAAATCGTCTGCTAAAACTCATGATTGTATTGCACTGTCAAACCACTGTTTATGTTTTAAGGCACATTTCACTATATGTGTTGCAATACTGTACCGAAAGTTGTCTAGCGCAATACGAAACATAATATTGAGCATTGCCACAGCTATAATGAAAATAAAACCTCTTCTGAGACTTGCTGCTAGCTCCGCGGGAACTTTTACCGTCATATTACGTGTAAGTTTGACCAAGATTTTAATGAGTCCTTGTTTATATTTAATAGTTATTGCCAGATATGAAAAGCTGAGTTATTGCATATGACCTTGCAGCATAAACTTTCATATTGCAAGGGCGTCTTTACTTAATCATGTGGCTGATTGCCCACACAACACAGATGAAATTAAACCTCATAATCTCTACCAGATTTCTCGGTTGCAGCCATTGATGTTATATCGATGGTTGCAGCTTCGCTTGCATACACTACAATCTGTGGTATATAACTGTAAAAACTATTACAATTATGGCCACTGGTTGTAGACGAAGTGAACTGAGTTTGATCAAACGACAAATGGATAGCGCCATTTTTCTGAAAATTCAGCCCTTTACCGTAATTTAACGAAGCCCTTTTTAAAAGTCCTTAGACGTATTAAAATCTACATAAAAATCCCTTCCATTTGACAGCTTAAACGTTAACTTAAATCCGTTTTTAGGGAAATAATTTTTTTTAGGTAAATAGTTTTTATCCTGCTGACTGCTGGGAAATGCCAAAATAAATCTTAAGATTTCCTATTTTAAACCAATTCTATTTCCAACCATAGATACCCTTAGTCCTTCGGCAGCCAGCGGTTGCGGCTGGAACTCACGCGACTACCTGCCTCCACAGCCGCAGCCGCAATCGCTGAAAGCTAGAGTTATAGTCCCATGAAAAACAAGCCACACAAGTGACACAAGAAAACTAATCTGATCAATTAAGAGTTTCCTTTATTGTCATATAATCGTCACGTCGGCGTCGGTCCCCACCTCCTGCACGGCCACCGTCTGTCGCCGGCCGGACTGGGGCAGGCTCGCGGTTCCAAGAAGCCGCGGGTCGGTTGAACCGGTTAATCTCGCCGGTTTTTACAGCGTCGTTATCGGTCGCAGCTCGTTCGCGACACCGTCAAGCGTTTCTGCGACCTATTTGGCTTCCTTCTCAGGATATTGACACACCTTCACAGCCTCTGTTTCAAGTCAATTTAAAACTTAAAGTAGGTATCTATGTAAAATGATAGTATTTTCTTCATTTTTTTCAAAAATTCTGGATAAAAAGAGGCTGACGATATTAAAACCACTAAACCACAGTACACATCCAGATGATATTCATGCACGATATACACAATGACAAAGGAGGAAGACATTTATGCATGACTGATTCTCGATGCGCCTACCAGCAGCACAGCGAAGATCTATACAACAGCAATAAAAAACTCATATTTCTCTCTTTTCCCCTGCATCCACCCACTCCACCGGCGATTGTACACCGTGGGAAAACCAACACGGTAGCCACTCTTGCAGAGCGGGGGTGCCGCTCGCTGACTCATCAACGTCTAGTGTAGGTGGAGCACCACTGAGCACCACCTCGTGTGGAGCACCACTGCACCGCCTCTCACCGCCCCAGCCATGATCCGGCCGCACGACGTACACCGTTCTGTGCTGCTCCCGACATCTCTCTCTGGGGTTTCACTTTTATTGGCTCCGACAACAAGTTATTGGCGCACGCTTTGCACCGCACGGAGTACAAAGCGGAATCATTGTGGATTATGTTGTCGGGTTTGTCTGCTCTCTGCATGCGGGTTGTTTAGTAGAACGATCCACTACTCTCACCAATCGATATGTGCTTGTCATTGTAGACCACTAATCGTGTCAAAGCTGAGTCTTTATAAATATACGCTTTTGTTACGTTTTTAAATGGATGTAATCAGTATAATAATTCCCCCGAAAAATACGTAAAACAGTCGGGAGTAGGTACATGAAAATATAGGAGCCTGGACAAACGGCTGCTTACGAATACAAATTAGACCGCCAAGCTTTTCGCATGTCACCGAATCACCGCATGACAGCTCTTCGCATGGGGCGAAGTCGTGGCCAATTATCTACAAAAACACGTTTTCCCCACCCCCGCCATCGTGTCACGCGAAAATTTAAGCTCCCGTGTAGAGATTCAAATTGCAAAACATCAGCTGGAGGGTGGAAGGGCGCGGGCGGCAAATGACTGTATAATGTGTAGTAACCAAATCCTCGGCAGTCGTACGAGTTCGGCTAAACAGTGTGAAGTTGGGGCGAGGAAACCGTGCAAGTGTTATTATAGGGTTACGACGGCTAATGCCGCACACACTATCATTTAACGCGCCCTGCCTCGCGTTCGCGTAACACTCGCGGGGTGGGTTTGAAAATCACCAGCTCACAACAATGGAATAATTATTCAGAAGCGGTATCATAAAATTGGTGACCATGCAAAACGGGCAAATGTCAGTGTGCTATCGTCAGTTAATTTGAGGCGGGATTCTTAGAAGTGACAATTAATGGTAATTAATTAATTAATTAATAGTAATTAAATTCAATTACCACTTGACAATGGTCTTCGTGTGTCATCGGCTTCTTTCGGCCATCATCGGCCGTGCAACGACGAAGCAAGGACGTCACCGCGACCAATCGTCTGATTGATTCCTTTCTCTTGATTGTATTTCAACAATAGCGAAATGATTATTTGCCGCCGAATTAACCCTTCAGTCACTTTTCCTCTTTCTAATTCCTCCAAACACTTCCTCATTGTTACGGTAATGAAATGCCCCCTGATGCGACTGTGGCACCTCTCTCTGCGGCGCTTCCGGGGACACGTTCCGTTTCGATTGCCATTAGCACGGTGAATGGACGGATACACAAGCACATTTAATGGATTCAAATTAATAAAAAACATTCAAAAATTTACAAATTACACAACTGTTACGGTGCTTTTTTTGTTTGTAAAAGATTTTCGTAAATAATCGTAACGAAAGGTTTTTTCCCTAAAAAGTAAAAAAAAAAACAGTCTAATTAATTCATTAATCATAAATTACTAGCATAAGTTAAACCGTCAAAAAATATAACCAACTTCTTAAACTCAAATAAATCGTTTTAAACTATGATAAACAACTTTATCCATATACAGGGTGGTGTTTTTTTACACAACTCAAAAAGTTATTTCATCAGTGAATGATGAGTCCGCCTAAGATACTCGAATTTGACCCCATTATATTATTTTCTTTGGGAATACATAAAAAGTAAGGCCTACGTAAACAATTCACAAGATATTCAGTACCTCAAAACAAATTTAATACAAGAAATTCTAAGAGGTACTGTGCAAAACATGTTCAAGAATTTGATGGAGAGAGCACAACTTTGTATAAATGTCAATAGCGGATTGCTTAAACACATTTTATAAGCTAAATGTGATCAAACGTAAATAGGTTGTATAAAATTCAAAGATAACCAAAACAATACCCATATCATTCTTAATCATTCTTTGGTGAGACAGGTACCTCATAGAGGACGTTACCCTGAATATGAGTGAAGGATGAATGTGATGATTGTGATGATAGTGATGATAATCTTGATATGTTAATTTTTCAATCTTAAAAATGGGTTGCGTTTTAAAAAAACACCTTGTACTTGACGTTTCTAAAAAAAATCTATAAGCATCGATTTTCGAAAAAACCTACAATAAAGTTGTAGAAGCGACTCCATCCAACACATATACAAATATTATGAGTGATTTATAACAAATAAGTAATTTCATTTCCCCGCTGTGGGTGGGTGGGTGGCCGGGTCGTGACGGCGGCGCGGCGTCGCCCGGTGGCCGTAGACAAACAACGCGCTGTCTAATCACCGGCCCTCGTTATACCGGGTAATCAAATTATTCGGCTCCGTCCACTACGTGGCAATAACGGCCGAAACGGCGACGCCGCCAACGCTGCGGTCATCACTCGGCTCGTTCGTGTTCTACCTCAGGCGGTGTAATAGTTTAGCTGTGTGTATTAAGGGAGTCAAAGGCAAGACTGTCTCCCGAGGGACAGACGGGGGCAAACGTTCCTAAGGGAGGCACAAGTAAAGAACAGTTTTTATTTGACTGTCATGATTTATTTAAAAGTGCTCTAGGTTTCTTTGATTTAAATCCGACTGCCATATAATTACAGATTACAAAACAATAGTTTCCAACAGAATGCAGAAGTTACTAATCCAAGTTGTAATTGACAGCATCAATTAAAATACCAAAAAGAAGAAAAGTATGTCCCGAGAAAAGTCGGGGCTCCTAGCCAGTTATCTGAAATGATCCTGTGTCGAAGGCATAACAGATATCGAATATAGTTACCATAACATACATCATGAAACTCCGAGCTTTAATCTCACACCAAGTTCGAGGGTATACAACATGTAGCTTTGGCACTTTATACAGACACGCATAGCTCCCTTTGAATGTATAAATTTATAAATATTGATTAATAAATGTTATTGCCACTAATAAAAATTAAAATAAAAAATAAAAAATAGAAATTATAAATAATTACTAGCCTCGACAAATAATGGCATAATGGAAATACAAAAAGCTCCGCTTTGAATTACATCGTATATCAGAAATATCATTTGCGATAAATTTTCCCTCGCAAAACATCAGTAAAGTTGAGTTCGATTAGCACTTACAAAACTACTTGGTATGCGGCGTGGGCAGGATAAGTTGGGATTGCGAAAAAGTTTCTAACTTGTGGTTGCGAAGGGAGCTAATCTAGTGGAAGTCAGCTGCTACTGCTAACTTTTCCAGCCGAGATATAAATCAATCAACTCTTTCCTTAAGAGTACTTTTTCACGTGTTGCTAACAAATTAACAAAATTTTTTAATTAAAATTTCTGCGATTCAGAACAATACAATTACCAACCAAGATTCTTATTATGAAATATGAAGCAAGTTTGAGTTCTTGATTTATGAATAATTTTGTACAAAAAATAAAATCTGTTAGCTTTTATTTACATAAGCTGACCGATTTTATTCTCTCAAATGTAAAAAGTCAATTCTTTAATCTTCATAGTGTTATGTCCGAAGACGTGGTAACAACGCTTGTAACAACGAGTGTTCTGGCTTTCTTTTGCCGGTTATGTTCAAAGAATCTTTACACCTTAACTTTTTATCTCCCCTTAAAAGTTCTTTTTCGGTACACAACTGTGATGATATGACCTGTTTTCGTCACTTTTTTATCACCTGCGAAAATTCATCATTACGCTGTTTACTATGCAACAACAATGTTCATGGGCGCCGACTTTTAAAAAATATTGGGGGGGCTTAAGATGTTATTAACGGAGGGGGTACAGGTAGGTATTTCAATATTTTGCCCAGATTACCCTGGCTCTCCTTGCAACTATTAAGCTCTTGTCATATCTGTTTTACATACGGGAAGAATAGAATATAATCTTACAAAAAATTGCCTATAATAAATGAATTTACGGCCGATTGAGCATTACTACGATCTGCAAATATACAGCACAACCCAAAATGGATGTAAAGTAATCCAAACAAAAAACCTAGTTACATTTTTTACCTCTAAATGTTCAGTAAGATTTAAGTTATCTTGACTGAAAGACCTCACAGAGTAATGAAAGAATATTTGGCTTGCAACGTGCAATGTGCGGCGGTCTCCCCACAGAATTTGTAAAATAAGACCTAAATAGCATTTAGGTAGAGTTACCGTGGTCTACACGAATAAAAACATACAAAGGAACTCCACAAATTCGTATGAATTAAGAGGCAAATATTCCTTATTTTTTGGGATTTAGGAACATTTTGACTATGCCTATAAGACAATTTTTTTGGAGCACCATTTGCACAACAAAATAATTTGAATGTCTATCATTTGCAAAGCTACTTCTGTCGGTGAACTTGCACGATTTTTCCAACCGTTAATCGTGTTTTTGGAAAATCCTGTAATTTACCCACTATTGGTAGACCTAAAAAATGGATTGTCTTTTTCGGCCGTTCATTCACCAAGCTACAATATTTTTGCAGCTCTCTTCGATCGGTAATACGTGCATCTCTTTTCTTAAGCTATTCGTGTAATTTGATACGTTTTACACTCGTCATTTACTCTAGCGATCGGAAAACACAGCTGTTTTATGGCCTTTGACAAATTTTACCAATAATTAGACTCAAGTACCTTTAACCTAGCCTTTACCTGATGTGCTCCAAAAAAACTTCTGTTCTATTCATACTGTATCACGCCGCGTAGGCGTTTTTATCTATAATGCTAGCAAAAAAAACTGTTGAGGTATGAAAAGGCGGGCTTCATGAGGAGGGATTTTATATTTCACAGCGTGAAAAACATTGTGCCCTAGAGTTTACAGTCAGTGACAAGTACCACAGTCAAAAAAACAAAAAGTATGTTTGTTTTACCTTGCAATGATTTTCACTAATAGCCGTTTGAAACGTTAATTTTTCGCTGTGTAATTTTATTTCTTTAAAGTTGTTACGAACCTGTCGTTTAAGGCCTAAGAATCCCAAACTAAAATAATCCTGCTCGTCACGGGCCTCTAGTTTAGTTTCAGACTTGATTGATATGGCCTCTCGGCACCCCTGCTGCTATCAACCTTATACGACATTATTTAATCCCCTGTTATTTCTTGCCCATTTGAAGGGGGCGCACGTTTGTGATGTAGTGATTTAACTTTATCGTAACATGATCGAAATAGTAAACACGCTTTTTTCACGCATCATCAACCATCATTTACTGACAAAACGGCTTATGTTGTATCCGGTGGTTCAAAATAAACTCAAGGGGGGCCCGAAAAATAAGTTTCCGGGGGGCCCGAAAAAACCTTTTACGCCACTGGATGGACTAAGTGCTATTACTACGTCGCATGCACTACTTTCGGCGCTCGCCTGCGTGGGAATAACGAAGTCGTTCCTAGGTCGAGTGTAGGATGTATCCTACATACGAAACTTAAGTAGCTTTAAATTGTCTTCAAATAGTTTTTTAAGAAATTTTATTCATTTTACCTTTTTTAAATTATTTATGAAAAGATTTGACTTAACACTTCCTTGATAGTTTTTCATATTAAGAATCTAACTTTACTCTGGTGAACTCTCCTTCCAGTATTGAGGGGGCTGAGCCCCCCTTCCCTCAACATTGGGGGGGCTAGAGCCCCTTGGGCCCCATGGGGTCGGCGCCGGTGACAATGTTTACTATGCAAGGGAAATATTTCCTTTTTTTGTAGTAAACAAAAAAGATTAGTTATTGTTTCGTCACCTGTGTAGCGAAAAGTATCGTTCTAAACACGAGTGAAAGTGATTTGCATATTGACGACTATAGGATTAAATAGGCTCCATAGATCTCGCACTTCAAACTATTGGTCTCGTAAATGCACTTTCTACGCTTGTTATTAAATGTACTATTTCCACCACTATAGATACTAGAAAGTATTATGTTGTAGTCAAGTCCGCGGGAAGTTTCGTCTGACAGAGAAGGTAGGCGGTACACAATATTCACTGTCTCCACCAGGGACAGACACGTCCACAGCCGCTGCAGCAGGTTCGCCTACTGCTGCCCGGCCTTGTGCGGCGGACCTCGCACCCGCGGTGACGTCACGCGTGCAAGGCTGCACGGCTATACGGGCTCGATTTGTCACGACGCGGAAAGTAAAGAGGTGTTGAACACTATATTATTGCTGTTGGTATAATGTATTTGTTATCTTTATATAAGACTAGCACGATAGTGTCCATTCTTCGCACGATTGGATAAAAAACTGAAAAATTCACAATTGTTCGATGGAAAACAAAAAAACAAAAATATTTAAAATAAGTTCAAAATATATACATAAAAAGCTTACGGGGAAAAGCACGAGGGATGTTAAGGACGTTCATGGGCCTAATGTTGCAACGATTCAATATATAATTTTGAGCCTACGTTTCAGGCCAGCGGTTCAGTATTTTTTGGGCTTTTACACCCATTACAACCAAAAAACGGAAATTAGGTCCTTTATAATATTATAGATTTGTGGTGGTGTAGTTTTCATGATTCAGTTTACATTAACCTCTAAATTATTTAAGTCCTTGCTTCATGTGGTTGAGATGACGAAATGACGAATATATTTATAATAAATGGCAGAGACTCCCTGTTTTGTTTTACAAAATCATTATATTACATTTCAAAACAAAAAATATCATTGTACAACGAAGATTTTCTCATTGTTTATTACGATACACAGCACATTGTATACAAAGACTATCGCACGATTTACAAGTGTTAAAATGGAAATTAGCAGATCAAACAAAAGTAGTTTAGATAATTAACAAGAATGCAATGAGAAACTTAAATCCACTACAACGTAACATTTGCCAAAAACAGCTCATAATAAACGAACACTTCTCCAACAAAGTGCCTAATGTAGTTTTTTAACCACACTATAAACCACGCATTCTGCTTTAAAAGGCCGAGTAGAAAGAAAACACAATAAAGGAATCAGCGATTCAACGCATCGCTGAGGGCAGGCTGTAAACGCCCGCTGCCGCAGTATAAGTCATCGGCGCGATTAATTAAATCACTTTACAGCGGTGTAAAAGTTTAATTGCCGTCATCCAGCAGCGGCCGTTAAAGTCGCCGCGGACCGCGCAGCGCGGGCCTCGACCGCGTCCGTCGCCGCCCGGCTACGAGTGGCTAATTGCAAACAATACAGACACTATATTCATTGCTAATTGTCACATATGTGGATTAAATTTACTGTGTATTTTTGTTGTTTAGAAGAAAACCTGATCAAAGAAAATCTCAAATCTGAGAAATTTTAAATATTATCCATACGTGCTTTTTCCATATTTGGTGAGTTATTCACAAATCAATCTTAAACTACTATATTGAAATATTGATGCAATGGCCCTTGCAACAAAAATTTAAGCATGCAATTAAATAATTCAAACCTACACTATTGCCTTCAATTTTTTTAACTGCAAAAGTTATGCAGTAGCTCGATTGCCTTAGGAGAAAATGAAGGCGCTACTCCAGAAATTAAAAAATACTTTAGGCTAACGCTTACAACTAGTACGGGTTTCAAGTTGATGTAATAATATTAAGCGTACGAGGATCACATGCTGAAATACTTGAAGCTAAACTATGTCTTTTGTGTTTTAAATTTGTTACAGTCCGCAACGGAATAATCGCTTGACTTAATATAAATAAACAAAAAAACACGTTAAAACATTCTTAATATTAACATGAAAGAGTTATTTTGCTACATTAAGCACAAACCTGCGAAATTAAAATTTGTCTAGCTACAAATAAATTTAAAAGAATTTTTTTAACGTCCCACTAAAGGCAAATAAACTGAAGTGCCAATGACCTCACAACTATAGTAAGTAAAACAGCCATAGAATATATAAGCGGAGGGTGGCGATCATTGTTATGCAATAATGTTAAAATTATACGGGCGCAATGCGGGCGGCGATGCGTTCTTTGAACATAACCAACCGATAGCAAACGCGGATCATTTCAATACAATATTAAGATATTCTGAAGTGTTGTAATAGTTTATTTTATTTGTTTAGAAAAAAATATTAAATTCTTGTTATTAATTATTAAAGCTTATGTACAATGAGGCGAGGAACGTAAGTATAACAAGGAAAGCGTTGTCCGCAAAATATGTGTCTCGGGTTTTAATCTCAAACATATCAATAAAGTGTTTTTCTAATCGTAGACTACAGAAACATGCAAGATCTAGTTTTCTTGTTAAAGGAACTTATCCAATAATGCGCAAGGAAATTTCATAAAACTAAAAAAATCAACATGAATAAATAGTAAAAATTCTTTATGACGTTACACAAACTACGATACAAAGGTAATGCTTTCATGAATTAGTCTCTAAAAATCACGATACAATTTTTTCAAAGCTAACCGTTTCAAAACTATGTTTGGTGAATTTAATCAACAAAATACTTTTTCTACTATGGTGCACGAGTATACATAGCACCGGCGCCAATGACACGGTAATTCATCTTCATTTTACTAACTAACTGAAAACAGTTAGTTATGTCGGAATAGTAATGTGATTTTCTAAACTTTCAGGTGTCATGTTTCATCAAATTAATCGACATTTATTCGTCAGATTAACCGTAAATTTTCATCCCAAATTTTCTATTAATACGCAGCTCAGAAGCAGTAGTTTAACACCGTGTCGTTATCTCGTAACATGTTACATGTCATGCAGCCACTGAACAACTATGTACCATCAACACGCTCTACGGCCTCCGGAGCCATCAGTTCCGCCGCCGCTCACAGACACAGACCCGTGACTGATGTCCGACTGCAACCGCTGATTTAACACTTTCGACCTGTAGCCTACATTCGTCTAGGAGCAATCACTTTCGCAGTTACAATCGTCCAGAGCACCCTCCAAAGTAATGACGTGTAGTTGTTAAATATCAGGTTGTAACTATCTGGAGACACCTAGACTCAGAGAGGTGTTACCGTGTTATTAACACTTCAATTACAACTTGTGACATCAGATACGCCGTCGTTCATCACCACAAGCATAACTGATGACATCAGACTCAAACGTAAAACCGACGGTATATGATTAATTAGGGTGTTATGAATGTTAAACGAATAGAAGGAGGTTTACTTCCTAATACACCTAACCTACTTAAATCCCTTTATATGAGTAGAATGATGCAACAAATATCACACTCCACACAACGCACACAAAGACCTGACCGATGTTTAATCAAGACACTGATGCAATAAGAGACTGGGAATTATTTTACAATGGAAATCGTCAGCTGGAAATGAGGACGAATACATGAATAAACAACAAAGTGGGTGGAGAGTGTTCGGTCTATATACTTAATAATTGAAACCAACAGAGGGATGTTTTAGGAGGGCTGTTCACCTCTTAATGTTTTAGTCCCACAGTGTTAACATATTGATTCCGAACAATGCTTAAAATCTTTGTACACCACCAGATGCTTCTTTCCATTATGGAGCAATTAATTAGGTTATAAATTATTGTGCTTTCTGAGAGGAAATCGAGCAATGAAGAATGGCTTTGTTAGCATTGAAACGGAAAAAATAATGCATTTAATAATGAATGTAACAAAACTTCTAACTGACCGTGGGCCTAGGTAAGTAGGTCAACCAACTTCTTCAGCCTACTTGTAATTCACTTTCCTGACGTGTTTAATACAATGGACCCGTTTCAATAATTCCAGACATCCTAGAGCTCGGTTCTAGACCAGCGTTCCCCGTTACATTCCGCTCCCAGTACATCACGCTAGTCCACAATCCGGCGGTCCGCTCCACAACCTGCGCAGTTTACAACTGCATCTCTCGCCGTTGCAGCTCGGAACAACACTGTGCTTCGGCCCAATTACTCCTCCGTTTCCTGGTTTGGTCATTGGCAATAATCGTAAACCCGGAAAAGAAGCAATAACTTCTTTTCTTCTACAAAACAAAGTTAGAAAACAATCAGGGATTTCCGTGTTCTATTGGGACATAAAACTGGCGTTTACGTGAAATGGAAAAAATATAGGTCGCGTGCAAACTTACGGCTTTCTCCATTGGGTCCTGCAGGTTATTCTCTCACCTGGAAATCCTTGATAAAACTACACAAACGATCAGCTAAAATGCTAAGATTATTTTAATCTAAGCTACAATGAAAAGCCAATTAAAGCAGAGCTCCAAATTTAACTAGACACTTTTGCTACACCACCGACACGACCATATAAGAACGAATCACAATTAAAACTCAAGGAAATCTTATTGCTGATACTTGCAAATAACAGTCGTAGAAGGTGACTATATCAAGTTTTTATTGGCACTTAATCAAAAATTTATAATTCAAAACCTGACGAGCAATTAATCAATCTCAGGCTGTTCCGCCTCTTAACAACTATACATCAAAAGCGAATAAACTAATGATAATTTCAATCTGGCATCAGCCAACAAACAACTCCCGAGATGGCAACTTGTAAACACTTCCCGTACGGACGTGGCGTTTATCACGGCGCATCTTGAGCGATTAAGCGATAAGGAAGCGCTGGCAGCTGTTGGCGACTCGGGGCCGTACAAGGAGCGGCTCGGGCCTTGGACACCGCCTTGAGACCGCTACAATTTGTACACTGTCGTCTACACTTACACGCTTCCTTGCTGGCTTGTGCAGTAATCGGTGTAGGCTGTAATACATGAACGGGGTTTTAGACGGAAAAAGTGAGGGATTTAAAAGAATTTCTGTGGGTAATTCGTTGGGGGATTAACATTTTGTGTCAGCTTAAATATTCTGACAACCTGGAACTTTTCTCATTTTAATTTATTTCAATTGATAATTGTTTTGTAAAGGCGAGAGCGTTAATTAATTCTGTTGATTCATTCTAAATGGTTTTTCAATATCCCAAATCTATTTTCTGCTTCTTATAGGCCAGTCACAAAAATAAAACATTTCTTAGAATTTCTTAGGCGAGGCAGAACGATTTCTTAGAAACGTAAACGTGTTGTTCTTTTCAGACCTTGACTGTATAGACTAATATCAATGTACACAGGTTATATATCCCATTGTCAGTGAGACAGTTTTCCATTGTGAACGACAAGAAAAAGCATAATAATTTAAATCGTATCCGATTAATATTAAATTGTTATGTATAATAAAGCTGCTTTTGATCTATTCCTACCCAAACTGATCCTTTTAGCGATAAAAAGTAATCGCTATTACTTCCTTGTGCTGGTTCAATATAAAAATAACTATGATAACCTGATAAGATTATCAAATAAGGGACATCTCTAACTTAAAACCATACTCAAAAATGTTCTGAACAAGAGTAATCACCGTTGATCTTTAGAGGTCACGGTTTCATTTTTTATATTAAACACGATACGATATTATATTACCGTGTTTTTAAAGACGATTTTCATCAGTTAGTATGGTATTGGTAATTTTCCAATTAAAACAGTAAACATTTTGTTAATCGTGGACAATCATTGTTGTATGATGTAGAAAAGCTTTTACTCTAAAGTTGTTAAAAACTTAATCATCCTTTTATTCTTGTTTAGTGTTAAGTTTAGTATTTAAGCATGTTATGTCAAGGAATTTATTAAGTGCGAGTTTCAAATATTTTAATATCACGGACAGTATAAAATAAAATACTTATCATCAGTCTACGTTTAGGGAATCGCTTACTTCTATTAATAATGGTTAATAATTACAAGCAGCCTGTAAGTATTAATTTTAACCAAAACTAAATTAAAATCTAGTTACAAATGTCTTACTTAATTTTTACTATACAAAGAAAAATAATATCTTGTTACTTAAAAGAACTCACAAAAACAACAAAGGCAAAAACTTACTACGTATTGTGTTACGTAGCCAAACACGTATAGAAACCGGAGAAGGATACCATTGAGATTCCTTTACGTTGCGAAACACACGACAATAAACACTAAAGCAACCCTTTGTTCTGTGGATGGAAACGTTGAACAAATTACAAGGAGTAATCTTTCAAAAACGCAATGTAACACCCAGCTATTTGGAATTGGGAAACGCTTTTGCTATGCCACAAGGTTCTCTTCATATGTTAATTCAACAATGAGTTTCCACCTTGAAAGTCCAATGGCGAAACGCAAGAGCGATTCTAGTGAATCGATGGATTCTAATCAGCACTCGATTGATTCCACGAACGTGAACGTATCAAGGTAAGGTTGTCCTCGAGCCCTCCGTGAAATGATTACGTCTCACTGTGAAGGAGAAAATACTTATACAGTACAAGGCGATTAAAGCACTAACCTTGGTCGTAACATCAAATGCATGATTTAAAAAGAAATCACAAATATTAATTCAGTGAGCGCAAGGTCGTAAGAAGGAAGAGACGGGAACAAGACGATTCATAATTTAAAACCAGTTGTCAGTTCGATAATGATATTTTATGCGAATAAGAAACGGTTGATGGGCAACTAAAAAGGACCTTTCTCAATAACTGCCTTAAAACCCCGTTTATCGTGAAGCTCCAAAAATTCGGAAACAGAGACGTTTCATTTGCAAGTTTTTAATGTCAAGATTAAACTGCGTTTTCTATTACCAAATGTCATATATGACGAAATATATGGTATTTTTCTTTGCTCAGTCATATGTGGACCTGCAAAATCTTAGTGTAATTTATCAATTAAGAGTGACATTTATCTGTAACCTACTTAAAGCAGTCAAAGTAAAGCAATCAAAGTAGGTATATTTTTTAGTCTTGAGCTAGTCAATGAAGAATTTTGTAAAATGTCTTTGATGTAGCGGTCGTGTCACGAGAGTGATCGCGCATTCAATAGTCCTGGACTATTGGCAAACCGAGTCAGATCATATCGGACAGAATAAAAAACATTCACACGAGGCAAAATGTCGAGAACCGCAACAAAACTGCATTTCATCGCTCCACGAAGGAAACAATCTAGATTGAGTCTTTGCTGCATTCCGCGCAAACTCCCAGGCCGATGGGAGCGTGTAGATTGTCCACCTCGAACCGGTTGCAGCCTATCTAGCCTCCATGATCTCCGCATTAACATGAGCATTTAAAAAGTGTAGTCGGCGGAGAGCGAGAGAGACCGGAGACCGGCCGGAGCCGGGCCGAGGCGTGGTTGCGGCACCTGTTGCCACCAGACAAACCGGTTCCCCCCTCCCCGCCACGCTCGAGGACAAACCGGTCACCCCTCCCCCGCCCCGCGCGTGACCTGGCCTTGGCTGGGGAAAGGCGACTGTCAACCTGAGGCTCGAGCCAGCCTCGGAGCTGATCCAATTGTCTTTGTTGTCCTGCACTGACGTCACTCGTTGGATCACCGGGTGAATCAAGTGTGGCTCTGGGAACAGGGATGAAATAGGGCTGTGCGTAAGGTGTGAACTATGGATGGCTCAGAATGATGAAGAATGAGGCAGAGCCTTGAAAAAGCGTCACCTTTAGATTCTATACCGAGGTATGGCTTGAAAGAATCTATCGGGTTTGTCTCCAAAGATCGATGTATGAGTTTTTGGACTATTCGATTTCCACAAATTTCTATAGTTGATGACGAATCAAATCTTGAGGACTGTAAAAATCGGCGGCTTGTCTCCTGCCCTCCGGAGATTTTGCTGAATGGCGTGCCTGAGTTTCCCTCAAGGATGAAACTGACGTCAAATGCTTTCGCAAAGATTGCACCAAGAAGACTAATTTTAAATTTCGTGAAGAATACGTTTCTCTGCCTTTTTTCAATAAAAAGTATGGATTTCATGGATAACGAAGGAAGCTCCTCATAACTAATTGTAATTAATAGAAAATACTTCGGTCTTAATTGCAAGTCATTCAGTATATCTACTTTTCCTAGCATGTTACCGGAACAGAGGGGATAAAAATTTACGTGGAGTCATCATAAACAGTGTAGAAGAAAGATTATATTTAGGGTCTCATAAAAAGTGGACGAATTAGTTTATCATTTCATCCTAACAACTATTGCAAATAAAATAAAAAATTTAACCTATTAATAATCCTTCTTTCGTTAAAACTGCCAATTAAAATACTTCAGCGGAGTCTTCAAACAATACGCTTTTAAACAATCGGCGTTGCACTTGAGGTTATGTCATAAATTGGCATCATAGCTGCATCATCATCGCCTATATAACTAACAAACAATGGACAATTGCGAGTACCAAATTGAAATTACGTTTGGACCATGACTAATGGAGGATTGTAGCCAGAGGAGGGGCGGAGAGCGGCATCATAACCCTTCATTATGATCTGGATTACTGCATAAATTACATTACCGAGCCACAAAGAGAGTGCAAGCTACTGGATTGGACACGATACACATTGAATTAGGCCTACCGTATTTTGTGGAGGCTATACCGATAAACGAGAGTTATATTGGAGGTGGTTGAAGTTGTGGACTGATAATGGTTAGGAAGTGTCAGAATAAAATACTGTATTTTGAATTAAAAGTTACATTCAGTCCAGCATAACTTGAGATCGAAAGTAGTAGGTTAATTTACTGGTTGGGTGGGCGCGTTCAATAACTTTTTTTCAAGGGAACAAAACATAACAATAGAACCAAAAAAGGAACCGTAGAGGGACTTTAAATACAAAGGGAGGCCCATTTAATTTACGAGAACACTGAACGCTTGAATGAACAGCTGGTACCTACTTCAAGGGATAATGATGTGAACAAATACTATTCAAAGAGACATTATTAGTATAAAAAAGTTTGAGAGCTATACCAAGAATAGCCTGTAGACTAACAATTCAAGTGTAAAGTTGTTACAGGTTCGGTTTCCTGGTTATCAACTAATTTCTCACCATCGTTGCCAGTACTTTTAATTTGAAAGCTTTAGTTTAGTCGACTATTTATAACGCTCTTCATTTGAAAAGTACCCAACGTCGATAAACACTTAACCTTTTCACTCTCATGAAAGCCAAAGACCACCAGAGCGGATTACGATTCGTTGTACAGATTTATTCACGACCGTTTGGTCATATTGCTTGCGCAGTGATTCGCAAGGACTACAATAGAAAGACGAGCCAGAGACAAAGGAATATAAAATGATCCAACAAAGAACACTGACTCTCGGCCTCTACCCATCTATAAATCAGGACGCTGCAGTATCGGTGTACGGCGATCCATAACTCCTTTGATGCCTCGTAAACTTATGTATTCGGGGCAAGAATAAACAAGATTATAATGCATAGACGTTCAATTTTCTGGTTATTTTTATCTCACACTGTGACAACAATTTTTAACCTGAATCAATCTAATTTCAGCATTCGTTTTCCATTTCATCAATTTTGCATGCAGATATCAAAAAGCCTTTAAATTATCACTCACATAGTGCACATCTCGCATATCGCAAACTAAACTTTGTGATCGATTTTCTACCACATTTTCACGAATATTAATCGAAATTAACGATAAGTTGTTTAATTTGTAATCTTTTATACATCACAGTACTGCCATGCAAATAGGGCTATCATATAAAATATTTATATCTATATCGACAAAGTTTTCAAATGATTCAAATATCAAGGATATTTAGAAAGGTTGTTCCAAGCAAGCAATGTTGATAGTATCACACGAACGGCAAACTTGTCTCTCTATATTTCATCATTTATATATATCAAGGGCAACTGAAGAATCGATACCAAGGAATCATAACTTTCATCCAAAGTTCCCGTCCAACTTCTAAACAAGTAGCTCTGAAAGGGATATGTATGAATCTGTTTTTCCGATTTATTCCCCATACTTTAAACTTTAAAGTTTCGTAATGCCCGCTCAATTCCGTTTTCGTGACAAGATTTATGGACCTAACTTTTAAAGAAGTTATTACAATCCAGATTATGATTCATTCTTGTCGAGTGACATATTAGACTTATTACTTTATTTTAACTTGGTATAAAGTAAAATATTAAATGAAATATTACCAACAGTGTTGTTGTGTGACGACCGATTAAAACTCTTAATAACGTGAAAATAATGAAGAGAACAACTAATGTAAGCCCCTAACACAAAACACGTTTTCAAATACTAAACTAACGGATATAAACTTTGTTTGCTAAGAAAATTTGGTGATAACATATTAATTTATTACTTAATTCACATAAGCTTGGAAATTCTGTAATAAAGATAACAAAGGAACATCATTAATTAACAACAAACAGTATAAGTCTTGTTAGCGGGAAAATAAAATGACAAATCGTTCCGAAATCAATTTTCCCGTTAACAGCACCGACCCCATTAATCAACGGTAACAATGAAAGGCCAAAAGCGTCACCGTCAACTGACAAAACCTTTCATGAAACATGACACGGGGATGATAAGGCGAAAAGCTAGATCCAAAACGCCACCGTCTGAGATAAGCGTTATTCCCGGTGACAAGGGGATGTCACGCACGGGGTCGGTTCTTGGAAGCGTTCTTGGAGCCGGGGGTGGGGGTGGGGGAGGGGTTTAAAATTTCGATTAAACATGCCGTCGGTGACAAGGGTATTTCCAGTGAGTCGTGATACAATGACTGGGGGCGGGGGTTTACAGTTCACGGCACACGCGATCATTAAGGTGAGATACGTTGCTGTCCATCGCGCGCCGAGTCGGTGATGAGTCAGTTAACGACCCTGGTTGTAACTGTACAGAGTGATGGCGAGTTGTCGAACCGACACGGTGGAGAACTGTAACTGCCATCGTTGGTGTAGGGTCTAAGAAAATTTCGTGTAAGAGTTCAAGCTGTGAAATAAGGGGGTTTAGTGACCGTGGCACTGGGATCAAGCTTGATTCAAAGTGGTGACCCGAATAAGCTACGCAAACAACCCCTCCCGGACACTTCCATTTTGTCCTGGCGAAGCAGTTCAGCGGAGATCGGAGGTGGCTCATAGTTTTTTGGTCTAGCTTTGTCATTAAAGAAAAGAAAATACTTTTAGAACATTAAAGGAATTCATACTAATGACATTTTTTTTTTAAACATTTTTCCATATTTACTTCACAGTTCCTTCAGTTATTATCCCTCCACAACCAACAAGTAATTCACTGTGACTACCACTAGCTCATCATCTCCATAGGTTTCTCAACAATAACTTGGGACGACATTTGGTTTGTTGGGCTTCTTGTTTTATAATGGGGGCCAATAAACATCAGTGTGCTCTGAGTTTCTCACCAAATATATTCACAGTATTTGACGACTGTACAATCTTTCTTTAACTAAGCAAGAGGGAGACCTAACCTGCCAAGCCGGGAAGACCTAACTTGACCCATCCTAACAGCCAAGCCCTCGTCTCCTGCCACGACTCCATGTGAATGCCCGGCGACACCGACCTGCGCGGCGACCCCCGATGCCGATTTGCATGACGCAGTGTGGGCGTACAAGACCCGAGGTAGTTTACGTTTACGGCTCAACATGCGATATTAACGTGAAATACACCCCAGGCAGTGTAGAGTGTAGAGTGCAGTGATGAGTCATCCCGACTGTGACTCTACAAACCCCCGACATGCATCGCTAATGGCCGGCTTTGTTCTAGGGACGATTCATTTAGCGGGCGGTTCTCCGTACAGGATGTCGTGTGTCAGGCGAACTATTTAACACCCACGCCGACTCTCTAATTTGTATTTCTGTCCGCATTCGTGACTTGTTGTGTAAGGTTATGGTCTACAGTTGCATTTATGAACTACCACTAAAATAAGAATATTCGTCGACACCTAAAAGACCTGTTTTCAGACTAGTCTCTATAAACCAGTTTTGAGGTCTAATTTGGATACATCAAAATAAGATAACGAAGATAATTTTCTGACTATCTGTAATGTAAAGATAACCTCAACGCATCTCCTCCAAGTTTCAGGGAAGGGAAAGTCTACCTATCTTCCCTCTGTCACTTGTATTTTGCAGGTGAACATGGATGGATCCGTAAGTTGGGGCATATAGGTTGGGGCGTTCTGGGTAGAGATAGAGGAAGCAGGAGACCCAACTGATTGAGAACTGATAAAGACGTTGTCTGGCGTTAATTGGCTACTTTGTCTAGACCTACCCTCTTCATCTCTCCCTCCACTTACGGCGAGCATAAAAACACGAGGTAGAAGGAAAACCAGGGGAGCTAAAGGGGTATTCAATAAAGCAAACAAAAATCAGTAAAATATTGTCATTGGCTCATTTCTAAAGTAATATAATAAGTTGGACACTGATTGTTTTAATTTCAAAAAAAAGAACCAAACAATCTGTATTGTACCACCAACACCCCGTAATTATGACAAGTCTCAAACAATACGAGCTAGGAAACAGGTGGAGGCGGGAACAACAGAACACCTGGTCCTCGCGTCACCGGCGCAGACAGGGCGCAGGCGGATTCACAAGTGACTCAGAGTCGCGTGGGTTTGACGTAAATTAGATGAAAATTAAACCGGCGGTAGTGGCGGCATTGGCGGCGGCTATGGGCAGAACCGGCCGGTCCCCGGGTGGGCAGCAGATCCCGGCCATTGATGAATGGGTAATGTCGAGACACAGGCTACCAGACCGGCCTGTAACTAGCCCACGTAATCCGCTCGCCGCAAGATCTTGATTTATCGACAAACTATCGAGAGTAATACTTTCCCCGGGCGATAAACCTGGCAGCGTGTACCGGCCAAAGGTTGAGTCGCACGGAGCACGGAGAGGTAACGGCCGGGGTGGCGCGTCGTAAACCGTTTCGTGGTCAGGGAATCTGTTTAACCTAAGCGCCCAGATCGTTTTTACAGAATCTGATAGGCAATGTTGACTTTATTATAACAAATCCCTCGTGCATATTTAATTAAACAATACAATTTTCCATAAGCTGTAAAAGGTAGATCTTTGAGTTGGAATGTAAATACAGTAACTATTTTCAAAATTGGAAGTTAAATATTGTTCAGGATTTTTTTGATGATTTAAGTTTGGACGAGGAAAACGGATGGTTAAAGTTTTATGATAATTTAGTTTATCAAATTCCTCGAACGTTACTACAGCAATAATTCTAAGAATAATAGTGTACTGTAAAACCAGTTTTAATATACTGGTAAACCAATAATAAGAACATCCTGTATTTTTACGACAATATTCAATTTGTTATCATATTTCAAACTATTAATTAATTACAGTGTTGACAAGCCCGTCAAGGGTTACAAATCGACTCTCAAGTCAATAAATACCCGTTCAATTAGTTCCGCGTTATTTCCAGGCACAGCCAATCCTCATCCGAGTTTCCCACAAAGCTTATTGAACACCGTAAATCACTCCAAACTATTATCCCGACAAACAATTACGCAAACGCGAAATTGTTCGCTAATGACACTTGTAATTATGCCCGTCGCATATTTCACGTCATCGTCGGTTCCACGTCGCTGCAGTTATTGAATAAACTACCGCGGGGCCCCATACATTACCGCGATATTTCTGCGGACATAAATATTAATGGAACTAGTCCGGGGCGGCCGGAAGGCAATATAAATAACGCGTGTTCGCGGCTGAGTTATACGGCGGAGATCGGCACGCCAGAGGCTCGATCGCGGTGTCACCGGCGCTCGACATACGGACAACGCGACAAAGTCGGTCGGCGACAAGCCCGGACACTTTTTGTCAGTTTGGAGCTTCAATTAGGCGTATCTACCAAGGTTACGATAGACCAAACCCATCTGGAGTCAAATTTGTCCATGAGCGACATATGCCTGAGTTCCGATCAGAACAGTGTCACGGCTTGGCGATAGAACGCTTCTTTATAGAAGTATAATTGTCCGGTTTTGTCATTCTAAAACTCTTGCTGACATAGAAACTCCGGAATATCAAGGGTGAGTATTTATCTTGGTAATGTTCCTTGGTAATGTATACTGGGTGAGTATTTATCTTGGTAATGTTCCATGCCTATTGTTTCTTATAATTACAGAGACTAAGAAATGCAGAGGTTTATTTAGTTAATAACAACATTTGCAACTTTTATTATAACGGACATCATATGACGAACACTCCTTTTTTATATGGAAGTATTTGCGGGCTAAGAAGACTAAATAATTAAAAAAAAACTATGGTACTTATATCTTGCTGAAAAAATACTTGAAGGGAATTTGAATTGCACATGATGATTACTTAAACGACATGATCATGGTACACAACGATATGTGTACTATGATCACAGCCGTGTTGTAACTCTAGCGTGTGATTCATAACTATAGTCCTTAATTGCATGTGCTTTATCGGTTCGAGAATGAAATAATATTCCACTATGAAACTACCAGCAGTGCATTTAAGATCGCTATTCAGTTACTTTACAAACTACATTTTAATTGCAAGATAAAGAAATTCCAGAACAGAATTGTCAACGAAGCTGTCTAATTTATACAATGCTATCTCCTTCTTACTCCACTCAACGGATAATAGGGCTGGGGAACGTTTAACTTGTCTAACACAAATTAAAATGCATAGTGAATTACCCCAAGTGCTTTTAGGGACTATAAATATTGGGTTTTAATGTAATTTCTCATGTGAAAGAATATGAATTCGTGTTGCCATCCATCTCACGTATAAAAAGGTAAAATAAAAATAATAAATGAAAACTATATAAAAACCTCAAAAATTGTATTGCAGACAGATAATTTACATCCGTGAGATTTCGGAAGTAAAATAAAAAAGAACTTGGTCGCGGATCCTCCACTATTTTATCAATACTAGAAAATTGTTGATAGACATAACTAATTAGAAAATATGTAGAAAAATTTTGATAGACATGACAAATTAGAAAATATGCCAAAGTCAGGCCATGTAAAAAACAGGTTCCCGCAGCATCAGAGTGCACTTAAAGTGCATCGTTTGATAAATTACTTGAATTATAAATTGCATTTGATAACTTTATAATGCCCAGCATCTTTACTCAAATTACAACTAGAAATTGAACTGGCTGGAGTTGGTAGCGATCGACTGTTCGCAATCCTCGTGTTGTTTGGTGGGTCTATCGTGTACAATATCTTAATAAGGAGCTGGGGCGATACTCCATTCACTTTTCACATGTTAATTCGTTACTTATTATGTTTCCTACGGTCATGTTGATTTCATCTCGAACCGAACGGAGTTTGGAAAATTCCCTCTCTAATAAATACATCAAACGCGCTTAATGGCGTTAATAATGATAAAAAATAACAACACAAAACAATCTCTCCGTTACACAAATGTTCAGCTGCGGTCGAAAAACAACGGAAACACAACCGAGTCCACTGTCATTACAAGGCACACCTCGATAATGCGGTGGTGTATTTAAACCATGGGAGACACCGAGAACGACTCGTTCCCACCGACGAAGGCGAGTCGGAGTCGAGCGCCGAGGAGACCAAAAACTGGCCGCGAGAGAAACACGATCCGCGGGGAAAAAACTGGACTGGCGACTATAGTTGCGGTCTCTCGGGTTACCGGCCTGTGGGCCTGTACACACCCACCGCGGCGCTGGCGGTAGCCGCGAGGGGGCGTCGCGTCGGCGGCTCAGCAGGTTTATTTGGTAATTAAATCGTTTGTGAATGCATAAATCCACCTAAAAGCAAAGTGGTTTTGGATATACTTAAAATCCGTAGTTGATTAGCTCGGTGTAAAAAAACGTTCCCATCTATGAGATACATAACCGAGGGGAGGCAAAGAACCTCGACGGAATAGGGATCTGAACCCATGACAGAATCAATATCAGTTTCTGTCGTTCGATGTATTCACCCTACGCCAACTAGAAAAATGATAAGTATTTTGTGGTGGAGCCGTCGAGCCTCGTTCTACGACATTTAATTTACATTTAATTTGGCATTATTTAAATTTATCCAATTATATTATTTTTTGATAATTAATAAAATTTTCATCCCATTCGCAGAAATCGAATTTTACTCAAGGAAATCTTTAATTTAACTTTGTTTACTTTTTATTTGTTTATTTCGTTACCGATATCGAACCCGTAGGCCTAATGCCTTGTGATAACATTTTGAGCAATGTTTAAGTTATTTTAAGCATTTCCTCGGAGACGTTTTTGAGACAACTATAAGTAAGCAAGCAAATAGTACAGTGTATAATGGCAGAGGATAACGCAAATACTATACAAATAATATACAAAACCCCCTTCTGCCGCTGACACCAAACAACAAACACCCCACTGTAAAATTCAATTCAAGGTTATGCCCGTCGAAATAAAACCACCTCGTGGAAAACAATCGAGCCGCTCTTCTATCTGCCTGGACCCGGTCGTTAGAGCCGACCCGTCAGCATACAAAGTGTCCGAACAACAATGAGAGTGCGCTGCGCCGCGCCGCCGGTATAATAGACCGATTACAGCGCAGGTCGGCGATGCGCTGCGCAGCGACGTAATTGGCGCAGCGCGGCGCGGCCAGGGCGCAGGCGCAGACGCACAAATAAACCAACCACTCCGCGCGGCAATCGGGCCTAACTACACGGCGGGCGCGGCGGAGTGGCCCCGGCACCGGGCTGCGGGCGATTTATTTTTACCGGCCGAGGGTGGAGAGGGTTTCTTCTTCAATTCTTACTGCATTGTGTGCAAAGGACCTAGATTTCGGTTGAATTTGAAAATTTTGGGATAAGAATGCAGTGTCAGGCCCTTTTTGAACCGAGGAGGAAGGCTCCTTTAGACCAGTTTAGTACTGTTATCATAGTTGGGGAACCGGTTAACAAATTTTTAAAGATGTGCTATATACAACAAATAAAAGGGAACCACTTTTCGTTTAAAATGGTTAGAACAGTGACATGACAATTTTACAGTGATTATGGTGTATTTAATCTACACTTTTTCGACAGATACAGTAGCTATATTCCTCTTTTTGAAGGTGTCACTAAGAGTCGGATTTAAGTGTTCGAAGACATGATGAATAAATATACAGTAAAAACTAGATACCATAAACACAACTTTAAATGCCAAAACGACCTAAGCGCTATACAATTACTATACCTTTAACAAAACAAAATTTATGGCCTTCAGAGTTTTATGAATAGCTCATAAGTATTTAACGTCAGCATGACGATTTCCACAAAACGTACAACGAACTTCAACAGTAAAACTGACATCCGACTCGAATCGTTTCTCCACACAACAATCACCGCACACCCGGCGACAATGAAGATATAAACCAGCTCGTCGCATTTGCACCCAATCAGCCTTCGTTTACGACGCGATGGTCACATCACCATGAGTCGTCGTACACGACGTCGCAGTCGTCGTAATGAGGTTCCCCCGCGTGGGACACAGCCGTTGGGCGGACTGGCGTGTGGAGAATTATGCCACTCATTTAAATAGTCTACAAGACCTCGGGCGTTGAATAATTTTAGCACCTCTTACGTTTTATGGCGTTTAAATATTAATGCTACACCTTTCCGTGCCTTATTAAAACCTCGTCACGAAAACCGGGAGAAGGAGTGTCCGATGTTTTACAGCGGTGCTTTAACTAATTCCCAATCCCCTATTTTAGGGAAACTGCTGCTGTAAGATACAAGACGGAAACTGTGATATAGTTTCATTTTTGGATAGCTTAATATCAAAAAGCGTTTTTAAAGCATTACTATACTGTAATATTAAAATTATCAACTTAAATATATGTTTAGGTGGGTACCAATAACTGTAACGTGTGAAGGAACTGCTACTGAATTGTGCATACGTTTGGAACTGCCCAGACACTTCCAAATTGATCGTTCCGTGAAAATTCCTCCATCAAAATGGAATATTAAGTCGCAACTGAATTTCTTCAATACTATAAGACCACGAGTCTTTGTCAGCAATAAAAAAGCGGATGCCGACCGTCAAGCCAAAACCGTCTGATGGAACAATCGGTGAATCGGTCAGCCGCGTCTCAAAGAAAAGGCGTCCCTACTGGCGACGAAGAAAGAGCCTGTACAGAGAACAGATGCACAAAGGGAGGGGTCTAGTCTAGTTAGCCCGGGCGTGTGTGCACTTTCTCCACGCTTTGTATACGTGCGCCGGTGTGTGTGTCCCGGACGAGCGGATAACACAGCCTAATTGTAACGCCGTGCCACGGCTGTCTGGCTGTCTGCTAGATACTTTCGCTGCGCCGCCGACGATACGGCTGTTATGTTATGATGCGGTGTGTGAAAGTAAGCGATCCCGGGCTGACGCGTGTTAACAGTGTGACGCGGAGTGCACGCCCCGCCGACAGATCGTGGCCGCGATGGGGCTGTACCGATGGGAACGTAGCGAGGAGTGTGGCTGTCAGTAGTACTATAATGTGTTCATGATATTTCAGTAACAGTTAATTTTGCTGACATAACAATTGCTGTCAATAGGCGGGTGAATGTCGCTTGAAAAAAATCAACAACATTTCTAACCCGCTCATGAACGGAGCTTCGCAAATGTTTGCAAAATATCTGATAAAATAATCCGAATTCAAATATTTCGCGGATTTTAATGTTATACTGTAGAAACATCTATTAAAAAATATGCTAATCCATTACTAGATTTTGCCATATTGACGCAAGGTATTTTCGAGTTTATTTGCAAATATTATTTTTACTGGAGGAATTTAGGAACGTAACAAATTTGAGTGAGTTCAGTTAATAATGTGGCAATTTCATTAGTAACGCCACCTCATAATAGTACCCTGATTAGCAAACAAATGAAAAGGTGAACGCTAGCTTTATTAATTGTCATTACAAACAATCTCCAGTAGAGGGGTGATTCACTAAGAAAATTCCTATACAGCATCAACAATTCCGGAAATAGATAATTAGTGCCTACAATATCTAAACATGACGAGAACCATGTAGTTTATTTCATTTATCTGATTTGATTGGTATTGGACACGCTGAGTAATCAAGAATAGAACACAATAAATTATATACACTACAAAAGGTAATCGATGCCATCAGGAATAACTACCAATAAAAATATTACTAAACACATTGCGCTGGACATGATATTTGCCCAGCAATCACGAAGGTCGCCGATTATTGGTTAAATTATAGCCAACAGGTGTGTTTGCCTGCAATGTTGCACGCTATTGCAGACAGAAGTGTTATTTTCTGATAGCTAAATGTTCAATCACTTGACATCAATTTTTTTTGTGTAAGGTAGACGAGGAATGAAACCACCGTCGCACCAGTGAAGGTGAAATGAGAGAAAATATAAGCCCTAAATATCGCTCAATCGTTTCATAAGAATTAAGGTCGTTAATAAACACAGGTTTTGACGTGTACAGTACTGCGAATATATTACTGTTCTTTCAAACCTATTTTAAATACAACTTGCATTTTAAATCGGCTTGGGAAATATTACTGCACATTTTATTTAGGTTTCAAGATACTTATCGATATCGATATAAAATTAATTTTTCCCGTAATGTTCGAGAATTGACACTTGTTTAGTGCATAGCTTACATGCATGATGTTGGATTTTAAAGTTTCTTTATAGTTGAAAGAACGGTCATATAGCAACCACAAACTTTCAAAATGGTAGATGGAAATGGCGAATAAACATATTAAGTTTGCAGTTTAAATTACTGGTGCTTAATTTCATGATGATTACAAACCTAAATATATTTTTCAAACTTAAAGTTATATATCTTAACATCTTAAGCCATCAAAGAACACATTTAATGGACTAGCTAGACTAAATTACCTCTATAAAATCAAATCTAAGAATAAATCAGCCCCTATATAAAAACTAAATTACCGTTTCCTGCCGGAGAAGCCAAGCCGAACTACAAATAGCGGTCGGGACATACGATGCATTTTAGTCGAAACATTGTTTGACTCGATTCCAAATAGGATCCGGATTGAAATACGGGACAGCCGGATGAAGAAAGTGTTTAGACCCCGATAATAGAAACAAGAGGGCTCGGGCTCGTTCCCGACAGACGTATGTAAACCGTATTGTGGCTGGTACTGGTATCGACCGGGCGGTACGGTTCAAACGTTCTTTGTTGTCTATCTTAAAACTTTATACTCTGTGTGGAGTGAGTGACTTTCCCTGACCGTCCGTCGTCTACATTGTCAGTATTGCTCGGCCCCAATAGACGTACAGTATATGAATACGGTGCTGTCTGGCACTGATATCGACCTGGGCGGTATCGCCTATACTTCTGATACCGTGTTTCTTTGTCTGTCCTAAACCTGTACACAAGGGACCTCATCTCCTAAATCGCTATTAGTTTATATACCATTAGGACGCACTCTTTGGTGGTGTGTGTGACAAGGCATACAATAACTGAAGACTGATAACAAATATGTTGCATTGTTGTCTTTGGGTTCACACTTTTAATTAGTTTGGGGACTCTTGGCATCTACTCTCGTTATAGTTGGTACTGTCTGAATCATCCAACTCATTCCTACTCTACGTAGGTGAAACAAAAGTTTCTATTGCAGAGTTAGCATTGTTTACACGGGTTAATGATTCATATCTTCCCAGAGGTCAAATGACAGATTATCCTTGAAGACGAATGAATCAACAAAAACATTATAAATCTACAATAGGTGGAAAATCATTGAATTTCACTCCCGTCCCATCCACAAAGCCAATGTGGCGATACATATCTCAGAGAGAAAACAAGCAGTAAGGGGTCAACCGGAGACTCGTCGGTTGGACTCCTGACCGTCAGTTTGAGCGGATTAGGGGAAACCAGCAGTACAGAGTATCGGGTGTCGTTGGCCCGAGAGGCCGGAGAGAGTGAGATTGTTGTGGTCAGATGATCCCCGAGAGGATGAGGTCGGAGACGCGGTTTGCGGCGGTCGAGGGAAACAACAAATCAACAAGGAATATTATCCTCTCCCACTGTCGCTTTCGAATCGGCAATAGTTGCGTAATACTTCTGATTTCACTGCAAAATAGTAACAGATGCTATCCTGACCGTTCAGTTTTAAAGCGGTTTTTTATTTGGTCACAAAAAATGGGAGTTTTTATATGAGTCAACTTTTAAACAACGTTGTATCAAAATTATTTCTCAATACCTTCTTTCGAGAAATCATTCATTGTTGATGCCAATGGATGGTTTCCCGAAAGTGTGGTTACACTTTAGTCCCCAATAAAAGATAATTAAATTTGGAAATTATCTATCTCTAGCCTATATCTAGGCTAACAACGAAAGCCTAAATGTTAAATTTTATATAGATAACTAACCGATACAATAGGAATATGAAAGGATGTATAATATAAGCTATCAAAAATCCTGACAAATATTCACATCCACCCTTAATTTCAAAGACGACAACCAACAATCAGCTCGAGATGGACAATAAAACGCCAAGCGGCCACGGTGGTTCCCTAGACACAAGACGGATGCCCTTTCACAAGGCAGTTGGGACCCCGAGGGGAGCTGATTCCGTCAAATAGGCTCCACATAGACGAGATGCTATCGCCATGGAAGTGATGGGAGGCGATATCTCACCCGCCAAAACGCAGGCGGACGCCCCGCCAAGATCGTATCTGTCTGTCAAAACACCACTTTTTGCCCGGGCCCTCTGGGGCGCTGCTGAAACTCACACGTTCTTCACGGAACTGGCGATCGAATTATGTCTAGCAGTTTATTGAGAAGTAGGAGGGGTATTGGGAGGAGAACTTTTAGAACGAAAATAATAGAACGAAAATAAGAGTGTAGTGTTATGGTTTTCAGGAGTTTGGTTCGATCAAGGGTTGTTTTGAAAGCCCCACACTGGGCTAAGTAATTGCCAGTTTTTAGGCCTTTTTGAAAAATTAACTTAAAAAATAAATTTGCAAATCATAACAATTTTGTTCATTAAAAAAACAACAATAAAACGTCAAAATAAACGAACAGTTTTAGCTATATGTTGTGTACACTTTTTCACTTACTTACAACTATAATGCATGAACGAAATATAATTCTAATTCGCTCCGAAAACGAACACTTGAATCTAACTAAAGACCAATATAAGAAGTTATTTTTTCCAACAACCATGGCAGCACAACAGTTGTTATGTGATAAAATTTGCATTATATTGAATAATCAAGAAGAAATAAATATTCTGTTCGATTAGCTTTCTTAAACACAAGAACGCTTCGTGTTAACCTTAACATTTTAGTTAAATTTGAGTACGAGTATAGTTTCATAGTTAATTTGGACTGCACCAGTAAACACTGATAAAGCAGTTTAATTGAACTGCAATTGGGGAGTGATCCACAATAAAACTCGTAGTAAGACTTTTCCAAGAAGATAAAGTAGAACAAAACAAGTCGAAACCGCCTGAAGATTGTCATCTGTCGCGCACGAGGAAGTCTCAATGTCGAAATCAGTTTGCGAAGATTAGAGACCGCTCTACAGTCTCGCAGCGTACGGGGATCCACATAAATCAAGGTTTCGCCAACTCACTTGATACAACGCCACTCCAGTTGTTATATTAATGGGATAAAACGCTTCCTCTGCCTACGACCGGGTTCTTTATCTCTGTCCCTCCTCTTCTGTACGCGTATCACTATCTTCCTCTCCACTACTACGTTTGCCATTTTTATTTGTCTTGTAGAAGGACATTTAAATGAGAACCTTGAAACGTAAACAAATCTAAAGTGATGGAAATCACTCGATAGTATGTGATTTAGGGTAAGCCCAAATAAATTTTATTGGGCAGTAGTAATCACCAGATAAAAACTTCGTTCGTTTGATGGGAAAGACGATGATTTTTCAAATCTCACAGCTGTCGTACTACCAACACGTACGTTACGCACTGTCGAACACGTTTTATCTGAAGATGTAAATTAAGCTACCCCATCCTCAAATGACAGCATTGGTTCCCTAGGCATTTATAATGTAACAATTAAACCAGTCAGTTAAAAATTTTCTTCGGCGAAGCATGTACATAAATAAAAAAAATATTGATTACATCGATAAAGGCATGCTTCGCTGAATTAATGATGAATCGTGGTTGTAACTTGCCTTTTCTATGATAAGGCCGCACCTCCAAGCAATAACGTTTTATTATCGCTGTATGCCACCGTCACTGTCACTGCATGTCATTCATTATCTGTTCAGGGTTTCCTGATAAGTCAAGCACATTTGAAATGAATAAGTTAAACATAACCAGACTGCAAAGCGATGCAAGACACTACAACAAAAAATTGCAGATTTTTTATCTGAGAATTTATATTGGGAGAGGTAATTTTCATCATTATCTTTTTAAACTGAACGAGTCGGTTATTATTCTCCTTAATAGCCACCAGGTACTCGGGCCTCAAGCAAAGTATTTGATCGACTTCAATGGAGCCAGCTGCCATTGGTTGTTGGGCTATTAATTAACAATCCTGTCTAAGGAACGTGCCAACCTTAGTCAGTAACACGTTCGCGCCACTACAAGATACTACATACTACAAGATCGCGCCACTATCATCACGATCATCACACTCATCCTTCACTCATATTCAGGGTAACGTCCTCCATGAGGTACCTGTCTTACTAAGAATGAATGAATGAATGAAAATTAAATTATTGTGAAACAGCATGTTTAAATCATTGAATCTGTATTAGGCCTATATCTTTAGAAAGAAAAAAAAACTCATGTGGTGAGACGTTTTGACTTCATACATAGGCCTAGACCCATAAATATTTACCACTCTCTCACCCCCTCATCAAACTTATCTCTGCACTTTACAGTCACTAGCCACAACAATCTAGCTTGGTGGGCGATAAGGGCGAGGACTAACAAGCGGCTATGTTGGAGGCGAGATTTACTGATGATGCTGCGGTCAGAGTGGGACGAGAGTGGACATTAGTTACAGAAACTGGTGTCTTCCAGGAGACAACGCGGGAGACTAATATCCCCCAACTTTGTGCCATCGAGTCACGGGCCGTAGTCGAGTTTGTGAGCAGCAACAACAATTTATAAAATCTAGATGGGGGTATTTGGTAAACAATTCTGTCGGACGGAACCAACTGCCATGAAATTTGAAACAATGTTTGGAGTGACTCATATGTTGCCAATATGTACTTTTCACCTGATGAGTTTTTGGGCTAGTTAAAAAAGATTATTATAGTCCGGCAGCCAATGGCTATAATAATTTTACCCATAATTCATTGCTCAGAAAATTCAACCCCTAGTAAATAACACACGCCTTCGCTGAATATTGCATTTAATCCAATCAGCTGTTTACTCGTATTTTCTATTCAAATGTTAAATATTTCTTAGACATACCACATTTTAAGGGCGTCTAGGGCTCTACCTTTTGTTCTGCCCTCGTACATTTGTTTCCTGCAAAACGTCTCGCCGAGCTCTTTCTAACGACACATCGGTTCAGAAGTGCAGCAGGGGTTTTAATCTCAAAACCGCTACTGTAATTAACGAACATAAATAGATATAAACACAGACACAGTAATATCCTATAGATGTATCGATAATCTTGTTAGAATTTAACCCATAGCTAATCATGCCACTACACAGAGCACGTTAGGTTTAATTCGCTTATGGACCTCTACACGGCCTATAAGCAACCGCTATGCAATGTATATACATTAGAATACGGTACACCGGGATAAACAGGGACACAACTCCCACGCAATGATCCAGGGCAGATTAGGCCTAACTTAACTGGACATCAGATAGTGACAACAACGAGGCCGTTCTGACTCTAGGAACTACGAACCAAACAGGCCGGTTTCATTAGGTTCAGTCTTTAGATTCAAACAAGGCTCTGTGTCTTGAGACCCTCCAATCAGCTCCTGGTAGCTAACTAACTCCGTCAGTTCCAAACATTTTCCATCTACAGAAATGTGACTAAGTGCTCCATGCGCGAAAAACCACGATTAGATATAGTTATTTTCTTTAAATACTATATAGTTACGGATTAACAGGTTTAAAAGCACTGCACACGAAAAAAAATGAAACCATACTGTTAATAATTTAATTTATTGGAAATACAGTAATAAGAAGACATGCAATGTTTGCAATGTTTCAATTGCAACGATCCATCCCTAAATCGTATGTATTATAACAGTTTTCTTTAGGTATGTTTCGACAGCAATGCTACAGAAAGACCCACAACATGGATTTATTGGATTTTTATGGATTTTGTATGGATTTAAATGGGCTAATCCTACTTATTTTAAACTGATGATATCATAAGTTATTTTTTTGTTCCAATGCTTTAAATACAAATCTTAAAAATTAACTAGACTGATTTTATTATGTTTACGCATATATTTTCCTATACTTTTGAGTAGATTGTTTATCTGCATAAAAAAGGTGTTAATTAAACTATGAATACTTACAGCTACTGGTCATGTGTTCATATATTGCAACAAAGCGAGTGCGTACTTCACATCAATCAGCAGGAAAGGAAGAAAACTGGGAAGAACTATATTTATGTTCTCGTTAAGTCTTCTTATAAAACAATAACCGGAGGGGGCAAAAATCAAGAGCCAACAAAAATGAGAGGCAGTCACGTATTGGAAATGCTGGCGTTCTGCCCAAGCAGGGGACGCTTTGAAACTAAATAATCGTTGCGGGGAACTCATAAAAACAAACTAACTGTGGAATACAGTTTCACAAAACGTTAATGTCGTTAATCTAAATGCAGTAGTGGCTAAAAATAAATAGACTGGTATACGGATTATTATCTGAAAGGTAGTCGTATTAAAGCAATGATTTTGTAGTGACATTATTCATTTGTAATAAAACATATAAACAAATAAACCAAGGAAGCCATATATTTTTTACATTCCCTAGGATAATTTTAATAGTACCCAATATATCATACAACATTCAAATTAGAAACTGATGCTCAAATAAATGTATTGAAAAAATGCAACTTACTAGTGTTATTTATGGATCACTCGGTCGTACAGTAATAATATCCATGAGTACCTGAAAACATAAAAAGGAAATTAAATTGCTTCCAAAAGTAGTGAGGAATGATTATTTGGAGAAAGTTTATATACTCCTCAACTTAATTCTGGTGAAAACTCAATAAGGAAAATTTGATATTTCTCACGCAGAAGAAAGCAACAAGATACTACACCAAGATGCGTACATGAAAAAGTTTCTCACATGAGCTAAGGCAGAATAAGTGGATCCATTACAATTGTATGAGGCTGTTGAAAAATACGTGTAGCATCCTTATAGTTATAATGCGCTGACACATGACAGACAAAGAATATTGAATGATTAAAATATCAAACCTCTTATTTTTTTGTAAATGGCTATTTGATTGAATACCGGCATAGTGTGCAAGCCTTTTGGTAGCTCTATACTAAATACTAAAGACATGCACCGTTCCTTGACTTCATAACCACCTTAAAAACACCCAGTTAATAGCTATAAATTTACAATAAAATCGACGCTTATTTGCTGGTAGTAAAACTTCCAACAGAGCATGGATTAACTAAAATGAAAACCTCGTCTGGCATCGAATAAAGCTGAAAGCAATAATATCCTAAACATTTAGTCGAGACATGGAGCAGGCACAGCGTGGAGGGTGCAATAAAATACACTTGCATACAACACAACCCACAGCCGAAACCGCCACAACAAACTGCATTACGCGATGAATAAAACATGGTGGCATTCGCAGGGATGATAATATAACGTTGGCAAATAACGTTTGGGGAGGAAGGACAGTTTGTTGGACCGGTCCAAAATTAAATTACGTGGAACAATATTAACTTCATGTAATGAATTGACGCCAGCCGACTAGACTCGCCGTGTAGTTTAAGCGTAACGCATTTATTTGCATTTTAGATAGTATATAACCATTATACAAAACATATCTAGTTTTTTAAATATTGAATATTTAGTTATTATACAATTTATAAGCTTACAAGTTATTTGTAAACTGAAATTTAAATTTTGTTTGTCGTGTGTTCATGTTAGCAAATCATAAATTATTTGAACAATGAATTTTTGATTAATGAATCAATTCGTGTTTTAAACTAGGATGGTGCTGAGTCCACACTATAGTATATTTGAACAAATAATGGATTCCCAGACCATTTAAAAGTGTACTATCGTAATATCTTTTGTTAAAGTTTGCACGGGGCAAGAGAGTTAAAGTATAAGTTAAATTTTGTATTGGCAAGAGAGAACAATTTGCCCTCTACTCCGAAACACTACTCGAGATATTACTTTCCAATTATAATTGTATGGTTGATTATTCATTGTAATGACGTTGGTTATACACGACAATTTTCACACTAACAAGAAACACTAATCGATTTGTTGATGACTTCATTGAATCTGTTTAAATCGCGATTGCTAACTGTTAATTATTGGGTACTAGTCTTTCCTTTGGGAAGATGCACTACATTGTCTACATTGCTGTGTGATGAGCGGTAACGCTGCATTCCGACACAGGAAAACAGCTGATTGGTATAACTGGGTTAACAAGCAGTTGACAGTTAGTTGTGTAATGTGTTATATCTGCCGCTGCGACGGGCGACGGTCGGCCTCTCTGACACCGACGCGACGTGCTGCGTTGGCGATGTTCCGATACAAGCTGCTGAGTCTCATCAATTAGCTCATCAACCATATTAAAGGAAATGGAAATCACAGTATGGTAGAAAGCAAAATGTGTTGTTGATCGAAAGGTCAGCTTTAATTCGATCAGCACTACGTACATGAAAGATATAAAAAACAAGGGTTTGTGCAATGAAATAAACCATTTCCGAATCCAATTATTTGTTCGAGTCTATTTCACGCTTTCGTTGTTTCACAGTACACTAGCCAACAGCAATCAATATTGTGTTTCATAAACAAAATGTAACTAAAACAATGACTAGCCAATCCAAGAACTGTAATCATAAATCTAGAGTTAAAACACAGGTTTTTATATGATAATAAATTATTCGTTGTGCCCGTGTTACATGAGAAATGCAATAATTATAACTATTACAGTATGTACAGCATATTTCCATGAATGCTCAGTAGCTAGCCAAATACTGTCTACATTTTCATGTAAATTGGCATAGAAGCGAGCCAAGTGCCCTGTACCACAAATCGGCTTTCGGCAATCTTACAACCCTTGCGTTGTTGCCAAACAAGATTATTTCCTTTTGTTGGTAAAACAACAAAAAATCTACAATTTTTAATACTTTGAAATGTTAATAATTTTAACAATATTTTCCCTTACATATGTTGAATATGCTCAAATATAAAATAGGCCTACATCCTTTGAAAAGTTCGCTGAGTACGCAATTGTCCTGCGACGGGGGCATTTTACTTTCAATGTCATTGTTATAAACAGGCTACCCTCTTTCGGTTTACTTCTCAATTTTATCATGGATCATGAACTTTCCTGAGTGTTAACTCCTATGCTTACCAATTAAAGATCCAGTAACAAATGTTGCTACAAACAGTGCATTACCAAGTTCGTTAACAAAAATGCCTTTAAACACAAAAAAATTACTGTCCCCACAGAAGGATTTCCAATATTTCCTTCGTTATAGTTGAATTCGTAGCCGTCCCACACCCCTCACACATCGCCCGGTCCGCCCAGCGCCGAGGACAGGTGACGCCTCTCGGTTGCCCAACCCCGGCACCAAGGACACCTGCTCCGCTGGCCGCCGCTCGCAGTCCACCATTTGCATAACCCTCCTGACCTCCACAGCCTCCGGATTGACTTTTTTGCCCGGATCATTTCGGGCTTCTGGGTCAATGCGGAGGGAAGACGAGTTTGCGGCGGTTCACACGTAAAGGTCCCTTGAAACGGTGTTAGGACGTGAATGTTGTTTTGATTGCTGCTTGAAAAGTGAACGGTGATAAGTTATATGTGAGATGGCAGTTCACGGGAATAACACGAGTCAGTTGACGATTTTGCTTTAGGGCCTTATGTTATCTCGTTTACTATAAAGACAAACTAGACTCGAGATAATTTAATTTGGATGCAGTTGTTAAAAATAAGTTATATAAGACGCTTATAAATAAACTGCCAGTGATGTTTTGATATTTTTTTTTAGTTTATAATCTCAACTGGAAATTAATGCAGTATAAAGTATCAGGAGAGAAATATGAAAAGAAAAACACATAAAAGAATATTTACGGTTGAGATAACGAGTTCTCCTGTTAATCTATTCATAAAACGTCGACTCCAGGCTGTGCTTCCAGCAACTCAGTTTGCATTCAAACATTAATCACTATAAATAGCTTTATGGGGTCTGTAAAATTGCATTTATACTAAAATTTAGTGGTCGCATGTTGCAAGGGTCCTTTAATAGTGACGAAACGTCCATTCTAAAATGCATCACAGAGAACTTTAAATATACTTTTCACACGAAAGAAACTAATTTATCCAACTGTTTCACAGGTCGATTGAAGCCAACCTGTTCAGAAGTTTTTTATTTTCCTCACCCGTTTGCAATTGTCACACCCTATGTAAATTATAGGTAACACGTCGTTAGTTTTAAAGGAATATTGGTCCGTTTATCAGACCTATCATGCAACCATAACACTTCCCTTTATTGTGATTACGTGCGTCACGAGCTAACAAAACTGATCAAACGATGATAGATTCTTAAGAGACCAGTTTTAAAATTAGCTCTAAAATTACTTCATAACAAAATGAACAAAATGTATATAATTTTATGTTACTAATCATTTTATCGCTTTGTGAATGATATTTGAATTTAATTTATCAGAGTTAGAGTTAAACTATGCATTAGGTGCTGCTATAAGAAAAACACATAAGGTTAATTAAATATAACGAAACAAAAGGTTTTAAATAGACGACACACTGTAACACAATGTAGAAGGAAATGAAATTACGAAACAACCGTTCTATTAAGCTACAGAAGGTAAGCTAATGTATCTTCAACCTCAGAGGCTACGCTTCGTACACAATACAATGCAAAACAGCAGTAATATGCGCGTAATTAAAATGCCACACAGAAAAATCACGTAATGATTCACTACGCCCCGTGATGTGAACCATGAACCGCAACTGCACTCACCACGGACTCTTCGGATAACGGTTGTCGGTAACAAGTCGAATGTCCTTAATCCTTAGGATTAGTCACAACGGATGAGGAACAGAGGAATGAGGTTGCATGACGGGAAAACCTTATGGCTGTTCGGCTCGGCGGAGGCGATACCCGCCCCATTATTCATCGTCTTTCAATAAATGACGGGAGAGGAATTCGAAAACTTTTCTGGAATATTTTCGCAGGAATATACCGCAAAATGACAAGAACAATAATTGAGCGTTTATTTACCGTAGTGATTTATTATTTAGTTTCATTGCTAAAAAACCTGCCTCAAACTCATCCTCACTGACAACGACAACGCGTTATTTTTATCACTCCCTTGTTCCACTCCGGCGGGGGAAGTGGACTGTGGACGTAGTGGTTAGCGTAGTTACAGTTGTATCTCCCACGGCGACGACGCCGGAACCGCTTCCGGTGGCTGACCGTTACAGCGTGACCGCTAGCCCCGCCCGCGCCCCGGTGTCACCGCTGGACGGACGGCGACAGCTCTTTGGATGTACAACGAAACTTTCTGATTACATTAGGACGATTCAACCGTTGCCGATCATAACAAACCACCAGTTGATTCATCAACCTTGATTTCCAGAGTGAGAATTAACCCTTTATCAATCTTTGTCGTAGGTCAGTGATACAGACTCTTTACGTTACCACTCAGCAAGCACAAATTTGTTTAATGATCTCGAAAGTATAAAATAAATATCAAATGGCATAACCGCAGAGGTCGAAAGTCACTCTGCATGATGTAAGGAGGATTCCTTGGGTATCTTACATGATGGATTTGGATAAAGAAATCATGGGTTCATTGTTATCAGGGGCGACCAAAGATGCTAGCGTGTAGACCATAACAATCCTAAAATACCCCCGTTGCAGCAGACCTGCATACTCAGCGAATTTCAAGTGCAAAACAACATATTTCAATCCAACATAGCGAGATTTGATATGTTTTTGTAAGCTCCATAAGAATAACATGGGGAATGAGTATGCAGGTTTGCTGCTACAGGTAGGCTATGTTTAAACTGGTTGGTTTTAATTCAATATTTAGTAGATCTGAAATAGAAGAAGCCATTTACCAAGTTTTATCAAGATATGTTGAGAAATAAGCGAAATATAGAATTTTACTTATTTCCCATAAGGTTAACATTGAGACAACGTACTGTGTTTACCACTTTCAATTTCTCGGTAACCAATGGACATAGAGCAGTAATTCAAAATACTAAATTGTTTGTTTTTTGAGCTGAATTCAATGGTGCCAACAAAAATTTGATAAATTTTATTTTTATATGTAAAAAACCCATTTTTGGGGGGGTTTATCCCCCTTTACCCCCCCTTCCGGTGGTCCGATTGGGCTGGTTCACGAACTCGTCCGAGTGATTACCACTTTACACGTCTGTACCAAATTTCATTAAGATCGGACCATATTTACGGCCGCTATCGTGTTAACAGACATATATATATATATACTGTATATATAAATTCGAACGAATGGTGTTTTTGCTTCTGGGGACCCCAAAATGAAAAGTTAACATGGTCTCGGACTTAGGTCTTACCATGAGTACTACCGTAATAGCTTATTCCTTTAAGGAAATTCGCTAAAACAGTAGGATGCAGAAGAAAACCTTTGAACAGAAAGTGTCACAGGCGTAACAGCAAAAAGTTAGACTTCTACAGACGAGGAAATTGCCCATTAATTGAATATATCTTATTCTACAAGAAGATAAGTAGGCCTAATATATATTTTCCTTCGTTACATTACCGCCGGTAGAAAAAACTACAGCTACCACCATTTTATTCTTCCTATAATTTATTGAAGGTTAATCCAATATGCATAAGCAGTCGTTTTCCATGCGACTGAAAATGTATTTATTCCATTACGATTTGCATATAAACAGGGGGAAATGCTTAGTACGTCCACGGCAATCGTGTTTATAGTGATAAACCTGAAGAATATAAATATAGATGTTTTCGCTGCTACTTGCAATAAACCTTTGGATTTATTTAATTCTTCGGCTATTCTTTTTCACATTAGACTAAATAATTTATTATATCTGTACAAGTTCAAAAACGTCTGAATAGTTTTTCACTTTGACGATCTTCATCTGATGATCTCTTCAATAGGCTGTGTACAAAAAACCAGATACAGTGATGAGTGAAGCTCACAGGCTTTAAAAACTACTCCTCACAAAGTTTCAAATTAATTTTTCATTAACCTATTTGGTCACAGTGTGCTAGACTAGTAAATTATAATGCAGTAGTTCATGCAATGTTGTGGTTTTCCGTACGCGGTGCATATAAACCATGACTAACCTCTTTCACACCTAAGAACCACAATTCGTTACATTTACAATTGCATTTCCCCTACAGTGGTAATTCAGAGGTGACGCACCACACAGGCTACCGCAGTGGTAGCGGTGGTACACAACACAGGCTACCACAACACGACCGCTACGCCACGACGTGGACACGACGGACCGTTAAATTACTTATTCAATAAGCCTTTCAGTAGACTTCCTCTCTGTCCAGCTGCCGCCGCCGCCGCGACAGCGATGGACGCCCGTTCTTTCTTTAGACCGACAACCGAAATTAGTTACGAGTTTTTATACCGTACAAAGGAGTTACCGTAATGCTTTGTCAGTTTTGACAAGGCCGATATTCATCGGTGGTGGTAATGAAGAGGTCGACTTATTAGATTACGCAGAGATATAGTGGATTAAGCAATGAAATAAGTTGCAATGATCACACGCACGGGTTGAGAGAATACAAAAAGCTTCACCCCTAAATTATTGCCCATTTATTTGGGGAAAATAAGAACCCGCCAAAGTCTCCGACCCATCCCCCCATTGTCTTTGCTCGGCAGCTTCCCAATAAGTTTTGTTTCAATTTTAACTGAAAACCCAATACAACTGTTCAGTGTCATAGTGCCATAAAGTGGTCAGTAAAAAAGAAGCAAACACCATGCAACAAACCTTGAGGACCTATGAGTCATTTGCAACAGGATCGCTACTCGGCATTTCCCGTGAGGCAACCTCCACACGATGACTAACGCCCAGAAACCATACAGGTAGCTACCGACAAGCGTGAAGGAGGTCGCATGTCGGATCTGATAGAGGCCGCAAGTAGATTACACCGCTGCAATGCACATGCCATTACACCACGGGACACTTGCATATCTCCCTCTCTGGACAGCGAGTGATCGCACATAGTGAATATTGATTATGTTTCAAGGAAAGTTACTGCGGGCGAGTAGTTTAATTACAACTTCAACCAGCTTCTCTGCAGCTTCAATCAATGAGTTAGTATTAATAAACGTGACAAAGGAACTATCCAGGCATTTGTCATTATACTGTTGTCACCGTTGTCATCTTAGTCATAATAGTCACTAATCATTCATATTCAGCTTAAAACACCTCAAAGATTAATTCAATGTAGATTCAAGGGAACGATTTAACAAGCTTTGTATATAAACTTAAATTTCGATCCGAATATTTTCATTCCACAAAAAAATTATTACTGTAGTTCAAACTAAGCAATTCATAGTAAATTGAAATATTAATTGATTAATGGTGTTAGGAAAATTATAAAAACCATTTTCCGTATTTTTTTTTATAAAACATGAACTTTTTCATAATATTCCATGTTTGGAATGTTGTGAACAAGTTCATATACACTGTATTATATGAAAAGTTTCTATTCCCACCCCAATCTCCATATTTATTGGCCAAAACTAGATAATCTCTTTTTAAAGAAGACATTAAATAAGGAGTATTTCAAAAACCGAGAGGTGGCTGTCCTAAAATGGAATCTGTTGATTAAGTGACAATGGGTATTTAAATACCTAAATTTACGCCAATTAAAATCATTAGGCCTAACCGTACATAAAACCCAGCTACGAGACACAGGATAACTTCCTCAAAACAATAATTTAACCTCTCCGCTACTCGAAAACCAGGAACAATTAACAGACCGCAAGCTAACTACGAGTTTTACACCAACGGTTAACACCTCCATGAAACATTGCGCAGTAAATCACCGCCAGGGCGCAGCGCTTCCCCGGCCCCGGGCGGGTCGTGTGGCCCGGTCGCCGCGGGTCACCGTGGGATGAGCGCGCCGGCCGAGAGGGAAAGTGCCGTGACAATATGATTGCTCGCCGCCGACACCGACTGCTTTCGCCGTAGCCACTCCCATTATGTTGTATGACGTAAAGAAAATTGCAGAAATTGCGAGCGTGTCTGTTGTACGCTTTGTTAAACTGTAACAACACTAATGAAGGCATTTTTATGGTTACTACAGGTTATTTGATATAGTGGATATAAACTCATTTCCCACATTCATTAAGCGCACGCAATAAAATCGCTGCTCATTAAATTATTTCTTAGTGCGTGCGGCAAAGAGCACACCTAATTTATTTCGGACGCATCATTTGTAAATCTCACGCAGGAAATTTGATTCATTTTTCATCTGCAATATAAAACTCAATTTGCCAGCACTGTTTCTAACAACACCTCAACACCTGTCTAACATCAATTATACAAAGTATGCATTAGATTTAAAAAGAAAATCAATAATTCTGAGAGAAAATCACCAACTAAGGTCATATTTAATTAAAAACGCTGAATAAGACTTTGATTAGTATTAGTAGATCTTAATGACGAACAAATTTTAAAGCCCGGTTATAAATCTGGTTACAGGTTGGAGTTGTAGGTTTGTCAACATCAAAGATAACATTTTAATAGATAATTTTACGTTATATTCTGCTTAGAACAAAAACAATTAGAGTAAACTGCTTGAAATGACCCTACCTCATCAGATATCAAACCTAAGCAAACAACTTCTAAGATAAGAGCCAATCCAAGCACAACAGAAAATCCAATTCCGCCGTAACGGAACTGTGGTTGGGAGGACGGCGAGGGAAAATGGGGAATGCAAATTCGGGTATAAACAAAATATAGACAATAGCCTTGGAAGCGGGCCAGCAGTAACAATACGACGGGTAACACGGGGACTGCGGCTGCGAGTGTGAGTGTGAGACACACAAGTGTTTGCCACACACTCCATCACAACCTTGACGCGGTGTAAATCCTCCGCTGTTTTGGCACCGAGTAACGCACGCTCAAATTTAAAATTAAGATCGTGTCTAATCAAGGGTCTGTTTACGTATAACTTGTCAAGCCGCCTGTTTACATTTACATGACATTAAAGAACCGCTATAGCGATTACTACGCTGTACGTTTAACATGGGCGGAGCGGGAGGGGAGATATTGTAACCAGATTTCTTACGGTTGGCGTGGCGTAACGGAAATGATGGCTTGATAACGAATTACAGCCTGACACAATAGTACTACGAATGTAAAGATAAAGGTTTACAACGAAAACAACGTAGTGAATGCGAGTACTGGCTCATAAATCTTAATCAAGTGAATGATAACGAAAATATCTACTGAGAAAGTCAAGGACGTATCTCGCAAACTTGTAAACAAAGATGAACCATCGCATGGGGGCAAGCTCTTGGCTAGTTTTACAACATACTTCAACAGTATTTTTATTCAACCAGCGATTAGTAAACAGTTCACGTACTCGCATGACTAATATAGTTAAAGTTATCAAAGATGATGTATCTTGCGTTCACTTTGTTTAAATGAGCAAAAAAGGTTTTGGTCACAGTAGTTGAAAAATATTACGGGAGCAAAAAGTAAATGTTCCAGCATTAAAATATTTTATATTGAAACTTATCAACCTAACCATTGACATCAGCTCAAAAAAACCATCGGACAGCTGCATAAAACATCCTCATTTCCATTTGAGCATATAATCTATGTGTGACTCAAATTCTCCTAAGACCCTTCAACTCGACCCCTTTATTTTATTGGTGTTGCCGTGACAAACTTAAATCGAAAAGCAGATCATCATTGCATGCGAGCTGTACCCTGCCAGTGAAAACATTCGTATGTAAATGATAATCTTCATCAGGACGTCCTCTCTTTATTTTCGCGTCACGCCGAACTGACTCAAACACGGGTGATTTGACGTCATGTAATCACGGTAGCAATATAAACTAAATTACATAGCTATAAAAAACCTCTACTGCCGTGGCGACCCCATTGGGAGCTGTCTGAGGGGGCAAAGCACGTAGTAGCAGAGGAGTTACGAAACATCTCATTTGCCGGCAAGTTACAGAGTCGGCCGAAACCTCCTCGCCGCGTTCCGCGAGTCACCGCGCGCAACGACTTGGGCAACGCCGGGCATTGCGGCGCTCGCACCGACCGCGCAACAATGGCTGGGTTATGCGGGGGCGGCTGTCCACTCGGTAGACTGTATAATGGTACGTAAATACGTCGATTTCATTGTAAGTGGTATGAATAGTTGTTGTCACGCTATAGATTATAGTTATTAAATGTTTTTTACCTTCAAACAAATTTACTTGAACTAATATAGAGAGAAACAAGTAGTATATTAAACTTGTAGTTCAATTAAATATCTCGTAAAATAAATTTACCTTGAGGCAACTAATTACTGAATAAATGTTACAACATTATCAATTAAACAAGGGATCGTAAAGGCAATCGTCAACAATGCAACTGGTGACTCAGCGTATATAACGTCGTAAAGTGCAGCACGCGATTGAAATTACACAGACATTAATGTTTTCGAATTGGAATCTTGTTCTGCCCTTTCTAAGAGACTACTGTATAACGATGATCTGTTCACAATATCGTTATACCTCACAACTTGACTGTTGCAAAGAGGACAACACTAGTTAATCATCGTATCCTTCAGCGCATAAGATAGTATCTAGTCTAGTGTCTTTTATGGATGACATTTACTGTGATTATTACACAATTTACTCATCAAATTCAATTTTGTGCGTTATAACGATATTTGTCAAATTTTTAAGCTCCCTCTCGCTCCCCCTCTCTGACACATCGATTCTATCAATGAATACAACGACAGTAGACATCTGATCGCGACTGCAGCCACGGCCGCGGCCACGTGCGCTCGGTCTGCCGGACTCATTCACATGCGCGGCGCGGGGCCTGTGACCCCGTTACCCCACCCTGGACCACACTTACGCCGATAACACGATAATAGCCCGGACCGAGGGGAGAACAGCGCCTCCCTTCCGCCGGTCCTTGTGTAACGCGAGAAGGGCTGGTGGTCATTGTGTGAAAACGAGCGCGGAAAATTTTCTAAATGCAATTAGAGCTGGCATAAATAAACGCTAATAAAATAACTGGTCGCACGCTTGAAATGAAAATGAGTGTATATTTTCTTGTTGAAAACCACAACATTTCAAGTCCTCACTCGTTAAAAAAAGGGTTGGGGTCTTTAGCGGTTGCGCGAGAGAAGCTGCATTTGAACTGTATCTGATACCGAACCAAACCAAATTTGTCTAGAAACTGGATAGTTGTCATTAGAGTAAGATGATTTCATAGTTAAATACATAACCAATATCATACTCGCAAAATACTACCGTTACTATTATTAGTGAATCAGTTATTACAGTTTAATTAAAACATCAGAGAGAGAAAGGAACAGATACAAAAGCGAAACATAAAGCACAGCGAACAGCAGTATTAGGGAAATTAAAACCAAACATAAACAAAGGAAACGTCGGGAGAACGACATGAGTAGCTTATCCGTGGGGACTGTCACTGTATTGTTAAGAAGATTACATTCATTATACTCGGTCGCGAAAATATTAAACCGGGCACTCGTTTGGGCCGAGTCCAAGCCCGAAATGCGGTCGCTGACTTTGGCTCCCTCCCCTGGCTGTCTCCTGCATATGTGAATGGGTTAGAGCAAAAAATTAATCTGAAGGGATCAGCCAGATTATTAAAAGGTATTCTTCCAAGAGTGTTCTGGCGTTTTTCTAGTGATATTTTTTTCTAAATGCGATGGATTGAAATTTAAATTTTATCATATGCATACTAATCGATACGAATTTGATGAGGAAGAACAGTTTCTTGGTGCTTGTTTTTTTAATAAAAAAATACTTTAACAGAAATCTAACCTAAATTTTACTATTTGATGATTTATCGTTTTGAGCCTCAAGTTCAACCTTGAAGTATGTGGTGTGATTTTTAAATAGGTTTACAAAGATTTGTTAAGTACCAAATTCTAAACTAACTCTTAAGAGCCAATGTGGAAAACAATGGAATTGTCAGCTCTTTCGTTAGGCGAGAGTAAAAAACTCCTAAAAGAATCTAGAATTTTAATTTAATAAAATTTCTGATTCCATCGCAGAGATAATCAATTTAATTACTTTAAGTCTCTACATCCTCTGGTAGTTATTTTTTAATCTCCAAAAGCATTTAAGTATCAATAAAAACAACTAGGTAAAAATTAAAAAATGTCTAAAACAATATGACATGTCTAACTTTATTTAAAGTTTCAAAGAGAGAAGAAATGCTTACTCTTTCCTTCCATTGTTGGCAAGAAACTGCCACTGAACAGTTTTGCGAGAAAGAACATTAATAAACACTCTAGAACTATGGATTAGAAAATAGGATAAACGCATGTTTCTGGAGCGAAGTTTGGCAAAGTTGGCGCAGCGTACTTCAAAACTCCATTTAGACTTTATACGCAATATCGCCTCACGGATCCTCGCCCTCTGTTTTCTACCCAGATTGAATATATTTGCACAATTAATAGGGTTGTTTTCGACTCCTCTGACAGTTTTAGCGCCTCTTATCCCTAACAAGTTGTTTCTAGAGGGGTTATTTTGCTTGCTGGATCAGTTTTGCGAGATTAGTCTTATCAGCTGAGAAAACAACTTAGAGAATCGTTTGTTGTCAGAGAGCGAAATCTGCCAGACTTTATCTCGTTTAAAAGAAAAACTGATCTATTTATATAAACTCTTCTTAATATGTTTCTAAGATTGGGTCTACCCATAAAATAGGGACCTCTTCAGTTTAAGCATTGACTTTGAATCTGAAGTTTAATTATCAATAGTCAATGGTTTAAGTCATCCTTTATAACCAATTATCTTAATAAACTACTTTTTGTGATTTGTAATGCTTTGGTTTATGATATATTTTGATCATAAATCTTTAAATTTGAAAAATAGCCCCTTGAAATTTAAAGCAAACTATATAACGAATGTAATGAAGTGATTTCTTTTAATAAAGTGATATCGAAAAGGTTATTTTTTTAAATGATTTATGGAAAAGAATGTACAAGAAACAAATCAGACAAACCGCGCTTTCGTGGTTTTTTCTATTATTATTAGAGTATATTTTCCATCATTAATTTTCAGTGTTAAAATTTAAATGTATCCTATTGTTAAAACACCATTTCACCATCGATCAACTGCCATTTTTAGCGTGCAAGTAGGAATCAAAACCTGTTTCAGCCTTTTATCATTAACAGTTTTAAAAGATATTTTATCATGGCTTTGAGCATTTTAAGAAAGCAAATACCCGATAGTCTCGCATCTAAAAAACCATTATCGCAAGGTATACGCCGGGCGCTCGGCCAACGCTCCTTGTTTTCCCGTGAGAGATGGCGCGCTGCCGGCGTGTCACTTCGCACTTCCGAAATGCTGCGCTATTCGGCCCGATTCTTATTTTCAGACGCGTTAATGGAATATACACACGCGCTCCTCTAGATAAGCATCTCGGATTGAAACGGTACTTCTACTATTTATAGCCTTCACACGAGCTAGAACATGACGGTTCGATTTAAACCCGTTCGAAATTAAATAATCGATAATTTACAGATCAAGCGGTTTGTTTTTAGAAATAAAATTCTTCATGGTATTTTCAAATAATAATGAAAATAAATATCAAACATAATACGAAAATAACTATTCTACTAATAACTACCGCTTTCTAAAGGATTCGACTACCTGAAAGTGAGTCAATGCGGGATTAGGGCTTTCCGTTAGAAAAGAGACAATACTTAAAATTTAACAAATAAAATTTAACCCTGCAAGTACTAATTTTGACAGAACCTTAACATAATATAACATGAAAACCATAATGCGCGTCATAACACAAATCCAACCACGCACCGTTAGAAAGGTGTAGCTTTGCGATATAATAAACGAAATAACACAACACTTAATATGACAACTTTATTCCAAGTTTAGTGCTACTGTCATTACAAAAAATGTGTACACACATTTGGGAACCGTGAATTCCAAGCCACACAACCTTAAGCAAAGGAACAAAGTAGGCAATGGGTTCTACTTTATTTCAGCATTACTAAACCACGCAGGCGCAGCCTAGTATTAGAGTATAAAACGAACTTAACGATAATTTATGTTACGGTACTACTTTTCATGTAGGCCAACAATAAATGTTAAAAATTAATTTCCGTTTAACATCAATATTTAAGGGTCGCTGTAAAATTATTTGTTAGTTATAAAAGCTGCTCGTTCCAATTTATGGACTATAACAACCGCCACATGATGCTGCAGCAAAACAAATCGTAAATGGCCTATTCGACCACGACCATTACTTCAGATAAAGGGTAAGGAATTTACGGTTTAGTGCGCCGTCTTGACATCATTCTGTGTTTCAGATCTTCAGAACAATGATTTGTTTAGTACTTAAACTCAGTTTGAGACCTAATAGACATGATAACAATACACTTTTGATGAAAGTCTGATAAAAGTTCATTCCAAAAGAATTTTATTTTAACTTAGATTTCATACCGTGAATTTTGAGTCCTATTTCCTTATTCTTTTTGAGAACACGTTGGTATATAAGGGAAAGGGGAGCCTTCACAACACGAAATTCCTTACAATATAACAGGTTCATGCAGTGTTTATATACAGGAAATTGTTAAAACTAACGGCTTAACGCTCCAAGATCATGCAATTATTCAATCACTTTTCCCCTTCAGCCTAATTAAGAAAACTATTAGGCTATTAAGGTTAAGTGGGTTTAGGTAACTACCACTATCCATCTTCTGATTCGTGGGTTTTACTCCTATAAGTGCTTATAAATCTCGTTCACTTATTATACAGCTACAACTTTTAGGCCTAAACAAATTTTTATTGCTCATTTGAGATTCCAACAAAACTAAATGCTGCTTTAGATAGACTGTTAGAGAAACAAACGTTTTAACTGTTGCTAGAAACAACAGTTAAAAAACTGTTATCACAAATTTGAGCTCCCAACAAAACAAAATACCCCCGTTGCAGCAGACCTGCATACTCAGCGAATTTCAAATGCAAAACAACATATTTCAATCCAACATACCGAGATTCAACATGTTTTTGTAAGCTCCATAAGAAAAACATGGGGAATGAGTATGCAGGTTTGCTGCTACGGGTATATTAAAACTGGGTGGTTTTAATTCAATATTTAGTTGATCTGAACTAGAAGAAGCCATTTACCAAGTTTTATCAAGATATGTTGAGAAATAAGCGAGATATAGAATTTTCTTTATTTCCCATAAGGTTAACATTGGGACAACGTACTGTGTTTACCACTTTCAATACCTCAGAAACCAATGGACATAGAGCAGTGATTCAAAATACTAAATTGTTTGTTTTTTTGAGCTGAATTCAATAATGCTAGCAAAAATTGGATAATTTTTAATTTTCTATGCGACAAACTCAAAAAACCCATTTTGGGGGGGTGGTTTACCCCCCTTTACGTGGTCCGATCGGGCTGGTTCACGAACTAGTCCGAGTGATTACCACTTTACACGTCTGTACCAAATTTCATTAAGATCGGACCATATTTACGGCCGCTATCGTGTTAACAGACATTTATATATATATATATATATATATATAAATAAATTCAAACGAATAGTGTTTTTTGCTTCTGGGGGCCCCAAAATAAAAAGTTAACATGGTCTTGGGCTTAGGTCTTACCATGAGACCTACAGTAATAGCTTATTCCTTTAAGGAAATTCGCTAATGCTAATATAAATAAACCGAAGAACCGTTCTTAAAACTTTCAGAGCACACATAAATTCTTCATTCAATTTTGCTCCGTTTTCATGTTATAAAGCCCTCGAGTTTTACGTTTGTCTGCTGCATACGGCAAGTTGATTTTATTTGGTCATACAATAAACTTGAATGTACAAATATATTTTAACTTTATGTGTCCTTCTCTGACGATATAAAACGAAGTTTTGATTTCTGAAAAAAATTCGCTAAATATGTGACACCTTGAAGATAAGAAGAGTACAAAATAATTTTCATTATAAGTTGTTCATATAAATATATAACATAAAGAAGTAATTGCCAGTCGATTGATGATGTTTTAATCATTATTGGATTGATCAAAGTCCTATTACTGAATGCAAATAAACGAACAACCCCCAACCCTATGGGTCGATAGGGTACTATGCGTAAATGTATGCAGTAATTTGATTCACGATGCGTATTTCGATTTCGTTTGAAACGGCAATTAACATTTTTATAAAAAAGTGCAGCATTTTATCTATCTTTCAGCAGGGTAATGTTACGTATAAAACTAGTAAGGCCTAGAAACAGGCCTACTAATCACTTAATATGAGAATATCGCGATGTGACGTCAGAGGAACTAAGATCCTACTTGGAGGCTTAAAAACAACCGAAAACTAATTTGAAACACAGTAATTACACCTATGTTTTTGATTGTCGCTGCCTAGTCATTGAAAGTTGTTGTCCAATTTAAATGATATAGGGGGTGTAATGGTATTTTTTAAGTAAGCTATGTTAAAAACCTTAGTCCAAGGGCTTTATCCAGTTAATAATACCAAAAGCCTTCATACTAACAACAAACCGAAAAATATCAACGATTTTGAACATTGGTTTTAGTTAAACACTAAGTTAGTTATGAGGAGTGAAAAGCCAATAAAAAAATAAACATCTCTTGAACATTGAAATGAAACTGTTAAATGAGCTTCCTAAAATTTTATGAGGATTTTAGGATACTTTTTTAAAATTATATTATGAGAGGGATACTCGCACTCGATTGTTTCATAGCTTTGTCTGCCCTATTTTAACTAATTAAAACATTAAGCAGCTGCTTCAAAAAATTTACTAACATCTAAAATACCGTAGGTTTTAAAAATTACTAATATTAATTATAAGTAGACTACAACATATTTAAAACTCGAAATTGAGATTTTTTCATTTCAGTTTAATACAGCGTATATTAAATATTCATTTCCCCTACTATTGTTTAATAAGATGAATGCCTTTTAAATATTTCTTATTCTAACTTAGATCGTGTTATTATTTAATTGTGATATGTAATGGGTCATGATGTATTTCACTTGAAAACGGTATAAAATTTTCAGTTCCAGAAAAGTCGTGAAACTTGTTTTTTTACTCCTACGTACCGGATGAAAAAATGCCATTTAATCGCTTAAACAACTCATCAAACCTCTTATCATTAAAATACAAAATAAATGCATGCCCAAAAGCTGCTTTTCAGCGCAAAAATATCAAGAACAAACCACCACCAAGAGTAAACAATACGCGTCTCACCTTAAAAATGCTTATAATTCGGCTGTATCCTCACTTAAAATCCAAGTTGGGGGCACTGACACAGTCACCACACTTGGGAGGTCATAGTCACACCTGTATTACGACCATCCGCGAACTATCACCGACACAAACAACGATTATAACAGTAAAGCTAGAGACGGACGAGCGGGCGACCCTCCCCCTACTGACAACAACACTCGACTGACGCTAGCGCCTCGGCCGCGCTCCCGACAGGCGCAGGCGTACCATAACTATCGTAGCGTACGATACTTCCGTACGATAGTCCGTTAATTTTTTAACTACCTTGTGTGTAAATATTGTTTATTAGAAAAAAAACCTATGCCAGTGTTGAGAGTTAAACCAGTGTTCAAAGACCTTGGTTGGGTTGTTAAAATGCACACCGTAAAACGCAATAAGAGTGAAGACACAGTATCCACTTCATTTTCTGCAAAGCGTCGTCTCATAGTCATAAAAATTCAAGATGAAAAAAAGTCGTTTCATTATTTATTAAATAGTAATGTAACTGGATGTCTCAAAAGTGAATCTACATGACTAACGCTTTAATAAGTCTGTCGACACACTTTTAATTGAGCCCCTCTTTATTTAAATGCTGATTTTTGGGCGGTTTCGAATTTAAAGGAACATTTTCCAATATGGCGGACAACTTAAAATGTTTTCATAGAAAACCCTGTATTTTATGTTAAAGGAATCTACAATTTTTGCGCGGAAACGTTCATATTTGGTATTTTCATAATTCACACAGTTCAATCCTAAAGTTTAAGGAATATAGCATTTCGTATAATTTCCAATGTTGCACAATTTGTTAGATGGATGTATGAGGGCGATTAAAATGTTTTTCTACAATGTGAAATATTCATTAAATTGATACCATAATATCACCGCTCCCTACGATTATCCTATGAAGGGAAGCTTTGCTGGTGCCCACCCCATGAAGTTTTTTCTCACACTCCGACCCTATTGACCCTGTATTCATTCAGCCCCACCATGTGCTCCCTTCATACCGAATCACACTCCGGTGCGCAACAATAACACTAGGATTATAGAATTTGGGAAAGGTTATGGCCTGAAAAATCAGGCTTATATATTGAGTTTTTTGTATCCCATCCAACAACTATAGAATCCTGATGGCATGTTCTTCTCTGCATTGGTAGCTGATAAAACGGAAAGAAGTACACACACCTATTAAGTCAGCATGCACGTTTGCAGGCTTTTACCATGGCGATCGATCTAGCAAACCCCGCAGAACAAGGCGGGCACTAAAATAACAAGTTCAGCATTTCTGCAGATCCTTTTTTGCAGAGAACCCTTAACATGGGAACAAAAATGCTAGTGAGATATAAAGACTACAACATCCTAAACTATACTAAACCATTAAAAATCAATAATGTCCCTGACCTATGGAGCGGAGCCGGACTACTGAAGAGTCAACAGCCTACGCGGCTTAAGCTGCAGTCATGCGGAATAACACCTCGGGCATTGTCAGGATTAAGGCCGGTATTTCCGCACGCACTTTCTTTCCGTCGCTCACAAATATTCCCTTTGGCTGTTACCTGAATCTATGTTATAACAGGTCTATATGAAAACCTAGGTTCTTATTTAATTTGCAGTAACCTATTTAAAAAAAAAAAATTATGCTCGTCATTGCAATCAACCATTCGAACTCTTACCGAATATTTACGGTACATTATGGTTCAAAGCAAAGCTAGTTGTGCATTTTTTGACGTCTATTTTATTTTAATATTTTTAGTGAAATAAGTAATATTCACAAGGCGACAATTATTATGGATTATTAAGCTCGATGGATAAAAAAAGTCACCGTTGAAGAGTGGCTGAAAGTACAGCATCCCATCGCTTGAAAATGTTCCTATTTGGCTGTTACCTAAATATAATTTATAACAGATCTGGTCTACTTGGAAAGCTAGACTCTTATTTAAATTTCAGTAGCCTATCAAAAACAAAATCAAAATTATGCGCGTCATTGCAATCAACCGACCCTTCAAATCTAAACCAGTGATTTGAACCATAAATAACGGAGAGGAAGGAAAATATTTAAAGTACTTATATAATGGTTGAACAGGAAGCTCTTGTTGTGCATTTTTAAAATCTATTTCATTTCAATAGTTTTATTGAAATGAGTACATTCACATGGCGACGACTTTATTTTGATTCACTTCGAGAGGCATACACGAAATTAAGCTTGATAGATAAAAAAAGACGCCGTTACATTTTGAAGAGCGACTAAAAGTAGAGCATGTCATTATGAAATGATTTTATAATGAGAAAAATAATTTTAATTATTACTAATGGGATGCGAGCTTCAGTCATTTCATATCCATGGATATAAATCAGCTAATCAAAGAATACGTAATTTAATAAGGAGAATTTAAAAGGTTGGAGCCAACGATTTGTTATCGGTCAGGTTACATCAGTCGTTTAAAATAATACGAAGCAATTTCCCAGACGTAAAGTGCAATTACTACATTCAACTGAATTGTAGGATCGGTAGAAATAGACTATAACGTGAGGACCGCTAAGTAATTATTTCAGTATACGGCCTAGCGACATTAAGGTTACATCGTCATCATGGCTCTGCGAGGTCTTGGATCACAGATTGCCGGCGATGTGAGAAATAGACAATCAGATCCTAGAACAGACCTAGAACCACATGGAACGACATTTTACGCAGGAAAACATCGGTGTGCCCACATTGATCGAAGTACAACGGAGTATGTTCCTCGTGTCTAACTCACACGCGTAACTATATAATTACAAATTTAAACCATTGCCTTTACATGTGTATTAAAGGTGAAATTTTAAATTCACTTAATAAGCTCAATAATTCTACATAATGGGATTTATTATTTACATAAAGTACATAATATTCATTTAATAAACCTTTTATGTGCTTTTTTGTATTACTTACTTATTTGCTATTTTACTCTTACTTGTTATGTCTTTTTTACCTATTTTAGCGAATTTCCCCTATAGGGAAGAAGCTATTACCGTAGGTCTCATGGTAAGACCTAAGCCCGGGACCACTATAACTTTTCGTTTTGGGGCCCCCAGAAGCCAAAAAAAAACATTCGTTCAAATTTATATATATATCTATGTGTCTGTGAGCACGATAGCGCTCGCAAAAAAGTCCGATTGGAATGAAATTTGGCACAGACCTGTAAAGTAGTAATTATTCGGACGAGTTCGTGAACCAGCCCGATCGGATCACAGGAAGGTGGGGTAAAGGGGGATAAAGACCCCCAAAAATGGGGTTTTTGAGTTTTTTACATAGCAAAATAAGATTTATCGAATTTTTGTTGGCACCATTGAACTCAGCTCAAAAAACAAACAATTTAGTAGTTTGAATCAATGCTCTATGTCCATTGGTTACCGAGATATTGAAAGTGGTAAACTCAGTACGTTGTCCCAATGTTAACTTATGGTGAATAAGTAAAATTCTATATCTCGGTTATTTCTCAACATATTATCTTGATAAAACTTGGTAAATAACTTCTTCTAGTTCAGATCTACTAAATATTGAATTAAACCCACCCATTTTGAATATACCTGTAGCAGCAAACCTGCATACTCATTCCCCATGTTATTCTTATGGAGCTTACCAAAACATGTCAAATCTCGCTATGTTGTATTGAAATATGTTGTTTTGAAATTGAAATTCGCTGAGTATGCAGGTCTGCTGCAACGGAGGGTATTTATACCTATTATGTATTTCTTCTCAAAATCAAAATAAATTAACGTATAGTGTGAAAACAGTTTGAATCATTAAATATTAACGCCTTTAGAAACTCACGTGCTGATTGCTATGTGAAAATGGGTTGCAACAATCTTTAAGTCGTATGCAGGTACGCTTTTGAAAAGTACTGACACATCTCTCTCTTAAAATCACGTCACAACAACGTGAAAAACGTCGTACGATAATTTCAATGGACAACCTGAACAATTCATGATATTCTCCGTGGAGGAGTAACCTATCATCAAGTCAAAGGATACTGCACTTTTAATCCAAATATATCTAAACAAAATATTTGGATGGAGTGATCACGCGTAAATTTCAAACCTAGAAACGCTATCAAACTATTAAATAACAGGACTGATTGGGTTGGACCTCCCGCAACAGCTACGAGTCGATATAACGCGACGACCACTCCCAATGCAGACCAGACAACAGTTTTAGCACCTTGACCAATGCCACGTCTAGACGGGAGACGCCGGTCTTGGCTCCGAGCTGGAGGGCGTCCCACCCTATCCTGCACCTTCATTCATAAACAACTCGGGCTCTGCCTTCGGGGAATCCTCACCCCATAGCTAATCCGCTTAAGTACTATTTGTTTGGGACGATTCAGGTGTGCCCATTTTGGCAGGACCCACCCACCCTTCTTTGTGTTCTTGGGATAAAAAATGTATCGAGTTTAACAATTTACACAACGTTTACCGCTCAGGTAAGAGACCCGGGTTTTCGAGAGGTGATGCCTTCAGTAAATTCAATCGACAGCATTTTTTTAATTTATCTATATAGAGAATCACTACTATCAGGGTTTTAATTAAAGTAAAGAAATTTTCGAATAGTATTATGCTTATAATTGGCCAGAAACGGGACAACTTTCAGACGGGTAACTTTCAATCACACTAAAATTAACCCAAAAAGAGTCGTGTTGTCACATTCAGATAAATGCATTAAAGTAAGAAATGCGTTTACTACTTTTTTACCTCAAAGGTTTTTAATGTAGGCCAAACTGAAAATATGAAAATTATAATTTAAACATTGTGTAGGAAACTTTGATGAAATGCCTTTGTATTTGCCTTTGTATGTTACAATAACAGCCGTATTGTATGTATCTATATACTGAACTCTTACAGAGGATTGTGTATAGCTACTTCCAGAGGGTTTAGCATTTTAAAAGCTGTAAACACTCTTCCTTCGCCCACAAAGACTATGCATGTATATTGAGTGTCAAGTTGGATGGTTTCCATTTCAACTACCGTCAAGTAAGCACTGTCGACACGAGCAACTAGCGTTGAAAGGGACTCACAGCTCACCGCCAATGTTGTTCAGTACTCACTACAGTACAAAGTACGCCGCTGCGGCGCGACAGAGCGGTGAATGGGTGTTGGCTGGCGGCCTCAGCGGCTGTTTATTTATACGCGATTCAACGAACTGCCGCCGCCGCCGACATACAGCGAACTCTCACTATCGCGGCCCACGATTGTCAGCGCCTCGTCTCAGCGACTCAGAGCGGTGGAGCGGAGCGATCAAAACGACAGGGAACTTCTGCATAAACATCCCACACGTTCGGTGCACAGCGCACTGCGAATCCAACACGGTTGGAGTGAGCCCCATGACTCGATCAATATTTGAAGGTCCGTTGACAGGCTCATTGGATGTCGTCCAAACCTTCACTTAGAATTAAGCCTATAAACAAACATACCTTTCATCGAGGATCGTCAAACTTTAGACGCCAATAAGTTCGTAATATGTTAAAATGTAGAAGATGTGTTTTACTTTAAGTAAAGAAGATGAGAAGAAAAATGTTTTAAAAATAAAAGGAAACCCCACAATAAATGTAGGCTACAGTCGGTCAGATTTTATGTGAACTCAAAGAGTACCGTTGGTGAACAATAGGGCTTAGTGCTCTCATAAAACAAACGAGATGAATCCATAGCCCCAGTTTTTGTTAATACGCAATACTTTCAACAATTACAATGGCATTACGGTACTTGTAATAAACTTTGATAACGGTTGGCCGTTCTACCAGGAAGAAGTCGGGGTCACATATATAGATAGTTTATGTCCGCTTATAACTGAATTTCCGCAACACTGATCAAACGAATTAATAACAGTACGGCGTATGTATGTGTATTAATGTATGGTTATTTAATTTAAAATAAGAACTAAATATGACTGAATACAATTACCAGAACATGGTCATTGATAAACAATGGAAAAAGTGTCTACCTTTCACGAGTAATAACCATCGATTAAATAATAACAACGCCTCTCTATAAACTAAGAAAAACTTACAGATGATCAGCGCCGCCGATGATCAGTCTTGGCAAATTAGCAAATGAACTTGGCAACATTAAATCGGGCCGAACATCACACATGCCTTCCAACTTTGCGCCAGTAAAACCGTCTGAACACGAGAGCCGCAGACACAACAGACTGCACATGTGCGAAGTAGTGACCACGACTACATCAAAGACTGTTTACGTGTAACTTGTTGCTCTCATGACTAGACTTGGCCTTAGCCTTCACTTGGTTATATTTGCAACTATAACCTCTTTGACTAAAGATAATGAACGTAAGGGATTAAAGACGATTCTACAAAAAAAATTAAAATTTCTGTAGTTCTTTCTTCAAACGGCACAACATTTAATTTCAGGTAGAGAATCGACAGTTTTTGTAAGCCAAAAGCAGTTTTTTTTTATATGTCAATGTGAACATAAAATCTGGAGCTATCAATCATTCCATATTGTAAGTACCGCGAGGGTTATACAGCGATAGTAAATACGGTGACTTCCCGTGAGCGGCGGGTGGGCTGAGCGGCGGGTGGGTTGAGCGGCGACTCTCAGGTAAACGAGGGTCAGAAGTGATTAGCCGGTTTTCAACCCTTCCCTTGAGCGGCGGATTCTTTTGTCACCCTCTTTCTTAATTTTCGCTTGCACACGTTACTACTGGCACTAATGTGTATCGGTGGTTTTGTTTCTTCCCATTTTCTAAACATCGCACCGTATTATGAATTCGGACTCTGACACGTGACGAACCCTCAACACAAAGTGTTATTCCATCCTTTTTAGCGAATTTCCCCCTATAGGGAAGTAGCTTTTACCGTAGGCGGCATGGTGAGACTTAAGCCCAGGACCATGTTATTTTTTTCGTTTTGAGGTCCCTAGAGCCCAAAAACACCGTTCGTTCATTTTCATATATATGTATATACATATATATGTGTCCGTAGGCACGATAACTCTCGTAAAAAAGTCCAATCTTGATGAAATTTGGAACAAACATTTATAGCGATATTCATGACTTCAAGTTCGAAAACCAGCAAGATCGGTACACCCTAAGGCAGTTTTTTTGACTAAATAAAATTTATTTTCAAAATTTAACATATTTCTATTAATTTTATGTAAATTTAATGGTCAGAATTGAATTCAGCTTAAAAAATTAAACAATATAGCATTTTGAATTATTGCTCTACATCAATCGGTTACTGAGATATTGGATCTGCAAAATGCAGTACATTGTCTTTTGTTTTTCCCTGAAGGGACATAAACAGTCCAAATTGTGGTATGAAAAACCCAAATTTTTCATTAAATTCCCCTAAAATGGGATTTAAAAAATAATAATACAAACCACATGATTGAATTTAATTTGTTCACGTGATGGTTTGATTTGTTTTTATTTATTGGATCTGAGTAGATTGATAATATGTTTGCTGGCAAGTATACATTTATTAAAAAATATCAGAATATGAGTAATTATTGAGAAATAAGATCATGAATGATAAAATGTACTTTATTCAGATTAATATTTACACAAAATATTCAAAACAACTTCCCTAATTTATGTAGAATATGCCCACATATAAAAAATAAATCCTTTAGAAATTAACTATGTATGCAAGTTTGCTAACAAGTGTATTTAAATTTTGAGATAAATCATATGTTTGGATTTTATTTTTTCATGTGACTATTTTATTTGTTTTTATTTTGACTGACTTTAAATCATTGATTGTGTGTTTGCTTACATTTTTATACTATAACAAGGATACACTTAAAAAATATTAGACTTATAAGAATAACAAAAAGAGTATTGTTGGAATGGATACCGATGTGATTCCCATGATCATTTCCCTTATATCTAAAGCTCTTGGATTGATGTGTAATATAATTTTTGCATTAATTACATAAAATGTTTGAAACATTTTCCTGTACATAAATTAAATAAGCTCCCATTTAAAAATTAATTCTTTAGAAATTCGCTTAGTACACAGGTTTGCTGCGACGGGGGTATTTATTATAGCTTCCTCTGATTTCAAGAGAGTTATTTACTGAAAATCTGCTTAGGCCGCGTGAAATAAGACGAAGAACTAAATAGGTTTACTGAAATATTGTCACTATGTATGTAACTGCGGTTACAAGAATAACGCGATAGATCGCCCTCAACTTAAATTGTTTAACTATGTTATATAATAAATTGTATTTTATCAGGTTTAAGATAGTTGTATTAATAAAAGTCTTACGTAGGCGTAATTGATGTGCGAACTATTTAACAGCGTAATGTATTAACAGATACAAATAAAATTCGTTGTCCGGCAGTAAGTTTAAGTATGTTCGTTTAGTAAGAACTTTACTGGATGTTTTCAAATTTCTTACAAATATGTGTTAGATATCTTTAAGTTACTAGTTCACAAATGGGATACTTTTTTTCAACAGAAAATGCCACAACAACTGCAGTGAAATCAGTTTGTTGTTTACCAACGCGGTAGGTTTGGTTTTTCCGTGCAGGGTGCGCTAGGGCGCTGGAATGCTTATAGTTTTCGCGAGCTCCATTGTTGTTTTTTACTAGGTGATTTTCTGTGGTTTTAGTAAGGATGTTCCATATAAACTTGAACTATCTACAATTTAACCTAAATTGCGCCAGATTACAGACGAGCCTGACTCTGACAGCGGCCCCCGCCATGACTTGACCGTTGCACTGACCGACTCCCGCTCGCCTCTCCTCTCCGCCCTCCTCCCCCGCCATGCCTGCAGTGCTTCATGTCGTAGTGTTGCCATCATTTCATCACGTTTTTTATATTGCAATTTTTTTTAAGTTTTCAATTACATTTTCTGGTTTTCTACATTCTTTTTACAATTAAGTTTTACCGGTATAATAAATTTTATTCCAGTTCTCCCTCATCGCAATTTTTTTTTCTTATCTAAATTAAGGTAATTTTATTAAGGACGCATCTCGAAGCTGACGCACAGGCATTTGTGCCCATGTCGGCTCATTCCATAGACCTTCTTACAGTCTGTAATTTTTTACATTATACTTAATAAGGTACTTATATTCATAGCATGTAACTTTATTTATTTATTTACTCTTAATAATACATGAAGATGCGTCAAGGTTTTTTTGCTGTTTAATGCAAGTACAGATAATTTATTTTGCAATGTAACTTTTTTGTATTTTACTGGAATAAATCTTTATATTCATTCATTCATTCAATTAAATAATCTCCTGAGGGATTCACAAGAAATATTGTTTATAAAGAACTTTGGTAAATAATCTCAGTATTACCGAAAGTGGCTTTTAAGTTTAACCATATCATTTAAAAAATGGTCCTAGAATACTGTACCATTATTGTTTTTATCTAGCTGGCAATACACATGACAATTGCTCGATAACGGGTTTACTAGTACTATCTTAAACCTGATGAAATGCAATTTAATATAACAGAGTTAAACATTCTTAGTTATGGGTGATCTATCGTGTTATTCTTATAACCGCAGTTACACACATAATTTCAATATTTCAGTAAATCTATTTAGTTCCTCATTTTATTTTACGGAACCTAAGCAGAGTCCGAATCCATAATACGGTGCGATGTATAGAAAATGGGAAGAAACAAAACCACCAATACACATTAGTGCCGGTGGTAACGTGTGCAAGCGAAGGTAGAGAAAGAGGGTGACCAAAGAATCCGCCGCTCAAAGGAAGGGTTGTAAACTGGCTAATCACTTCTGACCCTCGTCTACCTGAAAGTCGCCGCTCAACCCACCCGCCGCTCAGCCCACCCGCCGCTCACGGGAGGTAACCGTAAATACTATTTGACCAGAAACCTTTTTTTCTGTATTCTGTTCACAAAGAAGAACGTAAGAAACCCCCTCTAATTACTCTCAACTTCAATAGCTTACAAGAAAACAAAAAATACCCAAGACGTTCTCCATACGCACGTGTTATTGAGGTGAGAATAAGAACAAATCATGACGTTTTCTATACATACTCCCTTCCTTAATGCCTTAAGAGGACAACTTATAGAATTTTTTCAATACCGTAAGACTGTAAAGCATATTTTTAATAATACCTATATTTTTCAGACACCCCGATCAAAAGTTTGCAAAATCCCTGTACTAAATGTAAAGGCTGAAATCCATTATTACCACAAAAATTATGTACTCAAAATTCTACCATAAACTTATTCCATTCACTTGTGCTACCGCCCCATTTACTTAGCCCGCTGTACACGAGAGAGGCCCATCAGTTAGCACGGAGAGGCGTGTATCCGACATTGGCGCCAAATTGCGCGGAAGTGCGCGTCCGCGGCCCATTTGCCGCCAAAACCGACGAGTTATGCTTTTTGTTCTGCCGTATAAACCTAAATAGACAACGGATTTTATACGTTCTAGTTTTAAGAATTTAAAATAATTTTAGAATTGAGAATATTTTCATCCTAGTGCACAATTTGAACACCAATTATTCATCTCACTTCTTTATCATAAAGTTTCTATAAGGATTTACCTATTTATTTTCTGACCTTATACCCTTTGTAAATAAATAAAAAAAACACTGCTTTCAAAACAGTTTTAGAGATTGCAAAAAAAAATTTCAGGGTAGACATGCGAGTAATTAATATGAGTTTTGGAGCTCTTATATGTTATACATGTCATTATTATTCAGTTATTACTATTAATCCTTTAATCTAAGAAAAATCTACTCATAAAGCTCGAAACTCGCGAGTATATTTTAAAACTCGTTTCTTCTTCAAAATCACTGCTCGTACAACGGTGGAAAATTGCTTAGAAAGAACATTAAACAAAAATTTTGTAGAACTGGCTTCAGGAAATACGCCATAGTTACCCAAGCGGTTGATTACAATGTTCAGTGCATGTCCATGTGTCGAAACGCAGCCACGGCCGTTCTCAGGTTGTAATTACAATTACCACCGGACAACATCAGGGCCGGATCGCGGGTCAGTCGCTGGCTCGGACCGTGACGTCAGGTGCTGCCACCGGTCGCAGCAACAGCCGGGCGGAGACCCACGGCCGTTCTCGGGTTGTAATTACAATTACCACCGGACAACATCAGGGCCGGGTCGCGGGTCAGTCGCTGGCTCGGACCGTGACGTCAGGTGCTGCCACCGGTCGCAGCCACAGCCGGGCGGAGCCCCACGGCCGTTCTCGGGTTGTAATTACAATTACCACCGGACAACATCAGGGCCGGGTCGCGGGTCAGTCGCTGGCTCGGACCGTGACGTCAGGTGCTGCCACCGGTCGCAGCCACAGCCGGGCGGAGACCCACGGCCGTTCTCGGGTTGTAATTACAACTACCACCGGACAACATCAGGGCCGGGTCGCGGGTCAGTCGCTGGCTCGGACCGTGACGTCAGGTGCTGCCACCGGTCGCAGCCACAGCCGGGCGGAGACCCACGGCCGTTCTCGGGTTGTAATTACAATTACCACCGGACAACATCAGGGCCGGGTCGCGGGTCAGTCGCTGGCTCGGACCGTGACGTCAGGTGCTGCCACCGGTCGCAGCAACAGCCGGGCGGAGACCCACGGCCGTTCTCGGGTTGTAATTACAACTACCACCGGACAACATCAGGGCCGGGTCGCTGGCTCGGACCGTGACGTCAGGTGCTGCCACCGGTCGCGGCCACAGCCGGGCGGAGACCCACGGCCGTTCTCGGGTTGTAATTACAATTACCACCGGATAACATCAGGGCCGGGTCGCGGGTCAGTCGCTGGCTCGGACCGTGACGTCAGGTGCTGCCACCGGTTGCAGCCACAGTCGGGCGGAGACCCGCGGCCGTTCTGGGGTTGTAATTACAATTACCACCGGACAACATCAGGGCCGGGTCGCGGGTCAGTCGCTGGCTCGGACCGTGACGTCAGGTGCTGCCACCGGTCGCGGCCACAGCCGGGCGGAGACCCATGGCCGTTCTCGGGTTGTAATTACAATTACCACCGGACAACATCAGGGCCGGGTCGCGGGTCAGTCGCTGGCTCGGACCGTGACGTCAGGTGCTGCCACCGGTCGCGGCCACAGTCGGGCGGAGACCCACGGCCGTTCTCGGGTTGTAATTACAATTACCACCGGACAACATCAGGGCCGGGTCGCGGGTCAGTCGCTGGCTCGGACCGTGACGTCAGGTGCTGCCACCGGTCGCGGCCACAGCCGGGCGGAGACCCATGGCCGTTCTCGGGTTGTAATTACAATTACCACCGGACAACATCAGGGCCGGGTCGCGGGTCAGTCGCTGGCTCGGACCGTGACGTCAGGTGCTGCCACCGGTCGCGGCCACAGCCGGGCGGAGACCCGCGGCCGTTCTCGGGTTGTAATTACAATTACCACCGGACAACATCAGGGCCGGGTCGCGGGTCAGTCGCTGGCTCGGACCGTGACGTCAGGTGCTGCCACCGGTCGCGGCCACAGTCGGGCGGAGACCCACGGCCGTTCTCGGGTTGTAATTACAATTACCACCGGACAACATCAGGGCCGGGTCGTGGGTCAGTCGCTGGCTCGGACCGTGACGTCAGGTGCCGCCAACGGTCGCAGCCAGGTTTGGCTGAGACAACTTGTAAATGTCGAAGAAACAAGGATGCGGCTACGACAAGCCTTACATCCTTGATTCTACAGCAGTAAGGAAATACAGTAGCGTTCAGTCCATTAAGGCGCTGCTATACATACACGTCCCGTCACGTCACGTCCACTTACGGCCAATTCGGCGTTTCCGGAGGGGGTGCTATACATATTCGCATCGATTCGCATCTGCTAGTTTCTAAGAGCCGAGTGGCCGAATGGACGTCAGAGGAGGCTATATAGACGTCACGTCACGTCGCGTCGCGTCGCGTCCCAATTCGGCCGATTCGGCCGTGTATGCTCTTCAGACCATTCGAGTCTGAGATATAGACGTGACGAGTTGGTGTAGGTATAGCCGGTTCCATTTTATTACACAGGTTTCATTCACCTAGAAAATGGACGTGACGTGACGTGTATGTATAGCCTCACCTTTTAGTCCCCTCGGTGTCCAGTATCCGATGTCGTTCAGTAAGGACGAATATTTAGGTGGAAAGTTTCGGCAGACAGTCTTACACAATGCATGGGAATCTAGCTGTAGTTTTACAACCTCACACTCTTACTCATCATGTAATGAGGTATGCATGAGACGTATAAAACTAAAAGCTTATGTATGTCTAACATGATGGAATTATTATTAGTAATGTAATGCCATATTCGACTCTTTCCCGTAAAAATAAAACTAGGACTAAAGTTTGGGCCAGGCACATCGATTTCGTTTTCCTTCTTTACTTCTACTATAAACTGCTGGAAGTTCGCAATAAACGTTCGTCGCAGCGACACAGCTGGGACAGCCTGGCCGACATTAGACGCTGAAGAAACCGCCGTTTTTGTTGCAATTGACATTTCAGAGTACTAAAGCTAAGTGCAACTCGCTGTATAACCAACAGCGGAATTTGCGAAAACGCGATCATCATTACATGGAGATTACATTTTTGCAACGTGAAGCATTAGTTAACCCACTCAAAGCGGAACGATGTTTTGTAAAGTTATATATATAGGCTAATCTATATAATGAGGTATTAAGTTGCCGATTATAGGCAATTTTTAACACTAAATTTTATAGCTTAAATTGTTCACTAACAATGCTTATAATTAGTATTTCATTCTCTGCATTTCATTAACTATATAGTCTTAAGAAAAACACTTATTATTCGAAAATAGTCACAGGTGGAAGATCTTTGTATAAGTAAATCTAGTTAACTGAACGTATAGTTTGACGGGTTGGATTCTTGACTGTTGAAACTTTGATATCATTTCATTTAGTTTTTGATTCCACCAATAATTAATTGTAAGTGAACTTTACAAAGTGCAATTTATTACATTTGTTACCACCTTTTTGTCAACAGTGCATCAAGGACGTCTTAACTAAACGATTTATGTGACTTAAAGATAAAGATAGTTGAAGACGTCGTGTTATTAGAATTTATTCAAGACTGGAACTAAGTAAGCCTACGTAACCTAACATTTTAGGAACAGGTTTTTCAAGAAACGTTGTGAAAACCAAATAAAGGCTTCTTACAATTAGTAAAACAAATAATACGGTGATCTGCAAACAAGATTCCACCGCGGTTTCCACATTTGGTTCAGCTTTATAGCACGTAAAAGTTCTGCCAATCACAGAAATAACAGCCCTATAAACTGTCCGCGCGCGACAGACCTGACCAGCCACGTCGCCACGAGGGTGAAAGGGACACAGTGTAGGGTGCTCTTTTGGAAGTAAGAAGTATACGCGTTAATAAATCTAACATTCAAATATCTTGCCTGTGTGATTATATACAAAATTATGTTATATTGGCCGTAAAATTTTGAACTGAATTTTATACATACAGTACAAATAAATTTGACAAGCCGAATGTTTACAATTTTGTTTTGCATTCGTATCTAATAAAAATTGGGCTTAAATGCGCAACTTCAAGCCTATTTCATCTCAAGATATACTTTTCAGCAATAATTTAATTTTAAAACTCAATCGTCATTACAATCTTGAGAACTCTGATTGAGAATTTAACACACTCACTATACTTTAATATTTATCTCTACTGCCTTTTTTTAAATGGTATTGCTTTAAGTAGATTATTAAAATTCCAAGCAGTGAAAAATTTGCACCACTATGGTTTGCACTAAAGAAACACTAAAGAAATCAATCCAGGAAATACACAGCGGTATTTTAATTATTATTATTGCAGTCTTGATTCAGCAATCATAATCTCTGGCATTCAGACTAATCGAAGGAAAGTAATCGATCGGCTCAAATTTTACAGACTCAACCTAAAAGGGCAATGGCAACTTCTCTTAAAATAAATTTCCAATTTGACTAAAAGATTAATTTGTGAATAGTTTACAGCATTTATTTCAAAACGTTGATTTGGCCGATTTTTTATGTACGTGCATGGCAACAGCAACGGTTCTGAAATTAAAATCTATGAACACCTCATACAATTTAAGATGAAAAGTTCTATTGATTCGCAAAAGTATTGACATTTGATTCAAACTGAGATGAAGTGTAAGAGGTTTTTGAAAGTAAATAAAACTTATCTCTGATTATCGACAAAAAAAGGAACGAAGAGCGGATGAGAGGGGCGATATAACCCAGACTAGACGTATGGAACATGTTTACCCACGAGAATAGCTCTGGTACACAGCAAGGTTGCGGCCGATCAATGTTTACATGGCGAATCGATGTCTGAAGGAGAGATCGTCTGATTCACAGAGAAAACATAACATATTTTTGAACGAACTTTATGTCAGATAACTTTAGAGTTTAGAGGGATAATCTTAGTAAAATTATGAGGGATTTTTAATTTATCACGAACGAATTTCATGTCAGATTACTTTTGAAATTTAGAGGGATAAACTTAGTATTACCCACGAGAATAGCTCTGGTACACAGCAAGGTTGCGGCCGATCAATGTTTACATGGCGAATCGATGTCTGAAGGAGAGATCGTCTGATTCACAGAGAAAACATAACATATTTTTGAACGAACTTTATGTCAGATAACTTTAGAGTTTAGAGGGATAATCTTAGTAAAATTATGAGGGATTTTTAATTTATCACGAACGAACTTCATGTCAGATTACTTTTGAAATTTAGAGGGATAAACTTAGTAAAATGATGAGTGATTTTTAATTTATCACAGTTGTAGGTGCTGATAGTGATTTTGAATTCGAGCCGAGTTTTAACAAACACTGACGAATTTCGATCACTAAGTTAATGATTATCAAAGTTCTACATAATCTTCATGTAAAAAAAGATTATAGTTAAAAACAGTACAATGTAATATTTTAAAGTTATTCAGCTTGGAAGTATTCAATTAAAAACAACCAATTTTCAAATAAAGAGACGATAATTTAGGCCATTAATAAGGTTTCTTAGCTTTACTCAATATTTAAATCAAATCTTGGGCTGATGATGAACACCCCCAGCTACACTTGCACTTGTATACTTATAACTAATAGAGTTTTTGTAATAAATTTCCAGAGATTCAAAAATAAAAATTAAACCAGTCTTATTAAGTGAGGAAAAAAAATTCAAATTCTAGAAAGGTACATATTAAAGTTATATCAATTTATTGATATTAATAACTAAAAATACATTCAAGTAAAACAACAAAGGTTATGGTGGTGATGGGTTTAAGTGCGAAAAACGGCCGTAAATTTGGTGGCACGTACCGATTTTCGGTAAACGGAGGGGGCAACTACTCGACTCAAACTTTCAAATATTTTACAGAACATTGAGTCGGGTCGAGTCGAGAAGTAAACTCAGCTCGGTAGTCGACAACTCCCGCAAGCCCCGAGTACACAGGACAATTGTTCTAAAGACATTGGTTAAACGTCACCCACGTTGCGGTTACTTCATCAACGTTTTAGTCATCATGGAAGTTTACAATCAAGTAGATTTTAAACATCATGCAGACTTATTAATCAATGAGTAAATTACAATCCATAAAATTTCAACAACTTGTAGCTACATGTTTAAAGGTGAAAAATACTAGATTACACATAAAGCACTATTTACAATTGATTTACCAATTTCCGATTTGTTTATTACATCCAATGTACGCCACGATAATGTGCCACAATATGTTTTAATCGAAGTTAAAAGTATTTTCAATTTGTTACTGAGGCGTTGAAGTATTCGTACATCAGATGAGTGGAAATATTCAAAAGAGATCAATATTCATAAAAGGTGAGGGATCAATTTACAAATCAACGTCATTATAGTTACAAGTGCTTAATTTTACCAATATTATAACCGAGCTGGCTCCAGCCTCTGACACGAAGACTAATTAACCAGTTGAGGGCTTGTGTTGAAAATACAAGCATTAACACGTAAAACAGGTTTACAAACACCGAGACTCCGATAGCCGCTAATAAACTGGGCAGGTGAACGATGTTGATAGGAGCTGAAATAGGAAAACAGTCGCTGAGGGCGTATACAAACTGGGCTTTACGGCCGCGCCTGCTAGTAAACCGAGCGTCGGCCGGACAGAGAGGGGTACACAGTCAAGTGCCGCAGTAAAAACTGCACTGGAAAAACATTGGATAGTTTTGAGTTTTTATTTTGATTGTTTGACTGCCTAAAAATGAGTTTCATCCAAGGTAAGCAACTATGCTATTCGACAATCTTAATCAATGATTTTCGAATCGAATGTAAGACAATACACAAGTTGTAAATTATCCTTCGAGTCTTTTAAAATTTTATAAAGTTACATTAGGGGGAAAGATTGAAAAAAAAACTCTAGTTTATGATAATGGTTTGACACTTATCAATTACGTGCGTGAGTAATTTGTGTGTTTCTAGGGCAAAACATTCAGTAAAACTATAGAGTTTATTAAATATTGACACTTGTCTAAGACGTACGTCAATAATTCATTTATGAATTTTTAGTGATATGCACTATCCATCTAAAATATAGAAAACTTGTTTGTTTGTTACCTGTTTATATTTTTTCGTTAAATTCATTCGCTTATATGCGTGAAAAATATAATTTCATAAAATACGGGTTTTTAATTTAGGAAGGTATTAAGCAAACACACGATCTAAAGTGCAAGAAACTAACACAATATTATTCTTACTTTCTCGTCTCCTTTTACCTAAAAAATAGCAAACCTACATGAAACAAAAATTATTAATTTAAAATCATATACGCCGAGTCATTCTTTTTATACAGTTGATAAGACGAGTTGCTATTCTGGTCAAACTTGCACCGGAATAACGGCGTTCCTTATATACACTGAATGAACACCGGATTAATAAACTTCAAGGAAACAATTTTATAGAGAAACGAAAGAAAACTTGTATTGTACCGGGGTAGCGGCGGGCGATATTTGGGCTGGATGCCTGGCTGGTGGCCAACAGTCGATGTTTATGGACGGTATTGTGTCTATAGCCGCAGCTCCACTCGCTGCACCCCGATACAGCCTACCGAGCTCACTCTGCCATTCGGACATACATTTTTAAAAGTCCCGTCCGGCTTTTTATTGGCAACAAGGTTTTTCCACTTCGAGGGGAAACACTTGGTGTTTGAATTATTTATTTTTACCATGAGATTGACGCGAGGATGGTTATTACTGCTTGCTGGAGATTGCGCGAGTACTTGACCTTTTTTGTGTGTAGAAAGTAGAGTGTAATATTTGTTACACGAATGTAACATTATTAAATCCGACGTTTCGTCAATTATATTGAATACGATTTCCGATACGTTTTTTTACGTGATTTTACGTTTTTTTTACGTGATTTTTAAAGTTTTGTGAGGGAACTGAAGCAAAACACCAACGTGGTTATTTTTACAGTCAAATATCGAATGACAAGTATCGAAATCCCACAATACATCCTGAGGATTTTGATAAGTATATACAGCTGAAATCCTATATAATGAAGGAGCGGGTTTGTCACCTCCGTGATAGCACCAAATTTGTGAGTGCTATACTTTATCGGTCATAATATGGGATCAGACACATGACAGACAGACTTTCCAAGTGTTGCAAGTGAAAGCGTCGGCATCGCCTACTCTTCACCAGCGGTTCAAAATTGATAATAAAGTTTTCAAAATATTTCATGCTTTTAAAAATGAACCTCTAAAAAACCCTCTCGAGACGCCCACGACCCGCTACACCTGCTATCACTCCGCATCGCCAGGCCGGGGCCGCGGTCGCGCCGCGTCGTGCCGCTGTCGATTGTCGACGTATCGCCATCTCGCGGCCTCCGTTACCGCCGTTACCGCGACTGGTTATAGACAATACGGCTAACTGTCCGCGGACGTGCCGATGCTGATCCCCCGATACAGCGGCCCGTGTCACCGCGCCCGCCGCCCGCGCCTCCGTTACTTCCCGCCGCGCCGTGCGGTTTCGACGGGCTCCGATGAATTGAAACAACTGTAAAAGCCGGCGACCGTGTGAAATAGTTACTGAAGCAGATTCGACTTTACAATTTACAACTGTATTTTATTAGACTGTAATCTATTTATAGCGTACTGCATGCTCCAATAAACATGTAGTTTAAATAAACATGCTATCCCGTTAAACATTTGTCAATATATCATTCAAAAGTTAACTGAAGCGGCTCTACAAATATAATTTCTGTCCAAAGCGCAGGAAACACCGAAACAGCCGGCTACAGTCACACATCCTTCTTGTCAGTACATTGTGCAGCCGCTAGAGAGCAGCGATCAAGGATAGACAAAAAAGATATTAACATCCAGTTACACTGGGCCCTGGATCCCCCAAATTTTACATTATCTTATTCATCCTTTTTGACACAGGTCACACGACACAAGCGCCATTCCCTGAGAGACCAAGTATACATCGGAGAGAAGTTAATACCCAACGACGGCACAAATCCCAGATTGCTCTCAGACCCGGGATCCCATAGGAATTTGTTAGATAAGTGTCCTTCAATAACGAACTCCTCTAGGTAGGCAAGCCAAAAAGTACACATTGCTCTATCCATATCTCAGACCAAAGAGGGTATCCAATGCCATACTTATACCTGTGAGAAAAAGATGAACGACGAAAATAAGATGTGTACCTGGTCCCACTCAATAGCCAAAGACAATGAGGTAATATTTTTGTTGTACCCAATTATCATCTTCTGTGCTGCAACCTAGAACAATATCTGTGCAGAACTCATTACCCCTGTATAAAACGTCGAAAATATGCGTTCGTAATGCCATGTTTGACATGACGGTATTTACAACCGATCTTCGAAGAAATGCTCTTATCAGGAAGAGTACCTCCTGTTCAATATGTCATCATAATTATAAAAAAAGTGTAAGGACGCGTGAGATAAGTAATAAAAAGCTCAAAACGATTTTTTTCAGGAAAAGTGTTTTCAATTAGAAAATGAAATTTTCAAAGCTATACAAGGAATAGCAAAAAGATTTTTATTTAGTAATTAAATAAATCCCATTGTCTGATTATTAAATCCAGCGGCGGAAACAGGGTATCTATGAAACACTATGTTAAGGCTAAAATACCCCCGTTGCAGCAGACCTGCATACTCAGCGAATTTCTAATGCAAAACAACATATTTCAATCCAACATAGCGAGATTTGACATGGTTTTGTAATCTCCATAAGAATAACATGAGGAATGAGTATGCAGGTTTGCTGCAACAGGTATGTTAAAACTGGTTAGTTTTAATTCATTATTTAGTATATTTTAACTGGAAGAAGCCATATACCAAGTTTTATTATGATATGTTCAAAAATAAGGCAGTCTATATAGAATTTTTTTATTTCCCATAAGGATAACATGGGGAATGATTATGCAGGTTTGCTGCCACAAAAATGGAAATTTTGGGGATTTTAGACTAAAATACATTACATCTCATCTAGATGAAGCCACAAACCAAGTTTAATTAAGATAAGTTGAAAAATGAGCGAGATATAAAATTTTACTTATTCCCCATAAGGTTAACATTGGGACAACGTACTGTGTTTACTACTTTCAATATCTCGGTAACCAATGGACATAGAGCAATGATTCAAAATACTTATTTGTGTGTTTTTTGAGGCGAATCGAATGGTGCCAACAAACATTTGATTAATTTTATTTTCCTATGTAAAAACCCCCAAAAAACCCATTTTTGGGGGGTTTATCCCCCTTTACCCCCCCCCCCTTCCGATGGTCCGATCGGGCTGGTTTACGAACTTGTCCAATCGATTACCACTTTATATGTCTGTACCAAATTTCATTAAGATCGGACCATATTTACGGCCGCTATCGTGCTCACACACACACATACACACACACACACACACACACACACACACACACACACACACACACACACACACACACACACACACATACATATATATATATATATATATAAATTCGAACGAATGGTGTTTTTTGCTTCTGGTGGCCCCAAAACGAAAAGTTATCATGGTTTCGGGCTTAGGTCTTACCGGATGAGACCTACGGTAATAGCTTCTTCCCTATAGGGGAAATTCTCTAAAACGCAGCTTGCAAGTCGGCGCTACTAGCCTCTTCCAACCATATTCGCTTTAAGGTGCTGCTTTAGATACACGTTACGTCACGTCCCGTTTCGTCACGTCACGTTACGTGCACATTCGGCGATTCCGGAGGGGGTGCTATACTTATTCGCATTCGGCCGTGTATGCTTCCTCAGAGCAATCGATTTCAGCCTTGACGTGACGTGACGTGTATGTATAGCCGGTTCCATTTGATTTCACATCAGGAACATACAATTCCAAAATGGATGGGACGTGACGTGATGAGTATGTATAGCCTCACCTTATTCACACAAGCACAAGGTGATCATTTTGCAGAGAAAAGATGTTCAATATGCTCGTGAAGTGGATATATGAATGTTAGTGGAATCAGAACATATACGTCTGCACGCGGGTAATGAAGTCTCTTAAAGAAACTAATTGGTAAAGGTTGTCCCTAAGAAATTTACATTTGACTTTAACCATTTCAATTGCCTATAAGGTTATGAAGCGCAAGACTAGCCACAGAACATGAAGACCCTGGATATATTAATGACTACAACTCCTGTCCTCAGTACCGATAGTCTTGCCTCCACCTACTTCCCATATCCGCGGACAAGCCGTGGAAAGCAGTACGTTTCACAATTAGCGCCCGCCGTATCCTGTGTAGGCTAATTGCCCCACAGGGACGTGGGAGTGCGGAGCCGCCCCCGGCCCGGCCCGACGTTACCGCAAGGACCAGTTCTGAAAGCGGTTCCAGGTCATCGGAGGATAATATAAGTTTTTGTCATATATGTTTTGTTGTTGTGTCCCGGATTCGGTGTGACTTATGGGTAACGTAAAGTTGGTGCGAAAAAACTGTCTCCCTGGCCAATATAAATAATTGCTTCGTATGATAACTCGCCTCACTGGATACTTCAGAGTTATCAGGATTCCTTATTACAACATCGGGGTGTTTATTTTGCTCCAAATGAATTTTTATTGGAAGTAATAAATGTCCATGAGGTAAATGAACAGGGGCAGAACAGTATTTTTTATCTATTAACATGTCCTAATTTTATTAATTTAATTTATATTGATTAAAAGTATAAGTTTATCTTCACAAATTTAAATACTGTTAGAAAATACTTTGCAGTTATGTTTTGCTATGCACTAAAGCTTTTCCATTATTAAGAAATCCTGAAAACTTTATTCGTTCGTTCCAGCCTTTTGACAGTTTGAGGGTATAGGTTGGTAAGATAATTAGTGAAAAGTTGACAGTTTGAGGGTATAGGTTGGTAAGGTAATTAGTGATAAGTTGATAGTTTGAGAGTATAGGTTGGTAAGTTAATTAGTATTAAGTTGACAAAGTGAGGGTATAGGTTGGTAAGATAATTTGTGATACCGGCTATTTAACTTGACCAAGTTACAGCAAGTTAGCTTAAAGTTTCGTAATTTTCCCTTGGTACACTCTAGCCTAAAGCTTAAAGACCGACATACTCTAATGAGGTGCGATAAAATCACCCCGCCACCCTAGACCGTATGCTCCGGTGGCCCCGGTCCAATCGCGGCCGTACCCTCTCTCCCGTCTCCCGTCACGCCCGGCTTGTACTCTGGGTCCACGTTGCGCCACCCCGTGACGCCGCAGTCTCGCCGCACACTTATGCTAATCACGTCGTGGCTTCTTCACCCGTGTTGAAACGCCGCCGTGCTAACCGACAGCTGCTAAAAATAGAGCACTCTGCATGCAAAATAGGATAAATATAAAAATTGTACATTAATTAACTTAGTTATTACTAGGTTAGAGTAAGTTTATGTATTATCTGTTAGTTAAATTCAGTAAGACACTCAAGACAAATATCAAATAAATACTGCATGGCAGACTACAAAATTCTGCAGGGTTACTGAAGGAAACAAATATGTTGGAGATATTTACCAAAATTCCGCCCATGATATAGGATGTCTCACTAATTTTACCTCTGGAATATTTATAAAAACGTCAACATAGCATCTTATACAAAAATATGAGCCATACAAGAAACCAAATCGCGCACAGGACACAGAGAAACATTTTAAAACCCCTATCAACAAAGCAAACTCATGAAATACAACCAGAAAAATGTGTTAATTGATCAACACGACACAGTCGTATTCAATTATAGACGAACAAACAGTAAACAAACCCGTCCACATTTACCGCCTGCCGAACTGCTCTTCCCCCGGTCACCTCCTCGCCATGACGAAACTCGCCGTTGTTACGAAATCAATCTATTCCTAAATGAATCACAACAAACCTCCCACGGAGAAATGGGAAATGGTGGACACTGAAAACAAATTAGCGGCGTAACGGCGCTTTGTTGACAAATACGGCTTTACACAGTGTAAACCGGTTGTTGATCATAACATATCTGCCTTGATTACAGCCGTGGGAGACGGTGCGCCCGGCGGTCGAGCTGTTTTTAGCTTGTCCGTTGGAGCCACTGGGACGTTACTGCTTGGACTTTACTACCCTTGTAACCCAAGGTGACAGCCAAAGCCGATGTTTTCGTCGATTTTCTTGGCTCAGCCGCGTCTATTTTGTCTAGTCGCGTAATATTGGTGATATTTGTGACTTTTTGTTTTGTCAGAAAGAGGATGTTTATTCCTTGTGTAGAACTAGGAGACGGTAGTCCGTGATGACTGTAAGAAATAACACTTTGAGATAAATACTGGCATTTTTAAAACTAACACAAACTTAATAAGTGAACTAAGACTAAAGAAAACTGTAAAAAAAAGATCCTTATGAATTTACAACATTTTTTACAAGAGACATAAATGAGTCATTAATCTTTAAATATTTTTGGTTTGAATTAATTTTATTCGTTTATAGCATAAATGGCTATCTAAGAAATAAAAAAATTATTAAGATTGCAATTTTTCAGCAATGTACTTATAATAAATATGAGGCGACATTACCTTAAGCACATAATTACTGCGGAGTGCAAAGAAGTACTTTACGCCGCTGTTTTCGCCTGGAAATAAACATTATATTACAAAATGCCAACAATGTGTGAAATGTAAAACTATAACCTTATAAATCAACTCGTCAGATTTTTTTTGTAATTCGGTTAAATAGATATAAAAAATTCTTCAGATATTCATGTCACGCTTTGTCCTACAAGTAATCGATCTACATGCATTAAAGAAGGTAAATTTATCGTCAGTGTAAATCAGAAAACTGCCACTCTTGTTGTGTAAAATCAATTCCCTGCCAAACTAACATTATTTTTTATTTCTGGAAGGTCCCGTCTACATTTACTGTCAGTCCCTCACAACTTACACCATCCTGCATATAAAAACGTTGTACACTCGAACGCCTTCCCAATCACAACCAACACTAATACGCGCTGATCAACAATCAACAAAAGGTACCAAAACGCGGGTAATCGCTCCCCTCCTGCGGCGGAGGTGAACGGCATCACCTCGTACCTTTGTTCGCCAACCTTGGCCTTGCGGGATACGCTTTAACAATCTCATTACGTAAAGGTCATCCCACACGAATTCGGCGGGCCCGGCCCATGTATCATGGCTTTGTGCGCCGCGCTCGCCGCCCCATCCGTCTTGTGGATTCACTTATCCGCTCGTTACCTCGAATTAAAATCCACTTACGCGATGCGTGCGCGTTTGTTTTGCGAGTGCGCGCGGCGAGAGGACGGGGCGCCGGCGCCGGCGTCGCGTCGCTGCGGAATGTAGTGTGGGTAAGTAGGGTAAAAAAGTATGTGATGGCTTTGCAAACATAAGACGTAATGAGAAATATAATTGAAAACGTGTTTACTTTACTCTAAATAAAAAGTTTGAAGGTAATTGTTGTTTTTTGCTTTCTCTAAAGATACCTTCCTTGAGAAGTGAGACAGACTATCCACCCCATAAAATTATATGTTTCAAAATTCTTCACTGGCTACCAGTAAAATCTTCCTACAAGGGTTTGCCTAAACGCCCTCTTTCCGATTACTCAAATACAATAGTAGTTTTCATCACCAGGAGCGAAAATGGCTCTTTTTGGTATGAGATCGTAATTTACAGGCGAGGCGCAGCCGAGCCAAGGAGACACTTTTCCTCCGTGTGATGAACAACTATTTTCATCATTATGTATAATGATGAAAATACTCGTTAAAAAATTAGACTACATAATTCTGAGGTTATCCAAAATAGTCATCGTCATTTACACATCTGTTAGTTATTTACAAACAAAAGTTAAGAAATCGTACAACCTTTCAAACGTAACATAAACAAATTTTGACATTAGAGTACGGCAAAATTTACCATATGTTTTTCCAGTACTCCTATTCGAAGTGATCCAAAAACGATCCAAACGATTTTCAAACGATTTAGAGAACTAAAAAAGGCTGTTTTCCGGACAGTATGATTTGCATTATGAAAGGCGACGTTATCAGCCGTCATCTATAAGCGCACGGCTGCAGAGGGACCACCTGTGTTCTGCATTGCACAATTGCACGCTTCACTCCGCACACGCAAGTCGCTGAACGTTGCAATTCATTACGGAGTACACGGTCTTTATACACTCACGTGGCTATTTGCATGTGTATTGCGCTAATGACTAACATGGTTTTCGATTCTTAGTATTAATATATGAAACTGAAATTAGAATATACTTTCACGGACACTAGAAAAGTTAATATACTCGTTGTTGAATGAATGTAGAGTAAACTATTTATTTACAGAATGCAACTTTAAATTGGTAATACTAGCCTGTGTTGGCATGGTATTACAACGAATTAACAGTGGTTCTCTAATTGCTAAACAGATGAATGTAAAAGGATTGATAAAAAGTACTATTTTGTTCATTGTTCAAGCATACATTTATAAAGTTCTAAAAATTTTAGTAATATTATAAAAATATAGTAGAATTTTAGTAAAACAATACAAATTATCAATGTACTAGATTTTAAAACATTAGGTCAGGGATTAGGATCAATTTTAGGAGTCAACCTTAGGAATAATCAATACTACTGTCACGAACGTTTTCATAAAAAGGTGAAGGAACAATATGTGGAAATGATATGAGTAG